>CM053744.1:56982204-57240269 GCA_028658305.1 Pachyuromys duprasi
TTGATTTCTTTTTTTCATTTTTATTAATTACACTTTATTCACTTTGTATCCCCCCATAAACCCCTTCCTCCTCCCCTCCCAATCCCATCTTCCGTTCCCCCTTCTCCACACATGCCCCTCCCCAAGTCCACTGATAGGGGAGGTCTTCCTCTCCTTCCTTCTGATCCTAGTCTATCAGCTCTCATCAGGAGTGGTTGCATTGTCTTCCTCTGGCCTGGTAAGGCTGCTCCTCCATCAGGGTGAGGTGATCAAAGAGCAGGCCAATCAGTTCATGTCAGAGGCAGTCCCTGTTCCTATTATTATAGAACCCACTTGGACACTGAACTTCCATGGGTTACATCTGTGCAGGGGTTCTAGGTTTTCTCCATGCATGGTACTTGGTTGGAGTATGGGTCTCAGGAAAGACCCCTGTGCTCAGATATTTTGGTTCTGTTGCTCTCCTTGTGGAGCTCCTGTCCTCTCCCTATCTTACTATTTCCCACATCTTTCATAAGATTCCATGCACTCTGCCCCCCTTGCCTTTTTATGTCTGCTTTCTTTACACCCCAGGACTACCTGCTTGGGGTGATGCCACCCACAATAAGCTGGGCCCTTCCTCCCACATCAATGACTTGAGTAAGAAACCATCCAAAGGCTTGCCTACAAGCCAGTCTTGACTCTTGTTGGGGCATTTTTCTCAATTGAGATTCTCTTCCCAAATAACTCTAGCCTTTGTCAGGTTGACATAAAAACTAGCCAGTACAGTGAGTATGAACAGTAACAATCCTGGGATGTTTTTAATTAGTGCTTCCCTTTCTCTCATTCTGTTTATAATGTGTGCAGTTCTTTGGGATATCTTTGCCATCATTGGAAGATTTTTTTTTCTTACCTACAAGTTATGAGCTTTGGTGTTCAGTTGAAGTCAGTTAATTTATCATCGTTTTGATAGGGTTAGAGAGACATCTCAACAGTTAAAAACAGGTACAGTTTGTGGAAGACCCAGGTTCAGTTCCTAGCACCCATGTCAGGCAGTTAACAAGTGGATATGAATACAGCTCTAGGGGAATCTGATGCCCTCTTTTGTACTCTGCAGGTATTGCACTCAAATTTGGGAGTATGTGGGTGTGGTGCACACTTTTAATCCTAGCACTGGGAAGGCAGGGACAGACAGATCTCTTGAATGCCAGGCCAGCCAGGGCTACAAATACTGTCTCAAGGAAGAAAAAATAGAGTAAGGGGAAAAGCTGCTTTAGAAATAAAACAAAGCATGCTGTTTTAGTAAGGATGTGGGCATATTGGAGTCCTGGCACACCACTGGTGGGAAAGTGGCCATTCCTCATAAGGAGAGGAACAGGGTGGCTGAGCAAGTGTTTTCGTTTTCAGTTGCTATGATGAGATAGCGTGACCAAGGCAACTCTTGGAAAAAAGAGGGTTGGGGGCTTCCAGTTGGAGAGGACGAGTCCATGAACATAGTGGCAGAAGCGGCAGGCAGGCATAGATAGCTCTGGAGCAGTAGCTAAGAGCTTACATCCTTATCTTCAACTAGGAGGCAGTGAAGGAGAGAAAGGCGCTAACCAAGAGCGGTATTGGCCTTTGAAACATGCAGGTCTGCCCCTAGTGACACACCTCCTAACTTTCCCAAACAGTTCCACCAACTGGAGACCAAGCATTCAAATGCATGAGCCTGTGGAGGTCATTCTCACGCAGACCAGCATATTCCATCCTGTCCCTAGCTCAGTTTGAGCTGTGGTAGTATCAGAATGCAGAATGTACTTAGTTCAACTTTAAAAGTCACCACTAGTCTTTCACGGTCTCAACATAGGTTAAAGCAGCAATTCTCAACCTGTGGGTCGTGACCCCTCTGTGTCACATATCAGATACTTACATTATGATTCATAACAGTAGCAGAATTACAGTTATGAGGTAGCAATGAAATAGTTTTATGGTTGGAGGTCACCACAACATAAGGAACTTAAAGGGTTGCAGCATTAGGAAGCTTGAGAACCACCTTAAAGTCTCCTGAGACTTCCGGCAATCTCCTAATTCTTACCCATGTAAAGTAAAATCAAAAGGCAAATTATATTCTTTCAACATAGACTATACATTACCATTCCAGAAAGGGACAATTTGAGCAGAGTGAGGAATACTGGACCAAAGCAAGATAACCCAACAGGGCAAACTCCAAACCCTATAGTTCTAGTGAACCTGTGAGTCACAACCCCTTTGAGGGTTAAACAACCCTTTCACAGGGGTCACCTAAGACCATCAGGAAATTTTTTTAAGTAATTTATTTATTTTTATATTAATCACAGGTTACATTATGATTCTTAACAGTAGCAAAATTATAGTTACAAAGTAGCAACAAAAATAATTTTATAGTTGTGGATCAGCACAACAGGAGGAACTATATATATTAAAGGGTCACAGTATTAGGAAGGTTGAGAACCACTGCATAATCTGTTTGATGTCAAAGAGCTTACTCTTCCAGATTTGCTGACTGCAGCACACTTCTCTTTTTTTGGGTTTGTTCCACTTCCTGTCTGCATGCAGCTCTCCTTGACAGATGCCCCACAGCTCTGGTACCTCCAGCATCCTGGGGTCTCAACACAATCCAGGCTTCACATTCACAGCCTCATGTAATGGCTTCTCCTAGTGTCCATGCCGGGGCTCGCCTACCTCAAGCCTGGCCTCAGCCACTCTTCTCTGACTGTGAAGGAAGGATTCCACAACCCCTTTACTGTATCCTTCATGACTTTAAAGCCAAAACCCATGCTGCCAAGTTTGGCTGTCTACTTGGGATGGAACCTGGGTCCCCTTCTTGAATTACATTCGCATAAGCTTTGATTTGTTGCTTTAGGAACAAATAATTCCTTAAGCCTTTTCACAAGTTGTAGAATTAGTTGGGTGGGGTCTCATTCTGAGGGTATTACTTCCTTGTTTCCTTATCTGTCTCAGGACAAACCTTAGCACCTATGTTAATTTAACTGGTGTTCTTTCTCTCTTCAAACTGTACATTTTGTAAATTTTTTTTTAATTAAGATTTATTTATTATGTATACAGTGTTCTGTCTGCTGCACACCAGAAGATGACACCAGATCTCGTTATAGGTGGTTGTGACTCACATATGGTTGCTGGGAATTAAACTCAGGATCCCTGGAAGAGCAGACAGTCCTCTTAAGCTCTGAGCCATCTCTCCAGCCACATTTTATATATTTTTTAAAATGATTCATTTTTCTATTTTATGTACATTGGTTTTCTACCTGCTTGTATGTCTGTGTGAGGGTGTCCGATCCCCTGGAACTGGAGCTTAAGACAGTTGTGAGCTGCCATGTGAGTACTGGGAATTGAACCCTGGTCATTTGGTAGAACAGTCAGTGCTCTTAACCTCTGATCTATCTTTCCAGTACCCATTTTGTATTTTTAAAAAGATTTTATTATTTTTAAATATGTGTAGGTGTGCATGTGAGTGCACAGCCACTGAGGCCAGAAGTATTAGATCCCCTGAAGCTGGAGTTATAGGCTGTGGTGAGCTGCCTGGCATGGGTGCTGGGAACTGAACTCCTGTCTTCTGCAAGAGTATTATGTGCTCTTAACCACAGAGCTCTCTCTCCAGCCCTCTTTTTGTAGTTGTTGTTTCGAGGCAGGGTTTCTCAGTGTAGCCCTGGCTGTCCTGGAACTTACTCTGTAGACCAGGCTGGCCTTGAACTCAGAGATCTGCCTGCCTCTGCCTCCTGAATGCTGGTATTAAAGGCGTGTACCATCATGGCCCACATTTTATATTTCTTTTTGCCCCAGTTGCCCTTTTTCAGTTGAGGCCTGCATGAGAATCAGTATTGGGCTGTCTAAGGATCTCCTCTGTCACTCACAGTATTCCAGAACTCTTCAGTTTAGCCTCAGGCAGATTCTTAGAACAAATCAACCATTCTTTGCCAAATATTATAAGAATGGTCTCTAGCCCAGCTCCTAGTACTGTTCTCATATGAAACATCTTGAGCTGGACCTCTATAGTCCACACTGCTCTCAGTACTACTATTAGCCTTCCAAACTCCTACTAAGATGGCCTATTGAGTGCTGCTTACAGTATTCCAAAGCTTTTCTAGTTCATAGTCCCAAAATTTGGCAATTCTTAAAAACAACAACAACAAAAAACCCAGCATAGTCAGGCAGGCCTATCATATCAATAGCCCCAGTCCTGATACTACCTTCTGTCTTAATTACCTTTTAATTGCTGTGATGAGACACCGTGAACAAAGCAACTTACAGAAAAAAGTCTGTTGGGGGCTTACAGTCTGAGAGGGTAAGTCTATGAGCATCAGTCAGGCATGATGCTAGAGCAGTAGCTGAGCACTTATATCCTTAACTGCAAGTAGGAGAGCTTAACTGGGCCTGCTGTAGGCCTTTAAAACTTCAGCATCTCTCCAACAAGGCCAAACAGTTCTTTTAACAGGAGAACTAAGCATCAGATGTATGAACCTGTGGGGGGTCACTCATTTACATCACCACAGCAAGCCCTCCGGTATTTGTCCAAGAGAAATGAAAATGTGACCACCCAAAGACTTGTGTTGGGTGTGAGGGTGATCCTGATTGCCAGGGTTGATTGATCCGGAAGTGAAGCTGCATGTTACATGGTGCTTTGGGACATGTTGGAGAATAAAACTCAGAGCCTTGAGCCTGCAAGTTGAGCACAGACCACTGAGTAACACCCCTAAGGAGCTCCACTGTGGCTGGGTCCTTTGATTTCCCCCACTTTGTTAATAGCATCTAGCAGTGTCTAAGGGTGTCTAAATCGTTGGGCTCCCTGATGTTCAGTGATGTCCATCCTTTGATTGTGCTTGTGTACCCTTTTGTGCATATTAGCTGTGTGTGTTCGCCTTCATGTTTATAAAGTGAAATGCCGCAGAGTAGCCTGTAGCCTATGGCAGTACCTCAGGCCATTCAGGGACTCTGAAATGAGAGCTGTTTTCATAGGGGTAAGGCACTCCTGCTGTGTGTGTGCATATGCAAAGGCCAGCCTCACCTACATCAGTAAGGAATAGCATATGATTTGACAGGGATTTTTTTGTTGTTTATTTTGTGTTTGAGACAGTCTCACTGAAGTTTGAGGCAGTGATCACTATGTAGATCAGGCTAACCTCAAACTCACAGAGATCTGCCTGCCTCTGTCATCGTAGTGTGTGTCCTGTCCATGTCCTCTCTGTGTGTCACCAAGTGATGGAGTTAAAGATGTGCACCACCACACCTGGCTGTGACAGGGGTTTTTGTTTTGTTTTGCTTTGTTTTAATATAGATTTACAAAGGTATAATTATGTGTCATAAATGTTCCCACTTTACATGTATAATCCAGTGATTCTTAGTAAATATACCAAGTTATGTATACCACACCTTGGTTCAGTCCTTAAGTATTTGTCACTCTAGTGAGACTACTCAGGGCATACCTCTTCCATAGTATGGTAACCTAGGCAATGCCTAGATGGTGCCTGGGTTGGGGTCTGAGGTGCAACTAGTGGATGCAGAGCTGGGTCCAGATCAGGAAGGCTGAAAGCTGCTACTTCACAAACAATAGTCTAGAGAGGTGGCCCAGCACTTGGGTGCTTGTCACTCTTGCAAAAGACTCAGGTTCAGTTCTGGTGTTCACTCATCACTTACAATCATTATAAATCTACTTCTGGCCTCCACGGGCACCAAGCACACACATGGCAAACACATACACATACATGTAGGCAAAAATCTCATACATATAAAAGGAAATAAATATTTTTAAAAAGAGAGAGAACAGTCAGTCTGTTGGTGTTCAGATCTGTTAGATCTGTTCTTACATATGAGAAGTGAACTTCTGGGCATGTCTGCTTTGCAGTGTCCAGTGGTGACTTCTGCAGAGTTACAGCAGAGTTTCTGGGCAGGACGTCCATTCAGACCAACCAATGGCCAGTCTCAGTGCTGCTGGGGTGGACTTTACAACCCTCAAGTGGAGACCCGTGATTAAGGACTGAAGAGCATCTGGAAGGCCTCGACTCCTATGTACCACAACAAATCTAGAACAGAGAGTCAGCATTGGCATTGCCGTGTTGCCTCAGCATGTGTCTACAGAAAGGAAACCATGCCATCTTTTCCCAAGCATTTAAAAATATTCATAGACACATGCTGACATTTTTTAAATTTTTAAATAGCTAATTGAAATTTCTCAGTAGATATCACCTGCAGGAGCAAAAGCTTCCTGGACTGTCAGGATCAGCCCAGAGCTGTCAGGCCAGCATGGCAGTTATCCCAGTTATTCAGCTACCATGGCACATCT
This sequence comes from Pachyuromys duprasi, assembly GCA_028658305.1. NCBI lineage: Eukaryota > Metazoa > Chordata > Mammalia > Rodentia > Muridae > Pachyuromys > Pachyuromys duprasi. Next base: position 56,988,476 of record CM053744.1, read on the forward strand.
TCCTGAAGTCTTAGAGCATCTGAGAGCTCACTGGAGGGCCTGCGGTTTCCTGTGTCTCTGAGCTGAGAGAAAGGACACACGACTTTCCTGTCAGTGGAGCCGTTATGTGCCATGAGACGCTGGCCTGTGAGGGTACAGATTTGTAGGTCTGAGTTTGCTGTTAAGGCTCAGTTGTTTTATTTCTTTTTATGGCCTTCCTTTGAAGAAGATTTTTAAACAGTGAAGCACTTTTACTTTATACAGAGGCTGTATTTATTACTTGTTTGCAGCTGCTTAGACCAGCTAGAAAGGAAACCAAGGATACTAAAGAGGGCCGCTTTGTCAGAACATGTGCTCTAGACTGAAACAAGTGCTTCATTTGGAAAGCGACATTGTAAAACTATCTTCACTGGTCTGGCAGGTGCTGTCACGAGCTTGAAGTCTGCTCATCTTTGGGCCTAACACACATGCATTTGCTCTTACATGCAGCCACAGTCTCTCACTGATGTCTGCACATGTTTGTGTAGATAGATCGTGGCCATTGGACAGGGGGACTGTGGGCAGCAGGTGAGGGGGCAGCTGCCTCCTGCCATCATTTAGCTTGACTGAGATATCTGCCTTGGTCACGTATCAGTATTTCTGATACAGTTTTAGGTCTGTTGTTATTAATGACACAGGTTCATTTTTTTCTTCTTAAATTTTTTAGGAGCAGGAGTGGCAAAGATCAGCCCAGAGAGAGAGTGTGTGTGTATGTGTATGCATGTGTATATTCAAGAAAAATGGTAGTATACATTTGGTGACTTCATGCTTGACCACTCCTAAGTTGATAACCACTTCTGGCACAAGGTTCTAGAGGTATAGGGTATGGGAGATAGGATAATATGTAGCCTAGGTTTTTCCTGAGTGCTGTAATCAAAGGTCTGCTCTGGTCCTATCCACCAAGATCTACTGTATGCACATTTAGAAAACATAATGTGTTTACATATATTTCCATTTTTACGTTTTACTATAAAATATTTCTCAAGTTAACTAGTTCTACCCAGGCATAAAAATTAATAGAAAAATTGCTGAGGTATGGACCATTTAGTTAAGAAAAAAACTTTCCTTTCCTTTGAAATCTAGAAATAGCTGGGCATTATTGTCCACACTTTTTATCCCAACACTCAGGAGGCAAAAGCAGGTGTGTCTCTCTTGAGTCTGAGGCCAGCCAAGGCAACATAGTGAAAACCTGTCTCAAAAAAAGAAAAAGAAGCTGGGCAGTGGCTGTGCACACCTTTGATCCCAGTGCTTGGGAAACAGAAGCAAATGGATCTCTGTGAATTTGAGGCCACCTGGTCTACAAAGCAAGTTCCAAAAGAGCCAGGGCTAGTAACATAAAGAAATTCTGTCTCAAAAAATGAAAGAAAGGAATTAAGAATGTAAGTTTGTAGAGTGCAGAACAGGTATGTATGTGGAGCTGAGGACAGTTGATAGGAGTGGGCTCTGGAGATCAAATTCGAGTCATTGGCCTGGGTGGCCAGAGAGCACTTACCTCCTAAGCCATCGCTGGCCTGAGTTGTTTTTTTTTTCTTTTTAAATTATAGAAGTAATATTTACTGACAGTAGAGCAACTGAAATACAGGGCTAGGGACATAGCTCAACAATAGTATAATCCTCTAGTATGTACAGGGCCCTCAGTTGTACATGTGCCAGTTGAGAATGGTGTACCTATAAGTCATTTCTCTGCCGTCCCAGCAATGATAGGCACTCCACCCCATGAAAATTCACCTCTGTAAATGGAGTTCGCGCACTCCTTTGTCATTTGTCCAGTATTTTCAGAATATCTCCTCTGGCTGTGTGGTGGAGTGGCTGTTCTTCATGGAACCATATTCGTTACTTAGGTGGCTGAGGGTCAAGGCACTCTCAGCAGGGACCTCACAGCCCCCTGCGACCTGGGTTCCATCAACCAGACACTTTGTCACAGACACCCTGCACCCGGCTCCTCACTTCTCCATTATGTGTTCCTTCCCTCCCTTTCATGCATATATTCTTTCCTGCTTTTTGCCACGTAAGTGATGGGAGATTTGACAATGGGTTTGGGTTTTGGACTTGGATTTTATTTTTTGTTTTGTTTTGAAATTTTAAAGCAAACATAATCTATTAACTGGGTATGTATTTTAGGTATAATATACTTGATACTTTTTGCACTTCCTGGTTTTGTATAATGAGCTTTTGTTCCATTTTAATTTTATAAACAAGGTTGAGAAGTACATGAATATGGAGAATTGATCATGAAGAAGTGGATGGTGTTTGCATCTGTCCTCAGATGCCTGGGAACATTAGTCATTCCCTAAAGCCAGAGTTCAAAGGTCCCGATCCCTGCACAGTGAGGCTTCCAGCCTCATGTAATTTTTTTGTGAATCCTTAAGTACTTTTAAGAATGAAAAAAAATAAATCATTCTTGTGTTTGCAAGACAGTTGAGTATATTTTGTGCCTTATTTATATTAGTATGCTGTTACTTTGTATTCAGTGGATCTTAACATAGGCTTAAGTAGTCAGGGTATTTAAAAATGAAACTTGCTTTTTCCTAAGTGTTTCTACTTAACTACATAAAAGAAAATACGTTTGTTAGCAATAATGTTCAACTAGAATTTCTGTTTCCGAGTGAATGTAGTCTTAAATTACTTAAGATCATATGTATTAAGCTAGGAAGTATGTTTAAATCTTAGATGCTTCTAATAGTGTGTACATAGAATAGAATGTTCTTTCTCTCTCTCTCTCCAAGACAGGGTTTCTCTGTGTAGCCTTGGCTGTCCAAGATTTGCTTGTAAACCAGGCAGGCTTCCAACTTACAACAATCTGCCTGCCTCTGTCTCCCTGAGTGCTGGGATTAAAGGCGTGTGCCACCATGCCCAGCTTTACATAGAGCTTTTTTTTGTAGATGTACAGATGAGACGCTGAGCATTCTGCACTGAAAATTGAGTAGCTCCCTTCAGTAATCCTAGTGTTTGGCTGATAATAGTTTGGCGGATTTGATAAATTAAGATAACTTAATTTATCACACATATTTTAAGGGTCAGAAATAACCCTGAAGTGGTTTGAGAGGGCCACCCTGGGACAGACTCAGAGATCTGATAACATTTGTGCCTCCTATTGATTTTTTTACCTCAGCGTGAGTCAAAGTAAGTGTCCAGGCATTTGTTGGAGCTCCCCAGAGGCTCCAGCGTTGCCTCTGCCCTTAGCTCTGGAGACTCTATGGCTTCTCTGCTCTAATTGGTGCTCAGACAGTTGCTGTGCCCAGTTGTCACATGGTATCCATGGGAGCTTGGATTCAGAATGTGCATGAATGCCAAATCTGAGGCTATCCAAGTCCCTATTACACCCCCTCCTGTAATTTAAACCCTATTTAGGAACTTTATATTCGTTTTTATACTATATTGTTTAAGGAGTGGAGACACAAAATGTTTCTACACGTTCAGTGCAACACAAAGAATATTTTTGGTCTGTGGGTGGTGAGTCCATGGATATAGAACCTACAGAGTGACTATGAATAGGCCCTGGGAGTCCAGGCAGGGCCACTTGTCAGGGAATGGTGTCTCATGGAATGCCTTGCTGACCTTCTGGCCCAGATCTGCCCTAATCACCTCTGCTCACCTCTGTAGGACTGTGGGATACATGTGTATACAGAGGGAGAGGTGGGCCGGGCTGTTACTGGCCTAAGGCTCTCAAGGCAGAGGCCTGGAGAGCAGAAACAAGTTGGTGGCTTCTTCCACATTGTCAGTAGGTGCTGTGTGCACATCCCAGCTGCTGCCTCCCAACAGTTGGGCTCTTGGTATCTTTTCTCACTGGACTTTTGTTTCCCTAGGAAACTGCACTTGGGGAATGAACTGTAGGTTTATACACCCTGGAGTGAATGACAAGGGGAACTACTCCCTCATCACCAAAGCTGAACCTTTTCCACCCAACGGTGCCCCACCTCTTGGACCTCACCCACTGATGCCTGCCAACCCTTGGGTGCGTGAGCTCTTTAGTTGCCACCAGATGGGATACCTGAGTTCTGTCTGAATCTTGGGCTGAAGACAAACTAGTGTTCCTTATGGAAAAGGCATCTTGTACCTGAGGGTCAAGGAGTACGTGTTCTGGGCTTCTTGTGCTTGTGTAGAAATAGCCTTGGACATACATGTTCCAGGGCACGTGGGTGGTTGGGCAGGAAAGCCAGTTGTGTGTGGCTAGCTGGCTTGTCTTTTAGATGTTTTGCCCCATTTCTTAATAGGTTTTTAGTTCTTCCTCAATATTTCCTTTTCATTTTTTAATAGGGTGGGCCAGTAGTTGATGAAATTTTGCCTCCACCCCCTCCAGAACCCCCAACAGAGAGTGCCTGGGAACGTGGACTCAGACACGCAAAGGAGGTAAGAGCACAGTGCACTCTGGGAGGAAAAGCACAGTGATCACCCCTCTGATGGACCTGATAGAACTTTGATCCAAAGAGAGTGTAAACTCAGTGAAGCCTCAGAAACTATGAGAATACTTCTGGGCTTCCTTTAATAAGAATGAGAAATAATATTTAGGCATCTCTGCATGGCAGACCCAGTTGCAGGCAAATCTCAGTAGGTCAGAGAGACCCTCCCTGGATGCAGCCTTAACATTTTTAGATGTCATGGGCAGCCCAAAAGATGAATTGTCTCTTGCCACCACCTCAATCCCTGCCATTCTGTAGGACCTTTCCCTACCCTCTGAGTCCCAGTGTCTGTTCTTGCTAGCTCTCTCAGGTCTCCCTTTGCCTGCCCACTGTGGCCCCCAATACTCACCTTGCACAAATGTCTGTTAACACCCAACCTTTTCTCAGTGCCCAAGTTCTCTCTTCAGGGAGATTGAAATAAAGGCCTTGCTTACACACCTTCTGGGGCCCCTGTGCTGGTCCTAGATGCTGATTTATGCAAATGAGTCACAGCAGACCAGCCGCCTCAGGCCTTCAGGGAAAGACTGGAGGCCTGTGTTTGCCCACACCCTTTGGCACTGATGTGCTTTGCTGCAGGTCTTGGGTTGTGTTCCTTCCAGTGGCTTTGGAGGTCCTTATTTCACATGATGTCTTCCTTTGGTGCTAGGTTTTAAAAAAAGCAACCATTCGGAAAGAGCAGGAGCCTGATTTTGAAGAAAAAAGGTTCACAGTAACCATTGGTGAAGATGACCGGGAATTTGACAAGGAAAATGAAGTCTTCCGAGATTGGAATTCTCGTGTCCCAAGAGATGTTAGAGACACAACGTAAGGAAACCTCTGCTTTCCCTGACCTGTTTATGCCCTGTCAGGAATAGCCACATGCAGGTCCCCAGGGCACTGTCTCCACACACTGACTTCTTTGGAGGCTGCCTCTGGGGTGTACTTCTGAAGTTCCTACAGGCTCAGCATTAAGTCTGTGCTTTTGTCTCCTTTCCTGTTCCTTAGCTGCTCAGGGAATGACTTTTTTTTTTTTCTTTTAAAGATTTATTTATATTATTTGTGTATGTATCCATGGAGACCAAAAGAGGGCATTGGATCTAGAGCTGGAGTTTCAGGCTGTTGTGAGTTGCCCAACACGAGAGCTGAGAACCAAACTTGTGTCTTCTGGAAGAGCAGCAAGGAAGTGCTCTTAATCACTGAGCCATCTCTTCAGTCCCCTCCTCAGACATTTAGTACTGGTCTTCTAAAAAAAAAAAAATCTCAAAAGCTGGGAGTGGTGGTGTACACCTTTCATCCCAGCACTCAGGAGGCAGAGGCAGACGGATCTATGAGATTGAGGCCAGCCTGGTCTACAGAGAGAGGTCCAGGACAGCCAGGGCTACACTGAGAAACCCTATCTTGAAAAAAGGAACAAAACCCCCTCAATGGAAGAACTGTGTGGTGCTGAGGACTAATGTCAGATCCAGGGGAGCAGTGAGGCCTTGAAAGTGCTACTTCTCTGCTTCTTCATCAGGAGCTCCCAACCTTATCGAGAAGGTGATGGGTCACATTTCTGCCTGCTGAGGGTACAAGCTTGGGGCTTAGGACATGGGGATGAGTTATAACTCATGCTGTGATCCTGTTGAGTCACTGTCTTAGTACTTCTCTACAATCCTTATCTGTAATTTCTGGCTACTTGGTGGTAAAATGTATGAAAGGAGGCACTGGAGATACGCTGCCCCTTCCAGAGCACTGGATGCCCTTCCAGAGGTCATGAGTTCAATTCCCAGCAACCACATGGTGGCTCACAACCATCTATAATGAGGTCTGGTGGCCTCTTCTGGCGTGCAGATGTACATGCAGACAGAACATTGTATATATAATAAATAAACAAATCTTTTAAAAGTATGAAAGGAAGGAATAAGTAGTACTGCTCCAGCATTGTTGCCTAGCTACAGTTGCCCGCCCCTACCTTCTGCCACACAGACACACACTCAGGCCACCCTGGAGCACTGGGTAGGGCAGGTGCTAGGTCCATGCCTGCCCAGATGGGAAACCACTAGGAGGGCAAAGAGGTAAATTTGGTGTGTGGCACAAGCTTTGCAGTCTGTGGTTTGGGTCACCAAGTTCAGAAATACTAGATGAGAATTCCAAAAGTAAGCAGCTTATAAATTTTGGTGACATTAGTTAGATTGTGGCAGTTACTCTTTTAGTTTTGATCTTTCTCAGCGTCTTAGCGACAGGACTCTGAGGTGAGAGTAGTCAGGCATCCACATTGTTCAGTGGGACCCTGGAAGATGCCACCCTGCTGTATCAACAGGCTTGCTTTCCTCCTGCACCAAATGAAGCACATAAATCATGGAGTGCTCTCGGGTGCTGTCAAGCTTCAGAGGATATCTCCTCCATTGTGGGGTTTCCTTGGCTGGTCTTGTGTCTTTCTTGTATGGACTAGGATGTCATGTGTCTGTCTAGCCCATGTGCATGTTCATTGGTTTTTACTGAGGACATGCTAATGGCATAGTACAGGATGAGCCAGCATGGTGATAAGGAGTGCCCTGTTGTGTCTTCTCACATAGCTGCTGCTTTGGAGTGAGGTCTACACCTCTGCTTGAGTATGTGTCGTTCCTGAGCACTTTCCCCCACTGTTTTAAATGGGTTCTGTGCTCACTGCATTCTCATTAGCTGGGTAGCTGTATGTGAGGACATCGTTTTCCGTGTTAGGCTTTTGTCCTTCTGCTTTATTGAGGTGAGGGGTGGTTGGGGGAGTGGTTGTATGGTTTGGCTGTCATGGGCTGTTTAGTGTAGTGTCACAGGATGGCAGAGACAGTTTTGCTGTGTTCCTACCTCTCTGGGCTGCTCTTGCCAATCTTGCCATCAGCACCTGCATACACCAGCAGGTGGTTGTAGGACCCACCACATCCGAATGCTCAGACAATTCCTCGGTGCTTCTCTCCAACTTTGGATTTAAAAGTTCTGCTGCTTCTGTTGTTCTTTTCTGTGTGCACATGCACATGGTATATGGTGTGTGGGTCAGAGGACAGCTTTGTGGGATTGTTTATGGTTTCCTGGGGCCAAACTCAAACGTTCAGGCTTGTGCAGCATGTGTCTCACCATCTGAGCCGTCCCACAGTCCTTAAAGAATATGTTTTTATCTCATTGAGAAAATACCAGTTCCTATTTTTTTTTAGTGTTGTCTCCAGAAATGGATACAGAAGGTTTGTCTTTGTCTTCACCTGTGGATAATCCCAAGGGGTTTTTTCTTTTTAGATTGACTGATATGTGCAGTGATAGGAGTGTCCTAATGCTGACAACCTTGTGTTCTTAAGCAATAGGGCATAGTGTATTTTCGTCATGTGGGTTGGATTCTGTAGGTGTGTCTTTTATGTAGAATTCCTGCTGTAGCATTTTTAAATGATAAGATTTCCTTCCTTTTGGCTCTCTTTTCAGACTTGAGCCTTATGCAGATCCTTATTATGACTATGAGATAGAGCGTTTTTGGCGTGGTGGACAGTACGAGAATTTCAGGGTGCAGTATACAGAAGCAGAGCCGTATCATAACTATCGCGTAAGTATGATCCACATGTTAAAACTTCCCTCTTCCCTTAGTCGGGGTCTAACTATGTAACTTAGGCCAGCCTCAAATTCATAATCCTCCTGCCTCAGAGGTATAAGCAGTGGTGTGTGCTTCCTTACCTGGCAGCAGTCAACCCTTCCTGTGAGCTTATTCAGTTAACAGAATGTATTGAGCCACAGTCCTGAATTTGAGCCCAGGTTGGTCATGTAGCGTAAGCTACTGGCTAAATTTGTGATAGTCTGATCTGGTGGGCTTTCTTGGAATCATTGTTCTTGCCATGGTTTTATAAGGTTAGAGTTGCTGGAAAGGTTGTCAGTGCCAGTTTTCAGAAGACTGTGTCACCCTGTGAGTGTGTCACTCTTGGAAGTCTCCTGATCAATGTCCTCTCTTGTAGCACCATTCTTGCCCATCTAGCATTCTGGTTAAGGATGTGCCTCTGGCTGGCCTTGCCATGTTGGTCAGGTGAAGACTCCCAAGAACCTAATGTGTATAAAGATCTGTGTGTTTCAGACTGTCCATTCCATCTTTACTCTTAGCCTGCTTAGTAATTCTGCTCTAGGAAAGGCTTAATAGGGGTCCTTGAGCAGTTATGTACTATGACTCATATGCCATCCCTGAACTGTCGCAGCACCAAAGGGAGGTGGCAGCCCTGGCAGCCCATAGGTAGTGAGCTGTGCAGACGACCCTATTGAACCATGGCCCTCAGCCTCCTCCTCCTCCTCCTGGAGGTGGGATGTAGGGGACAGGTACTTGTTATCTGTTCTGTCAAGTGAACAGCTGGTGGGAATGGCACAGGAGTGTGCATGATGTTCCTGTCTCAAGGCCTGGAGCCTGTCAGCTGTGCTCTGCTTGAGCTTCTTTTTTAAGCTAGAGTGTTGGCTATTGAAACAGGAAAACAAGGCAGCAGTGGGAGATTGCAGTAAAGTCCAGACACTGTTCATGAAGCACTGTGTGGAGGCTGCACACCTGGATAGCCATTGAGATCTCTGTCCTAAGTATGGGTCACTCAAGGGAGGGCCTGGGGTATGGGCTCATACCAGGCTGTTGTTGGTAAAGTTCTGAATTTATTGGTTGGGGTAACTTCTCTCTTAAGTCATATGCATGGTTTTGTGGTGGTGGTGGTGGTGGTTTTTTGCTTTTTTGTGGTTTGTTTGTTTGTTTGTTTAATCTGAGATAGTGTTTCTGTGTGTAGCCTTGGCTGTCCTGTACTTGCTTTGTAGGCCAGGCTGGTCTCCATTTCACATCATCCACCTGCGTCTGCCTCCCTGAATGCTGGGATTCAGGCGTGCGCCACCTCACCAGGCTTTGTATGCATGTTTTTTAACATGTATCTTCTGCTGTGTATGTGTATAGGTTTTGTGGGGAATTAACCTAAGACTTCAGACATACTAGTTCAGTGACTCTGAGCAGGCTCTCACTTGACTCAGGCTTGCCCTAAACTTGAGACCCTCCTGCCGTAGTCTCCCAGGTGCAGGCCTTTGCCCTCAGACACAGCTGACTTGCTTTAAGGAGATACTTGGGAATAGAGTGGCCTCCTGAGAGCACCCTCCTACCTGCTTCTTGTTTTCTCTGCACTTCCACCAAACAGTGTGTAATTCAGCATCTATATTTGGCTTTTTCACCCAGGAACGGGAGAGAGAACGAGAACGAGAAAACAGACAACGAGAACGAGAGAGGGAACGAGAGCGTGAGCGGGAACGGGAGCGCAGACAGAGGGAGCGTGAGAGAGAAAGGGAGCGCGAGCGGGACAAGGAACGGCAGAGGAGGAAGGAGGAGTGGGAGAGAGAGAGAGCCAAGCGGGATGACAAGGACCGGCAGCATCGAGACCGAGACAGGGACCGAGACCGGGAGAAGGAGAAAGAGAAGCCGAAGCCCCGGTCCCCACAGCCACCAAGGTAGGGTACCCCAAGTCCCATCTTGCCCTGTGGCCTCTCCATAAGCTTTTGAGGCAGCAGCTTCTTGCTTCCTTGGACCAGCCTGTGTAGGGCACAGTGTGGGCATGGAGCAATTCACTGTGGACTTGTGTCTGCTTACTTCCTCTCAGCTTGTATATGCAGAAAACACTATGGCTCTGCCTCAGTTGCTTTTCCTAGCTGTTGGTAGACATTGGGTTATGTTTTGACAGTTGTAGATGTGAACATTTGTGCTCGTGTTTGTGTGTGAATGTGGATTTTCCCTTCTTAGGTTACCTGTGGGAGGAGCTGCTGGGTCATCTAGTAACTGAGGACCTGCCAGACCATTTCTTTTTAAATTTATCTGCCTTTTTATTTTATGTGCATTGATGTTTTGCCTCCATGTGTGTCTTTGTGAGAGTGTCAGATCTTGGAGTTACAGGCAGTTGTGAGCTGCCATATGGATGCTAGGATTTGAACCTGGGTCCTCTGGAAGAACAGCCAGTGACCAGTCCTGCCAGACCATTTTCTAAAGAAGCTGCTTGCTCCGTTTTTTTCTAGACCTTCAGCCCATAATGCTGTCACATTAAGGTGGCTCCTCCCCCTCATTGTTCTTTGCAAGGCAGTGGGATTGGAGAGTGGAATTGGCAGATCCAAAAGTAGTGTGGATATATTATAAATGTTAGAAATACATTATAGGGAGGCTTGCCCACCACTTGAAACAATTCAAATAACTTCGTTTGTTTTTATTTTTTATCTCTCTATATAGTACAGCCTTAAATTTAAGATCCTTCCTGCCTCAGTTTCTCTGCTGCTGGGATTCTAGGCATATGCTACTGTGCCTGGCTACTTTTGTCTGTCTTTCTACCCACCCCAGAACACATGGATTTAGGGTGACTACCTTTATGGTCATTTGTCACCAGTTCTGTGTCTTTGGGTTCACTGTTTCATGAGTGTGATCAAATACATTTTCAGATTCTGAATCATAGTAGTAGGCTTTAAAAAGCCTTGCTGCAGTCCAGCATTTACAGGACTGAATTCTGGGATGTCAGTTGCTCGGTAATTTGAGTTTAGTGAAACAAACAGACAGGTTTTTGTTCTTAATGTTTTTGTTTCATTGGTTGGTTGTTTGGGGTTTTTGAGTTTTGTTTGTTTGTTTGTTTGTTTGTTTGTTTGTTTTTGACATAATGTCTCACTATTTGGCTATGGCTCTCCTGGAACTAGGTATGTAGACCAGGCTGTCCTTGACAGAGATCTGTCTGCTTCTGCCTCCAGAGCATTGGGATTAAAGGCATGCGCCACCGTGCCCTACCTGCTCTGGGTTTTGTCCATGTCTCATTAGATTGGCATGTGTTGGCCTTCTGTGTTCCTTAGGACACAGGGTGGAGAATGGCAGTAAGAAATACTTACATCTCTGCTGTTTCGTGTTCTATATGTAGAACTAGAAGAAAGGACCAGACAACAAGTATTGACCGGGAAAGAGAGCCATGTCGTAAAACCAGAGCAGAGAATACCTAGGACTTTTACTCCTGGGAACCTTCCAGAGGGAAGAAGGAATTACTTAGCTCAGAGGATTTTTTAGCCAATAGAAGTCACCCATGTGTGATGGAAAATATCAGCTCCTCACATGATATATAGCCATGAAGAGGTGGGTGCAGTGAGTACCACCCACTGAGATGAGGGCACATCACATGCACTGTGACCAAATGGGACAGCCCCAGGGAAGCCTGTGCAGTTTCCTGGGAAGTAAACAAAAGTTCATGTTCTTGGGTGTTGGCAGATTGAGGTAGGAGGGAAGAACCCACATGCTGTGAGTTCCCTCTTCTTGTCTTTATTAGATATTTGACCATCCTGATTTTAGAAATAACTTGTCATCAATTGTTTTTTATCCTTTGACCCCAGACTTGGCAGCTGTCTAGGTTGGAGTTCCCATCTATGTGGGGTGGCTACTTTGCTCATTGGCAGCTCACTTCCTTGTGCCACCTTGACCTGTGTGCTACAAGACACAGCATTGGCTGGGACAGCACAGCTGACCCTTGCCCTGAAGAAGCTCCGGTAGCCTTTGGCTGTGGCGCTGTGCTATAGGAGATAAAAGGGCACTGCAGCTGCGCAGAAGGTCAAGATTACAGACCGCTTTTGCCATTATTTATTTATTTATTCTCTCTTAAAAAAATCTATAAATGGCAAATTTGTCCTTGCCCAGCAGTTTCCTGCTGTAGTTCCTGACCAGCATTCCACCCATTGGTGCATACTACAGCCCTGAAATAGTCAGACCACACACTGTGGGCTTTAAGGGCACCTCTGGAGAGATGCAGCTTTCTGTGGTGTTGTGTTCTGCCTGGTTTCCTAGGTCTGATGGAATATCTGGGTGGTTATTCACCACTAAGAGGATCCAACACAGTTTTCTCAGGGTGTCTTGGGAAACAGAGAGATAGCCTATGTCATTCCTTCAGACTCCAGGCCTGGACCCTCCCCTCTCAGCACAATTCAGATGTCAGCTGGGTGGTGTTAACCTGCCAGCTCAAAAGCTTGACTACCTTGATGCGTGAGCTTGGTGTTCATAGATGTTGTCTGTGGCCATTGCAGTGGTAGACTTGCCAGTTTTGCAGCTTTTTCCTCCAAATGTAGCATGAACATTTTTCTTAGGTGAATTCAGTAACAAATTCTTTAATGATGGTTCATTCACTCAGTCATTTCTCCCAAAGACGTACCACTAAATGTGGGGCTTACGTTGGAAACCCATAGCATTTCCTATGGTTTCATCCGCATAACTTCTCACTTGACCTTGGTTATGTATAGCCCTGACTGAGTATCAAAAGCCCAGACCTCACCCCATCCATTCCCATACTTGTAGTCCAGATTACCACCTGTTATTCACCTGTACAAACCTGTTGGTTTGTTTTTAACTTTAAAAAGTTTTTTTTAATTTTTATTAGCATTATATATATTTTTGTAATGAACCAGGAATGGTAACCCATGCCTTTAAATCCCAGCAGCACTGAGGAGGCTTAGACAGGTGGATCTCTAAGAGTTTGAGGCCAGCCAGGGCTGCATAGTCTTCAAAACAAACAAACAAAAAACAAAGAAAGAGATACAATTTATTTTTATTGATGTTGTATTCTGTAACCCTTAAGTTATTTGCTAATTCTAATTATTTGTTGGTGTGTTTATGATATCCAGGAACAAGTCAGTTATATTTTACTTCTTGCTTCCTGACCTAAGCACTTTGGTCTCTCCCTCCCTCCCTCCCTCTCTCTCCCCCTCTCCCTCCCTCCCTCCCTCCCTCTCTCTCCCCTTGAGACAGGATTTCTCTGTGTAGCCCTAGTTGTCCTGGACTCACTTTGTAGACGAGGCTGGCCTCCAACTCACAGAAATCTGCCTGCCTCTGCCTCCCTGAGTTGCTGATAATTAAAGATGTGCACCACAATGCCCCATTTTTGAAGGAAGTCTAACATCATTGCTACAAAGCAAACAGCAGATTATGTGCCTCAGGGAGTAACTGGAATGGTAACATCTAAAGTTGGGTGTCTATAGTAACAAAACTCAACATGCTCTGCTGCCACCCTCTTACTTACACATGGACATAGTGGACAGCCCTCCTCCTTGGAAAGCCTTGAACCAGCCACTCAGATGAACATGGTGCCACTGGTGCCCAGGTTCAGATGCTTACACTACAGGAATGAAAAGATCGGGGCCCATCCACAGTACATTCCTCCACCTGCTGAAGGTTCCTGTTCTCAGTGTTCTCAGTGTCTACCTCTAGAGGTAGTGAAGGCCTCTTCCTGCAGAGAGGATTTGAATAAGGAATTGGTTGCATCTAAAGAAGAGGGAACTCTGTGTTTTATGTGTATGGTGTTTTGCCTGCATATGTGTCTGTATCACATGTGGGCAGTGGCTATAGCAGCTAGGAAAGGATGTCAGAGACCCCAGAACTGCAGTTACAGACAGTTGTGAGCCACAGTGCTGGGACTAGAACTCAGGTCCTGGAAGAGCAGCCAGTGCTCTTAACTGCTGAATAGTCTCCAGCCCCTCCTCTTAACTTTTAGCATGAGAACATCTAGCAAGTATAAAGGTGAAAGCCAGAGCCCGCTGCAGTGGCGCACACCTGTAATCCCAGCACTCTGGGAGATAGCAGCAGGCAGATCTCTGAGTTCAAGGCCAGCCTGGTGTACAAAGTGAGTCCAAGACAGCCAAGGCTACACAGAGAAACCCTGTCTCAAAAACACAATAACAACAACAAAAAGATGAAAGCCGTTGTTCAGTGACAGGGATCTGGTAGGTTGTTAGGTTCTCACTTCCTTCTGCTTTCTTTATAGGCAGCACCTGGATGTGCCTGGAGCATTAGCTTTTGGGGTTACGGTTGAAATAACAGTGGCACAAGCCAGATTTCCCATGTCTTGTGGGGTGAGCTTCAGCATTGGGTGTTGTTCTCACCTGGGCCCCTCAGCAGATAATAGTCCTGGGACCTGCCACTGGCTGGTGACTAAATAGAAGGTCTGAAGTATAAGTAGGCAGGGTTTTTACTTCCATGGTGTTGGTGCAACCTTCCTTGAGGCCCTTTTTCTAGCCTCTCTGAGCACTTAGGCCAGTATTGTTAGGGCAGAGGACCTGGGTTCCTCATTCTCTCTGTGCACTGATCTGCATGTTCCTAGGTTCCGATTGAACCATACTTTTTGGTTTTTCAAGACGGGCTTCTCGTGTAGCCTTGGCTATCCCCAGAAATCACTCTGTAGACCAGGCTGGCCTCAAACTCAGATCCACCTGCCTTGCCTCCCAAGTGCTGGGATTAAAAGGCATGTGCCACCACCAGAAAAGTGCTCTTGGCGGGGGAGGGGCTAGTTGCTGCAGGAAAAGTAGCACAAATTTAAGACCATTTCTGGAGAGAATTAACTGGAGTAGAAGTTGTGCTTGTTTTGTTTCCTCTTCATCTGACTCTATTTAGGTGTCTCTTAAATAAGCTGACACTGAATGCTCTGGCTTTCCAGTCTTTCTCCAAACAGCATTGCTTGGGGAAGGATGTCAGCCTTAGCTTTGAGAATCCCTCTGATTCCAGCCGTCAAGCTGAACCACCAAAGAAGGAGACCACCTCTGTGGGACCACAGGTGAAGAGAGCCGATGAGTGGAAGGACCCTTGGCGCCGATCCAAGTCTCCCAAGAAGAAACTTGGTGTGTCAGTCTCCCCAAGCCGGGCACGAAGGCGTCGCAAAACCTCTGCCTCATCAGCTTCTGCTTCCAATTCCTCCAGGTATAAAGGAGACCTATAAAGACAGGTGGTTTGGTAACATTCACTGGTTGCCAGTTTGCTGTGTGTAGTCACTGCCTAAGGGTCAATAGAATATTGGATGGGACTGATCCTGAGAATTGTGGTAAGACTTCACATTCCCCAGAACATACAGAAGTAAGTAGGGTGGGTGACCTAACATGCTATCGACACTAGTCTGGCTGTCTGCTGGAGTCATACAGTTACTCATGGAGGGGAGAGGCCTCTCGGCTCCTGTGGGAAAGGCTCTGGGTTGCTTGACCCAGTGACTGAACTCTAGTGTGAATACATGAGGAAGTGAGTGGTGGGTAATGAGAGCTATGCCTCCCTACCTAAGGAAGGAGTTTCAGGTGGAGTCTGGAAAGAACCTGAGGCGCTAATGGGAACCAGAATTATGTGTATTTGTACAGGAACACAGCCATGTGAACACTGGAGTCAGCTTGTAAACTCAACTCTAGCCTTGTCCAGCACTAAAACTAGTCTCTGTTACCAGTAATCATTGGTCCCCCCAGTCCTGGTGTCTGCAGTGGGGCTCCACTGAAGAGTGCTGGGGCTGTAGTGTGCTATAGGTGCCTCATGATCATCTCTCTTACTTGGTGGGGGGGGGGGTCCATGTTTGTGAGTGTGCTTGTGTCTCTGTATGGAGCCATGCTATCTCACTGCACTAAGAACAGTGGCTCAGCGCATACCACTGAAACAGTAGTGAAGGCGTTTGCTCTGTCCATGGCCCACAGGTCGTCTTCACGGTCTTCATCCTACTCTGGCTCTGGCTCCTCCCGATCCCGGTCCCGATCCTCATCCTACAGCTCCTATTCCAGCCGCTCTTCCAGACACAGCTCATTCTCAGGCAGCCGTTCCAGGTATGCCGCAGTCTGTTGAGTTCCTAGCAGGTGCTGTGAGCACAGGTGCTCGGGACACATCAAGTGGCCATGCCTCTTTCTGCAAAAAGTGTCAGGTTCCTGGGTGCCTGTTTCCAAACGGTTTCAGTAAGCTGCACACTAAGGAGCAATTTGGACTGAGATGCCAGTAGGCACACACTGCATGTGCTGGACCTAGGACCTGCATCTAAGGAGTCTCTGTTGAGCAACAGATGTGAAAATGCAGAACTTCCATCATCCCAGAAAGCCGGGGGGTAACAAGCAAGTTTGTTAAATTTTCTCCATTGGAAACAGATACTTCTAGAAATTTAGACAAAAATTCTACCAGCATAACACTCCACATTCCCCCTGACCTGCCCTCACAAAAAACTGACAGCTTGGTCTCTGCCAGTGGAAGGTGCCCTTTTCCTCAGTTGTGCTTAAAGGTCAGGGTAGTGCTCAGTGGTCCAGGACCCTCCCAGCACTGTCATCACCATAAGTTCTTGAGAAGGGTTAAAATTTTGGCACGGAATTCAGTAAAGCTGACAGGGTATATGGGTGGGTGGGTCTTAATCCTGTCACTAATTGGTGAGCATAAAGACACGCAGTTGTCTGCTTTGGGACATACTCTCACTGGGTATTTTTGTGGGATAAAATGTCTGTCTGTCCCTTAATGTAATCTGGTGTCTGTTGTGATGTTACCCCTTCCTGGCACCTGGTCTTGCTTGTAATTATTTTAAGGAAATTTTGAGATTTAATCTCTTGCTGGGGACAGGGTCTCACTATAGCCCTGACTGTCCTTGGAACCCCCTCCCTCGCCCCCGCCTCCCGAGTGCCTTGAGTAAAGAAGTGCCATCAGACCCAGCTGTTCTTGCTGCAGATGTAATCACAGCTCTGAGGCTGCTGGGGCCGTCTCACCTGATGCTCACTAATGCTTCAGTGAGGCATGCTGTGAAGTGTATGTGGGTCTGTTTTCATGGACATTGAGACTCTTGTATAGGAACAGGCAACGAGGAGAGGGGGAGTAGCCTTTCTCTGCAGGTGTGTGTAGGCCATCCATAGATGTGTTAGCACAAGCCCCAGAGCACAAGCATTGTCAGGTTCCAGGTTCCTTCTGCAACTGTCAGCAGCCTAAGGGTGGGTTAGAGAGAGGTGGCCATGGGCCTCAGGGTGGAGAGGACAGGGAAAGCCTATGGGAGCCTCTGAGACAGATAAAGCTTATGGAGCATGCTGTGTAAAATGTGAGCCTGGAGAAGTAGAGACTACAATGGGCCTTTGGAAATTTTGGAGACAGAGATGTGTCCAACTTGCAAGCAGCTGACAATGGCAGAACGTAACTGGGAAAAGGCTCCATGTCTATCCTGTGCCTGAAGGTTAGGGCCTTGGGTCAGGGAGGCAGCTGGAACAGAGCAGAGAGGGAAGGGACTCCCAGTTTCACTTTGTAGGTGTTTCTGGGGCCCTTCCTGGTAAATCCAGCACAGGAGACAAGGACCCATAGCAGGCAGGACACAGGAGGTCCTACAGGTCAACCCAGAAAGTGTGAGGTGATATTCTAGGGAGACACCAATGGGGTTACTCCACCATCCTATCAATTGTTCCAGAAACTTCATCATATTCTCACCATTGGCCATAAACTTCTTAGCTATTACTCACGGTGAGTGTGCCTTTCTCAGTAGCTTAGCCTCCCTTGGCACTATCCTCCATGACACCTGTGTGTCTGAGTGTCCTCCTTTGAAGTGAGGAAGAAGACCTGGAGTCCTGGCCTTGGGCTCTGCAGCTATACTTCCTGAGGTTGAGCTTCAGCGGCCCCTCCTCCCAAAACTGTACGCAGAGGACGTGCTGAGGAAGGACAAGCTGAGGGAGGGGTCTGGCAGGCTGTCGCTCACGCAGTGTGTCTTGGAGGCACGCTTGGCTGCACTCTTTTCTGGTCCTCCTGTAGTGGTTGCCCATGAAGTAAGGGCAAACAGGAGGCCAAGAAAGTGAATGCCAGGTTTGCTGGGCACTTTGAGTATGGAAGCATGAAGGACTGAAGGAAACTGACCCACCTAGCTAGAAGTACTGGGCATCTCATGTGATGGTTTTTTAGTAGGTAACATGGGCCAACCCAGTCCCTTTCATCCTCTTGACTAAAGTGTGACCTCACTGTTAGAACGCCATCCTGGAAACTCCCTTTTTCCCAGTCCCCTTCCCTGGGCTCTTTGTCTACCTGCTGCCACCTGACATTTGTGTGCGAACCATCGGTTATGATCTCCTTCCACTGTGCACTCCCTGCTTATGTCGTGCTGTCCACTGCTCGGGGACCTATGCACCTGTGCCTGTGCCTGCTGACCAACTCACCAGTTCTGCTACCTCCCAGCTACTTAGGTGTCTCAGTTCCCACACTTAGCCAAAGTCATATTCACCCATTTGGCCCCTGGCCATGTGCCCTCTCCTGCACACAAGCACCCCATTCCTTTCTAAGGCTGCACGCTGGCTGCCCTTTTCTGTTCTCTTGAGTGTGTGTTTTACCAGATGGTGAAGCAGCTGAGCCTGAACCTAAGTTCTCTGTGGATCAGGACCGTTTCCTAGGGGATGTGCCAGCTCCGGCCAGTGAGGGAATCTGCCAAGCACCAGACTTCCTCCTCACACTCTCTTTGTTCCCCAGGTCCCGGTCCTTCTCCTCGTCCCCATCCCCGTCTCCCACACCTTCCCCACACAGACCTCCAGTCAGAACCAAGGGGGAGCCGGCCCCGCCTCCCGGGAAAGCAGGGTGAGTCCTGAGCCCCCTCAGGTCGCTGTGGTGCTCCACCTTGGTGGAGTCTCCAGGGCTTCCAGCCTCCTCCACTGTCTCTTCCTATCCTGTGCTTGAACTAGAAGTGAAGCAGCCTCCAAAGGGCGGCAGATACGGCTCCCAGGAGGTGGGCGGAGGCACGGGCTCAGCACCTAGACTTGGGTCCCTGTGGTATAGACCTTGGCAGTCATGTGCCATGTCTGAACTGCAGAGCCCTGAGATATGGGTGCATTGAGCAGGGACCTTAGCTCTGCCCTGCCTTAACCCTGCCTCTGTCTCACAGGGAGAAGTCAGTTAAGAAGCCAGCCCCACCCCCAGCCCCACCACAGGCCACCAAAACTACTGCTCCTGCCCCTGAGCCTGCCAAACCAGGAGATCTCCGAGAAGCCAGGAGGAAGGAACGGCAAACCAGGACTCCCCCAAGGAGGTGAGCAGTGTAGGCTTAGGGCAGTCCTGGTACAGTTGCTGTCCTTGGTGCTGCCAGGAAATAGATGCTGATGAAAACTAGAGCTTGGGAGGCGGGTGCATCCCCAGGGAAGCAGTAGGAAACAGAGGCCCAACCTGGAACAGGCTCATTACCAGCCTGTCGCGCAGGAAGGCCCTGCCTCAGTGAGAGCTGCCTCTGAGGTGACCTATGCTGCTTGTGTTGCAGGCGGACGCTCAGCGGCAGTGGCAGCGGCAGTGGTAGCAGCTACAGTGGCTCCAGTTCCCGCTCCAGGTCACTTGCTTGGTCCTACTCCCTACTGACCTTTTCCCTCACCCAGGTGGGCTGACCATGTTAGGGCTCTTCAGCGTGAATATGGCCTCTGTTCACACAGGAGCACCTATCTTAAGAGAAGATGCCTAAACTGGTGCTGCCCAGCTGAACAAGGCTGAGGCCAGTCCCAGGTTCTCTGTCCACACCTTTCCTGAGGATAAACTGTTCTCTGGGCCTGATGATCCCTAGTGAAGGGAGTCAGCCCTGAGGCAGTTGGGAGGAGGAGCCCTTAAAACCAGAAAAGAGCTAGAAGATGGAGTCACCTTGGTGCTCTTGGAATCTTGTTGCCCAGTTTTGAGACCTCAGAGTTTTACCCTTTGTCCGGGGCTTTTCAAAGACCTGTGGGTTTTCTGGTTGGCTTGGGTTGGGTTTGTTTGTTTTTTTCCAGGGGTGGGTGTTGAGATAGGGTTTCTCTGTGCAGCTCTGGCTATCTGGAACTTGCTCAGTAGACCAGGCTACTCAAAAATCACAGAGATCCAACTGCCCCTGCCTCCCAAATGCTAGAATTAAAGGCATGTGCCACCATACCTGGCCTCTTTGATTTAAAGTAGAAAACCCTTGGTTCTCTGCTCTCGTGCCTCTGTCCTGTCCCAGCTCCCGGAGACCTCAGGAGGAGCTGGTTGTTGTCTTTGATAGATGCTTCACCATCTACTCCCCATCCCGCTCCACCCTGTGCCCTGTTGGAGAGTGGAACTGTCACTGCTTGTGTAATTTACTGTCACCCAAAATTGTTTTGGTGGTGGTACTAGAGCTGAACCCAGGGCCTTGCATTCTATTCAGGTGCTATACCACTGAGCTGCAGGGTTTTAGTTAGAGTTGGGTGGGAGTCTCCCTCTATTATCCAGATGAGCTTGAACTCCTGAGCTTATTGAGTCCTCTCAAGAAGCTGGGACCAGGAGAGCTCCAGCACACCTGCCCCTCCTATCACCCCTTTTTTGTTATCCTGAAACCCATAGAGATCTGCCTCCTCCTCCCAACTTACTAGGACTATATTTTGTGGCTATTGTGCAGCAGCATCTAGTTTAAAGTTGTATCCTTATCACTATTGGATAGGGTTCAGTCACATTTCCTTTCTAGCACAGTGTCACTCAGGTTATTGAAACAGAGACCTCAGCTCATGACATAGTTGTCCCTTCACTCTATAGTACCTCTGAAAGTCCCCAAGATTTTATACTCTGTCCATGTGTATTCCATAAATGTGGAAACTGGGTAAAGACAAGCCGTGAGGACCCTCCTGTCAGCCTGTATGTAGCCCAGATAACTTACAGTCAGCGTGGGGCTGAAGGCATAGCTGTGCTTGTGTGTCTAGGTCTCTGAGCGTCAGCAGCGTCTCCTCAGTGTCCAGTGCCACCTCAAGTAGCAGCTCAGTGCACAGTGTGGACTCAGAGGACATGTATGCAGACCTGGCTAGTCCTGTGTCCTCAGCCAGCTCTCGATCCCCCACCCCTGCCCAGACCAAGAAGGAGAGAGGTAAGCAGGGCCCTTGTTCTCAGGGTGCAGAATTGGGGGTAAATTTTCAGAGACTTGTTTTGCGGTCCATGTAGACCGGAACTCATGACTGAAGGTTTGTTGTTGACAGGGAAATCTAAGAAAGAAGATGGAGTGAGGGAGGAAAAACGGAAACGAGATCCATCCACACAGCCACCCAAGTCCTCCAAAGCTCCCGCAGGTGGAAAATCCTCCCAGCAGGCAGCAGCCCCTCAGCAGGCAGCCCCTGGGCAGCCCCAGCAGGGCTCCTTTGTTGCACACAAGGAGATAAAGCTGACACTGCTGAATAAGGTGAGACTAAGGGGGTAGACAAGCATTGCTGCACCTGGGCCTAGATGCTGGGGACCCCACCCTGCCCCTTAGCTGAGAGAGGCCCAAGGGACCTTAAACATCCACCAGTACAATCCAGATGTCAACACCTCAGAGTGTTGGGCCATGTGCCTGTACCTGCAGGTGGGCCAGCCTGTGTCCTGTCCCACTTCTGACCCCGCCCCAGCATCAGATATCCTCAGAGCTTCCATAGGTCTGGAAGGGTCTGCACTTGACATGCCGTAGTCCTGCAAGGCACTTTCTTATGTAACACAAAGGTCCCCATCACATGGTGGCAAGGGCTACAGAACTGCTTGTGGGGGTGAGGGAGCAAGAGGAGGATCAAGGGAGCAAAGAACCATTCACAGGTAACAACTACACCATCGCCTTGCATACCTTGCCCACCACCTACACCCTATCACTCTTAACTGTGCTGTTTCAGGCCGCTGATAAAGGAAGCCGGAAGCGCTATGAGCCATCAGACAAGGACCGACAGAGCCCTCCTGCCAAGAAGGCAAATTTGTCCCCAGACCGAGGTGAGACTCCCAGATTCAGGGTCTGAGACATACTGTGGCTGTCACGTGTAAGCCAGAAGGCCCACATGCAGGACCTTGACATCACTCTGTTCTGAAAACTATGGAGGACCCTGAGGATCCACTGTGTTTGTCTATAGTGCTAGAGATGGCAGCGAGGGTTTCATTTCACTTTTAGACACTATCTTGCTCTGTAGCTTGTCTCCAACTCATGATCCTCCTGCCTCAGCCTCCAAAGTGTTGGGATTTATAGGGGTGTACCACTCTGCATGATGGAAAAGTTTTTAGTCTTCATTTTTAAGTAACAGTATGACGACGTAGCTCAGTGGTAGAGCACCCACTGATAAAAAGCCTGTGTATATTGACACAAATACAATGTGTTAATGATGGACAACTCTTCCATTACAAACCAGAACAGAGGGTAGAGTGGGGGGGCAGGTGGTTTGGTTGGTAGAGTGTTTGCTCAAAAGCCCTGGGTTTGAGCCCCAGCACTACATACATGGGATGCTGTGTACATCTGTAATCCGCACTGGAGAGGTAAAAGCAGAAGGGTTAAAAGTTTAAGGTCATCCTTGGCCACATAGACTTCCAAGCCAGCCTAGGCTACATGAGATAGCATCAAAACAAAGGTCAAAGGCAACAAGTGAATGAATGCAAGTACATTTGTTTTTCTAGGCAAATTCTAACACCCAAAGTCTCAGTCAGGGTCACTATTACTGTGATAAAACACTATGACCAAAAGAGTTGGCTTACACTTCCATGCCCTGTACATCATGGAAGGAAGTCAGGACAGGAATCTTGGGGTAGGCACTGATGCAGATGCTCAGCTTGCATTCTTTCCTCTGGTTTTTTGAGACAGGATTTCTCTGTGTAGCCTGGCTGTCTTGGAACTCGCTCTGTAGGCCAGGCTGGCCTCAAACTCGGAGATCCGCCTGCCTCTGCCTCCCTAGTGCTGGGAATAGAAGTATGGTCCCACTGCCCAGCTCAGCTTACATTCTTACAGCACCCACAACCACCTGCCTAGTGGTAGCACTACCCACAATGGGCTGGGTCCTCCTACACCAACTACTTAAGTGCCCCACAGGCTTACCTACAGCCAGATCTCAGGGAGGCATTTTCTCTGTTGAGGTTCCCTCCTTTCAGATGACTTGTTTGTGTCAAGTTGTCATAAAAACCAGCAGCACACCCAACAACCAACCAGCGAAGCCTCACCCCAGCGTGACCTAGCTCTGCACCTCTGCACACCTTAGGCTCAGTGGGATGTGAGAAGGATAGTGTCTGAGTCATTGTTTAACCTTGGAGAACAGAGTGTCTTGGGGACCTTCCCTCCTCCCCAGATCTCTCAGGACACCCCACCTCAAGCCCAGCAGAAAAGATAGTGGATTTTCCCAATTAGCTTTGATGGGCAGAACAAAAGCCCACATTCCCTTTCTGAAGCAGGTGTGGAAGAGGCTGCCTGCTGCAAGCTGGGGTCCCTGGGCCCATGTCCCTAAGGCTTTGTGCCCTGGAGGACTTCTTCCCCATAATCAGGGCCATGGCCATTGGGTCACCTGGTCTGGTTAACGCTTAGGCCCTGCCTTTCTCTCTCCACTCCCTAGCCCAGAGCATACCACTCTTGAGTTTGCTTCCAGTTCTAAACTATCAGGTCTTAATGATCTTCGCTGCCAGCCCTGTGTGCTGAGGAAGGGGGGTCTCGTTAGAACGTGCACTCATGAGGTTGACCCTGGCCTCCAGGCCTTGTCACAGCTTCATGAGCTCTGCTTTCTGGGGCAGCACTTGTCCTTTTTTTCCTGGGCTTTTCGAGTTTCATTCTTTATGAAAAAAGTGTACCAGCTGTCCTGACACTTTGACTTTTTGAGGAGGGAGGGCCTCATAGTAACCCAGAATGAACTTAAACTCACTGTGTAAGCAAGTAGTTCAACTCCTGATCTTCCTCCACCCTCCCAGTACCAGGGTTATAGCAAGCCCCACTTGGCCACTCTTAAACTTTGGCCTGGGGCCTCTGGTGGCCCAGGTACAGAGCAGTGGTTTCACTCTGTCCCATCGTTGACCAGGTTCTCGGGACCGGAAATCAGGGGGAAGAATGGGCTCCCCAAAGCCAGAGAAGCAGAGAGGCCAGAATGCTAAAGCGCCTGCTGCCCCAATGGACAGGTAAGTCTCTGTGTCCAAGACAAGCTTCTCCTGGACGGCTGATAGGCTTTAGGAATGTGGGAAACATGGGGACCAAGTAGGAAGGGCAGACAGCAGCAGTCTTGAGAGCCCTCAGACTCAAACTGAGCACAGCGACACAATCCCATCTTGTAAAGAGCCCTAGACAAGAACCATGGGGTCTCAGGAGAGGCTGTGGGCTAGCCTGGACCATCCTTTGTCTCCCCACAGAGGAAGTGAGGAGCCCTGGGTGGTCACCCCAGGGCAGGCTCTTTCTCATCTCTTGCTTCATACCTTCTCAACCCTACAGGAAGCGTCCACTGTCACCCCAGTCTAAGAGTTCCAGCAAGGTCACCAGCGTGCCCGGCAAAGCCACCGACACTGCTGCTGCAGGCGCTAAGGCAGGGAAGGCCAGCACATTGTCACGGCGGGAGGAGCTCCTTAAACAGCTTAAGGCCGTGGAGGATGCCATTGCTCGAAAGCGGGCCAAGATCCCTGGCAAAGTGTAGTGGGCCCAGCTCACTCCCTGGAGTAGACTCTAAAATGTTTTTATAAAAATAGGGTAAGCGCAGCCATTTTGGATTTTCCAGTTAATGTCTTATTTTGGCTGTGATTCTTTTTAAAAATGAAAAAAGAAAAAAAAAGTTTCTCAGCTGGAAAAGAAGCCACACACAAGATGAAGATGATGCTGAGTCCCAACCTCCCCACCAGACTGAACCAGCTCCTTCCAGAACAGAGTCTCTATGGACAGACAAGACAGACAGGTCAGCGCTGAGACAGGGAGCACCAGCTCTGTATGACTTAAGAGCTTCAGACACGCAGGGGCTGGGCTCACACTCTTCTGCCTCCGTCCTCATTTCTCCCTGGTGGCCTCCTGGGCTGCGTGTTTTCAGCAGAATCTCCTCTCTGGGGACAGGAAAGCGGAACACTTCCTGGACTACAGGCAACACCTCCCCTGGATCAGAAGTATATATACATATATATATATATATATATATATATATATGTATATATATATATTCATATTCATTCTTGCCTAAAGTCTGATTGGAAAAACATTTCCTGTCTTTTATTTTAAGCATCAAATTGTTTTAGTTGATTAAAAGGAAAAAACAGAAAAGAAAAAAATAAAGGCCAAGGGTATTGTTGGGGTGTCTGTCCAATGTGGAGGGTCTTTTTTGAGCGATCTCCTAAAATAAAATATTTTGATAAGCAGTTTTTGGTCCTTGTGATATCTGGGTGGGCCTGGGCTACCTCCCCAGTGAACGCCCATGCTTTGGCTCAGAATGGGCCAAACACTCCAAGACAGACCCACCCCTGGGGTAGGCACTGCTGCCTCTCAGCACCAGGCGCAGTAGGCACAGCTCTGTAGCCCCTGCAGTGTCTTCCCAGGCAAATGTTCCTGGTCTTGTGGCCCCACCTTACCTATCACCACCTTCCAGGAAGTACCTAGCCCAAATCAAGTGGATGGAGGACAGAGGACAGCCTCAGGTGTCATTCCCAGTAATGCCTTCCACCTCCTTTGAGACAGGATCTATTGGCCTGGAGCTTACCATTAGACTGATCAGACTGGCCTAAGTCCTTGGGATCTGTTTCTGCCTCCCCAGCACAAGTGATATTTTTCATGGATTCAAAGGCTTGAACCTTTGAATCCTTCATGTTGGCAAAGCAAGCTCTCTACCAGCTGACCTCTTCACCCAGGGTAATCCCAATATAAACATCCCCACAGCCTTGCTCCCGGGTCTCAGAGCAGCAGGCAGTGTTGTTATTGACTGGATCCCAGACCCAGAAGAGACACAGCCCGCCTAGCAACGCTAAACAGACCAACAGTAAGCCCTGCCTGAGACCCCTCGGAGAGACCTGAGGTCTCCAGGCCTCCCACTCTTGCCTGACCAGGCTAGGCAGAATCTCTGTAGGGGCCACTGAAGCATGGTGTGGGCGGGCCTGCCATCTAGGGCAGGCTGTCCAACATCCTTCCTCCTGGGTGCTTTTCCAGTCTTGCCCAACCTGGGACTTCTGAATGAACCTCAGGAGCAAGGCTACCTACCTTCTGCCTCTAACACTTGGCAAGTCTTCTGGCTCCCACATCCCACCCACTCCACATCCTTCATACAGCCCTAGGCAGTGTCTGCCTGGAGAGCTCATTCAGATCCCTGCCCACGCAGCCACCAGTGGTTAAAATACAAAACAGGCCAAGTGGGTACTGAGACCAAAGGTTACAGGGCATGGGCTGAGCTGGGCCAAGCTTGACAAGCTGCCCTGCTGCCATCTTAGGATACCCATAGAGTATCTGCTCCAACATGGGTGCTTGGAGGCCAGTAT
This sequence comes from Pachyuromys duprasi, assembly GCA_028658305.1. NCBI lineage: Eukaryota > Metazoa > Chordata > Mammalia > Rodentia > Muridae > Pachyuromys > Pachyuromys duprasi. Next base: position 57,014,762 of record CM053744.1, read on the forward strand.
GCTGGAGCCATCCTGGCCCGGGAGTCCCCTGCCTTTCAAGGGCTGGGCAGGCTGGACTGAAGCTGTGTGTGGGATTGGCTGAGCAGAGTGTTCCCAGCCACAAGTGTGATGTCACAGGACCAACAAGGAGCTGCTGTAAGCTAAGGCAGGAGGCCTGGTCAGCTCTGCTGGGTTGCGTTTAGAAAATGGCCATGGCACACAGGTCCACAGATCCCAGCCTCAGGGGCTGGCAGGGGAAGTAGAGTAGTCTCATTGAGGATAGCTGCTGGGCCAGCTCAGCCTCCATGAAGTCCCCAGTTAAATACCTGGCAGGCAACGTGGGCCTCTTGCCTCCTGAGACCCTGGACTCTACCCAGTCACACCAGTCCCTTGCCCCCTGCCTTCGGAATCAGAGCCGGTAAAGCAGAGGCGGAGACGGGCAGCTAGGGACGGTACTTAACGATACCAGACACTGGGCAGGCTGGTCCCATCTAAGACCCAGCACTTCTGCCAACATTTTCTGTACAATCTGGGTTAAATTGCTGCCACCCTGGGCTTCAGTTTCCCTGCCTAAGAAGTGGGATAAAGCCGAAGCTCCTTAAAAGAGTGTGCACATGGCAATAATTGAAGATGTCTCCAAAGTTCATGTTCCCTGGCCTGGAGTACAGGATGGAACAGAGACAGGAGGGGAGTGTATCCATGCACCCTCCGGGGGTATGGCCTTGACAGGTGCTTTTCCTTAGGAGCCACCTGGCCCCTCAGGCTCTACACTGGCAGGACAGATGGTGGTTTAGAGCGGGTCACTCTAAAGTGGGCCCTTCTCCCTGGTGGTCCTCTTTTTTTCCCCCACTTCTGTTACACACACACAGTTTGTCCTTGCCTTGCTTTCCTCCTCTTCCCAGGCATTGGGTGCTGTTAGACAGGTTGTGTACAGAAAGACTCCAACTCAAGAAGAGACAGGAATCTACTGAGGCAACCCTCTCTTCCAGGATGCAGCTGGCCCAACTCTTCCCTTACCTCAAATCTACCTCCTTCCCACCCGTGTCTTGAAAAGTCTTGTGACTCACAGACTCAGAATGCAGAAAGGCCACAGGAATCGTGTCACGGTGCCCATTGGTTAGGCAGAAAAAAAAAAATCAAGGAAGGCCCGGGAAACCCCACCCATGTCTACCAGGATAGTCTCCAAGAACCCGAAGCCCTGCAGCTACCGCTGGATGTGTGGGTGCTTAGGAGCGTGTTTATGGGCGTATGAGTGCACCAGGGAAAAGCTGGAGGTTGGCAAGCTGGCAAGGGAAGGACCTAGGGCTGCACTCTGCAAAAAAACATCTCAGCCCCAGCTTCAGAAGCCTTAGGGACATTTCAGAAGGGGCTCCTTGGCACACTTAGCCAGTTTCAACCCCCACCTAGCATTGTTCTCTGTGAGGGGAGGGGCTGGGAGTGTCTACCTGAGTAGCCTGGTGCTCTGTGGATCTGGTGTCAGCTGTCAAGTGGCCCCAGCCAGCATGACACTGCTCTCATGGTGGCCCTTCAAGTTGGTGAGTGGAACTGTCCCTCATCCCTTTGGGATGCCACTCACAGGGCACCCTGATGTGCCTGCCACCTCAGCTCTGGGGCCACAGCTGATGCCACACCACAGTCCCTGCCCTCAGGTTGATACTGCCTGTACAAGGGCTGAAGGAGGAGCCGTGGCTATATCCCCTGGCTCCACCCCCACAGCTGGACATTTGAGACTCTAGCAAAAATGGAGGGCTTTCTGCTTTGGAGGTGGCAGGAGCCCCAAGGGGACTCCAGGGTAGAAGCCTTCTGCAAATGACACCCAAACCTTAGACGTTCAGAACATCCCAGGGTCTGGGATCCCACTTGTCCTCTTCTCAGACAAACAGAAGCACCCACAGTGCCTAGCCCACCCTAGCCATGGGATCCAGTGAGGGAGGGGCGCTGCAGGTGATTCCCAGCCCAAACAAGCCTTCTTCAGTAACTGCACTCATTTCTTATACCCCCCCCTGCCTAGGATTTTCATCTGGGATATTGTGGTAGTGCATTGCCTTTAGTCCCAGCACTCAGGGAGGCACAGGCAGATCGATCACTGTGAGTTCAAGGCCAGCATGGCCTACAAAGTGAGTCCAGGACAGCCAGGTCTGCAGAGAGAAACCCTGAAATGCTGACTTTAAAAACTAAAACAAAACACAGCAAACTGTAGGAGGGGCTGGAAAGACTGAAAGGTTGAAAGCACTGGCTGTCCTTGCAGAAGACCCAGGTTCTGTTCCCAAAACCCAGCCAGCAACTCCAGTTCCGGGAGATCAAGGGCCCTCTTCTGGACTCCCAGGACATCACATACACATGAAATGCACATACATGCAGACAACACTCATCCACATAAGTTTTTGATTTTTCGAAATACGATTTCTTGAAGTAGCCCTGGCTGCCCTGGAACTCCCTCTGTACACCAGGCTAGCCTCGAACTCACAGAGATCTACCTGCCTCTGCCTCTTGAGTGCCCAGGTTAAAGGTGTGCGCTACCACAGCTGACTCACGTATGTTGCTGTATTTTTTTTAGGCTACTTCATTGGGCTCATATAACCCAATCCCTTCCAACACCCCAACATCAGGTAAGAGAGCCAGAAGGTCAGAGGAGAAAGGGGGCGTGGGTCTCTAGGTTACTTCCTGCTGGTTAGTGTCCATCGGGTTCCTTGGGGCAAGTCCTGTCTTCGTTGTCAGGATATATCCAACTTCTTCTCATCCAAGTGTAGCAACAGCCATCAGGAGCAGTGGGTGGGAGGGACAAGGGACACCTCCATCTTCAGAGCCCCCGGCCCCTCTCTGGGCTCTGCCATTTACACCCTGCCATTTACACACAGGGCACCCTGATGTGCCTGCCACCTCAGCTCTGGGGCCACAGCTGATGCCACACCATGGTCCCTGCCCTCAGGTCCCTGCCACACCTGGGATTAAAATGAAAACATTCACAAAACTGTTTTTTTTAAGAGACCAAAATTCTTACTACACACATAAAAGTTTTGTTTGTTTGCTTTTATGAAAAACCGGTAGGAGCCCTGTTCAAACCTAAGGGCATTCCATAGCGCCCATCTCTCCCCTGCACAGGGGAGGGGTGTGTGGTGACTGCCTCAGGCAAGAAGCACAACCTCAATGTCCACCTACTGGTCCAGGCACTGAACCTCACTGCCTCAAGGCAGGAAGTAACATGCAAGCCCAGTGCTGACTATGGGGTCCAGGAGTACAAAGAGCAAGACGGACACAAATCAAAGTGTCAAGCTGTTAAGAGCTGCGTAGCTGAAACCCCTGGTTTCTAGTTCCAGAGTTTCCCGCCAGGCAAGGCCCCCATCTTTTCATAGGCATTCCACTGAGCACGGTCCCTGTGGGTAGAGAGGTTGCCTCCAAGAGGCTCTGACGTATCTGTGGGTGTGGTCAGGGCAGGGCGCAGGCCATTCTCAGGACCTACCTGGACAGCCCTGTGACGATGCAGGATGCAGAGGGACAGACCCAGAGGAGGAAGCAGTGCTGGATTTTCCCAGGTGTGGCCCCAGATATAAAGAAGCACACAACCGGGCTTCAGCAGGTGCAGCCCTGGGACCATCGCCAAGTGTGAGGCCGCTCCATGTCTACCAACATGGCCATTGTCACTGCCACGGTGATGGTGAGCCCGGTGCCCTTCCCCACCCCGTGGTGACAGCCTAGCCCAGAAGGGTGGATATTGGGGCCCTCTCTCTAAGCCTAAGCACCCTGGAATGCCTTTAAGCTAACTCCCCACCTACAGAGGGAAATCTAAACCATCTTTCCAGTGAGGATGGGCAAGCTTGGGAGGAAGCGGGTGTTCTTCTGGCTAACCCTAACCATACACCTGCCTGCTCCGCAGGGGCTCCTGTTTCTAGCCTGGTTGCCTACCGGTATGCCTCACCAAGATCCCTCATCCTGGGGGACACCCCGAAGCCATAGGACCCTGCGGTGCTACTCTGCTGAGGAACTGTCTCATGGCCAGGCTCCCCCACACCTGCTAACTCGAAGTGCCAGGTGGGAGCAGGCTCTCCCTGTAGCCCTGGTGTCCACTTTGGAGGCCACGGGCCACAGGAGGCAGCATGGAGGACCTCTAGTTGGAACACAGTGCCCTGTGCTACGGCCAGAGGAGGTGCTGGAAGCTGACACCCACCAACGCTCCATCTCACCATGGAGATATCGGTGAGGGTGATGGGGTCCCTCCCTGCCGGTGGGGTGGCTTTCTTCCCACTCTGGAGCCTTAGGTCCTTGTCTGTTCAGGGGCATGCTCACCCTCAACCTTTAAAAACATGTTTTCCCCTGAAAAGCTGAGGCTGGGGCCAAGCGAGACCAGGACCCCCACTGAAGCCCCTGCTCCTGTGTTCTCAGAGGCCAGGGGCAAAATGCACAGTAGCATCATTTATTGAGCGCCAACAGAATGCTAGCTTTCTTGGTGCCTGTACCTTTCTGTCTGTAGCATTCACACCCTGAACTCTCAGATTGCAAATTCCAGAGCTGGTGCTACAACCTCAGGAGGGTGGAGCTCCAAGGAGGGAGGAGGGACGCCCACCATGCTGCATGTGAAAGCTCAGACAGGTTCTGGGTGGAACCAGAGTGAGCGCCGTCTTTGCTCTGTCCTCCACAGCATTGACACAGATGAGAACCGCTACCCGCAGAAGCTGGCCGTGGCAGAGTGCTTGTGTCGTGGCTGCATCAATGCCAAGACCGGCCGTGAGACAGCCGCCCTGAACTCCGTACAGCTGCTGCAGAGCCTGCTGGTGCTAAGGCGACAGCCCTGCTCCCGAGACGGCGCTGGGGACCCTACACCAGGCTCCTTCGCTTTCCACACTGAGTTCATCCGTGTGCCTGTTGGATGCACCTGCGTTCTTCCCAGGTCTTCACAGTGACGACTTCTGTTGTGGTCCACTGTGCTGCACCAGGCCCCTTCCAGGACATTTTGGGCATCTCCACAGAAGATGTCTTCTATTTATGAGTATTTATTGGTTATTTATTGACTCAGGAGAGCAGCAGAGACTACACCCAGCTCTTGCCCCATGAGCCCTGACCCCTGCCCAGATCTAAGCTGCTGGTCTCAGGACTGGGGAGGTCTGACATCCCCGTGTCTAGAAGGATCACTCCCAATGGCTTTCCAGCCTTAGCTTACCCTGTCACCAGAGGGGAAAGCTGGGCGTGGCCTGGAGCACACGTGGAATGCCAGCACCGGCAGAGCTGGAAGGTTGCCACAGGTTTTCAAACAGCCTGCTCTACGTAATGATTCCAGGGAAGCCAGGGCTACATGGTGAAATGGTCTCAGAAGAGAGGGTGTGTGGGCCTGAAGGAACTGGCTTCCTCTTTTTTTTTTTTACTTAAAAAAAGCAGCATATTTAATTTTCTTCCTGACCTTGTGCTTGTGCCTTCAACACTTTCACAACGATTTTCTGCTCCTTAATAAGGAAAGCCCGCTTGATCCTGTCCCGTACACGGTTGGCACACGTTGAACCACCACAGGCCCCGATGAAGTGCTTCTTTGTCCTAGACAATCTCCTAAGGACTTTAGGCCTCACAGCGCCAACCTCTCGAAGTCTGCCCAGGTATACACCGCATGCAGAGTTAGGTGCTTTTCCAACCTTCTTGGTGTACAGGTAAATAATCCTGTTGCCAGGGGCTTGAGACAGCCTAGTTTTGTTAGCGGCTGTATTGTAGGAGAGCCTACAACAGTATGTCAAACACTGGACCATTCTGAGTGCCTCTGAGCACCGTCCCAGGAAGAGCCAGCTTCCTCTTCTTGAATCTCTAGTGGTAGTGACAGGGAAGGAGACGGGAGGCTGGCTCTGTTAGCTTAGTGCATCCTGCAGGATGCAGCCCTTTCAGCTATCTGTTTTTCAACAATTATTTATTTTAACTGTTATTAAATGGATGTACTTTAGAGCCTTCTTCATTTATTCCTGCAAGTCGGCTTGCTTTTCTTCCCTCCTGGCCCTGCCCACCCACAGGGTGTTCAGAAAGTACTAAAGCCCCAAATCCCTTTCTGAGGGTGTATGCAGGGGTGAAGGGGGTCTTGATCACAGCAGAGCCTGGGTCTTCAGGCCTGGGTCTCCACCTTTTAGTGGGGGCAGCTGCTGGCCTACGTGGTCCCTCAGGGCCACATTGCCATCCCCAGTCTTTGTAGTACTTTGACCATTTGGGGGACACCACCTCTGCCTGAGGCTGATCCCCAGGGACACTCCCTGCATCAAGTCAAGCAGTCAGTGCCTCAACACCCTTCCCAGCATGAACCTGCCAGGCCTCTTCCTCAGTAAGGACCCGGGGCTGTGAAGCCAAACTGGAGACCGAGACTCCAGCCCAGGGCCAGGAGCTGCCAGGGCAGCAGCCTGGACTCTGGCCCCATTGGGTGCTTTGGTGAAAGGGACTGGCTGCCAGCGGCTTCCACTACACCTCTGGAAGAATCAGGACTAGGCTCAGGGTCCCACTTGTAAGCATTAGGCCACCCAGGGTTCATGGGCAGTCGTCAGACCTTAGGGTCACCAAACAGGACAGAACCTGTTAGATCCACTGCCGGCCATAGTCCCTCCCCCAGCCTCCCAGGAAGAGCTACTTGTCCACACCAGCTATTCACTCTGTTTATTACAGTGGGCTTCATCACCTGCTGTGGACAACTGCAGGGAAACTCAAGAAGGAGCTGTGGACAGCCACCGAAGTCACACAACCTCATCTATCACTGGGATCGGGTTGACCTGGGGGCCTCCAGCGGTGGATGCCTCCTCCTCCTCCACGCTTGGCTTCTTGCGGGCCTCCACTGGTGGCCGGGGCGGGGGGTTGGTGGGCGGCTGCTTGATGGTGCCTCCAACCTGTGGCCGCTCCTTGGGTTTAGGCTCAATGGGGGTCCACTGCTCCCCCCGGATGGCTGCCTAAGGGGCAGAGAGGGCTATGTTATGCTTCAAGCTGCTTACCATCACTAGGGACTCCAAGTGGACAAGGGTAACCCCTAAGCATGATGGGAGTGGCTTACAATGACTGACTGGACTAAGGCCATACACAAGGATCTGGGACCACCTGACAGCAAACCTGAGCTGTGTGGCCACGCCAGGAGTGCCCCGCAGTAGAGAAGCACAAGCCCCTGGGCTTCTGTAACATTTCCAGAAGCACTTCCGGGGGCAAAGTTCAGGTCCCCTCCAAGGGATACCCACTCACACTACAGCCTCTCCACGGGTGTCAAGCATTCTATAGGAAGCACGTAGGGTTGGGTGATAAAGAATGCAAGCAGAGAACTCGCTGGAAATAGTTCCGCTACCCCCTCTACCCCACAGGCACTTCCACGGCACCTGGTTCTGTGTAACTGGGAATGTGCATTTAAATTCAGTATCCTAGCGGACAGTGGTGGCACACACTTCAATGCCAGCACCCGGGAGGCAGATTTCTATGACTTTGAGGCTAATTTGGTCTACAGGGTGAGTTCTAGGACAGCCAGAGCTACATAGGGAAACTTTGTCTCAAAAAACCAAAATTAACTAATTGATTTAGTTTCCCACAATGCTTGAGAAATGAAAAGTCTGCAGCACAGCCCACACCTGTGGCTACACCTTCTAACCAACACACCAGAATAAGAGCGGAGCTGGCAGAAGAGAATGCAGGAAGATATCTAAGTGACCTCAGAACAGAAAAAAAAAAAAAAAAAGGACTTTTAATGAATACAAACTAAGCTGGGAAAAGTGGCATGTGCCTGTCACCCCAACATTAGGAGGTGGGAGCAGGAGGATCAGGAGTTCAAGACCATCTTCAACTACATAACTAGTCTGGGCTACACCAGACCCTCTCTTTCTCTCAAAATAAAAATTAAAATAAATAAATGAGTAAATAAATGCTTCTGTGACATGAGCTCCTGGGAAGCACACCCCACACTCAGGCTTAGATGCACAATGGATACATACTGAGCCTTGGAGGGACCTGCCCCAGCCACACCACCTCCCCGAGTCTCTTTATCCCCCTGCCCAGCCGAGCTACAGTGTAGCTTCAACAGGGAAGGGCCCTGTTACAGTAGACAGCAGATGACAAGCAGGACAGCGGATAAGATAGACTGCAGCTGTTATGAGAACCAAGAGCCCCAAGGACATGGGGACGGGGGCGGACTACAGAGGACAGCCACTTACCAGCAGGTAGATTACACTGGCAATGACCAAACAGACGGTCCCCAGGATAGTGGCCAGCAGGAAGCCTGCAGGCACGGACAGCCTTCGGGATGACAGGAAGCAAACAGACAGCAGTCAGAGGGGAACTCGGTCACAGGTTTCAGAGGGAAAGTTTGTCCCCAAGGCCCTGGATGAGCTGGCGCCAGTTCTGCCCAGATCCCGTTTAGGTTCGTTATAAGCTGTTCTCTGCAATGAGAGTCCTTTGATTTGAGCCCCAGCTACCACGTAGGGGAAGTGGCCTACGCTGCAGTGTGGCCATACGGGTGTGTCCCAGTCCTGGCTTAGCAAAGACCATGAAGAGCTGCAGGTGGAGCAGGCCCACTGGGAGCCACCCAGCACTGTGACTGCAGCTCAGGGGCGAGGTTCGGTGTGCGCTGCGGGTCTGGGCCCTTCTGCCCTCTCTAAAAGCTGGGCTTTTCTGTCTGGATAAATGTCAGTGAAGAAGGAGCATGGCTGGACGACACCTTCCTGTCCAAGCTACAGACTCCTCCTCGCCTCCTGGGGACTAGCAGAGGGACTCACAGGAAGTGCAGGACAGCCCGGACATAGTAGTTTCTGGTGAGGGGCCCGAACAGCTTCACCACAGTGGTCAGGTACTTCTGTCCACTAGACGTAGAGGGAAGACAAAAGGTCAGAGGGCCAGGGCCCCTTGTCACTCCCCACCCACCCCTTCCAGGGTTCTAGTCCTTTTCCTCCTGGCACATGGGCCCAGCAGTTGGGCTGGAAGCTCATGGAAGTTGGCTCCCTGGGACAGGTCCCCAAGCCACTCAGGTGCGAATGACTTACCACCGCTCCATGGTGGAGCCCTTTTTCCTCCTTCCCCGGGGGTACTCCAGCAGACAGATGAGCACACCTGCAACGCTGCGGCAAGGTTAAGGAAAGCCACGCTAGGCCTAAGCCAGTGTGTGCTTTTGCTGATGGGTAAGTAGAGGCACAGCTACTGGTCCAGACCCACCCTCCCACCTCTTCTGTTCTCAGGTTCTAGCCAGTGCGTCTATTGTCCAGCAAGGTGGGGAGGAGGCAGTGAACGTCAGTCCAAGCCGTGGGAGAGTGGACCTCAGTGCCACGTTTGACTGAACCCACTCTGTGGCCTTTGACAAGTGGCTTCCCAGCCCTGGGCCTTGGCTTCTAAGGGCACAGACAGAGCCGGTCCTGCTTCCAGAGACTGCGGCCGACAGAGTATGTTTAGCACTCTGCCAACTGTGAGGTGGGGGTGGAATCGCCACGCCTTCCTGGTCCGCAGTCGAAGGATACATAGAGTAGGCGCCAAAATACCACTGAGTGAAGCGTCCAGCAGTGGCCACGATGCCCCCTGTGATGAGGACTAAGGGTGGAGAGGTGGTTAGGAGGTGGCACCTGCTGCAGGTGTCAGCCAGTTTGAGCTTGCCCGTGGGCTGGGACCACCTCCAATTCGCTGCCTACTAGGGCTGGGCACCATCCCAGGGGGTTCAGGGGCAGAGAGGACACTCGGGGACACGGCCAGGACGAGCTGAACGTGCCTGTGGGAGTCCTGCCTCAGCTCTATGGCGCATGTCTAATGCCTTGTTGGCATGTCAGCTGTGCAGCTGCAGGTTACTAAGTACCTGGGTTCCATCCCAAGCCTTTAATCCCAGCACTCAGGAGGCAGAGGCAGGAGAATCTCTGTGAGCTCAAGGCCAGCCTAGTCTACAGAGGACAGCCAGGGAGACACAGAAGCCCTGGAGGGGGGAGCATACCCGCGGTGTGGCCCCACCACCATCTCAGCCAGCCCATCATGACTTCTTTTTTTTTTTATAATTTATTTAATTTTTATTTTTGTGCATTTAGTGTGAAGGTGTCAAATCCCTTGAAATTGGCATTACAGACAGTTGTGAACTGCCATGTGGGTGCTGGGAATTGAACCCGGGTCCTTTGGAAGAGCAGACAGTGCTCTTAACCACTGAGCCATCTCTCCAGCCCCTCATCGTGACTTCATTACGATAGCATGCACAAGTATTACCCTTGGTTCCCTCGTGGAGCTACATGACTCACAACCTCCCTCATTTCAGAAAGTTCTTGTGTCTGTGTCTCTAGCTCAGATGAAGTTGAAGTGATGTGCTCTGTAAATAATTAGTAGCTCCTTCTCTTTTTGTTGTTTTTGACACACTGTCTGGCCTGGAACCAAGCTCCCTCCCCATATACTTGAATTGCAGGCACTTTCTTATTGTCGTTGTTGTTGTTTTTCAAGCCAGGGTTTCTCTCGATAGCCTTGGCTGTCCAGGACTCCCTTTGTAGACCAGGCTGGCCTCAAACTCACAGACACCCGCCTGCCTCTGCCCGAGTGCAGGGATTACAGGTGTGTGCCATCAAGCCTGGCTTTTTTTTTTTCTTAATTGATTGCTTTTCTAGTATATGAATCATAATTTACAGATACATTTTTCTGTTTTGGGGATATTTGGAGGCTTCTAGTCTGTAGCTGTGATGGATAAGGTGATGTGGCTATGTTTTTATTTATTTTTTAGCCAACTGTAAGAGTGAATTGAGGATATTTTGCAGAATCAGCAAGATGGAGTGAGTAAAGGCATTTGCCACCAAGCCTAAAGACCAGAGCTCATACCGATGTCAGGACTTAACAAAGTAGGAGAGAACTGACTCTAAGTTGCCCGTTGACTTCCGCGTTTACTCTCTTAGCCCTGTGGGGCACAACGAAGTACTAGGGAAGTGGAGGCAAGATGATCAGAGTTCAAGGCCAACCCAGTGAGTTTGAGAACACCCAGACTACTTGCAACCCCATCACAAATAGCAAAACCTCAATCCAACCCCCACCAATGCATAAACCAGACATTGTGTGTCTGTATTTAATCCCAGCAATTGGAAGGTAAAGGCAAGAAGACCATGAGTTCAAGGCCTGCCTCACTTTCACAGTTGCTCCAGGATGGGCCAGTATACATGAGACCCTGGAATCCCAGCACTTGGGAGATGGATGTAAGGGGCCAAGGAAGTCAAAGTCATCTTTTGCTGCATAGTGAGTTTGAGATCAGCCTGAAATCCTGAAACATGAAACCCTGTCCCAAAGCAAACAAATAAATAAATAAGACAGGAATCTGTTGTAGGTTTAGAAAGATGAGTGATACACCACGCACAAAAAACTGTCTTGAGCTTTTGATTATGTGAGGGCTGGAGAGATGGCTCAGCGTTTAAGAGCACTGGTTGCTCTTCTGAAGTATTGGTTTTTAGCTAGGTGTGGCCACTTGTAATCCCAACACTCTTGAGGCGAAGACAGAAGGCTCATAGATTCCAGGTCAAGAGTCCATTTCAAACAAGAAGACATTACTACTGCACTATCTTCCAGCATCTTTGACCAACCTGAGAGCTCTAATCTGGCACGAACCCAGGACATTTTATCTAATTTCACTTCAATGTGTCCAAGAAGGGATTTGTTTCCACTAGTTCTGAAAAAGACTTCTCCTCAGCCTAAAGTCTCTTCATTTCTGGAAGTATTCCCCCAGCCTCCAGACCTCCCTCACACCGTGGTGTCTTGTGGGACTTGAGCACTTCCCACGTTCACTCTTCCTGTACAGCGTATGACACAACTTCTATGTAGAAATCCCCATGCAGATGTGGTTCCTCCCAACTTCCTCCTGTGTCCTTCCCCAGGGTTGTGCATCCGCAGTGTGTCCACCGTCACCAAGACTTGACCAATTGTGTCTGCAGACACTGCACATGAATTCACTTTCCCAAATCCAGTTGGTCCTTTTATCCCCTTTGACACTCAGGGTACACTTTGCCCCCTTCCCAGTGGGACCAGCACCCCTGCCCTGAGTGTGTTGCCCTGTGGGTGCTGACTCCTCAAAAGGTTCACTTCCTCAAACAGTGAGTGTGAGCTCAGGCCGGTAGGGTGTACATTCCACAGCAGCCCCCGTGTCCAGGTGAAGGCTTCTCCCTCAAACCACACTCCTCCAGCTTCTGCACTTGCGCAGGAAGGCTCAGTCCCACAGCCCTCACAGGCCTAGGTCTCAGGCTGTGGCTGTTCACGATCTTTTCCACCTGACAGCAACAGCTCTTGGCAGCTGCAGGGATGGATGTCCTGTTCGAGTCTAGTTGGGAGGTGACTCCTGCCTTCTCCAGCACAGAGACCCTGGAGCAGTCCCAGGAAAAGCCTCCTTGCTGTCCTGGGCACCCCAAACATCAGGCCCCTCTCCCACCCTTCAAATAACCCTGGTTTATCCTTATGCTTGGCTTGTAGCTCAGGTACATATTAACTTTCCTGTTTTGCTGGTCAGCGTAAAGGATGCGCTCTGCAGGACAGAAGGGTGTTTTTGTCACACATTCACTCAGCTGGCTACCTACTAGTCCTTAGTCTATCATGTCCCTAGGACACCTCCCACCATTAGTGGGAGGGGGACACCTTTTATCCACCAGGGAGACCCAAGGGCTCATTCTCAAAGCCAACCAACAAGAAGACCTACTGTGTACAGCGACTCTTTACAATAACATAAAGACCAAGGCCCATGGCTTAAGACAGTGCTACATTTTTCTTTTTTCTTTCTTTCCTTTTCTTTCTTTCTCTTTCTTTCTTTTGACACAGGGTTTCTCTGTGTAGCCCTGGCTGGCCTGGAACTCACTCTGTAGACCAGGCTGGCCTTGAACTCAGAGATCCACCTGCCTCTGCCTCCTGAGGGCTGGGATTAAAGGTGTGCACTACCAGTGCCTGGACACCGGTACACTTTAACAGAGGGCCACATCCCAGGAAAGCAGGCTATTTGAGGTTGGGTGTCTCTGAGCAGGTGACATCTGAGAGAGAGTGGGGAGGGAGGCGGCAGCCTTGGGTGCTATGGCAGCAGCACATTGTGCAAAGGCCCCAGGGCACATTCAGGAAACAGACACAGAAAAGAAGCTGAAAAGCAAGAAGGCAGGAGAGTGCCCATGAGGCAAGCAGGGGCTCCAGCAGTCAGAAATAGGGTTTCATCCTGAGGTGGCGCCAGCTGATGATTTGGCCAGAACAGATGGGATTTTCTGTGACTTAAAACAAACCAAGCAAAACAGGAGAGGCTGGTGAGACAGGTCAGTGGTTAAGAATGCCCACTGCACTTGCAGAAGACCTGAGTTTGGTTCCCAGAACCCACATTAGGCAGCTTGGAACCAGCTGAAACTCCAGTTCCAGGGCATCCGGTACCCTCTACTAGCCTTTGTCTGAAAACACCTGCACTAAGGCATGAGTGTGTGTGCCATTTACAGGCACACATACAATTTTAAAACACCAAATGTTAAAACAGATAAGTGTGTTCCCGTTGGTTGGACCTAGACTGCCCAGAACCCTCCCAGGATGGCTGTTACTTTCCAACAAAAAGAAAAGGCAGCAGAAGTGGCACTTGGTGGAGAAAGTAGCCACAGCCACTCCCTGGACAGACTTGTGTCAGCCATGGACAATTAGCTGCATGCAGACCTGCGCACACAGCACAGGGAGGACAGGAGCCACTGTGTCTCCGTCACCCCCATTTCCTGAAGAAAACTTGTTAAAGTATGGTGTTCACTCCACCAGCAGCAGGCAGGTGGGAAGTGAAAAGATGGGGAGACAACTGGCCCACCATTTTCAAAAGGTTTCTGCTTCAAGGCCTCCCACCCCAGAATGGGAGTGTCCAGTATGGGCTGGGGCCATTTCTCCATCACTCAGGTGAGGAGGTGAGCCTGAGCTTTCATCTCTGCCTCTGCAGGTCTTTCCTGGCTACATCATCTGGCTTTGAGACATGTCTGCAGTTTCTTCTAGTCTCAGGCCTGATGCTCCTGGTCTGGTCTACTAGGTTTCTTTCCCAGTGCAGTGGGAAAGAAGCCCAGGGATCCCACTGCCCCTTGGCAGACCTCCGAGACAATCCAGACTGTTCGAGCCACCGACAGCGCCATCCTGGCCAAGGTCAAGTGCTCTGCATCTCAGCCCGGTAGGGCTAAGATTATGTTCTCAGTAGTGTCCAGACTCTTGTGAAATAGTTTCTGCGCACATTCAGCTTGTGGGATGGAGCTGGCCGCTCCTCCAGGGTAAGCTCAGCAACTACCCCAATGCCCCTCCAGAAGACGAAGCCCTACTGATCCCAAGGCCAGAAGCCCAGTCTCCAAGACAAGTGGGCTGTGCACAGGAGAGGGTCTTCCGGCGGGTTTTCCTAACTGGGCGGGAAACCACCGGGTGAATGCCTCTTCCCCAGCTGCAAGCAACTTCCTCCTCTGAGGTTCCATTGCGGACCGAGCAGGGTGCAGGGCGGGGTCTCAGGGCAGGCAGCCCAGCATGGCCTGCAGCGGCCACAGCCCGTTCCAAGCCCCGGCCGCCCCCCTCCTTCGCCCCCCACTGGCAGCCCGCGCTCGGAGGTCCCCAGAGCCATCCTAAGCCCTTCTTCTCACGCGGCGCTCCAGGGGTCCTGACCGACCCGTCCACCCGCATCCCACCTCACTCACTCAGGCCAGACGCCAGCGCCTGTTCGTTGGCCCACATGGCCCACTCGATCTGCCCCATGGCGAGGACCCTGTACACACAGCCGACCGGCCCAACTCTGCAAGCCCTCACCGACCGGCCCGCCCCCTGCTCAGGCCCCGCCCCTCCGGGCTGTGCCCTGGAGGATCCTCTGAGCTTTCACTTTGAGCCTCAGTGGGTGGGTCAGCCGCCCCACGGGCGACCCTCCAGCTGGAATGTACCCGGGCTGCTTAGGGCTGCCTGTGACTTGGGACCTGTACCCTCCGGAGCACTGGAGTAATTAACTTCAACCCCCTGCACCTACGGTTATCCGACAAACGCAGCTCCCTAAGGGGGAAGGGGGGGAGGGGAAACTAGGTACTTCCGCCCCACTGCGAGCTGGGGCAGGTGTGTCCTGAGTCCCGTGACTAAGTGGAGGGAGAGAGACTCGATGTGCATGGCTGGGCAAACCCAGGAGAACAGCCGAGAACAGAACGCTACCGCGCCGCTGCCTCTCTGCCCTGGCCTGGACCAGCTCCAGCAGCAGTGGCATGTATGTTGGGGTGCAGTTTAGGGTGACAAGGGGTCAGTACACTGTCACAGTGGCCACAGGGGTTGGCTTGTGGCCCCACCTCTCCACTGCATAGGGAAACGAGAGAACTCAATGGCAGGTAGGGCTGACCTGAGCAATGACTACCGAACTGTAATCCTAGAACTGTAATCCTAATCCGGGGCCCTTTCTTCCCTAGTTTAGAAGCAGCACAGCCAGGGCAGGCAGCAGCAGTACCTTTATTCCTGCAGCCAGCAGGTCAGCACCCACACCCACAATGGACCCCACCCTGGTTCAACAGTCTCTGCTCTCACCAGGAGGGGTCACTGGTCTTTATAAAGAAACGTTCCATCCACGGTGTGGCCTGAGTTTAGGCGCGTGAGTCTCAACAGATGCACTGCTGTCTGCAGCCATTGTCCTCCACGCTTTAGCTGGTGACTGAGATCCTCAGAGCACCTTTACAGGAGGACACTGACTCCCCTTCCCTAATGAGCTCCTGTCTGGAACTCGGGATGGTCCACAGAGTGGGTCAGCAAGCCTTTCAGGGAACGTGAGGCACTTAAAGAGGACCCCCGGCTGCAGAGGCAGCTGCTCATCAATACTCAATGGCACAGCACTGTCACCAAGCAACCCTCAGGAACGGCCAACCAGCACACCAGCTCCCCAGTCCCGGAGAGCAGCCCTTTCTCCAAATGGCACAAGGGACTGGACACGGAAGAGGTCAAGGGTCCCGCCGGGGTAGGCCATCCGGGCCTAGCAGATGAACATGCGAGTTGTCTAGGACTTGAGGTCCTGGTCCAACCTGGGGGACAAAGATCAGTGTCCTGTCATGGATAACAGCAGTAGCCCTACCCACTGCTCCAGAGACTTTACACACCAGAGACCCTAAGGTGGGATTAGATGGGGACAGGGGGCTTCCTCCTAAATCATCTGAGCACCTAGGTGTTCCTTCCCCTGGCCGGCCAGATCCTGGGGATCTCCGTGGCCCCAGCACATGGCTGGCATAGAAAGCAGGAATTTAGAGTGAGCCTCTTTGAGCAGGATCAGGAGACACAGAGACACTGGCCTGCTTGGGGGGGGGGGGGCACAGCCTGAGGGCAGAGTCTTGGAGACCCCAACACCCACCCACACTGGCAAGTGGCTACTTTCATCTTCCTGGATTCTCTTGGTCCCAAATGACTAACCCTCACATCCCAACACACCCCCACTCTCCCTCTGCAAGCTGTCCCCACCGCTGAGAGGAAATGATGAACGGTATCTGATGACCAGAAAGAACAGCATGTGCCTACTTCCGTGCCATGGCTGACATGGCCTCCTGCTACCTGCCTGAGACACAGTGGGGTGACGGAGCCTGGCACCCTCCAGCACGGAAGGAGGTGACTGGGCGTACTGGCCTCACCTGAGTGGAAATGATATACTGGACAGCAGCAGGCCTGGCCTCCACAGCCAGCGCAGCTTGCAGCTCCTCAGAGAGCACAGCAGGCGCCACCTGCAGCCCCTTTAAAAACCTAGGCAAAGAAGGCAGAGTGTGTGCATGAAGCTGTGCAAGAAGGCCCAGGTGGGCAGCTCTTCAGAGACAGGTGGGCTGGGGGTGGTGAGGGTGAGAGGGGGCAGGGCCTGCTAGGAGGGAGATTTCATTTAGGGATGATGAGAACACTATGAATTAGAGATTTTGCTAAATTGCACAGAGCATTCAGACCAGTCCCAGAAGACAGATCTGTGCAAGGAAGAGACAGGAAACCACACACACAGGCTCAAACTTGTTCAAGAAGGAAGAAATCAGGGCTTTGCCTGAATCCTGCACTTCAAAGTACCAGATATTTAACACACTCATTAGAATGCCTCATGCATTTCCTAATAAAATCCACTTCTGGGCTGGAGAGGTAACTCAGCGTCTGAGAGCACTTGATGCTCTTATAGGGGGCCCTGGTTAGGTTTCCAGCACTGGCATGGCAACTCACAACCATCTGTAACTCCAGTTCCAGTGGATCTTACGCCCTCTTCTGGCCGCCATGGATACTGCACACACAGCACACTGACATTCATGGAGGCAAAATACTCAAACACATTCTAAAACAAGTCTAGGCCAAATGTGGTGGTGCATGCCTTTAATCCCAGCACTCAGGAGGCAGAAGCAGGTGGATCTCTGTGAGTCTGAAGCCAGCCTGGTCTACAAAGTGAGGACAGTCAGGGCTTTGTTACCCAGAGAAACCCTGTCTCAAAACAAACAAACAAAACAAAAAAGTAAAAAAATATCCTAAACAAACAAACAAATAGAATTCAAGTCACCCTTTGCTGAAAGAGGGTCCCTGAGCTTCCAGCTGATCGCAGCACTCGGGAGGCAGACAGGTTGATCTGAGTTTGAGGCCACACTGGTCTACAAAGTGAGTTCCAGGATAGCCAGAACTACACAGAGAAACCCTGTCTTGAAACAAACAAACAAAAAAATGGAGCTGGAGAGATGGCTCAGCGGTAAAGAGCACTGGCTGTTCTTCCAGATGTGCTGTTCAATTCCCAGCACCCACATGGTGGCTCACAACCATCTATAACATGATCTAATGCCCTCTTCTGGACTGCAGATGTACATACAGAAGGAGCACTCATATACATTAAATAAACAAATAAATCTCAATAAATAAACAAACAACCAAAAATTCGGCTTTTTCAGATAGGGGTTCATACTCTAGCCAGGCTGGCTTTGAGTTGATCTCCGGAGTACAGATGTGAGCCACCTCACCCAGCTGAAATGTCATTTCTTAGAGGAGGATATGACATGGTATTTGTTCACACATCTGCAATGCGTGCCTCTCAGAAGGGTTTCAATGCTGCCATGTGCCATGGCTGTGTCCCCGCAGGAGGCTGTCTTTGCCTGAGACCCCCAGGCTAGGCACTGTGACCACCACTTGTTCCTTGCAGAACCTTCTAGGCATCTCAAGGCAGGAAAGAGGGACACACACTCACTTGTCTCCATTTGCTGCAGGGGGAAAGCTGTGCCTAACAGCGGCCACAAACTCAGCCACAGTGTCATCCAGGGTGAAGATCACAGCATTGGGGCCCGCATCAAACGTGTACGCCACCTGGAAGCCAGAGTGTGCCCCAGCTGTTCACTCAGCACCCTCAGCTCTGGGGGACCTAGGGTCTCCCAGAACTGAATAGGGCCCATGCAACCAAACCAAGGAGTGCAAGAACTAAACCCGCTGGTAAGTCACCTCTGCCTGGAGCTCAGGAAGAGGCTCCTTGGCTGCGAGTTAGACAAGACACAAAACAGAGAACAAACCAGAGCTGTAGGGTGCAGCTTGTCTGGGTGGTATCTGCCGTGGTCTGGAGGCCACCCACAGCCCCACCCACTTCCAGAACTGGAGTCTCTCCATGTAGACCGCATCCCCACCACTTGCCCACGCTCCGTGCCTCAGCCCTGTCACCTTCGTCTGCCCGTGGTGTGTGTTGAAGCGGTGTACTAGCTGGATGATGGCCCTGGAGGTATCATTGAGGTAGGAGATGGGCGGGAAGGTATCGAGGCAGGTGGCATGGAACTGATTGCTGTCCTTCATGGTCAGCTCGGCAAAAGCCTGGAAGTCCCGCTCTTGGATGCAGCGGGTCATCTCCTTCATGCGCTCAGGCACAACAGACTCAGCCCGGAACTGTACAGAGGGTGTTGGTTGGTATACTGTTTGCCGCTAGGTCTAGGCATAGGACCTCCAGTGCCAGTCCCTCCACGAGGGGAGCCCTACCCAGAGCGCCCTCCACTGTCACTAGTGGAGACTCACCTTGGGCAGGGTTCTGGTCTTTGCCTTCCCCAGCAAGCCCTACCTTGAGCAGGGCGCTGGTCTCCACGCTGGTCTGCATGCCCACCGTGCTGCCCGTGTGCTTCTTCTCAGCGCTCACCTGAACGGAAGATAGCACTGGGCCTGGGCCACAGGGGGCTCATCACAGCCCTACCACCTGACCCTGCCCTCTGACATCCCAACCCCGGGATCCTGGTCAGGGTGGGGGGGATGTAGGTCTGGGTCTAGCCACATCATGGAAAGGGGCACAGCCTTGCAATGTGGGAGCCGCTCTTGACCCTACAACCAACAGCCTTGGTCTGTTCTCTAGCCCCCTGCTGTCCTAGGATCCTGGTAAAGCCTAGATAGATATGGTCCTTCCATTCCTAGCCTGAGCCCTGGCTAGACAGCCATTCTCCCACTGGCTGCAGGCCCATCCACTTACCACAAGGATAAGGACTCGGAGCTGCGGCCAGTGGCACTCTGGGGCTATCTGCCGGGCGATGCTATCCTTCCCATCTGCCTGCTCCCCCATCTGCCACTCCACGAAGCCCCCATAGAGACTGCGGCATGCGCTGCCTGAGCCCCGCCGAGCCACTTCAGAGAGGTCCCCCTCAACGCCGTAGACCCGGGCCAAGGTGTAGGCTGCAGGTAAAGGAAGGAACACAGAGGCAGGGTGAGGGTTAATGTGCAACACAGTCCAGCTCTGCTCGGTGCTCCCTGAGCACTGCATAGGAAATGAGAGTCTAAGGAGGCAGAGCTAGGGCTCTGGCATCTGGGCTGCCATCTCCCAGCTCCACACTGCTTCACTCAGCATTGAGTGTGACTTGTGTGGCAGACCACGGCTCAAGATCAGGGCTGGGGGAAATCTCTTTGCACCCAAGTGGAGCACTAAGGGAAGGGGAGGCTTTCAGAAGGCCACCAGGAGCAGGGACCAGTGTGAAAGCCTGGGAATGTGTGTTCAGCAGGAGGGTAGTGGTTCTGAGGGTAAGATAGTGTGGCAGGCAGTAAGGCAAGCTTACTGCTCATCCGCACGGGGCCTTCTGAAGCCAGCAGTGTTGAGAAGGTGACCCATCCTTGGGGACAGGCTCACCTACACCTCCAGGTCAGGGGGACACAGGAGCCAGCTGAACCAGGAAATTATCACCCCTGGGGCTAAGGAATGAGGGTGGTCTAAGCTCACCACCGTGAGGACTGCCTGTGCCAGGGATAGGGTGCCAAGCACAGTGACCCAAGGCAAGAAAGCATAGGAGAATTCCTGACAATCGGGTCATACAGGCAGAAGGCAGCTGTGCCTAAAGCTGAACCAAGACCTTGGAATTCTCAGGGAAGCCAAGAGCCCCCATTCCCCACTTCCAAGTGGTTTCCGCCCGTCCCTTGAGAGCCGAAGGGCCCTCTCACACGTACAGCGACGGTCTGGTGCTCAACTGCATTCTGGGAAAGGGCAAGCTCAGGCTGTGTGTGTAGTGAGCTCCAACGATGGAAGTACTGGCAAGCCAGAGAACGCCCTACTACTACAGAGCAGAACCCTGGGTCCCCCAGCCCCTGTGGGCACCCACCTAGGCAGGCATAGCCTGCTGCTGAAGATGCCAGGCCTGCAGCAGTGGGGAAGTTGTTCACCGAGGCCACGTGCACCTTATAGCTGAGGCTGAGGGGTAGTGCGTCCCCATCTCCTCCGCCCCTCCGCTTCCGAGCCAGGCGGCGAACTGCAGGAGAGAGGGCACAGTGAGTGGCCTTGCCACTTGGCAGACTCCCTGGACCTACTCCTGACACCTTGTTTTCCTGAGGCTGGGAGAGGGTAGAGAAGGGCTGAAATCCATGAGACAGTAACTCCCAGACTTCCCACGCAGACTTCCTCCTGCGGTGCTCCAACCCCAGCCCCTCTCTGTCTTCTACCAGAGGCTTCCTATGGGCACCCAGCACCCCAAGAGCAGGAGTGTCACCCCAACTCACTCTCCCGCAGGCAGGCCTGGAGCCGTGGCTGCCCCACATCCTCTTCTCGGCCATTCAGCCAGATGCGGTCCTCTGTGAAGTGCCTGCTGATGGCAGCAGTTGTGGTGGTTCTTAGCTGGGAGGAAGACAGGGGCCAGTGCTGAGGCCCAGTGCCCACCAAGCAAGGAGGCCTTTTCTACCTATGGCTAGTATGGCTGTCCACCTGGGCATGTGGAAGGCCAGGAGGGTCACTGAGGTCAGCTCTAGCTAGGCAGCCAGAAGGTCGACATGGTCAGGGTTTCACTGTGCCAGGGTGAGGTCTGTCTCACCCACAGCAGAACAATGGGTACCTGGTTCCTCTTGAGTAAAGGAACCAGACATAAAACCAGCCTGTGGCTTTGGGAATTTGTGTAAGGATGAGGAGACAAGGGAAAATGTGCTGGGCAATCAATAGGAATCAGAAGGACACAGGCCTATGGACCCATGAGAAGCCACCCCATTCTGGCCATCAGAGCTCAGTATCTATGTGGTGCATAGTCACCTGGTCCTGGTGCAGTGTGACACTCAGAGAGGAGTTGATGGGCAGGATCAGTGCTTCATCTCGCTTCCCCCCTGCAACAACAACCCAGGTCAGTGAGTTCCTGCCACCCCACTGGCACTTCCCAGTTGCCCCAACCCCCGTAGGCAGCTCCCCAACCCCATCCTGCTCTTATTGCACAAGTTGTATCAGGACCTTGGGAAGACCTCCTAGGTTGCCTGCAGACTCAGAGTGCAGGAGGCCAGCCCACCTCTGCCTCATGCTTCCTCCATCTTTCTTTTACTTTATAGAGATAGCTGTGGACATCTGCTCAGGGTCACATGCCTGTGCAGCTATTGGTCTACTCTCCCACTGTCTGTCCACCCAGAGGAGACTGGTTATTGACCATGTCTCAGATGGCACCAATCAGAATGGGCCCTCTCTGCCCAAGCAGAGAGCCCTACCCATTCCTGCAAGCACAGGCAACTCTCCAGAAAGCCAGATGAAAAGACTATCTAACAACACCCACAGCGCTTAGCTTGTGGTTTCACATCTTGTTGGGCATCTGCACACGCTCAGTTAATTTGGAAGTGTTTGGCCAGAAGACAACAAAAGACTAACACTGGGTGGGTGAACACCTTCTCGCCCTTTGCCATCTACAGGCGTCTGCACACAGGTAGCTCTCCGGGAGTCACACGGCTGCTTTGAGGAATATGGAGCAGATGTTCTATCCTCTAAGACTGAAACCAGGTGTCCCACACAAGCCAGCAGGAGGCCCGGGAGTGAGGAAAGAAGACCCTGAGTCCTTGGCTGCAGGCATAGCTAGACTGCTAGATTGCGTGGCTTTGGGTGCACTGTTGCGTTTCTTTCTGCCCACATGTCCCAGGCCAGCAAAACTTGCATCAAGGAGACTCGGGCAACTGAGTGACAGAAAGTTTTTTGCTACAGCTTGTTTCAGCCCCATCCTCATCCCAAGGCCCTGGAAGCCTGGCTAGCTGGGAGCCTCATCCTTTCCTCATTGAAGGTGCAGCAGGATGCCCTGTATCAGCTGGCAGCCTGCACTTCATCCACAAGGTGGATGCCTTTGGATGCCTCTTCCAACCTTGCTGGGAGTTTCCAGAGGAGGCCTGACGGCTCCTGCAGAGATGCTGCACAGAGGAGGCCTGACGGTTCCTGCTGCACAGCCCCAGCAGGAGCAAGTGTGATACAGCCAGAGTGGCACAGCCTGACACTTGGGAGATGGAGACAGGATTAAGGAACTCTAAACTCAACAGAGAAGGGGCAACCCATGTAATTAGGACAGAGACAAAAGATTCAAGGCTGGGTGGTGGGGGGGGGGGTATACGCCTTTAATCCCAGCAGAGGCAGGCAGATCTCTAGAGTTCAAGACCAACTTGGTCTACAGAGTGAGTTCCAGGACAGCCAGAGCTACACAGAGAAACCCTGTCTCTGTCTCTCTCACACACAGACACACACACAAAAGACTTGGAGGATAGGATACAACTGGCTGGCTCAAGTAAAGGATAGTCCATACTGCTGGTGATCAGGGAAATGCAAATTAAAACCACACTGAGCCGTTGGTCTACCTGTTAGAAACACTAAAGTGAAAAACAGGGACGTGGGGCTGGAAAGATTGCTCAGCAGATAAAAGCTGTTCTTCCAGAGGTCCTGAGTTCAATTCCCAATAACCACATGGTGGCTCACAACCATCTATAATGTGATCTGGTGCCCTCTTCTGGCATGCAGGCATACATGCAGACCGGGCACTCATATACATAAATAAATAAATAAATCTTTTTTAAAAAAGGAAAGGAAAGGAAAGGAAGGAGGAAAGGAAGGAGGGAAGGAAGGAAGGAAGGAAGGAAGGAAGGAAGGAAGGAAGGAAGGAAGGAAGGAAGGAAGGAAGGAAGGAAGGAAGGAAGGAAGGAACTCAGAGTCCACTGGAATGGGATGAGGGCGCTAGAACATGGAAACCCAGATGGCCTGAGTACCGCTGATGAGAATACAAGCTGGTACAGCCACCCCAGGAAACACACAGTTTCCCACTGGCCGTCTCAGAGGTGCTCCAGGAAATACTTCCTCGGAAGGAAGAAAGTTCATACAAAGACCTGCTCACAAATGTGGGTAGCAGCTTCAGAGGCCCTGGGGTTCCTCAAGCCGTGGAATAGGGCCTAGCAATGGTGGGCAATGAACCCTTGCTGCATCCACCTGGATAATCTCCCAGGAAAGAGTGAAATGAGCCAAACTCAAGAATCCACAGGCAGTGTGGATCCACTTCCAGCTCTCAATGACCACGGTGGAAGGAAGAAGAGCAGGTGTGAGGCTGGAGTGAGAAGCCCTGCTCCCTGAGATACCTCCCCAGTTTACAGGCCAGGGAAGGAGGAAGAGCAAGAGGCTGCTCCTCACAACCGCAGGATCAGCGGTATCTGTGTCCACAGCAGAGCTTCAGGAGTGACAGTGGAGGCCAGGCCGGGCCTTAATTTCACCATCCCAGACCTGCAGTGGTGACTCCCCCGTCTCCAGCCCCGCGCTACTTGATCCCGGGCGCGGTAACGCCCCCTTCAGCCCCTGAGCTCCCTCTCAGCGGTCTCCAGCCCAGCTGCTCCAGACCTGAGCCACGGGCCTTTTCCCTCCCCTGAATCACAGCAGCAGTCACTCATCGGCAGCCCTGGGCTCCGACGACCGAGCCCCCCCGCCCCCACCCCTCCTCCAATTCCAGCCGGGATGATCCTCTCCAGCCCTGCTACTCTGGAACCCGGCCCTCCGGCCCAGGGCCCCCGTTTCCAGTCCCGGTGACTACGGCCTCCAGTCCTACGCCCCGATCCCGGCCGACGTGACCCCTTCTCCAGCACTCACAGTACTTGATAACCGCGATGTTGACAGGCGCGGTGCAGGTGACGGCTAGATCCTGAGACGTTTCCGAGGCCATGGCCGAGGGGCTGGAGTCCCGAGCTGCAGAGCCCAGCACCGGCTCCCTACCGGGGTTCGCAGGCTCACGCGCTGCCATATGATTGGCCCACAGTCCGGGCTGCTGCCGTGCTGCCCAATAGGCGGCGGGTCGAGCCCACGATCCACTTTTTAGCCTATGGACAGAATCGAATGATGTGCGGCCGACACTGAGCCCGCCCCTGCTCGTGGGCGCCAGCAAGAGGCGGGGTCTGGTCAGAGCGTGGAGCCTGCGCACACGCCGTCTGCGCGGGTGGGACCTGCGCAGGCGCGGGAAGCCTCCTCCCACGATCTCAGGATAGCTGGCGTGAGCCGGGCTGTCTGCTGCTGCAACTACCGAGCTGAAGGAAGGGCTCGCGTCCAGCCTCTGCGCTGCACGCAAAGCTCACTAGACCACGAATCCGGAGGGATCCCCGGATCCGCAGCCCAGGGTCGTGCGCAAGCCCCACATCCTGGAGTCTCCTCCATCCACAATCTGGCTTCTCTTGTATTCACAGCATGCTCACAGCCTATCTGGGCCGTCCAGCTCCCCTGAGGTGTCCGACTGCCGGTGGATGTGCTCCGTCCGAGATGGGCATTTTCATGCGCTTTTCTCTCTCCCAAGCTCCACAGAGGCAAGAATTCTGTCACCTTTTGGGCACATCTCTGTGTCGTTTCTCAGTTACAGTTTAATAGCATTTAATATATTCGCTTGGTACAGCAATCGCCACTGTTTCCAGAACTTTCCATTCATCTTTCAACAGAAACAGATACAACTTCCC
The DNA here is from genome assembly GCA_028658305.1 of Pachyuromys duprasi. Classification (NCBI taxonomy): domain Eukaryota; kingdom Metazoa; phylum Chordata; class Mammalia; order Rodentia; family Muridae; genus Pachyuromys; species Pachyuromys duprasi. The sequence goes on from CM053744.1 coordinate 57,039,785, forward strand.
ATCCCCCCCCCCCATGTCTTAAACATTGTGGCTTTTGAATGGTTCAGAGTTGAAAAGATTCAAGAGTGCACGGTGTGGAATAAACAGGCCACCAGTTCTGTTCCTAGAAGTGTGGATGGCACCAATTCTTTAACGGCCTTTTGGCCGACATTAAGTACACAACGGAGGAGAACCATCTATTTTCCATCCTGCTTCCTCTACTTTGGCGTTTCTTGAACAATTTCGAAGTCCGCACCAAATCCACTTCCTTGTTTGTTTAGACCGTCTGTACTTTATTCAAGCCATCCCCCTTTGAGGCCATGCACAATGTTCTCCTTGCATTTTGTATGAGTGCTTTTGTGTAGAGATTCTTAAAGGGGGATGGCCCAGCCAAGCCGCTGTGTGCCCGCGGCAGTGTTGCTAGCTGTTGGCATGCTGCCATCTTGGGAGCTGGATCGATTGTTTGGCTCTCCACCAGACTGTGAGACAGCCTGTCACCTCAGGCTGACAGTGAACCAATGGGGTCTCACTATTGTTTCCTGGTTGCATGTCAGATGGCTTGTATTTTCAATTTCTCTTTCAATAACTTTTATGCTTCTCAAAACAAAACAACAACAACAAACCCTTCAGACTTCTTTTCCAGCTGGGTGGTAGTGGTGGTACATGCCTTTGATGCCAGCACTTGAGAGGCAGGGGCAGGTGGGAGGCCAGCCTGGTCAACAAAGCAAATTCCAGGACAGCCAGGACTACACAGAGAAATCCTGTTTTGGAAAACGAAAACAGAACAAAAGACTTCTTTTCCAAAGGTGCTGTCTTCAGGTTGCTATAGAGGGACAGCAGCCTCATTGCATTCACTGAGCTACCTGACACCAGGGATGGAGGGGTCACCCATGTGCACGTCAGTAATCTGCACCTGTCCTGCCTGTGATGAGGAAGAGGCGGGCTTCTAGAACCTCCGTGCTAGACACTGAGCTGGGTGTAAACCTGGGTCCCTGGGTACCTCATCGGTTCTACTGTCTATTATCACAATATTACATAATGTAAACCTGTGAACACAGCCCAGCCATGAAGTAGAAAAGGAGAAAGTAGAAAATGGTGAGAACTAGAAACGATCATCCTGAGTGAGGTGACCCAGAAGCAGAGAGACACTCATGGTACATACTCACAAAATGCAGTTTCTTTACAGGGTCTGATAGTTCTTAATCACCCCGCCCTACTCCCCACTTTCCAATGGATGGGACAACAGCTTCACATACCTCTTGTGGGTCTGAGAGGGTCTTGGGGGTCCTGGATAGTCTGCTCTCATTCTGGGTGCTCTCCCCTCTACCCTTCCCCACATACTCCCAGGCCAGGTCCTCTGGCTGCCTGCTATAGGGGAAGAGGAAGTGAATGTGCCCCTGTGTGAATGAGCATTCATGACATGAGCACAGCCATGTCAAGGATGCCGGTGCTTTAGACTCATGGGAATGGCAAGGCTCCCTCTGTTCCAAGTACAGATGCTGAAGAACTGCTGGCCTTTAGCTAAAAACTTCCAACTCCTGGAAGTTGTTCTCTGACCTCTACATGTATACCCTAGCTTGTGTGTACCCACACAAATACATAAATCTAAGAAGGGAAGCGAGAGCTAGAAATGGACCTCCAGGAATTGGATGCCCAGGTCCTCTGCACTAATACTAAGTACTCTAACTACCAAGCTATCTCTCTAGCTCACTGTGCAAGCCATTAATCCCAGCATTTGCAAGACAGAAGCAGGTAGATTTCTGTGGGTTCAAGACCAGCTTGATCTACATCACAAGGCCAGACATGGATATGTAACACAAAAACCTCAGAATAAAATCAAGAGTGTTTGGCATGTTAGGCAAGCATTCTACCAACTGAACTACATCCTCAACCCTACAGGAAAGTCCCACACCAACCCAACCTTTTGGGATGATCACAGACAAACAGCAGTCCCAGGAAAGGTGGCAGGCAGACTTCCCTTCTGCCAGTGTGCGGCACAGAGGAAGCGCCTGTCTTTGCATTTTGAGACAAAGTTAACTGTCAGTTACACCCCAGGCTGATCTTGAACTCACTATATAGCCTGCACACACACACACACCCTTCAGAGAAAAGGATGTCTCCATTGTAGAGGTGGCTCAGCAGTTAAGAGCATGTACTGCCCTTGCAAAAGACCTGAGTTTAGTTCCCAGCACACAGGTGGGATGGCCCACAAGTGCCCGTAACTAGCAATCCCAGTACCGGAGAGGCAGAAGCAGGAGGATCTCTGAGTTCAAAGCCAGCCTGGCCTATACAGTGAGTTCAAGGCCAGCCAGGGCAACACAGTGAGACATTGTCTCTACAAAATAAAAACATAAAGCTTAAAGAAAGACAAGAATGATTCAATACAGAAGGAACAGCTACACCCATGGAAATCCTTGAATATTGTTATTAGGTACAGAGGCCAAGGTCACCTCACAGGCTGAAGGACCCCAGTGCTGACATTTTTCTGGAACCCTGTGTGCCTTGAAGCTAGGAGTCAGTGGGGGTCATCTCTCTAGTCATCAGACATTACAAGTGTCAGTCATGTGTGTGAGGTTCATTGTCAGGACACGGATAGACATCTGTGAGACACAGGAAGGGGAAAAGAAGAGGGAGGTGAGGAGAGCCCACCAGGGGCTGAGCATCCTTCAACTTGTACCTTGGAGTGTGGCCTGAACAGGCCAGCAGAGGGGACCAAAGTGCAGCTCTGATCCCTGAGGGCCCTTCTCCAGCCCAGCCCAGTGATTTAAAAGGGGATTTGTGGATTTCTCTGTCCCTGTCCCTTTGAACTTGGTTCGCTGGGGAAGTCCTCAGAGGTTGGGCGTCTTTGCAGAGCAGCTGGTCTGGGCAACTAGAGAGACTGGAAGAGGCAGAGCTTTCATCCAGGGGTTCTGGTGAAAAACAGCACAGTGCAGGGCCAGCACAGGCAGCCAGTCAGGCAGCAGCTTTAGGCTGGCAGGTGTGTTTAGGAGGGATTAAAGTAGGAAAGAACCAGGAGTAGAGATGGGGCCTGGGCACACTAGGGGAGGACGAAAGGTGGGGGAGGAGGCTAGAATTTCCTTAGGCTCCCATGAGCAGCAAATTGCTTTCCTAACCCAGGCCGGGAGAGTGGTCACCAATGCCTCCTATGATCTGTTTTGGTGCCTGGGCACTAGCTTTCAGGACTCATTGCCCCTGTTTTCCCACTTCCCCTGGCTTGTTCTTTGCCTGGTCCCTGACAAAATCAGGGCACTCCACCGGGTAACCTCTAAAGGCCCTTCTTTGTTTGGACTCTGACCACTGCTCAAAATGGCCCATTAGCACAGGTATGAGCCACGCTTTCTGAGGGGCCTGTAAGTATGTGTATTGGGATGGAGGGGCGGGGGACACGTCACAGGAAATAGCAGCAGCCTCAGAGAAGGAGGAAATAAACGGAAGTGGCTTGTTCCCATACACCTGCATAGACACCTGGAGTGGGTCTCACTTTCCAGGTATCACAGAGTTCTTTCAATTTGGGTGTTTTTAAAATTGTGGCCAAATATGTATAGCAGGTTAGGTTAGCAGAGTGCATACCTAGCATGCAATTCCCAGCACTGCATAAACCCGGTGTGGTGGTGTACATCTGTAATCCCAATACTTAGGAGGCGGAGACAGGAGGATCAAGAGTTCAAGGTCATCCTCAGCTATATAGCAAATTGAAGGCCAATGTGTGATAATCACAAAAATAATTACAAACCCTAAAAGTAGCTGCCATGACTTTTATATACACAAGTGAGGCCAGACACACCCACACCATGTGTAATCATCACCACTCTCCTTCTATGCAATCCTTCGTTTGTAAAAGACTGTCTTCTGGGTCAATTTGCCACCATCTTTAGGAGTTAGAGTTAGGCTGGACCTTCTCCCTAAGGATCATGGAACCTTTGCCTGAGCCCAACCACTTCTTCCAACCAGCTGTATGTAATTCTCAAAAACTGCATGTAGCATCACACTTTGGAGAGACGTGGAAGACTAGGGGAGGGGCTCCATCTACCCAGCCACAGCAGGGGCGGGCGGGGGTGGGCATCATCTTCCATGTGGGTCAGACCTGACACTGCAGCTGCTTTAAGTTCACCCATGTTCCTGCCTGTGACCCCTTACCCATTGCTCGGTCAGTAAGCCAAATAAACTCATTAGTTCCCCAGAGTGAACTCTGATGGAATTGTACCTTAGTTTATCAAAGAGATCCTTAAGGAGATGTGTCCTCCAGGGAAGGAATTTTAGCCACACAGCATAGTCAGCCAGCAGGACTCGATAAAAGCAGGGATGGGTTCGGGAAGAGCAGCGGTGTCGTTCCAGAGATGGGCAATGAGGCAGGCAGCTGAGGCCATGCTGCTCGAGGGTGGGGCGTCTGCAGACAACATTTGACATGGCTTCCCATCCCCCTGTGGCATGTGGTAAAGCACCTTTTGAGTATAGCGCAGAGGGTAGTAGGCATGGAGGGTGAAACCACCTAAGCAGGGGTGGGCACGTCTGTGTGGGAAAATCTGGTGATGTGTGGTCTTTATCTAGGTGGTAGGAAGTGGCATGAGTGGCCTGGGCTGGATTTGCCCAAGGGAGTGTGGAGATACTTTGAGAACAGCTGAGGAGCCAGAGCAGACATCATAAACCCTGGTGTGATGCATCAGGGGACAGGGATGTCAACCAGCAGGTGCAGAGGCAGCCTGGCCCCTGCTGTGGGGCCATCTGAGGCTGTGGTGCAGCCCAGAGGGAGGGAGGGAGGGGGAAGGGAGGCACGAGTTGACTGACATCCTCTGTGTTGGCCTCCAGTCTAGAGGGTAGATAACCGAGGGGAGATGGCAGTGTTAGCTTGCCTCTTCTCGGAGGTTGGAGGCTGAAGGGTAAAGAAAACTTATATCAGATCTGTATTAAAGAGATACTGGAGGAGGTCCATCAGAGGTGTCTAGTAGTGAAGATGAAGAGTGTGAAATAGAGACAGAGGACACCCATCAAGCACTACCTTTGAGAGAGAAGGGGGAAATCTTGGATCCAGTTCTCAGACACAGGGGACCTAGCAACAGTCTGGTGTGGGAGATCATGGCAGTCAGAGAGCATGCAGCATGGGAATCACTGCGTCAGGGAAAAATTTTAAACAGGCAACAAAGGAATCTCTCACAGCCTGGCTTGTGAGGCTGTGGGCTGTGGGGGCAAGTGGGCTAAGCATGAGTGCTGACAGACCAGAGACGCCGAGCAGTGTCACACATCCATCCTTGGAACATAAGCTGCAGACCTCAGGTGGCACGGCGAGCAGTCAGTCCTGATGGGCTGCCTCATAGGAGACATTAGAGATAGTTTTGGCCCAACCTGACACAAGCTAGAGTCATCTGTGAAGTCAACTCAATTGAGAAATCCCTCCCCAAGCACTGGGCTGAAGGCGAGCCTGTAGGGCATTTTTTTAATTAGCAATTGATGGGAGGGAGGCAATTCCACCACTGGGCTGGTGCTCCTGGGTTCTATAAGAGAGCAGCACCCCTCCATGGCCTCTGCATTAGCTCCTGCCTCCAAGTTCCCGCCTGTTTTGAGTTCCTGTGTTGGCTTCTCAAGCCAAATAAACCCTTTTCTCTCCACATTGCTTTTTGGTGGTAGTTTGATCACAGTGATAGATATACTACCTAAGTCACTTGGTCATCACTTGGAGGTCCTCGTGGATATCAGGGGCTGGAGGACAACAGAGAATAGAGCTAGGTGCTACTCGGGGAAAGAAGTGAGAAAAGTGAAGGAAATCAAGCCTGTCCCTGATTAAGCATCAAATAGACACTTACCTTCCTGCAAGAAGTTACAATAGGGGTTAAGACTGTTTACGCAGCCAGGACCTCCTCCAGTATCCAGGTGTGGTGAGAAACTGCAGCTGACCCAACAGCCACAGGGCTAACCCAGAGCCTCTCAGACCCAGCGAGCCAGGAGGAACCTCAGGGGAGCGCAGCTGCTGGGAGGGGCCGCTTGGGGAGCACTGGGCAGCTTGAGCCAGCCCCGCTGAGTTCATCAGGGGTTTCAGCACATGGAGGAGGAAGGGCTCAGAGAGTGTCTGAGAACTGTGGAGAGCCTATCCATGCAACTGTACCCGTCCTTGATTTAGGGAGGAAGTGACTGGTTCTAATGGAGTCCGTGCTGGATCTCTTCGCGCTGTTAGAGCTTGCTTATGTTTAACTTTGGAATCTTCTTAATTGTGGACTTCTGTGATGACCTGACACTGCAATAGGCTTTCAGAGTGCATCACTGGCTGCTAATCATTATGGGATGGAGGTTCAGGACTGTGCATTGTGGTGTGTCTTTTTTTTTTTTTTTTTTTTTTTTTGTGGTGTGTCTTGATCGTCACCAGGGTAAAGGCTTTATTGCATAGGTCAAAGGATGGTAAGCTCTGAGTGTTTTGTTTTGTTTTGTTTTCAGATTTGGAAACCCACTGGGAGAGGTGGTGCACACCTTTAACCCCAGCACCAGGGAGGCAGAAGCAGGAGGATCTCTGAGTTCAAGGTCAGCCCGCTCTACAGAGTGAGTTCCAGGCTGGCCAGGGCTACGCAGAAAAACCCTTTCTCAAAAAGCAAACAAAAAGAAGGAAGGAAGAAAGGAGGGAAAGAAAATGCAGATTTGGAAACCCATGTGAGAGTTGTGAATGCCCCCGAAGGAGCAGGTGTAGGAAAATAGCTCAAAAGGATGAGAGGTAAGAAAAGCAAACAAAAGGAAGGAAGGAAGGAAGGAAGGAAGGAAGGAAGGAAGGAAGGAAGGAAGGAAATGCAGATTTGGAAACCCATGTGAGAGTTGTGAATGCCCCCGAAGGAGCAGGTGTAGGAAATTAGCTCAAAAGGATGAGAGGATAACAGGCGCAGCTGGAACATTCTTGGAGCTTTATGGTTGGGCAAGGAACAGATGCTACCTACCAAGGTGACTGGGACAAATCTGCAAAAACCTGGGTCTAAAAATGTTAACGAGAAAGCAGGAGTAGAGTATCTTGGGAGAGTAGAAACAGATACTCCCTGAAGTTGTAAGGTTGTTTTATTGTTTATTTTTTTGTTTTTGTTTTTGAGACAAGCTCTCACTATGTAACCTTGGCTGGCCTAGAACTTGCTATGTCAACTAGGCTGGACTCAAATTCAGAGATCCACCTGCCTCTGCCGCCCAAGTAAAGCAGTATGCCACCATGCCCAGCCCATAAATTGTTGATTGAGAATCCCAGTGCCAGCAATGAGTTACCTCCCTAGCAGCTGTTACTCAAAGGTAACAGATATTGCCACAATAGCTGGTTGTGTTTCAGAACTGAATGGTAAGGCTTTATTGATGAAGACGCTCTGGTTGTAGGATTTGGAGCTAGGACTCAACTGGAAATGTCCTCCCTGCGAGCTAGTCCCTGTGGTACCAGAAGTTGCTACTAAGGATGCTGGGAAGGAGTAAGACCAAAAGTCCTATCCAGGCATGATGGCGCTCGCCTGTGACCCCAGCACTTAGGGAGGCAGAGGCAGGCAGATCGCTGTGAGTTCGAGGCCAGCCTGGACTACAAAGCCAGACAGCCAAGGCTACACAGAGAAGCCCTGTCTCAGAAAAACAAACAAACAAAAAACAAAACAACCCCACCACCACCAACAAACAAAACAAGACCCAAAAGCCCTCCTTAGTTGTGTGGACCCTACATGCTTCACAGCCTGGCAACTAGTGCAATAGTGGCCCAAGTAATTGTGAATAAAACTTTTTAAGCCACATGAGGTGGCACGCGCCTTTAACCCCAGCACTCAGGGGGCAATGACAGGTGGATTTCTGTTGAGTTCCAGACCAGCCTGGTCTACAGAGAGAATTCCAGGACAACAAGGTCTACATATAGAGACAAAATCAAACAAGAAACAAACACCCCCTCCCCCAACTTATGCATGGACTTAAAGCCCTTCTAGAGGAGGAAATTCCTATCTAGTACTGGGAACTTAGACAAAAACCTTTCACCAAGGAAGCCATAGGCTTCAGCGGGAGAAACAACGTTGGTCTGTCAAATGACACCCCAATAAACCTAGTGCTTTTGCCACACTGCACTGACTGTGGTAGCCAGAGATCATCAAAGCTGGGCTTCCCTCTCAGAAGGAACAGTGAAGAGGATCATGGGAACCTCACCTGAGTATCCAACCATCCTTCCCAACAAGTTGTATGCAATTTGCTCTAACTGCATGTGACCTGGGATCTCTCACTAGGGCTAGAGGATATACGTGGAGGAAGAATTTGGGGGAAGAAACTCCATCTATAAATCCGTAGTGGGGGAACAGTACCTCAGTTATTGGGACCGCAGGGGAAGCGGAGTAAATATTGTTCTTTTGTTTCCCCAAGGGAGGGAATTGTAGCAACAGAGGATAAGGAAGGAGGCTGGGTAGGGTGGGGTGGGGGACTCTGTGAGATGGGAGGGTGTGAGGCCAGAGAGAACTTCTTTGAAGGAATCCCCAGCAATGTCCTGCGCAATCCTCAAAACAAAAGATGTGTCAGAGTGTTAGAGGAGTGTTCGGGGAATCGGTGGGAGGCATCACATCACATGATTTAGTTCACCACAGCGAACAAGACAAAGACCATGGAGGAGGCAGGTGTCTTAAATTAAGAGCTCTCCCAGTAGGGGACAGATGCAGTTGAGAATACTTGTTGCTCTCGCAGAAGCCCAGGGTTTGATTCCCAACATCCACATGGTGGATGAGACTTACCTGTAACTGCAGGGGGTCTGATGCCCTCTTCTGACCTCCATGGGAACCCTGCACACACGTGGTGCTGTGCAGACATGCACGCAGGCAAAACATTCATACACATGAGAAAAAAGCTGCCACAGTACACTTCTGGACTCCCCATCCCAAAGAGGGCTGCAAGGAGGTGTGGCCTAACCTACTCAGGGTTTGGATCTGACCTTTTAGAGTGGCCACTGTATCTAAGGGGCAAGACTGTGTTCTAATAGGCTCCAATGCCCAGCCACATTGTCTTAAATGCCTTAAGGATCCATTTTTCCTCCCTCCTTTCCTTTCCTGTATTTTCCCCGGGTCTTAAGCCATGCTAGGCCTGTCTTCTACTACTAAACTATATCCCCAGCTCAGTGATCGATAAAGATATAAAATTCAGAGCCAAGGATAAGACCCAGGTCTCACGGTGTTCTCTTTAATCCTGACATTGAGCTTTGTGTGGTTCTTTTTCAAGATTTTGTTTTTATATATGTGTGTCTATATGTCACAAGTGTGTGGGTGTCCTTGAAGGCCAGAGGGGGAGTTGAATCCCTGAAGTTGGAGTTGCAGGCACTGGTAAATTGCCTGACATGTCTGTGTTAAACCCTAAGTCATCTCTCCAGTCCCAGTAGTTCTAGACATGGAGAAGCCAGCTATATGATTAACTCGGCAGACCTTAGATGTTCTGGGCCGGAAGGGTGTGGCTGCTTGTCTCAGCAGCCATATGCTCTCCCTAGATGTCCTACTCCACAGTCGAAGTGGCCTGGAAACTTGTGTTCCATCAAGCTCCGCCAGTAAGCTATACTTAGCTATGTGGGCATGGCCAGGAGTAGGCGCTCTGAGTATAGTTAGTAACAAGTGAACTATTTCAAGCACCTGGAGAACCCCCTAGAATATTCCGGGCCAAAATGCTATTTATAGAACCCACCAGGCTTCTGGAAGCAAAAGCCATAACCTTCATGTCCTTTTGGCTTTCTGAAGAGGCTTCTTTCAATAGGCTGTGGGGTGAGGGACTGGGTCACCCAAAGGCCTGCTGTCCCTGCAAACACCTGTTTTCAGGAAGCCAGGGATGTTCTTTGCCTTCAGCCCTAACTGGAAGAGCAGTGGAGGCCCTCAGATCCCAGGAGTTCTCTCTGCAGGTACCTGTCCCATGTGCAACCAGCACTCAGAGAAAACAGCTTCCAGATATGCTGGGTATACATTCATCTAGTTCAGAACATCGCTGAGCTTATAGGCCTCTGTTTTCCACAGACATACCTGGGCTGTGATTAAGTCCCCTGTTTTCCCACTCTTCTGGGCCCTTTGCCCTCTGCTCCCATTTTGGAGAGAGGGTCTAACAAAATGCCTAGAAGTTTTCTCAAAAGATCTTTCTTAGGCAGGGAAGTAGGACTTTCAAGAGTAAGGGGACAGGCAGGGAAGGTGAATGACCACAGAGAACAGGCTGGCCAAGCACACTGGGGGACCTCCTTCCTGACCCTCCTTCTGCATGTCAGGGTCTGGGCCCAGAAGTCAAGTGAGAAGTGAACGCCCCCAGTTCCCTTGCTGTGCTGTGTGAAATGAGGGACAGTAAAGGAGGAAGCCACAGAGTGCCAGGCTGCCTGGGTAGGCACAGGTGTCTACAGACAGCTCGGTGGCCTGACTTCAGTCTGTCTGGCCTGCTGAGTGGAAAGTGTCCTCCATTCATTCCATATCAGTCCCCTGGCAGGTGCCCTCCTCATGCTTCTCTGCCAATCCCCACCCTCCGCTACCTCAGCCCTCCATCAGCACAGATATAAATATAAGAGCATTTTCCATGGGCTGGAACCAAAGTGGGGAAACATTCCACTTTATTTTGGGCTGTGAGATTCCCTGCTTCATACCCGACAGGTGCGGCAGCCCCATTTAGACATGAGGAACCAGAAATAGAACACAATCTACAATATAGCTTCCTCTGGGCATCTGGATGCTATTTTAAAAGAACATTCCTGTGAGAAACCCAGGCTCATGTTGGTTGGGGTTCTCAGGGCCCCTCTGCCTGGGGAATCTTGACCTGCTTGCAGAAGGACCAGGCATTTGGGGACAAGACTCCTTCCTTTGCTTGGACAGAGAGATGAAGAGGTGGGAGAGGGGAGAGAAGGGGCTTCTTACCCACAACCTTTCGGATAACCTCTTTCGGGTAACTGACTATATCCCATGATCTTGTATAGGTTTCAAGGTCATCAGACCCCCTTGCCTTGTTCTAAGAGTGAGGACCAGGGAGGGTGACTTCTCAAACCATGTGTTCTTAGATGTTTGGGCTGAACAGTAGTTCTCTATCGCAATTCCATGTCAAAATCCTAACCCATAGAAGAACCTTAGGATGTGACCGTAGAAGTGCATCTTTGCAGCTGCTAAGATGAGGTCACTCTGGAGAGACCCACAGGAACCCAGTGTGATGGCTAAGGCGGAAATAGAGGAAATCCTACAAACCAAGGACCACATCCACCCCCTGACTTGAAGGTCACCTTGAATTGGGACTTTTTGTGGGTGCGTTTCCATTCAGAGGATACCCTCAAGCTCACTTCCTATCTCCCCTGTAGGGAGGCAGTGGTCTTGGTAGAAGAACATGAGTGTGTCTGTCTCAAAAGTATGTCCCTCTACAGGTGTGGTGCAGTCGGCACCTTGAAGGAGTAGGGTGTGGTGTTTATACATTTGCAGTCCCTCCCAGTCTAGAAGCCCAAGCTAAAGGTCAAGTTTCGAAGCCAGGCCTGGTACTCATGCCTGTATCCCAGCACTGAGGAGGCTGAGGTAGGAAGACTGCTGTGAGCTCAAGGCCAGTGTGGGCTGTAGACTGAGTTTGTCTTGAGCTGTCTCCAAACCTGTAGGTCAAGTTTCCTCTGAGAGATACCTAAGGCCGTTTAGCGGGCTGGCATCACAGAAGCATACCACAGCTAGATACCTTCTACCAAGTCTGGCCTGAAGCAGCTAAAAAACCAGAGGCTAAGGTACCTGACCCCATGGCTCTCTTGGGTGTTTGCTTTCCCCCAAAAGAACACCCAGCTGGCTGGAGGTTTAGCCAGCTCCCAGAAGTTCAGAAGCTGGGAACCTTTGCTACTGGGCCTGGACAAACATGGCTGATACACATCCCTTGTTCTATGCCAGAAGTGGAGTGGCCGATAGATTCGTACCTAAAAATGAGTCAAGAATTCTCCCTGGTGGACTCTGTGGGTCTCTTTTATCTGTCCAAATGCCAACTAGAGTCAGTCAGATCTACTAGAAGAACAAAGTCCTGCTCTCTCCTGGGCTTGGGATGCTATTCAGCTGCCATAGCCACCCTACCAGTTCTCAGCCTTGGTCCTGTCCAAGAGCCCTTCATGGGCCCTTATACCTGGCGCTGGCAGTGCCCTCTCCATCACTCCTCCAAGCCAAACCGCTTCACGGCGCTCCTCTCCTGGGTTGCATTTCTTCCAGCGAAGGCCCCAGGCTCACCTGCTCATGGGGCTCAGAAATGCCCTCACTCGGTCTCCTGCCTGCTCGGTGCCCAGAAGGGTCCAGGTTATCTGGAATCCTGCTGCCCTTGGAGAGCTCTGCCTCCTCCATAGATCCAGGGGCTTGGTCAAGACTCAAGATCTCAAGGCCCGAGACAGGAGGCTTGAGTGTGGAGGCTCTTTATTACGCCACAGCTGCTTTCCTGAGACTTTAACCAGCCACTGAGGCCAGCAGGACAGCAGCGCTGAGGACAGATGCGGTGGGACCGGGCTTCAGCTCAATCCTCCCCAGCCCTGCCTCATCTGAGGGGGAGGAGCCAGGGCATATGTGTGCTCACATGTACACATATATGTGTACACAAGGGGCAGGAAAAAATGTGCCTCCAACCCTAAGGTAAATGCAAGTGAGGCAGGCTGAGAGGTAGCTGTGCCTTCCAAGGGTATTTACACATTGTACTCCCCTCAAGTGAAAGTGGTCATTTTAAGTCACACACAAAGGTACCCAGGTGCTGGGGTGGGGTTTGTCCAATGTTAGCCATTTCCCAATAGTCTCTCCTTTTTGGAATAGGTCCAGCAGACAGGCCAAGTTGAAAATGCAAACGTTGGTTCTTATTTTGGTGAGCCTTGTGGTGATGTCTCCTCTGAACAGAGGCCTTGTGGAAAGATGCCTAAAGGCTCCACTGGGCATGGTTCTGGCAGGACACAGGCAACAGTGGACTCAGTCCCTGCCTCCTCTGATTGTCCTAGATGACACAGGACCACTGAGACTACTGTCAGACTGGGCCCCTTCACCCTGCTGTGCTTCTTAGGGGCCAGGACAGCAGCCAGCTTCCTCGTGCCGTGCCAAGAGAGACATGCGGGAGAAGGCCTTGGAGCAGACAGCACACCGGTACTTCTTGGTACCAGCATGAGTCTGCAGGTGAGCGCGAAGGTTGGAGCGGTCAGCAAAGGCCCTGCTGCAGTGAGGACAAGTGTAGGGCTTCTCACCTGTGGGAAGAAGAAGGGAAGTCAGGTGAGTGACCGCAGCCGGGACAATCCCACAGACTGGCCAAAGGTGAAATGCCTCTGTCCAACAAATATTAACTCACCCCTGTCCTCCTAATGTTACAGCCCTAGCACCCAAGGTCGGAGCCCTTTGGACAATCAGAATGTCACCCTGGGCAGGCTCACAGTTTCAGAGGCTCTTCTGAGCAGTATGGGCTGATGCCCATCCCTGGGTGCTCAGTTCTGACCATGAGAAGTAGCAAGAGCTTCTGGAAGGCCTTCCTGGCCTCTAGCTGGGATAATATTGAGGTATGGTGACAGCAGTGCTGATTGGAGTAAGCTATAACACCTGGACGCAGGCACCACTTCCAATCAGGGCCAGCAAGGGTTGAGAAAAATCTTTCTAAGATCCCGGCTTCCGGGATGACCTTCCCAAGTGGAAGGCGATGGGTGGTTGAGAATTGTGCGTCTAGTCCTACAGCCCAGAAGGGGTGTTTGTCTCCTAACTGGTTACAGTTCTCCAAACCCAGAGTCTGTCCTTCCTGTTGGAGTTTTCACCATGGCCAGGCTTCCTCATCTTTACATTTCCCTGGCCCCAAAGCCACAAAGTGTGGGTGGATGGGCTCCACTGGACCCTGCAGCCTTGGCAGTCAGGGCACACCTGCTTCCTGACTGCTACCCTCCAACCCGACTCAGAAGAGGGCCTTTGCCGAGATAACTGAGTTAAAAGTGAGGCCGTCTGTGTGAGTCCTAAATTTATGATATACAGGGGTCTCCCTCCCTTACAGCAGAGAGATCCATACACACAGGGGAGAAGGCATTGGGAAGGCAGAGGCAGAGACACAGACAAGACCATCTGCCCATAAATAGGGCAGTTGTCATGAGACAAGAGATGCAAGAAGTTCTCATTCCTACAGCCTTTGGGGAGAATGTGGCTTGGCCATGCCTGGATTTCAGGTTTCTGGCCCCAGGACCTTGAGAGAACATGTCTGTGGTGCTCTTCATCTGTGGGAATATGTCAGCAGTTGCAGGAGGTGCAAGGACCCTGCCAAAGATGAGACCATCTTTTCCTTTCTTCTATCCAGACCCTCCACCCAACCTGGATCCTTTTCTGGGACTACAGCCTTGCCCATCCTACCTGTATGGGTGCGGATATGGCCCTGGAGCAGCCAGGGCCTGGAGAAGGCCTTGCCGCACACCTTGCAGATGCAGGGCAGCGTGTGGGTGCGGATGTGCATCTTGAGGGCACCCAGGCTGGCATACTCCTTGTCACAGTACCTGCAGGTGAAGGCACGCCCAGTTGGCAGGTGGCAGTGCAGCTGCTGGTGCCTGGCCAGGCCGGCCAGTGTGTGATAGGGCCTGTGGCAGTGGACACACTCAAAGCTGCCTGGGACTCGGGATGTTCCCTCAGCCTTTAGATGTTCACCTAGAGCTCCATCTGGGCCCAGGATTGGAGGCCACCGTGTGGGCAGCACCAACAGCGGGGGCAGATTGAAGCTGTCTTTGAGGGGGACACTGGGGTCCTGGCCAGCCTGAGGGCCCACCCAGCTGGTTTCCTGGGCTTCTGGCCCGGAGGCCCCATGACGAGGCTGAAGAGGTAGGGAGATGCAGGCAATGGCAGAGGTGCTGTCCCGGGGCTGTAGAGGGTCAGTGGGAGTGGAATGAGCCTCCTTGGCTGGCAGGTGGCAGGATCCCACCAGCTCCTTGCAGGCAGAGCAGGAGCCATTAGCTTCTAGAAGGGCAGAAGGGGAAGAAAACACATAGTGAGGAATGAGGTGCAGTGCCTGGGTTTTCAAACTTCTTACTTATTTAACTGCAGTCTGGCCTGTCTTACAGGTCATCAGCAGCCAGCAGGAAGTCAGACCTACAATTGCCTACCATGAGCCCATGCCTACAGCAGCCAGGCATCCTCACCGTCATCTCCTGTTCTGGTCCGTAGAGGGGGTGGTGATGGGAGGCAAGGCTGAGGAATGCATGAACTAGACAAGTCCACATACTACAAAGTGAACTGAACTTGTCTGTTTAAAACAAGGAAGGGACTATCTTCCAGGACCCAGAAGCATAAACATTTGCACAGCCAGGCCTTGGGGTAGACACCTGCAAACCTAGCACTCAGGAGACCAAGTCAAGGAGGATTTCAAACCTGAACCAGCCTGAGCTACACATGGAGACCCCAAGAATCAACTCCTCACAGAGTGCTTGCTCTAAGTCTGGGTCTGAGAAGCTTGACTAAGGAGTCCCAGTCCCACATCTGGACAGTGGGCAGCAGCTGGGCCAGCACCCTTGAGTTCCCACATAGAAGTATACACTCAGAACATAAGGAACCTGGTAAAACCGGCCACCCACCCCCACGACAGTCAGCCTCCACTCACCACAGGGTCACCCTTGTGGCGTCTCCCTGAGTGTGTCATGATGTGGTGTGCTCAGCCGCAGTCCTGGCCACTGGAGAGTACACACTTGCTACCCTGTCCACATGCATGAACATGTCCAGCCAGGCAAGAAGCTGCAGCTGGGGGCTGCTGCTTCACTAGGTAGCATCAGGGTTAGTCCTGGCTTTGTGTGTCCTTTGGTTGTGGTGCCTGTATTTGTGGCCAGAATTTCATGTTCTTGATCAAATAATGCTGGTATCCCTCCCCACACACAAAAGAGACCAGACTGCAAATAAGAGGCAAATTTTGGATTCCCCACAGACAGAAACACCAATCAGCCCTCCATTCACTTCCTCTCCCACACATGCTGAGACAGACCTCTAGCCTTGTTTCTACCTTGCTGCCAAGGCTTTGGGTAGAAATGGCAGCTCACAGGTTTGGAGGGAATATTCCTGACTGAAATGTTTGACTAAAAACTAGTGTATGTACAAAGAAGGTTTACAGCTCTACAATGAAAAGCCTGACAGCACAGTTTAAAAATAGGTACAAAGGGTTGGGAGCACAGTTCGGGTGGGAGAGTACTTGCCCAGCACTCAAGACGTCCTGGGTCCTTCTCCAAACTGGGTGCAATGTCGCACACTTGTAATCCTAATTAGGGAGGTGGGGGCAGGATGGTCAGAAATTGAAAGTCATCCTTAGCTACAAAGAGTTCAAGGTTAGCCTGGAATACATGGGACACCATCCCATCTCAAAAATGGGGAGACATACAGGAATATCTGTAACATTTCTCCAAAGACAATTCACAAGCAAAGTTGGGAAGATGGCTGAGCAGGTATTAAACATACTTGCAGCCAAGTCTGCAACCTGAGTTTTATCCCCAACCCATGTGATGAAAGGGGAAAGCTAGCTCTTTCACGTCATCTCTGACATTCACACACATTCCATGATACTCATGTGAGCAATAAGCACGCAAGAAAATGCCCAGCATCATTAGACACCAGATAAATGCAAATTAAAACTACATTGAGACACCACTTCATACTACAAGGGTGGCTAGAACTTATGAAAAAGACACTAACAAGTGTTGGTGAGGATGTGGAGAACCAGAGGGTTAAATCCCTTTACTCTCTCCCTACCTGAGTTCTTCCATGCATTTTAGCCAGCATGTCATACCGTGGACTTGGGGGAGGAGAGAGCAGGACAGTGAAGAGACTGCTAACAGTGTTCCGGACAACAGAATGAAATCAGCATCCTGGGAAATTTCACTGGGGTCCTGTCTGCAGGCAAGTCTACTGCTGCTACTCAGGCATTGCAAGATTCAAACCCCATCCACAGGCAGAGGAGAGGAATCCCATGTCAGGCAGGAGTGACTGTGGCTTCTGCAAGTGTCTTTCCTATGCTCGCTTGCACACTTGTGCTTTTTGCAGTTTCGATTCCCTGGAGAGGAGGGTCTCAATGCCCTCTTGCTCAAGGCATCCCTGAGGCCTCATAGGAGGAGGGAGGGGGATCCTAGACCTCAGTACCTCAGGATATTCCAGGGTGACACCATATAGGAAGAGTCACTGGGGCCATGGGGCCCTGGGAAAGCGAAAAGGAAATGCTGAAGTGCATCAAGGCTGTCCTGAATGATCCTCTGTCCCTAACAGGGCCCTTTGGGGCACCTGATTGGCTTGTTTAAGTGTTAAGCTGGGGTGCACTGTAGGAGTGCACCCTAAGATTTTAAACTTTCAAAAGTATGGCCTGGGGCCACAGACATGACTTGACTAGCCTATGGGAGGTCCATTCCATCCAAGAAGGAGGAAGACAACAATTGTGACATTCACTGTATCAGCCGGTGGTAGAGCTGTAGTCTTTTAATTCCAGCACTCATAGGCGGATCTCTGTGAGTCTGAGGCCAGCCTGCTCTACATAGTCCAAGACAGGCAGGACTACAAGAGAAACCCTGTCTTAAAAAACAAAATAAAACAAAAGAGAGAGAGAGAGACAGAGACAGAGACAGAGAGAGAGAGCTCACTGCACCCTGACTTCACTAAATTGCATTCAAAAGGTTCCCTAAAGAAAGGGCCCTAGATGGCACCTCCTGGTGGTAGTGTGGATGGTGGGGCCTGATCCAAGGACTTCCACCAACTGAGGGCTCTGGGCAGGACTCACATATGTGAGGGGTCCTGGGCTGAGCCCTGACATCAGAGGAACCCCCAGGCCCTAGCTAATTCCCCACTGGGTCTTTCTCCGAGAAAGAGTGGGGATGGTACTGACCTACGGCAGCAGGCTGGCCCTGAGGATTTAGGGTTCTCCTCCCTGGTGCTCCAGACTTACATACAGCCCCCTAAGCCTAGCAGGAATGGTGGACACCCTTGGTCTCTGTACCACGAGAGCAAGGGGACTTCTGGGAAGAGGGAAGACCACTGGAGGTTCTGTTTGCTCTGTCAGTGAGCTCACTGACCCCCCTCCCCCTTAGGCAGGATGCTTTGGGGGAGTTCTGCCTTTTCTCACCGGCCACCATCTGTGGGCAGGACAAGTTTCCTGGCTTTGTGGTCAGCGAGGCCTTCTCTAGGTGGGTGTATACAGCTCCCGGGGCCATATTTTAACTTTGGACCTTTCCAGGCCTGCACAGAGGACTTCAGGGACTCTTTAGCTGGAGCCGTGGTGTTGGCAGTCCAGAGGAAGAGCTCCAGGGGAACCCTGGGGCTCAGCAAACTTTTCTGAGTGGGGAGCCCAAGGCGTGCCCGGGTCTTCCGAAGCAGAGAAGTTGCCCTGGGCACATCCCTCTTGGATCCTCAGTCTTAGGCCAGAAGGGAACCTCGTCCCAGTTGTGCTGGAAAGCTCTAGCCCCTTCCCCTCTCACCTGGGGCAGGTGTGACCCAGCTCCCAAGGACTTCCCAGCAGCCTCCTGCCCCGAAGCGCTGAGTGCCGGGGCGGAGATCCAGCCAACCCCTACCTCTCTGTGTTTCCAGTTTCCCGTAGTTGGGGACCCTGTGACTGGAGTGCGTTTTCACCAGGAAGGAGCGCGGCATGGCCTCCCGAGAGGCGGCAGGGTCTGGAGCCTGCAGCGGGATACCGACTGTAGAGTCCGCGCGGTGCCCGCGGGCTGCGCGGCCGGCAGGTGCGAGAAGGGTCAGGCTCATTAGCATAGCGCACCACCTCGACCAACCAGCGCGGAGCACGGCGGGGCGGGGCCGCGAAGCCACGCCCAGGACAGGTGCGCGGGCGGGGAACTCGACGCGTGGTCGGCGGTGTCTGCCCCACGGGACTCCGCTGGCCCGCGCCGTGGTCACGCACCGACCCCGCGGGGGCTGGCCATTGACCTGCCAGGGATGAAAGAGCAGAGTTCAGGGTTGGGAGACAAGGGCCAGCCAACTTGGGCAAACCAAGTCCCTATCCTCTGCAGCATCCTTTCTAATCCAGGCCCAGGAGAACTGGGAACAGCCCTATCTGGTTGTCTAGGTTCTCCATGTGGATGTTTACGACTTTAGGGGTCCGGTGGGACAGTCTCTGGGGGAGGCGGATATAGCAACACCTGGGTGTGTCTGCGGCTGAGATGCAGGGTTGTCTGGCCAGAACTGAGCTTTACCCTATAACATGGCATTCCTTGGCATCTGTGGGCTGGGGTGGGAACCGAGGTGGAGACAGTGGGGGAAGGGGGCTGAGTCACCCTGGCGTTCGATTCACGGTTGCAGGGCACAGTGGCTGGGGTCATTTCGTTCCTAGTCTGCATAAAAGAAAACCAAGGATCTGAGAGGTCTCTGGACAACCGGGACTAGCCCCCACTTCTGGCTGGGCGTACTCCTTTGTTACTGTATAAGAGTGTGGAAATAGCGCATCTGTAGGAAGGCTCTTTGAGGACACAAGCCCGCCGGCTGCCCATTCACCTGTTCCTGGGACTTGTAAGGTTTCTATTTGTAGCCTTTTGTACCTTTCCACTCCCAGGTGGTTCTGAGCCAACTCCCACCTGCCATATTTTTCCCGCCCACTCACCCATTGTGTGGTCTTTAGCCAGTTCTCCAAGCTCATCCCCTAACCCCCTTAATGAGGGATGACCTGGCACCCCTGAAGGAAACTGTCAGCCTCAGGAAGAGTTCTGGGTCCATCTTTGGGTGGGTGGGTGGGGGAGGCTGATGGCTTTCAGGCATTCAGGAGCCATCACGAGGGAGTTTAAAATTCTAACCCCCCTGCAGTGAGAAGCCTCCCCAATGAGAGCGAGGCTTGCCTCAGCCAACACAAAGCTTTTTAGAGCTTTTCCTAAAGATGCTGAGACATGCTATTTGGATACCTGGGTCTTGTCTGCTGCCTACATGCTGTGTTGATCACTCCTTTAGCAGAAATACAGGTTTGGGAACCAGCTCACGGGTTTCAGAGGTGCTCTGCAGGCCTCATGAACCTCTCAGCAACCTCAGGAAGCACGTGGAACAGGTTACAGGAGAACCACCAGCGCTGACAACAGTGAGGCAAACACTCATTCCTGCATCACAGAGACAAGTAGCTCATGCCCACAAGAGAAGTCACAGTTTGTCCCTGCCTTGGTCCCTGATGTACTGACGGAGCTAAGAGAGGCTGTCATGGGTTGGACTATGTCTACTCAACAGATACACCTGTGTGATTTAATTCAAATGCTAAGTCCTTGCAGATGCTCCTGATTCAAGAAGAGGTCATTAGGATGGGCTCTAACCAATGATGTGAGAAAAAGAAGGCAGTGCAGGCAGGGAGCAGCCTGTTGTCAGGACGACGGGGGCAGCTGGAGAGTCAGGATAGAGGCCTAAGGCCCGAGTGGTCCGCAACCCTTGTCATCTTCTGGCCTCCAAGCACCTTTCTGGTGTTCTCACAAAGAACCACATTGTTGTCCTCCATCCGAGCAGCTCCTGTTGCTTACACAGATGACATCCTGAAAAACCTAGAGCAGTGGGCTGGGTCCACCCTGCAGATCTGTGGATGAGCACATCACAGCCTTGAACTTCACAGCGCATTGCTGAGAACTTGGGGCAGACACAGCGCTGTGGCAGCTCCCTGCTCTGCCTCGTCCTCCCAGGCACACAGCCTGTCCTATACGCTCCCAGCATTTCTAAAGTTCAGAACTGTGGACTGATTAGTCTACAGACTCACCAGTCCATCTTCCCACTCTTCCCTGGGTAGAAGGTCAGAATGAGGGTGGAAGTAGGATCAACCTTCCAGCCTCCTTCGCCTGACACTGAGTGGAAGGCCGCTGAGAGGGTCTTTGATCTACAGAAGGAGGTACTCTTTGGCCTTTGTAGAGTCCTTGAGCTGCACTAGGCCCTGATGCCTATCATCTATGGTTGGAACCTTTTCTCCAGTGTCTTGAGGGCAGCGAGGGCTGAAATCTCATAAACCAGGGCCCAATAGGTGGGCAACTCAGAGGACAGACTATCACTCACTCGGGCCTGGCCCGCTCAGGTGTTTCACATACAGGGAGGTGTTCTCAGTCTCCTCCCAGCACCAGAGCCTCAGCTGAGGGTCTGGTCCTTTGCAGATACCTTTACTTCTGTGAGGGCTCCCACATGTCCACCCCCAGACAAGCTGGAGGCTGGGCTCTCCAAAATCCCTTCATCCAATGGGAGCAAGGCCTCATGAGTGCAAATGGGGGCACTCCTGCACTAAGTAGGTGAGTGCCAAGTACACCATACAAATGTGCCTGAAGGATTATGAGAAGGCACAATTCCTGCAGCCAAGTAGGCTGCTGGGTGGGTGAAGCGCAGCTGGACACTGGTTGTTTGCTTCAGCAGTAAAATTCTGAGGCACACAGTGTCAAAACCTTGAAAATCACACACCACTGTTTGTTCTGGTGCTGTGGGGAGCACACAGGTCTCCTAAGACCCAGACCACTGACAGCTCCTCTGAGGCCTGAGGCTGAGGAGCTCTATGCTCTGACTTTTGCCTCCAGTTGGCCACCTGACCCTCTCCTAAGGAGAAGGTCCAGGAACCTATGACAAGGGTGCTTTCTAGGAAGCAGGGTGCTAGCTTCCGGTGCTGTTGCATAACTTGAAACTAAAGGCATGTTGCCACTGGCCCAGGCTTCTGATACCCTAGATGCTGCAGGGCGCAGCAGTGTGGGCTGGGGGAAGATGGTTGAGGCGAGGCGTGACAAGGGAGGCCCAGGTGGCTTCCTACTGTTTCTAGAATAGTTCAAGGTGGAAAAAACAAAGCCTTAGCTTTCTGAACTTCTGGCCTAGAAAGGCTGAGCACACCTAAGGACAGGGGCTGACTGTAGACATGGTGCCCATTTGCCCTCAGCCTCAGGAGACTGACCCTCCCTCTGGCAAACCTCACAAGTGACTATATGGCTTTAAGTTTGTGTGTGACACTGTCCAAAAGGGTCGTGGTCCCAGTTCTCAGAGGCATTCCATTAGTATTGCAGATTCTAGCTACTTGTCTCCAAAGAGATTCCCGCCCCCTCCCCCCAAATAAAAGGGGATGGTTGGCTGCTTTCTGATCTAAGGCTGCCTCACCTGGATATGTTGACATAACCTTGTTCTGGGTTTCCCACCCTCCTTGGGCTTTACCCGGATATCCCTCCAGAGACTCCTAGATGTGGAGTCACCTGAAGGTGTCAAGGTCAATGGAGGAACAAGACCGAGATGGTACCTTCAGCTGGATGCTGCCTCATGGCTTTAATAAGGGGGGACTACCCTCAGAGCCCAGACAGAGTGGAGAAGTGTGTAGGTCATTCTGGGCACAGATGTCTGCCGTGTCCCATGGTAGCCTCAGGGCTTCCATGGACAGCATCAAAGAACCCAGAGCTCTTTGTACCCAGGAAGAGAGAGGATGGGCTGAACTTCATCACAGGGTAGAATTTTCTGGAAAGAACGGATATTTGGGTAGGTGTGTAAGATGGATACCTCCTTTGTTGTTTCTTCTCCTTTCACTCGGGGACTGCTCTGCCTGTGGCAGGCTTAATTATTGTCTATCCAGGGGAGTGAGAACCATGTATTCAAAAATGACGGTGGCTGGTCACATGGACACAGAAAAGGGATCCTTTCCTGCCCCTTGCTTCTGCTCCCATCAACAGCAGGGGCAAGTGGTGTAGCTCTTCTTCTCCCCCTCCCCCAGACTCTTGAGGGATGAGACAAATACCCGTGTACAAGGGGCGAGCCCACACTTGATCCAGTGAGCTCTGTGATCTACTACTGCCTGCACTGTCTTTGAAGCAGAGCACAGCCTGGGAAATCAGGCTATCCTGTATGCCTTGGCAAGATGAGCCATGGACTAGTGGCTTCCCCACCTGCCATTCCTCCTCTTTCCCCAGCCCCCACAGGCTTGCAGGCCCTGGTTTTGAGGAACCTTAGAGGCTCATCTTACACTGTGGCCCCCACAGGTGTGGTGCAGAAAAACTCAGGAAGCATCTCAAGTGGAAGGTTGCTGCTGAGGTCAGGGCCTGCTGTGACTGGCCTGAAGCTGCCTCCAGGGTTCCCTGGACACCTAGAGATCGTGCCCTCTGAGGGCTCCCTTTGTCACTGTGGTCAGTCAGTGCAGGCCTGGGCCTGTAAGAGCCCAGCTCCTGTTGGGACAGGGAGCACCTGCCCAAGAAGTGGGAGGCCAGGCTAGCAGCCAGCGGATGACAGGGCAGCCCTGTTCTGAGGGCTCAGCAGTAGCTGACAGCTCAGGGAAGACCCAATTCTGGAAACCATGGGAGGGCAGCCTCAACGCAGCACTGCTGACCTCAGAACCTGACACTATGTGCAATGGCCCCAGGCATGGGGAACACCCAGAGGGAAGCCTGAAGGTGACCCTGCTTCTTACAGGGTATCCATCTGCCCGGCAACCATTCCCTCTCAAGTTACAGCCTGTGGGTGGGGGCTCTGACTCCCCTGCCTACTTTAAGTGTTACAACAGAGACCTGCCACTGGGGGCCACCCAAGATCGAAGAGGGGCAGTAAGGCAGATGGCCGTTTACCCCAGAGGATGAGCCTGATTGCCAAGGGCCTCTTCAGCTTTTTATTACTGTTTGGAGATGGGGTCTTATTTGCAGTCCTTACTGACCTCCTGGAGCACAGGCTAGCCTTGAACTCACAACGATCTGTCTCAGCCTCTTGAGTGCTGGGTTTTCCCTGCATGAGCCACCATGGCCAGCTCTCCTCAGCTATTAGAAACCCGTAGTGAGCTGGAGGACAGCAGGGTACCCTGTGTCCTGAAGGTACCCCGGAAGTCACAGCAGCTGGCCTACTTCCCAAAATCCAGGATACAGCCTCAGGAGAGTGAGAAGCCGGAGGCAAAGACTACGAAAGAAGCAACTGGTACTGATGTCTCCACCACCTTGTAGGCCACCCATGGCCAGGCAAAAGGTCACTGAGGGTACATGGTGGTACAGCCACCAGGGAAAAGCCCTTTCAGAGAAGAGGTATGAACCCTGGCAGCCCCAGCTGACACTGGGGCAGTAAAACCCAGGACCAAGGCTCCCATGGGTGCTTGGAAACACTTTATTTAAACTCTTTTGAAATGACAGCAATTTATGCCATGAACAGAACAAGATGCTGACAAATGTTTTCTGGCCTGACCTGTCACCAAGCAGGCCTCTCTGGCCTCTGCGGGCTCTACCACTGGTATGGGCAGTCCCTGCCTGAGGAGGGAGGGATGTGGTTGCCTCTGCAAGGTGACGGGGCCATGGATAGTTCCTGGGGCAGGAGGGCCCCATTCTGCCTGAGCTGTCCTATATCTGCTGGGAGCAGCCACAGCAAGTGGCCAGGCACGGTGCTAAGATTTCTTCTGGGTCATCAAAAAGAAACAGCAAACAAGAGCCTCCTCCTTAAAAGAGCGAGTGGCTTGGGGATATTACCTCTGTCTGACACACAGATGAAGTCCTGGCTATACCCACTCTCCTTCCTCTTTGCGCTGATCCCACAAGTGTTTATTTTTGATTGTTTTTTTTTTTTAAAAATATAACTTTGTAAATGCTCCATAAAAATACTGTTCTTCCTAGTCAAACACAGGTATTGCAATAGAAGAGTAACTGCTTTGTCTTTGCTCTATAAAACGTGAAAAGATTATCACACGGGATAAGATAGAAAAACGCAGGGTTCCTAAATATCACAAAAGCCAGTACCAAATGCTCACGGTGGAAGCGAAGCTAGGGACCAGGTGGGCTGGCAGCCTTGGTGGGGGCGCCTCCTCCCTGGTCCTGTTGGGGTACAGCTTAGGACACCTCATCCTTCTCCACTCGAGGTCACGTTGGCTGGGAAAGGCAGCCAACTGCTCTAACCCAGTGGCCAGCACCTGCCCCTCGAAGCACCGATGACCCAGTGCGGCTGGCCAGGACCCAGCAGCCCTGCTTGATGACAAGGGGCCAGCTAGCCAGGATCCCAGCCCTGGGGGTTCTGAGACCAGCTCTTCTTGTGTGAAACTCCGCTTGGCCCAGTGAGGTGCATTCCTGTGCAGGTGCCAGCGCAGGAGGGCAAAGCCCTATCCCTTGAGGCGGGAGTGTATCTTCAGCCCCAGACTTGAGGTGGGTGGCCAGGCTGTACCTCAGTTCTCCGAGAGGGACAGAGCCAGGGCAGCCTGGAAGGCGGCTTCTTCGTCGATGCTGTAGTCCTGAAAACAAGCAGAGATGCGCAGTGGGAGGAGCAGAATGGCTCCTGACAGCCAGCCTACTTCCCATGCTAGTCCACCTAGACAGAGCTGTTGTTAATCTATGGGCCCAACCTCCCTTCACAAAACGTCAGTGTTCTGTGGCCCAGACGGCTGATTTCATGAATAGGTTGATGGTAAGAATCTTTCTTTTTATGGCTTAGTTTTTTTTTTTCTTTTCTTTTGTGTGCGTGTGTGTATGTGTGTAGACACGTGTGCCACAGTGTGGGTAAAACTTTCTCATTCCATCATATGGGTACCAGGGATTGAACTCAAGTTGTCAGACTTGGCCGCAGGAGCCTTTACACACTAACCCATTTTCCTGGCTAAGAACTGGGGTTTCTGAGATGAAAGATCAGTCAGGGCAACAAGATCTCCAGCCTTGAGGACCAGGAAGAAAGAAAACCCTAGTTGGCTGGGGGCTGCAGAATATGGTGTGGATGGGGGTTGGCGGCTGCCTGGAAGGAAGAGCCTGGGTGAGGGGCCTGCAAGTAGGCTGCACCCTTCTGACCCAGTTGGGGGTGGGCAGGTGCTCCTGAGAAAGTCCTTACAGCTTCTCTTCAGAATTGCCTGGAAGTAACACCTTACCAGGGACTCAGTCTCTGATGCTGCCTCAGGTGGCCCAGAGCGGGCATCAAGGGACTGGAGCAGCTTGCCTCGAACAGGCTCAAGACCTTGTCAAGTGCGAGAGCCTGGTGCCCTCCAGTGGCCACTAAGGCACTGCCATGGCTCAGCAGGAGACACCTACCACGAAGGTATCATAGGAGAACTTGTGCCGGTGCAGCAGGTGCTGCAAGAAGTTGGCGCTTTTGTAGCTGGGGTCCCCCCAGGGCATGGCTGAGCAGATGGGGCACACCTAGAACAAAGAGGTTGGTGGGTAGCAGGGAGGGGCCCTTCCCTGTCTGCCTTCCCACCTCCAACCACAGCATGGCATGCAGAGCACCATCCACCCACGGTACACATGTGGGTGTCCTATTCCAGACCAGGCCAGCCCCCACGTCTCCCTCAGGCAGCGGCCCCATGCTGCTGCTGCTGCTGCTGCTCACCACACGGTTGGGGTCGCTGCGGTGACTCTCCACGCAGTGCTTCACCAGCTCCTGCTGATCCAGATTGCGGGCTCCGCAGTAAGGGCAAGCGAAGGTAGACCGGTTGGGGATATTGCTGGGGATGGGAGGACAGTGAGCCAGCCTGGGGCTGAGAGCATCCACCCTGACTTCTCCCAAAACTTGCCCTGCCCTCTATGGACAGGCTGGCCCTGACTCATGCCCTGCAGCCTAAGGAACACTCTGCCCTGTAAGGAAACCCCTGGTCCTCTACCCCCACACTGGACTAATGGGCTCTGGCTATGACACAGGGGCGGTGACTATATGGTCTGTGGCCTAGGAAGTTCCCTTGTTCTGCCCATCTTGTGATTCCATCCTGAAGGCTGCCTACCTGGGGATGGGCTGAGATGTGGGCACCACAGGGACAAACTTAGGGCAGTTAGCCATCTGCTCCTGGACCTTCAGACAGGAGGAGATGTGCACTCTCATCTTTCCCAGTGTCACCTATGAGAGGAAAAGCAGAACTGGGCAGGTCATGGCCTCAGGCAGCAGGAACAGAGAATGACCAGCAAGTGTTAGACCTGTTCCTCCCTTCCGCTCCTAAGATTCCAAGCAGCAACCTACAATTGGGGCTTCTGGAAGGGCCCTGGTAAGGAGGAGAGAACACATGACCATACATGGGTCTCTACAGAGCCACACAGACACAGCAATGTTCACCACCCTTGGGGTAGCTGTATAGAGCCGATGCAGGCCAGGAGCCCCTCAGGACAGGGCTAGCAGGCCCCATGCCTGAGTCCCTAGAGAGGCCTGCAAATGGGAAGCTGTTCTAATGAGTGAACAAGCTCAGCCCTTATAGGAAAAAAGGCCCATACCCCCAGGGGGAGACCAATGGAAGACCCCTCTTCTGAAAAAATGCTGTTTGTGGTAAAGATCACAATGTAATGTGATAATTACCATCCAGCTGGTCCCATCCAGTCACTATAACCAACCATGCCAAAGTAAGCTGGCCAAAGGCAGCAGCCTGGCTTGAGGGCAAGGGACGCATCCTTGCCTTAGAGGCTCATCCCAGCATGGGCTCAATGAGTAATCCAGAAGAGAGAAAAGCCATGGCCAGCCTTCCCCTGAGGGTGGACACAAGGTCCTGACCCCTGGTACACACCAAGGCTGGGGGTAGACACTCCATACAACTGAGGGGAGTGGGGAGGAGGGCACATTAATACCCGCCCTTGGCAGGTATCCTCAGCATCCAGAGTTTGTGCCCAAGACCAGCAGGGGTTCAAGAAGGTCCTCCTGAAGTTGCCTGTCACAGTTGGGTATCCATGCAGAGAAATTTGCTCCAGAAGATAGATTAGAAAATTAAGGTGTTCAAGTGAAGAGTGGCACCACTTCACATGTGTCACTGACAGGAGTCTGCCCTCAAGTCTCCCTAGGAAAGCCTAACTAGGGCACCCAAGCACCAAGAAGCCCTGGTGGCTGACTCAGCCTCACTATTCCAGGCCCAGGGTCGTTCCTGTTTATCTGCCTGGTGACCTTTAGGACACTGTGGCAAGTCAACACAGTTTATTCAGTAGAGACGGGGATGTCTGAAGCATAAATTGCAGTGTACTCACAGCTGCTTACTTTCCTAGGAAAAAGAAGAAGGTGGGGGCAAGGCAGGGTCTGGGCACAGGATGGGAAGAGGCCTGTAAGCCCACTCACAAGTGGCAGAACCTTGTGTGATGACACAGCGAACAGTGCTCATGCCACTTTGCTCAGGAGAGACACTGAAATCATGTGCAAGGAGCGAACACTCAAAAGGCCCTGTCCTTGTCTAGCGGCACTGCCCACCTCAGAGCCCCCAGAACCTTCTTGGCTTCCCCCAGATCTGTCTGTCACAGCCTGAGTGTTCTGTCTGTATCTGCAGAGCCTGCATCAGCCACAATGTGCCAGAGCTGAGCCTAGGTCAGGCAGCTTCCACAGCATTGCTTCCTGGGAGCTCTGAGCGTGTCTGGCAGGAGCTGATGTGGTTCAACAGGAAGGGGTGTGAGCCCATGCACCCAGTTCCTCTACGGTAGAATGGAACCCAGTACGGAAGCTGCCCCACCCAGAGCCCCCCAGCCTGAGGAAACCCGAGCAGGGCGGGTACCTTCTTGTTGCAACCCCGGCAGGGTGCCTTGTAAGATGAGAGCTGCTTCTCTACATGGGTGGCTTTGTCCACTTTCTTGGGGTCGAAGGGCAGACGGCAGAGCGGGCACAGAGGGGATGGCACCTGCAGACATGGCTGGAGGCACTCCCCGCAGAACCTGCAGGTGACATGGACCTGAGGCTACTTCCTCCATGCCAGCACATACAGAGTGGTTCTGGAGACCCTACTTATGGTTCTGGAGACAATCTTGTGCACACACACCAGCCCCTCCCCCCTACTCCCAGCTGGACATAGCTAAGAGCTGAGCTATCCCTCCCAGCAGTACAGCTCTCTTAGAATCGGCATATTCCCTACAGCCTGCACCCAGAAAGAGCATCCTGGGGCAGGATGCGGGCTCTTTCCTGGAAGTGTAGTGATTGACAGAACCTTAGGGGTCAAGGCATCAGTCCAGAGGGCCAGGGAGTAAATCACTAACAATTGGGAAGAAAAATGCCAGGTTTGGGGCCCTGATCCAACAGATGGTCAAAGCTGGCCCAGGACATGGTCCTAGGCAACAGGGGTTCTTGTTCTTGTGAGTCCTTGGTGAGGAGGGGCTGCACTTGGGCTGGCTCACTGCTCAGTCTCTTGCCGGCATGCTCCCAGATGCCAGCAGCAGCAGTTCTGTCCCTGCCTGCCCACACCCCAGGCTGGTGTTTGTAGGATCTTCCATTCGTCAGACACACCCCAGTGGGGAACAAAAGGGAAAGGAGCACAGCTGCACACGCTGATGGCTATTCTTGGTTGTCAACTTGACTACGTCTGCATTAACTAAACCCAAACGACTGGGCACACCTGTGAGGGGCTTTTCCTAATGAAATCATTTGAAGAGAAAGACCCACTTCTAATCCAGATCTTTGAGGTGGGAAGAGGCACCTCGAGTTTGGGCCATACCTTCTGCTCGCAGCCTATACAAAGGACATGAAAGAAGCTTGCTCTCTCTGCCTGCTTGCTCCTGCTCTTATTGGCAAGTCCATTCCTTCATTGGCATTATAGTCTATTTTTTTTTTTAATTCTGGCATATAGTGAGGATCAGCTGAGACATTGGCCTTGTAGACTGAACAACTACTGGATTCTTGGACCTTCCATTGGTAGACAGCGACTGCTAGACTAGCTGGACCACACAGCCTGTAAGCCATTCTAATAAATCAATCCCGTGTGTGTGTGTTCATTCTGTAAGTTCTGTTTCTCTAGAGAACACTAATACAGATTTTGGTGTCAGAATTGACTCTAATGTAAAAAAAGTATAAGGATGAATTTTTTAAGTATCTGGAATAGGCTCTCCAACTGCCGACACCTACAGTTACTGATGCGTCTCCTGAAGGCTCAGAGAGTCCTGAAAGACCACTGTTTTATAAACTTAAGGAGATGAAAGGATTTCATTATTCTGAGTCACTAATCGTGAGAGGCAATGAATTTGGTGACTCTAAATGTAAAACTTTTGACAATTTGTGGAAAAATAAGGAAAGTGGTGATCCTGGCTGGTTGTTCCTAGCATCCCTAGATAAACTGAAGAGGGAATGAGCAAAAATTAACCAACTTCTAGCATCACAGAATATGGTGAGGGACAACAATAAAATCAGTGATAAAACTGACTGGCTTTAGATGTGCAGTCTACAGGGTTCTGAGAGTGCCCCAGAAGAGAACCTTCTTTCCTGCACCCACAGAGCTCAAGCTGAAGGAAAGCAAACCTCATCATAAGGTTGGCTGAATTACAACAAAAATTCAAGTCCAGACCTCGGATAGTGTTTGCATAAACTGGTAAAAAATGGGATCCTGAGCCGGGTGTGGTGGTGCACACCTGTGATCCCAGCACTCAGGAGGCAGAGGCAGGTGGATCTCTGAGAGTTTGAGGTCAGCCTGGTCTACAAAGCCAGTCCAGAACAGCCAGGGCTACACAGAAAAAGCCTGTCTCCAAAAACAAAAAACCTGAACATAAAAACAAAAACTGGATGCTGTAACTTGGAATGGGTGTGTGAAAGGGCCAAACAGAAGCTGAGAGCTTCAAACCCTCAGCTTCTCCAGGGTCTGGCTCACCCACCGCAGATGCTGCACTCACAGACAATCTCCTGAAGTAGTACTGCCTTTTCCACCTGTGAGGAAATTAACCCTTCATTGTCTGATAAACCTGCAGTGCCTTTCTCTGAAGGAGATGCAGGCAAGGCAATACTGATGTCCCTCAGGGCCCACCAACAGCTGCCTCCACACCCATAACTAGACTTAAGGCTAGCAGGCTCCTGGAGGGGAGGGAGAAGGTGGAATCCACGAGGAGGTGAGACAGACTACTAAGGAGCTTGCTAATTCATTCCAGCAGGAGTCCGGGGAGTATGTATGGGGATGGATGTAAAGGGTGTGGGATAATGGTGGAAGGAACACAGAACTGTATCAGGCTGAGTTCACTGATATGGGACCAGTGAGTGGACCTTCTGTGAAGCTCACAGTTTTGAAAGATGACCTCTGCACAAAATCACAAGTGCTAATGGCACCTGGTAGGAGGGGAAATGACTCAGCCTCCAGAAGATGGCACCTTCAAACACTGTGAAGAGGCTGCAAGAAGCCAATGTGCAGCAAGAAGCCAATGTGTGCTTTAGTTTTTCTTGCGACTTTTCAGCAAGCTGTGGGGAGGGGATGAGGAGCCACGCTGGTCAGAAGGGATGTTAGAATATTCCTAGATTTGCAGATGACTCAGCCAATGTCCTCTTTGGCATTATGAGATCTCAAGAAAAGGTCCTTTATGCAATGAGGATGGTGGGCCCACAGCTCAGGCCCGTATCAAAGGTTCCTGCACCCTTGTTTTTGATGGAGCCACCACCTGGCAAACCATGTTGCTGAAACAAAATCAGCCTGAGACCTGACACCAGCAGATGTGAATGGGTTCTCAGAAGCACTTTCCTGCTGTCGAAAGTGGCTCCGTCACCTACCTCACCCTCACAGAGCAGTGGGATGGCAGGCACCCGCAACCAAACACCTAGCCCTGGAACTCCAGCAAGCAGTCCAAAATGGTCTCCGTCACTGGCCCTAAGATTTGGTTAGCTGCACAGCCAGCCAGTCCCCACAGGTGCCAGTGAGATGGTACACACATGAGGGCCATGAACATATACACGCCATGTTCCCAGCAGAGCCCAGGTGCACATCAGCAGGTGGTAGGTGCACAAAGCTGTGCAGGAATGTTACTCAGCCATGAAAAGGAGTGGAACACTGACACACACCACTTGGAGGCACACCCTACAATGGGACACTGAGGGGAAAAGCCCAACACATAGCCAATGTGTACTGTATAGTACCAATTAGATGAAATGTGCAGCATGGACCAATCAGGAAGAGAGGAAAAAGACAAAAACAAAAACTGGTGAGTAGCTGCCAGGTCTGTTGGGGTTGGTGAATATTCTAAATGGTGCTAAAGGTTGTATGACTGAGCAAATAGAAATCAATGTGTTCTACAGTTTTTTAATTTTTTTTTTTTTTTTTTTTTTTGAGACATGGGGCTGGAGAGATGGCTGTGACTCACAGGTCAAGAACACTGACTGCTCTTTCAGAGAACCTACATGGAGGCTATCAACTGTCTGTAACTACAGTCCCCAGGGCATCCGACACCATTCCTGGCCTCCACGGACAGTGCATGCATGATGCAGACACATGCAGGCAGAACACTTACCGACAAAAAACAAAACTCTAAAAACTTTAACATAAGGTTTCAGTTTGTGACCATTCTAGGCCTTGAACTCATTATTGTCCTACTTCAGCCTTCCAAATACCAGGAGTGGTACTGACTTACAGGTAGGAGCCATCAAGCCTCGCTTGGTGTCCACCCTCTGAATGAGCAAACTGTGCAGCACTGAATTCCACCTCAAAGAAACCCACAGGAAAAACAAAGCCACACTAGGAAAAAGGAAAAGTGTCTCAGGAAGAGCTGGGAAGAGCAGGTCTTCAAAGAAGATGCTGATGTGGACAGAGGAAAGTGCTCGTCCCCTCCAAGAGTGCAGAGAAGTCCCAAGGACACCGCTCCGAAAGGGAAGGACGGGAAGGAAACAGTGGTGCAGCTCCCGGCCCAGGTCCCAGGGCGCACGTCTCCCCCGGAGAGCTCCTGCCTGCACCAAGACAGTCTGGTGCTGGGCAGCTTCTCCACCAAGTGAAGCAGCCGAGGGCATGAGTATGGGACAGAGGCCCACCATTGTAGCTCCCTTTCTGTGTTCATGGATAGGCAGACACTCAGACACCCTCCAGGTAGCCAGTCCCCTCCGGCAAAGTTGCCTTGTAAGTCTCAAGATTGCCCTCATCCCAAGCCCAGCTCCTCTGTGGCCTTAAGATAGTTCCTTGAGCACTACATGGCCCCACTGGCGGGCCTCTTGCCTGGACCTGTAGCCTCAGAGTCCTCCCCACATCCTCTCCTTCTCTTGTCCAGGTACCAGGGCAGCAATTCTGCAGCGTCCTACTCACGAGAAAACCTCAGGAAGGAAACTGCTTCTGGTCAGGAGGCTCAACGACAGGAAGAACCAGTGAAGTTTCAAAAGGTGATGCAAAAACTTAAACCTCACACTTATCGGAACACAGGCTACACTCAACATACACTGCAAATTAAAGGTAAAATGGAACAAGCAAAGAAAGTAGGAATACCTTTCCAAGGTGAAGGCTGTCCAGACAAAAGCTTGCAGGAGCAGCAATGGGGACAATTTTACAGGAAAGGTGTTTTTCAGTCCTGTGTTCTTCATAGCCAGGAGGACAATATGTTAAGACTGGGTGGGATGGGAGGTGGGGGGAGCAAATACTGATTGGTGAATACCAGGAAGCTAGAACATAGTGACCTGGAGGCAAGGCTTTCAAAACTGACAAGCCTCATAGAACACACCGTAAAACACCTATTCATGCATGCATACAAAAAAATGGGCCCTGAATGTCACAGCAGCATTAGACTGAGTAGGAGCTGTGACCTAACAATTCAGCAGGACTCTCCAGTGGAATCGAGTCTCTGGTTCAGCCTGACCCGGGAGCAGGGAAAGTGAAGACAGTTCTGGATGGAGATATGGTCCCTGCCACCTCCCTGTATGACTAGTAGGCCCGCGCCCACCCAAGCAGTTCCAGTTCCCTCTGCCTTAGATCCTCCAAAATCAGCTGCCTGTTTGCAAAATGCCACCCACCAATCTGGGTGCACCCTGTCCAGCCCCAAGCAGCGCAGAGCCCCACCTCCTCAGCAAGGGGAAGTCCCTCCTGCCCTTTCTCCATCTGCTAATCTCAAGAGCTGTACTGTGGGGAGGTCACGGAGCAGACGCTCTGCTTTGGCTCCCTCCCAGCCAGATTGGAGTTGTGAAGGCCTTGAGCACCGCTCCCTCCCGCAAGGAGTCTGGTCCTCAAGTTTCAGTTCCTGAAACACGGAGGAGGAGCCAAACTGGGGGAGGTCCTGGCTCTGCTGAGCACCTAAGAAGGTGTTTGGTGTTTGGGTCCCTTTAGGCCCTGCTGCCTGGAAGCTTCATGTTTAGAATAGGCCAAGTCCTTCAAAACAAAACATTAGGCTCCAAACCAGCCCTCTCCTAACTTTAGGGAACTCATTTCCTTGACAGTCAAAACGAGCAGACATGGGGTGGACAGAATGGGTTGCAAAAGCCACAAGTCATTTATTTACAAAGGCCCGCCCGATCTCTACAAGCCCGAAACCCCACGCTTGGCGCAGCGGCCGCGGCCGCCACCCTCGAAGCAGCCGGCGGCCGTTGGCAACGCGCGGGGCCGGGGCGGGTGCAGGGCGTCCCTCGGCCCAGGTGCGGGGTGCGCGCGAGGCCGGCGGGTAGGGACAGGGCCTGCTTCCCCCTGTCCCCGTTCGGCCGCCGGCCACGACCCCGGCCCGGACCCCCCTCCCGCGGGCTCCCGGCGCGCGCTCTCACGTGTGGCCGCAGCTGCCGATGGCCACCGGCCGATGGTACACCTCCAGGCAGATGGGACAGCTGAACTGTGCCTCCAAGCCGCTGTCACCGCCCGCGGGCCCAGCCGGCGGCTGCCGTTGCTGCGCCGAGGCCACCAGGCTGCGGAACATCGCCATCCCCGGCCAGGCCGCCGCCGCCGCCCCCTAACCAGGCCGGGAGGCAGGCGTCACCGCCGCGACGGCGCCGTGTGGCGTCACTGCTCGGCCCCCGTGTTACGTCACGACAGCGGCCGCTTTGCGTTACGTCATCTCGGCGCGCCACCTCTCCGCCTCTGCAGTCCAGACCAGCCCCTCCATGTGTCAAGCGGGCGAAGACTACGCGGAGCCGGCGCAACGGGAGCCTCCACCCGTGCCGCGGCCGAGGTAAGAGCCTTCTACACCGGGCCGGCCAACTGTCACCTTCGGCCCTCGCAGCCACAGAGCGGAGTTCCACAGGGCCTCTTCGAGTCTGCAGCTAGATCTAAACGTAGGCCAGGGTGTGTGAGGCAGGCGCTTGCTCCGCCAGCGGAGGCTAAGAAGCGAGACGCTGGCTCCCCCAAGAACGCTGCTGGCGGGAGAACCTGCAATTTATGTTCTTATTCTCTCCAAAGCCGGGAGCAGAAATGTGTGAAGTGCGCAGAAGGCCTGCCGGTGGTGGTGATTCGAGCGGGAGATGCCTTCTGCAGGTGAGATCTTGGCAGCCTCCCTTTCCGGGCTTGCTGTTTCCCTGTAAGGGCACGGTTACTTTGTACGTGCTTGTCACATTGGCCCTGACCCACGTAGTGGGAGTGGTAGTAGTAGTGGGAACCATTGGTAACGACCCTTGTCATCTAAACTAGGCTAACGCCTGTAATTCCAACACTACGGATTCCAGGTCAGGAGAATTACCTCAGTTAGATTCGAGGCCAGCTTGGGCTGCAGAGAATCTCTCAAACAAAATTCCACAAATTTCCTTGATGGTAGGAAGATCTCTGGGGAAGTCTATGAAGAAGGTGCAGGTCAGAACATTCTGGGAGGTTGGGCAGGTACTCTGGGTGGAAGTTGTTTCCTCTTTCACGGGGCACCTGATTTATCGGCCAGACAGGCTTGGAAGGAGAGCTCCAGTCTTCTCCAGGCCTTTGGAGAGGAACAATGGACTATTCCCATGGGGACCACAGCAGGAGGACTCCTATTTTATCTGTAACTTTAGCCCTTTTGGAATTCAACTGTTTTAATATGACTTTTAACAAAATCTCTAGCTCCCAGGGCAGGAACAAACATCTCCAGTGTTATTCCTCCAATACCTAGCGGTGCTGGGTACTGCTTTGTATAGTGTATGTTTGGTGAGTGAGTAATGATCTCACATTTTCAAGCTCCTTTGAATCGCTGGGTCTATTTTCTAAGATGTTCTACAGAAGAGTCTGATCTCCAGAGGGGCAGAAACTGACTTCCAGAGTCTTTCTTGTGACCTACCATGTTTTGCGAGCCCAGATTTGAAAGAAAAGGTAGTTACCAGGAATTACAACCTGGGCAAGGTAGGTACTTTTCTTAGTTAGGGTTTCTATTGCTGTGAAGAGACAACATGACCAAGGCAACTCTTAGAAAGGAAAACATTTTTAAAGATTTTTATTTATTTATTATGTATACAGTGTTCTATCTGCATGTATGCCTGCACACCAGAATAGGGCACCAGGCCTCATCTTAGATGGTTATGAGCCACCATGTGTGTGCTGGGAATTGAACTCAGGACCTTTGGAAGAGCAGCCAGTGTTCTTAACCTCTGAGCCATCTTTCCAACCCAAAGGGCAATATTTAATTGGGCCTGGCTACAGTTTTAGATGTTTAGTCCTTTATTCTCATGGCAGGAAGCATCCAGGCAGACATGGTTCTGAGGAGTTGAGACTTCTACATCTTGATCTGAAGGGAGCAAGGACTGGGTATAGTATGAGTTTATACACACACACATTCATATACACATGTATGTATGTATGTATGTATGTATGTATGTATGTGAGACCTCAAGGCCTCCACAGTGACTGATGCACTTCCTCCAACAAGGCCACACCACCAGTGTTCCACTCCCTTTGGCCAAGCATTCACACACAAGTCTATGGGGGCCAAACTTATTCAAACCACCACAGTACTGATTTAACAACTTAGGAGTATCTGAACATGAGGGCTGCTCTGGTCAAACAGGGCCCTGGGCTCTCTCCGCTTCCTGCTTGAGCACCAGAGACATAGTGCTTCTGTCTGTTGGGGTCCTTGAAACAGATCCCCAACATGTTTTGTGACTGGACCTTGCTCTAGTCTCAGTTCAACCTTTTCGTCGCCAAGTCCATTCTCAGCACCTGTGGGGCGCTCTGCAGTTTACGTAGGATGGGGTCTAGGCACAGCCCTGGGAGTCACCACCAGGAATGCTTCCCCATCCAACAACCTCACCAGGCTCTGACAGAGTATCTCTATGGAAATGTTGCCTCTAAGTGTGGACACTCTAAAAGAGGGACAGTATCACCCAGAGGATCTTGGGCTGTTGGGCAGGTGCGGCCAGCCTCTCTTTGTGTTTGTGTTACAGGGATTGTTTCAAGGCATTCTATGTCCACAAGTTCAGAGCCATGCTTGGGAAGAACCGACTCATTTTTCCTGGTGAGAAGGTACGTGCAGGGCCTGGATGCTTAGCTGCCAGACCGTGCTGCCTTCCCATCTGTACATTTTTTTTCAGCTGGCCTGCTGTCTCTGGGCTTTGAGGGTATACTTGGTATCTGGGGCGGTCCAAGAAATGGAGCAGACATGTTCACGTTGAAGATGCATGCCCTTGCTGATGCTCTCTCCCCACCCCTAGGTGCTCTTGGCATGGTCTGGGGGGCCTTCGTCCAGCTCCATGGTCTGGCAAGTTCTTGAGGTACATCTATACCATCCTCTGGGCCTAAGTTTCCGAGTTGAATTAGCAGGGACATCCTTCCTCATCCTATACTAAAAAGTTTTTGATTGACACCAGACAGCACCCAACCCCAGCTGGGACACTTATAGGACCTCCCACGTATATTCAGCAGGTGTGCAATCCAGAAACCCTATGCAGGGTCCCCAGGTGCATTTCTGTTTAGCTTTATTTGTTAGTATCAAATAAAGAATCAAAGTTTGGCCGCTTGTGACTTGTGGGCAGAGAGAAGTATTTGCCAAAAACAAAAGAAGTAGCCTATATAAAAGGGACAGAGGCAGATAGAGTGAGGACTCAAGCAAAGAATGCTGACACTGCTAAGGGTCTGCAGGGTTTCCTTGAAGGGCTCTGGGACAGAAGAGGGACCTACATACTCTTTCACTATGGAGCACCAACTAGAGGGGCCAGCAAAAGGCTGTAGTTGGTAGGGCAGGTGTCAGTGCTCTGAACCGGACCTGGTAGATGGCAGTGCTGCTCTATTGTGAATAGCCTGTGTGGTACTTCTGTGGCTTTTTGCTGATCCCCTAGACCTGCTCATGTGGCGGTGAGCTAGATCCCCATGGAGCCGTCTGTCCGGTACTGCTTCTCTTGGGACTCTGCCTGTGCCTTCCATAGGCTGTCGCCTTTGTTCTTACATACCAGAACACTTTCTGAGGGTTCTGGGGTACCCAGAAGATGTCCCCACTGCCCTGTCCAGCTGCCGTCTCAGGCTGCAAGGAGTCAGAGACAGGCTGGAGAGAGTGGTTATGAAGTTTCTGATACAAACGGCATACATACAGGAAGGTACCCTTCTGTGGGGAAGGAAGACCCATCTGTAGGAAGGCCTAGATCTACCCTTTCTCCTGTGGAAGGAAAGACCTTAATCTATCCACTGCCCAGAGAGTCAGAGCCCAGAGAAGTGCTTTTGGCCAGGTCCGAGTCCTGCCACTTCCCTTCCAGGGCCTGAGTCAGGATTCTGCAAAACGGCTGCGCTTTGTGCCAGGAGTCATCTATGTTGACGGTATGTCTGGTCACTCCTCCTTTCAGTCCCCAGCAATGGGTGAACCCCACAGGCTCTCCAGGGGACAGACTGAGGGCAGAGGTGCCTTCCCAATTATATCGAAGGGTCCAGGGTTGAAGAAGGTAAGATTCCAGCTGGTCTCTGAGGATGAAAGACTAAGGAGTTTCTTTCACTGTGGTGAGAGCCTGTCTGAGAATAACCCAAAAGAAAAGACCAGGCCTGCCCTTACAGAATCTCTCTAAAGAATGGACCTGGTAGGACTTTCGTGTGTGGCACTGATCCACTCAGCCTGACCCATCAGGGTCTTCTCTGTGAATCCTACATACTTCTCACCTGGGTTTTATAGAAGGAGCAGCTTGTGGCCAGAGCCCAGAAGACAGAATAAAGACCTTGGCTGAGGTGAAGCTGATCCTGCAGAAAACTGGCTTCCCATGGCATGTGGTTGCCTTGGAGGAGGTAGGTGGGCCTACCCCTAGTCAGGGACCCTGTGGTAACCTTGGAGGGATATCCATCAGGGCTACACGCTTGCTTATTGGAGCCATCCTATGAGCCCAGGCCTTGTTTTTCCAAATGTTTTTGGAGGGTAGGTATGGGCCTTGGACTTAACATCCCTTCTTACATCCTGGAAGGTGTTCGGCTTGCCACCATCGGTGCTGTCCTGTGCTTCCCAGGAGCCAGCAGGGACAGAGGAGGCCTACAAGGTGGCCGTGGACAGCTTCGTGCAACAGCAGCATATGCTAGGGGTTGAGGGCTGTGTGAACCCAGCTGAGGGAGAGGAGCAGATGCACCCATCCCACAGCCAGGAACCCCTGGGCACAACTGCGTTCCCCATAGCTGCTCAGACTGAGGCCTTGTCTAGGTTGTTCAACTCCATAAAGACACTGACAGCCAAAGAGGAGCTTCTGCAGACCCTGAGGTGAGTGCCTTCCCCCTAGCCCTGCCTGGTTTGTGGGACTCCAGCTGTAGCTTCTGTGATTCACCCCATCACAGGACCCATCTGATCGTGCATGTAGCCCGGACCCATGGCTACTACAAGGTGATGACTGGGGAGAGCTGCACCCGCTTGGCCATCAAGCTTATGACCAACCTGGCCCTGGGGAGAGGAGCGTTCCTTGCCTGGGACACGGTATGCAGGGTCTGGAGGTCACGGTATCCCTTGATTCTTTGGCCCCCTTCATTTGAAAGTACTTTTGGGTTATCTTGAGGTCTTCCAAGTGGAGAGGCCCAGGACCCAACCATAGATGGTGGTGGCTGTAGGAAGATTTGAGCCACACAGTGTCTGCTCCCCAGGGCTTCTCAGATGAGCGACATGGGGATGTGGTGTTGGTGAGGCCCATGCGGGACCACACGCTGAAGGAAGTGGCCTTCTACAACCACCTGTTTGGTGTGCCCTCCGTCTTCACACCAGCCATTGATACCAAGGTGGGCCTGTGGAGGAGAACTGCATGGGCTGGTTGGGGGCAGCCTCTCCACAGGGTCAGAAGTCCCTGGTGCATCATGGGGGACTTGAATCCTTGCCAGGCAGCTTTGGCCCTTTCTCCTCTAGTGCTGGCCTTTGCTCCCACCTGGTTATCTATGACCTTAGCACCTGCCATCCTGCTTCTGAAAAGGCCAGTAGTAGTGTTATGTATCTTAAAGAGCAGGCTGGTATCCCTAAGGAGGTAGCTTGGAGGGAGAGCGTTAGTCTGTCCCTAAGGTGAAGGGGTGGCAAGATGATCTGTTATCCAGTTTGAGTCCTACGCTGGTCTCAGTCCCGGCAGGGCCAGGCCTCAGGCTGGCCATGTGAAGCCAGTGGTACTTGCTTTAGGTGCCCTTTGGCCCTTCTGAAATGTCCCATCTGCTTGACCCTAGGCTCCGGAAAAGGCTAGCATCCACCGGCTGATGGAGGCCTTTATCCTGAGGTTGCAGACTCTGTTCCCCTCTACAGTCAGCACTGTGTACAGGTGTGTGTGCTGTTGAGCCTGCTGCCCATGCTTGAGGGGAGCAGAGCCCGAGGCTTCAGGCATACTTGTTACCTATGCCTGTTTGCCTACGTACCTGCCCACAGGACAAGTGAGAAGCTGGTCAAGGCTCCCAGGGAAGGCTGTGCCACTGGCCCCTCAGGCCCCAACTGCCTCCTCTGCATGTGTGCACTGGACATCGACACTGCTGGTGCGTGCAGGGCCTTCCTGGAGCGCCATGTGGGGTGGTTATTTGGCTGTCCCAGGGTCCCTCAGCCCTTCTCTGTTGCAGATAGTGCCACGGCTTTTGGGGCTCAGTCCTCCTCACATCTCTCCCAGATGCTGCCTGCTGAGGCTGGGACACCTACCCCACTCTGCTGCAATGCAGGGGAGGGTCAGGCCCAGAGCTGCCACAGGGCAGTCGGAAGGTGAGACCCTGCCTGTGCTGGGTGGAGGGAGCAGGAAGACTAGCCTTAAACAGAGTTCAGAGTGAGATCAGGCACACAAGTCCAGTTCTGTTTCTTCAGGGGGGATGCACAGGCCTGCATCACAGAACAGCTGTGTTATGGCTGCCGGGTGAACATGAAGGACCTGGTGAGTGGCTCTCCATCTCTCCCTGTGAGCTGTCCCCATGGTCCCAGGCTTCTCACACTACCATCTCTTGTAGCCCTCCGTGGATCCATTACCACCATATGTCCTGGCCGAGGCTCAGCTCCGCAGCCAGAGGTAATGCCTCCTCTTTGGGGAGACCTCTGGGGAACTCCCCGCCCCCATTCCCCCAGAACTGGTTCTCACTGCCGTCTCCTTTAGGGCCTGGGTCTCTCAGGAAATCCAGGAGTATCTAATTACAGACAGTGATGATGAGGAAGAGGAGGAAGGCAGAGCGGAGCCTGGGCATGCCCAATCATGCAAAGCCGTGAAGCAGGAAGCCGAGGACACAGGGATCGGTCTATGACTGTCCATTTGTATAAATAAAAATGTTTTTACTTAGAAAACTCTACAGTACTTGTGGGAAGGGAGAGCCAGGCCCCCAGACCCAGTGTGGCTAGCCCTGGCTACACTGGGCCCCCAGCCCAATAGGCTGGGGACGCAACAGGTAGGGACACAGCATCCCTTTAACAGCAGCATCATCAGGGCTTATGTGGGCCAGGGGGACATGTCACAGCTCGTGGCCTCAGGCAGCTACACTCCAGTCCAAGGAGTTCTGCCAGCCCTGGTGGCCATGCTGCCCTGAGGCAGCTCCTTCATTCCCGGTGCCCAGGAGCTGGGCCGCTACTCCCTCTCACGCGTCCACTTGATCATGGTCTCTGGTGAGCGGTACAGGAAGATGAGCTTGGCGTACAGCTCTTCCTCCAGCTCGAGCTCCCGGGTCTCCCGCACCAAGAAGATGTCCTGGCACAGTTTGAGGATGCGGTCCACACACGGCAGCTCCTCGAACATGATGGAGTGCGAGATCTCACTGAAGAAGCCCCGCATAAACTTGCCAATGACCAGCACGATAGATACGTATAGCCCCACAATCCTGTTGGGAGAGGCACGTGAACAGGGCCATTCAGAACTGCCCTGGGGGCTCTAGGAGGTTCCTCTGCAGTACTCACCCGTAGCCAGCCAGGAAGCCGAGGCTCGGCGGGCTGACCTTGTCACTGAAGATGACCATGGGCAGCAGGTTGCAGTCAGCCTGGCAGTCCTGCAGCTCAATCACCCACCACTCAAGGAAGTCGGAGGCCTTTGTGCCTGCCTGCTCCCCCGAGGCCACTGTGCCCACTTGCTCCCTCCGCAGCTGGATGCGCACACCCAGGTAGTCGTCTTCCTCACCTGAGTTGAGTGGGGTAGTTAAGAGTCTGGGGTCACCACCGATCCCTGGCCTGGGCTGTATCCCAGCACCCTGGTCCCACACCCACCTGGCTGCAGCTGCTTCACAGGGTTGGCTTCAGGCCCATTGGGAGCACGGATGTACTTGGGGAAGAGGTGGGGAATGACCCTGTGGGAGCAGTCAGGAAGTCAGGGGCATCTTCGCCCTCCTACCCACCTGCCCCAAAGTGGCCTCCACTCACACTGACTGGTCCGGTCTGCCCTCGAGCAGTTGGGCCAGCTGCCTCCGTTCTGGACTGTTGGGGGCCAGCTCCAAGGTGTGCTTCTCATTGGTATATTCCACAGTGCCACCCTTGGCCAGGTCCCTAGGGGGCA
This sequence comes from Pachyuromys duprasi, assembly GCA_028658305.1. Classification (NCBI taxonomy): domain Eukaryota; kingdom Metazoa; phylum Chordata; class Mammalia; order Rodentia; family Muridae; genus Pachyuromys; species Pachyuromys duprasi. The sequence continues at coordinate 57,081,973 of CM053744.1, forward strand.
GGCAGTGTTAGGCAGTGTGGGGCGTCCCCCAGGCCCTCATAAGCACGGGACCCACCTTTGGAAATTCCAGGTGAAGCGCAGCGTGATGTCGGCTGTGCCGTTGTACAGTTCCTGCTTCATCTGGGCCCGGCTTGGGGGGCTGATTCGCCACAGTGCCCCGGAGCTGCCCTCGATCTGTGCAGTGACGATGTCCTCAGGACTGTACTGGCTGATGAACTGCATGGCCAGCTGTGGAGCACACCTCAGTCAGGGGCAGCAGGCCACCTAGTCCCTGCCATCCCACCTCACACCTAGTGGACACTTACTGGGTAGGGGTCAAACTGCTGGGATAGCTCCTCGTAGTCTTGGGTCGTGAAAGGCACAATGGATGGCTGCTGGGCACTCATGGTGAACAGTGGCTGGGGATAGGAGGCAGGCTCAGCATGAAGCACCCACACACACTCACAGTCCGGAACAAGTTGGGGTAGCCCTTATGCTGGGGATGGGTGGGCTGCTGGCTGGCTACTCACCTCGTAGCCACCTAACTTGAGGGTGACAGTGACATCGATGGGCTGGTTGACAACACCGACCACAGAGCGTATCAGTGACATGAAGAGCAGTGGGAACCAGATGATGGCAATGAGGAAAAGGATAATGAGGCCACCCATACCATACTTGACGATCTTCTTCTTCTTCTGTCCTTTGGGCTGCGGGTATTTCTGGAAGGGAGACACCGGTCACCCTCCGAGCCCACTGGCCATAGGCTCTAAGCCTCAACCTGGTGTCACTGAATAGGCCTGAGGTCCAGAAATAACCCTTAGTAGTGTCAGCTGCTTCAGTGAGCGGGACTTTAACTACATGCCACACTCACAAAGAGAAGGGAGCCTGCTTTCTACACAGCTGCAGGCAGGGAGCTAGGCATGAGTTTGAAATACCCAGTCTTAGATGTGGCCGGGGACTCTTGAGGGACACCAGAAGTGAGCGCAGAAGAGAGAACAGTATTTTAATTACTGTCTTTCGAAAGTGAATATGAGAGCGCACTCTTGTGGAGGACCAGAGTTCCATTTCCAGAGCTCACAACCGCCTGTAACTCCAGCTCCAGGGCATCTGATGCCCTCTTCTGGTGTCCATGAGCACCTGCACTTGCACACATACCCACATACATACACACAATGTGAAACAATAAAAAAAATTTTTTTTTTAAGGTCAGCCAGGGCCTACAAAGGAAGCTTATAAATGGAACAGATGGCCTGAGTGTATCTAGGATGTGATCTGAACACGTTTCTCTCAAGACAATCAGGCAGCAACACATGAACTGCCAGACAATGGGACCTCAGTCTGCGGGCGAGAGGGACACAATCACTTCAGAAATGGTTCAAAATGACATGTAGGATGACACAGTGAAAAGAGCATCCACTGAAAGCTGGAAATGTGTTAGGGTTTCTGCACTCCACGGAATCTATCACATGGCTCTAGCGGGAGCGCAGACCAACACAAAGATCCCTGGGAACACCACTGAGTGGAGGAAGCCTGGTACAAAAGGGCTGTGTCATCAACAGGCGAACTCACAGACAGGCGTGGGGAGGGGAGATGGGAAGCAACTAATAAAGGGGACAGGATTTCTTTGTTGGGGGGATGGTGTCCTAAGCTGCCTGTCGTGCCTGGGGCATGTACTTTGTGAATATACTAAACCACGAAAGAGTCCTCGTAACAAATAGCTAATATCTGCCTGACCGACCACCCAAACCCACGGGCCCAGTCCACTGTCCCCTGCTGCCCCCTAGACCCACTGCAGCTGTCCACAAGAATTCTACAAAGATCCTTTCTCTGGGCTGCTGTGCATGTGGGCTGTGAATGCCCAGGGGTACCCATCCATCCTCTTTGCCCTGGTAACCTTCTCTGTCTCTCGGCTGCACTTGATGATAAAGATGTTGGCATAGATGTCTTCCACACACATCCAGTTGGACAGGGACAGCGTGGTGTCAGTCCACACCCAGTCCATGACTGCCCGCAGCTCCACCAGGAAGGGCACTAGACGGAACCTGTCAAGGCCAGGGTGCCGTCAGCAGGGACAGCCTGCAATGGCTTCTACCTGCTCTTCATGATCCCTAGGTAGACCACACTCACCCCTGGAAAAGGAAGAGGTTTAGATGATTGTACTTCTTAGTCAGGAAGTTGCCCAGGATACGTGTGGGGTATCCACAGCGGATCTGGTAGGCGGACAGGGCAAAGTAAATGCACTTCACGAAGTACCACAGCTGTGCCACTGCATTCTGGCTGAACATCCTAAGGAGACAGGACGCCAGGAAAGGTGAACTTGACAGAATCAGTTCTGGAGGTCAACCGAAGCTGTGCCACCCCCAGAAAGTATAGTACATCAGGGAGGCTGAGGCCCCAAGGTGCAGGGGCTCACCCTACCTACCTCTCAGTGACAGCTGGTAAGATGAAGAACATCCAAAGGTGAATAGCCACCACCAGGACCACCTGAAAGGCCAGCTTGCCCAGCACAGTCTTGCGCAGGTAGAGGGCACGGTCGATGACCATGGTGCTGAACTGGACCAGCAGCATGAACAGGAAGGCCTCTGGCACCTGGTCATCTGACAGTGAGGACGCAATGTCCGTGGCTGCAGAGTGCTTCTGTAGCAGAGGGGGAAGGTCAGGGAGACGAAGCTGCAGTGAACCTGAGAGTTCTAAGCCCACGCGCTGCAAAGGCTAGAAGCCAGTCATCTACTCTGAAGTCCCAGGTCAACTTACCCCAAAAGCCCAAAAACCAAAGATAATGATGATGAAATCAACAATGTCAGCCAGGAACATGAGAGCATAGACATCAGTGGCTGCTCGGTACTTGGTGTGCAGAATGTCATGGAAGAAGCACCGGAGGGGCTGGTAGACGCTCTGGGCCCTGTGCACAGACAGCCTCAGAGAGCGTCCAGCTGGGCACTCGATGCCTGCCCCAGCACCCCGCCATTCCCAGCCAGGCCACTCACAGTGACAGGCAGACGCTCTGCAGTCGGCGCCCAGCTGCCTTCATTCTCTCCTGAACCTTCTGTCTGTCTTGAGTAGGAGCTGGGCTCTTTCTCTCTGCAGCTTTTTTTTCCTCCCCCTCCTTGTCAGCCTCTGTCAGTGTGTATATCCAGGGAAGTGCCAGTGAGCCCACTCCAACAGGCTGATGTCACCCCACTCTATGGACAGCACAGGAACCTCCCCATGGTCACCAGTGAGGGACAACTGCCCCTGTGCCCTTTCTTGGCTTAGCCCTGAGCCTTCAGCCCAGGCCCATAGACATCTCATCCTGGGTATAGGGACAGCCCCATGGACAGATACAGGGAGAGCACTGAACAGTGTGTGCCTCCTGCTGGGTTGTCCCCTGTGCTGGGCTGGCCATCTCCAACTGAGTCTCCTACCCTCCAGGGGTTCTCACCCACAGCTGCAGCTCCTTTGGGTCCTGGGGTCTCCTTCTTCCTCCTGAAGCGTATGCTGATGCGCTTCTTGTGCTGGGGCTTACGGTCCTCTTGGGGCTCTTGGACCCCATCTTTGGATCTAACCCTCCCTTTCTCTTGGATGTGGTCCCTGGGGATGCCAGCCAACACCAGTTCTTCGGGATGCCCAGTGCCTGTCTCAGGCTGCGATTTCAGCATGGCTTCTGACTCTTCCTTGGCCTCCTGGTCCTTCTCACTATTCCTGCAATGGTCCTTGGAGAATTGATCGTCCTCATGGTCCCAGAGGCCATAGCACTATGGGGAATATGGAGAAGTCAAGAGGCCGACCCAGGCCATGCTTAGAGCAGACCCATGCTGGGCCTTGGGCTCGCCCCTGGCCTGTGAGTTGCCAAGGAGGCCCTGCCACCCCTGCACTGGCTCTGCAGGCTCACCAGTAGCTGAGAGCGGTGGAAGAAGAGGGCCATGAGCTGCACCAGGTCGTACTTGATGTAGCTGTCCGTTTTCTCGAGGCCCAGGATGCGCGGAGGGAAGTAGGGCTTGTTCTCATAGCGCCGCAGCACCACATGGCTGTTCCAGGGGAAGAAGCCAAACTGGAACAGGTACTTGGTGACCACCATGACCTGCAGGACAGGGCACTCAGCATGGCACACGCGGTCCAGCCCCAACCCTGCGAGCTGCCACCTACCTCCGTGAAGACGATAGCTGTCATCCAGAAGCGCTTGCTGGGCCTTGGGATGGTCAGCATGGCCCACAGGAAAATGAGCACGGGCAGTACGAGGGAGGCAGCTGAGGCCGTCACCATGTGGTTGAGGATGATGATGAAGTAGCAAAGCAGCTCCGAGTGCGCTGCCACACACTGGTACACGGCGCTCAGCAGCTGCAGCATCCGGCCCTGCTGTGCTTGGAACTGTTCAGCCTCCTCCAGCTCGGGGATGCGCAGGCGCCTGCAGCAGGACCGCAAGAGCCAATAGCACCCCTGGGGTACAGAGCCCAGCCTGCAGCCATGGCGACAGACCGTGCCTGCCTCCCTCACCCAGCTCCTTCCACTGGGCTTCCTGCTCAGGAGAATTCCCTTAAAAACCTGCACAGAGCCTAGCCCTGTCCTACCTGTCCAGCAGTAGCTCACTGGCTGTGCGTGTCCGTGTACGAGCATTGGCTAGAAGCTGCTGGGAGCCATGCAGGGAGGTCCCAGCCTGGAGGTCCCCAGAGTCAGTGATAATCTCCTCACTGCCACTGCGGGTGTTATAGCCTGTGCTCAGGGGGCTGCTGATGTCATCCGTCATGCTACTCAAAGGCTCTTCAGCTCCCAGCCCGCTGTGAGAGAAAAGGTCACAAAGAGGCCAATCCTTAGGTTCTGGGGAAGGTGCCAGGAGGACAAGGGGTACTTGAGGCTGAACAGTGCTATGCCCTGATGGCTCCTCAGAAGCTCAGGGATCAGTTCTGCTCTGGGCCGGAGGACAAGCAGGAATAGGGAACCCTGGCCCACCGCAGACCCCACAGGCCCTACACCAACCTTGAGGCTGTGCTGGGTCCATCGCGGGTCTCCACGGGAGCTGACAGGGTGGTCTCGGTTTCACTCACATAAAGCTGGTCTAGCACCCTTCGGTATACCTCTCCACCCTGCAGGGCATGGAGAAGCTCTCAGGCCCACCAGGACTGGCCCCGTTCTGTCATGGGCAGTAGGTAGGGGTGCGGCCTTGAGGTACAAGAGGGGCTTGGCCCAAGCGGCGCTTACCTGGAGAAGCTCCTGGGTGAGCAGGTAGCGCTCTGCGCGCAACACATCACTCATGGTACGGTGATGCCTCGTGAATGTGCACAGCCAGCGCGTCAGCCCATCTACTGTGGCCTGGCCCAGCACCCACAGGAACTGCATGGTGCTCAGCACACGCTGCATCACATGGCTTCGGCCTAGAAAGGGCAGGACCATGCTGGAGGGCTGGCCAGCCACAGAGCCCCCGGCTCTCTTCCCAGCAAGCCCACATACCTGCCACTTCATCCTCTGGGGCCTCTAGTGGCTCCACCTCCTGGTTCAAGTCACTTCCTGGGCACAGAAAAGAAAAATCAGCCATCAGGTGGCCCTGCAGCGCCCCTCCTGGAGCCCCCAAACAACTCACCAGAAGCCAGCTGCCCCGCCCGCTCCTGCTGTGCCCGGTCCCGACGCTGCCTCAGCACTGTCTGGGCGTTGGTTACCCACGCCTGGTACGCCATCTGCCAGCCAGATTTCTTGGTTAGGACTCTGGAATCTCTAACTGAGATCTCTAGCCTGGCATCAAGGTCCCCTCCCAAGGAAGAGGATAGAGGGGCAGCCATGGACCAGATCCTAGATCTGCTCTGTACCCAGCTGTGGGTCTTCACCTCCTCAAGCCCTCTTTGGAAATGGACTCCAGAGACCCTGATATAAAGACAGACATGTAGCTGTCATGCATGAGCAGTGTCAGGGCCTCAAAGACGCACAAAGACCTCTTTTAGTCCTATGACACCAGTATCCAGTGAGTGTGTAACAACAATGAAACACGATTTTGAAAAAGAACACTGAGGGGTATATGGGAGTGTTTGGACAGAGGAAAGAGTAGTGGGTAGGGGCTGGATCCAAGATGGTGACGCTGACAGCACACGTGTAGCCTCCCTCTCAGACCCGGTGGTGCTCATAGAGCCCATCAGGTAAGGAGAAGGGTGTCAGAGCCAGGACTTTCAGGAAATGTGGCAGGCAGGCAATTGGCTACCTGTTACCCTAGCTGCCTGGGCAGATCTGAAGGGCCAGGTGGACTTCCTGACAATGTAGGAGCTGGACTCTGATGTCTTGACGCACACTGCCCCACTCAGGAACTCCACAGAGGAGCAGGAAAGCATGACTGCACCTCACCTGGAAGGCACTCTGTGCTGCAGGCCTGGGGTCCTCAGGCAGGGCCTCCTCTTCCTCTTCGCTGTCCGACTCAAACAGGAAGTAGTCCCCAGAGTGGATGACTGTAGTCAGCAGGGGTAGAGAGTGTATGTGTACATGAGAGCTAATCTCCGATGCAGGCCCCCTGATAAGTCCTGCAGTTCCTATCTCCAGTTTGGAGTTGGGTGGTAGCAGACCGACCCATTGTTAAAATTGATTTTCCCTTAGCATCTCCCACCCAGGTGGCCTTGCTTGAGCGCCACCCTTCCCACTAGGACCATCCCATCCAGCAGGATGGGGAAGGTGGTCTGAGGACAGAACAGAGAACCATGCACAGGTCAGAGAGCCTGACACGACCAGACAGGACAAGGAGAAGCTAGTGGGCAGCGGGGTCAACAGCAGAAGTGCAGAGGGGTCAAGTTCGGGTACCTGTGGCGTGCTCCAGCCAGGGGCGCCACCACTGTCTCCGTGGCGGGGAGGAGCCCCCTGGGCTGTCAGGCCCTGTGGAGGGGCAAGGCAAGCGTGAACAAGCAGGGGAGGCTGTGAGGGCAGCCTATCGTGGGCACAAGGTCACGTGACAGAGACAGACAGACACAGAACTCCTGCAGTGACAAGGTTCCATGTGGTGCCACACGTCTCAGAGCCCTGGAGGGATGGAGAAGGGCCACAAGTGCAGGTAGACGGTCCCAGGTGGCCATATGGCCTGAGGGACTGAGGGAACGTCACACAGCACAGGACTCAGGGCAGGGTCCCGTGACACATCACTTACACGTAGCACAGGACAAGGGGGTGGGGCCCTGTGGGCACCCCACATGCACAGGTGCGGGGAGGTTTCAGCAGCACAAACATGCCTGGATGCAATGTGTGTGTGTCGGGGGGTGGGGGGACCCATGAGGTGCTGGGTTCTGCCCATGCTTACCTGGCTCCTGGCTGGGATCCTGGGGGTCTGTGGACTGAAGCTGGCCACGGCTCACCTGGCTCTGCCTATACTTCTCCTGTTTGGCACGGATGCGCTTCATCCTGCAAGCAGGAAGAAACTCTGAGTGCCAGGCTGGCCAGAAGGGTCAAAGGGTCCCTAGCCCAGATAACACCTACTGTCTTTTCAGCTGGGCCAGGGACTTCTCCTCAGCCTGGCGGTGGAAGTTGATGCTCTTGAGGTTGGCTGCATTGTAGAGGGCAAAGCCCCTGCAGGGAAGCGTGAGACCTCAGCACTTAACTCCAGATGCCTGGGTTTTCTCTACCTGTGGGACTGGCTGTCCCTAGGGAGCTGCCTGGTCCTCCTACTCACACTGGGGCATGTGCTTGGAGACACCTGTCCCCTGCAGCCATGAGAGGGGAAACACCTTCCACCACCTCTTTAACTGGGGCAGAAAACCATCATAGGAAGGAGCACTGGGCAACAACTTGGGTAGGTAGAAGTTGTTTAGCTCCAGGGGCAGAGACCTCTGCTGGCAGCATGCTCGCATGGCACAGCCTGCCAGCTGGGGGATGCTCAGGCCACTGGGAGCCACAGAGCCATCGGCAGTAAGGGCAGCCCTGATGGCGTCCTTTGCTCTCCCTTTCGGTGAAAGGAATGAGGGGAGGGGCTGTTGTAGAGGAAACCTGTGCTGAGGATGGGGACTCTTCCCCAGCCCGGGGAGGGGCAGCCGGGCAGACCTGGAGGCCTGCTGGGCAGTGGCCTTCAGGTCAGCACTGACGTGCAGGAAATAGTAGCTGAGGAAGATGCGCCGCTGCAGAAGCAGGAAGAAGAAGCAGACGCTGTCCCAGATGATCCCAGCCTCTTCCACGGGCAGCAGGCAGTCCCGGTCCCTGGTCATCATCTCTTTGGCTGTGAGGTGGGGCCAGCACAGCTAGGGGTCAGCCTCAGATGCAGTGGAGAGCCTTGTGCCTGTCCCCCACCCACATTTCTTGCCTACTCACGGTTGTAGTAGCCTTTCACTGTGCACACGAGGCTGAAGAGCTGGATGACCCAGCAGAAGTTGCTCTGCATTTGCTCCACAAAGACACAGGACAGGAGCTGGGGACAGGAGTGGGGACAGGTTAACCCAGGACTCCTGGGGCAGGCCAAGGGGCCAAGGTGGGGCCGTGTGGGCGGTCTGCTCACCGACAGCATGTTCTTGGAGATGATGACTGTGACGTTATAGAGAATGAGACAGTCCCACAGCACGAGTTGTGCTTGTGTGTCCTTCTGCAGCAGGGCAGTGCCAAAGAGCAGCAAGTAGAAGCAGGCCAGCAGGTACCCCAGGCCAAAAATGCTGATGCGGGTAGCCCCCGTGACGAACACCACCACAAGCACCAGCCAGAACAGGTACCGGAAGACGGCCACCTTCAGCATATCCAGATAGGACCTGGCAAGGGGGGGTGTCACTGAAGTTACTGGGTCAGCCCAGACGGCCCCTTAGCAGGTGCTCCAGAGCGGGCAACGCGGGACCTACCTGCAGTGGATGAAGTTGGGTACAGGGTTGGGCTCCCCATCCAGGGGCTGCAGGTGGTCAGTGTTGATTCCAGCCATGCGCTGCCACTCCTCCGTCCGCTCAGCCGAGAACACCTGCCACTGCTGGGAGGCGCAGAGCAGCAGGAGGAAGTCACCTGCAGGAGAGGACAGCATGCAGGGCATGCAGCTTGCATGCGGAGGAGGAAGTAGGTGCTGCAGGGGGCCTGGGAGACTGAAGCGCCTACACATGAAAGCTGGAAACAGGAGGGTGTCATACTGAGGACACACCAGTCTACGTGTACTGTACACGGACACACGTGTCAGGGGACATGGGCTGTCATGGCTCTCCCTGAACACTGTGAGGGCACCAGGGTGCACACCTGTGAACACAGGCCTGCATCGCTGTGTGCACATGCACTCTCTGACACGATTTATGCGTGCGAGGTTCAGACCTTCAGCCCCATCTGGACGAGGCTGGGCAGGTCCCCCGGGGTGAGTGGTGGGGTTGTTCTTACTGATAAGGTTGGTGGAATTGGGCGCTCTGAAGAAGTCAGGCAGGTACAGCCACTTGATGAGAGCAGAGTTCATGGGGATGGCTTGGCTCCAGCGCCATGGGTAGTCTGTAGATAGGGGACACATCAGAAAGGACAAACGCAGCCCTTACCCCGCTCTGCTACCAGGAGCCTCAGGGGCCAGTGACTGTGTCACACATTCCAGTGTGGCTAGAGCTCTCAGTGCCACTCACACAGACTCAAGGACACTGACCCACAGGCTTAGAGATTCTAACAGGACATGATTTCTAAGTATGGGTGGACAGGGTGGTACAGGAACACACAGATGGGTCAGAGGGCAAGACTGTGGTGAGCCTGAGACAGGGCAGGTACCTCTCAAGGAGATGCCATATTTGGAATGAATTATGGCTCATACAATTAATGGCCTGAAACATACAAAGTAATAACCCGAAGCTAGAAACAACCCAAAAGTACTACAACCCTTCAACTACTACACACCCTGGATACTGTTACCGAGGCAACACCACCTGGAAGAATTCCAGCTCAGTGACGATGAACACCTGAAGGACCCAACTATAACCCTGTCAGAAGGCACACCTGAGGAATTTTGCCTGCACTCACTAAGAGACAGAAACCGATGCAACGGAGGCACAGTGAGCCATTCTACCCTGTGACATCCCTGAAGGGGACAGAAGACAGGCTGCTGCCTGAGGGAGGGCAGGGCTGGCTTCACAGATCTGCGTGAAAGGGCATGTAGTGTAGTGGACACACTTGTCAAGAACCAGGGCCCTCTAAGAAATGTGTGAAACTGTCCCAGGGACATCGCCCAGTGAAGGGGCATCCCAGGCAATCCCAAGGAGGAGAGGGTGTCCATTCATCAAGGACACAGAGGACAAGAAAAACCCCAGGAATCACCCAGCTGGCAAAGTGGGATGAGCCAGCGTGCCTGCTGGATCCTCACAACCTGGGACAGGACAATTGGGGGACTTGAAACTCTTGCCACTGTTTTCAAAACAAAGAACTGGGGCTGGGGTACAGTCACCAGCTGAGCTCCTGCCTAACACGTGTGCAGCCATGGACTCCATCGCCACCCTAAGGATGATTAAAAAAAAACCAAACTTGAAGTAGGTAGTTGAAAATGCCAGCTCTCTCCCTCAGAGAAGCTAGTGGGAGACATGAGGAGAGAGAGAGAAGTGACTGGCAGACTACCCAGATGTGGGCAGGCAAGGTCGCTTCTGAACAGGTCAAATGGGCAAGCCTGGCTACAGTCATGGACCCCATCAGCTCCTTGGCACCATCATGAAGCCCGTGACCATAGAATTCTTCACACATCCAACCCCTGGGGCATGTGGTCAAAGCCACCAACCTGGCTGTCCAGAAAAGGATGGGAGGAGCTGGGTGAAAGAGACAAAGGACCCAGGGGAAAGGTCAAACTGAAAACAGCTACAAGAAAGAATTGGTGCCATTTTAATACAGACTGCCCACCTGACAATGGCACCACTGCAACAGGCTGTCATGACAGGCCACAGCCTTGCAGGCATAGGGTCACCCTGCCCTCCAGAAGCCAACCTCGAATCGGCACTGTGTGAAAATGTCACAGACTATGGCTCCAGTGGGCCGGATAGCATTGCAGGCCACAGGAGATGCATCGGGTGCCCTCGGCAGGGGTATAGGTGTGGACAGGAAGGGACCTGTGCGAAGTCCAGGAGGATGGACAGGACACAGCCCGTGAGATTCCATGCAACCATGTACACCAATCCCCTCCCACTGTGGCTTACCAATGCACAGCGCCGGTGGCATGCCCAGGCACAGCAGGTACTGGTACAGCAGGAACAATGTGAGGAACAGGCAGTAATTGGGCCAAAGGCGGGCGATGGCCTCACGGCGCCGGCGAGTGAGGATGGCCACCAACCAGCAGCCGTGGATGATCACCATGAAGTTCATGCGCTGCCCGATCACGTTCACAGCCATCAGGAAGCAGATCTGCAGGGGATACAAGGGATGTGTACAATGGTATAAAGGGACCTGCTCCAGGTCCACTGACTCAGAGCACCTCTGCCTTGAGGTCCCAGAGTGGTCCATCTTTACTGGGGTGGGGGAGCAGTTGCCCAGACCACCGTCCTAGGAGGGCAGCAGAGGCTAGGCACATTTCCACTGTACTTAGGAGAAAGCCGAGGCTCAGGAATGAGGGGCCTTGTGGCTGGGAGACTTTTAACTTCAGACATTGGCCAGCCTTGGCCTATTCCTTCCAGGGAGGACTCAGTCCAACCTCCCTGATCTTCTTGGGCATTGTGGCAAAGCCTCTCCACTAGCCTCGGGGTAGGCTGTGCTTAGAGTACTTGGACATCGTTACGGATGTTTGGTGGAGCCTCCTGCCATCATCCTGCCGAAAGGAGTGATGTGTGGATACCCAGCCTCACCTCCAGCCCGAATTTGTAGAAGAAGAAGTTGATGAAGTATTTGAGGCAGCTGAGTAGGTCCTGGTCCAGCCTCTGGCGGGTGCCCTCTACACACACGGCCTGGGCGGGCAGAGGGGTCTGCTGGTGCTGCCGGCGGTAGTGCTCTTGGCGCCTGTAGACCACAGCCTCGAACACCAGCAGCAGGAGGATCTGCAGGTGGTTCTGTGAAGGTGGGAGCCAGGGGTCAGTGGGGACCATCGAGGACCATCAAGGACTATCTGCCCTGCCAGTCCCCACTCACCTGGATATAGCCCAGGTTGGGGTAGCCCTTTCGCACCCCGAACCAGTTGGCAGGGTCAACAGGGCCACGGTATAGCAAAGATTGGTTGATCTCCATGGGTTGCAGGTTGGTACTGTTGGGGAAGGGCTGCAAAGAGGGGTGAGCATGAGCCCCCAGGTCCCAGGTCAGGATGGAGTGGGGTCCATGGGTGCTATCTTTAGCCCATCCCACAGCTGAAGCTCCAGGTCGGGTCCAGGGTAGACAATGGTTGCCCTACCAGAGGTTCAGGGGACTGTCAGTCTGGGGGCCACCTTGATGGGGAAAGGATAGGGCCAGAGATGTAAACAGTTGCCCAAATAGGAAGGATGGAGCCAGGTGAATCTCCAGGCATAGCTGTCCTGAGGGACCCTCTACTCTCATTGCAGAAGTCACTGACGCAGTGTCTCTACATTCCATGAGGAATCACTCCAATTGGGACAACTCCTCAGGAAGCCCCTGTGCCCTAGGAATAGCCCCGGTGCCTGTACCTCAGTGCAGTTGCTGGAGTATTCTTGTGGGTTGACAATCTTGAGCTGATAGAGCATCTTGCACACAATGATGATACAGGTCCACACGGTGGACAGGCAGGAGGCCATGGGCCGGAAGCGTGGATAGGGCAGGGCGAAGGCCCACAGCACCACCAGCAGCAGGTTCATCACAGATACCTGTGGAGAACAGGAGGCGGTGGGCAAAGCAGGCGGCACCCGGACTAAACTCCAGGACAGCTGCCATAACCCACCAGGCCTGGCTCTGGAGCAGCCAGCAAAGCCACGCCAGGAGTGGCCCTGCTTCAGACAAGGAAACTGAACCCAGCCTGCTGCACTCACTTCTCTCAGGGCCACCCAGACCGTGTAGAGGGCTACTAGCTTGAAGATGTGCAGCTCCAGCAGGCGCCGCACAAACACCTGGATGCGGGTGAGGACATCCGAGAAGCTGGCCGCTAGGTCCAGCAGCCGCTCAACCACCAGGCCCCACTTGCTGGCTGCACCTGTGGAGGTGGGGCTCACTGAGGAGGGCAGACCTTGGTGAAGAGTCGAGGCTTAGTAAGGAGGGGAGGCTAGTGGGATTTGGTGAGAGGGTGTGCCTTCCTGAAATCCACAGGCGGAAGGTGGCAGAACTCAACACAGAGAACACTTCTTAGCACCTTGTGTGCCTTGTGGGGCTGCGTTCTGTCCACCCCTTCCGGACTCACCTTCGGGGAGCTGTGTGGCCTGGTGGGGCCCATCCACGCCTAGCCCATCGTCCCTGAAGACTTCCTCCTCCTCCTGATGCTGCAGCAGAGGGACCTCGCTCACTGCATCCTGCCTGGGAAAGCCCAAGAGTCACTTCCTGCCCGTGTTTCTGTCTCTCCCTTCCCCCATCCCCGCACAACATCCCCACGGTTTTGTCTGTAGACCTAGGCCAAGCATATATGGCCAAAAGGAACACTATGGCCCCTCCTCAAGCCAAGAACGTCACCTAACCCTGTGACACAGCCTCCAGTGTCACCCCCAGCCCCACAAACCAGCGCCCACGCCCTCAAAGGCAGGAAACCTGTGAGCCCATCGAGGGCGGCGGGTGCCCGGTGGGGGCACGTGCTCGAGGTCAGTGAGCTGCATGAAGGGCCGGTGGAAGTAGTGCAGCTGCAGGATGCAGGCCAGCAGGAAGAAGCCAGGGATGAGGATGCTGGAGAAGAGCTCCGACACACTGAACTGCTCCAGGCCCAGGTCCCCCAGCCTGGCAGAAGAGAGCCATCAGCACCCCGCTGTGCCTGCCCAGCCCCCACTGTGGGCAGGAGCAGAGTGGGAGCATGGGCTAGGCACGGGGAAGCTGCCACCACTGCCAGCAAAGGGGGCGGCTCCACCGGGCCCACTCACTGCTCATCCGTGAAGCCAGTGAGGTTGCGCCAGTAGGTGGGGAAGTCCTGGAACTGGAAGGTGTAGACTGCAATGAGCACCAGCATGGTATAGGCCACCACGAGCCACCAGAAGACCCGGAGCAGCTTCCTCCACAGGCTGTAGTAGACCTGTGAGTGGGGGCCAGCAGTGAGCAGGGCAGGGGAGGGACGGAGCCCCACCCACCGACCCTACCTGCCCATCACAGTGGGTACCTGGAACAGTGTGAGGCACAACAGGAAAAGGAACATGTAGACGATTTTGTAGACCACCAGGCGGCCGGCAAAGCTGACCATGATGAACATGCCCGCACACACGTAGATCCAGTACTTGGCGTAGATGCCTTTGACCAGCTCCCCCAGGCTCCGCAGCAGTGTCTGCGTCTGTGTGGGCTCTGTGGAGCGGGATGAAAGGCAGAGTGACGGCCTTGACAGAGACAGGAGAGTGGGGGGCGCGATCCACTCCCACAGGCTACTTACCTGTATCTGCCACGGTGACCTCCAGCAGCGCAGCAGGCACCTTGGCCTTCTTCAGCAGCTTTTCCTTTACGAATTGACGCAGCAGGAGCCAGAATGTGAGCAGATAGAGCAGCTGTGGGGAGCAGGGGCGTCACTGAGGGCCCAGTCCGTGACACAGGGCCATGGAAAGCCCTCAGCCAATCCAGCCTCACTCACACGCCTGGGTTTACATGGCCACAGACCCACAGAGGTACATGAGAACCTCACAGACACAGGTTCACAAGTTTACCTGCTTCGGCTGCACTCACACATTTCCACTCACGCACATACAGATGCACGCAGATGTTCACACTAGCACACGTACTGACTTACAGTCTCACTGGAGACACATCATAACCCACTAGCCCACAAAAGGTGGGTAGGTATCAACATAGTTATGTACCTGCCTCACGCAGGGACACCTGGGTGACCCCAGAGCTGAACCAACCAGACATGAGTCATGGACACTCAAGGCCACATAATGGAGCCCTATCTCGCAGGCAGAATACACATGGACACCCACAGCATCGAGGACTTGGAGCTAGCACCTGCTGTAGCCACTCACACCGTCACTCAGCGAACACGCTCTAAGCAACTTCTATATTCTAGGGTCGATCCCCAGGAACTCCATGTTGCCTTCAGACCTAGACTCTCCTACCCTCTCCACCCAGGTGAACATGTGACCAATTAATAGAACATTGTTATCCTCCTGGGTTTCCAGGGAGGAATCCCACCCCACCCTACCCCGGATGTGGTGGGCAACACTCACCATGGCACCAAGGTCCAGGCAGGGGTAGCGGGTGTGCTCCAACCCCAGCTGGTGCAGACTGACAGGGCCCAGGGTAGTGGGCAGCTCAGGGAGCTCCATGGCCCACACGTAGCGCAGGCAGCACAAGGTCAGCCCGTACAGCAGGATGCAGGGTGAGCACAGCATGGCGAACTGGTGGCGGCTGCGCACAGTCCAGATGAGGCAGGCCCAGAGCAGCAGCACGAAGGTCAGCCAGCTGTGGTACGTGATGCTCCACACCTGGACGGCCAGGACCAGTGAGCAGGGCCTGCAGGGGACACCTGGCCAGCCTGGGAGCCCCAACAGTAAGCTCCTCCCAATGAGGTAGCCCCACCCCACCCCACTGCACAGCTATGGGATGCTGATGATGTCATGGGCCGTTCTGGCACTGTTTCTAGTGACTGGAACTCAGTTTCTGAGAAGAACTGCATCCCGCCTCCCTACATTCTATGAGAAGACTACAGTGGCCCTGGGGGCTGTTCTTACCATCATGGCAATCAGGGCACACACATAGCTCTGGTCCATGATGAGGTGGCCCAGGCCATGTAGCGGTGACATCTCTTTCAGCTCGGCCAGCCTGGGGCGTGCTGGGGGTGGGACTGAGATTAGCTACCATATGGGAATGCTGTGGTGTCCCTCCCCCATTCTCAATGTGGCCCTAAAGGGTAGAGCAGGCCACCTGCCCTGGGAGGGTCTCACAGGTGGAAGGTGGCCAGGCTCACCGGGAAACCACAGTAGATGCTGGCCAAAACCAGCAGAAGAATCTGACCCTTCTGGAATGTCTTGTGACCCTGGCTGGAACCTACTGGCCTCCTTTTTAAGACTCTGATGCAGGAGATGGCCTTTTGAGACCTGTGACTTGCATGCAAAAGTGACAGTCAGGAGATGTAGCTCCATAGCACAGGATAAGCCTAGCATGCAAAGTCCCGTAGCCAATCCCCAGTATCAGAAAATAATTCCAGTGACAAAGTTCAAAGTAGAGGCCTGTAAGATGGCTCAGCAGGTTAAGGGGCCTGCCGCCAAGCCTGAGGACCTGAGCTCCATAGTAGAAAGAGAACCAACTCCTGCAAGTTGTCCTCTGACTTCCACTTGCATATAATAGCTTGATACCCAAACACATACCAAATAAATAAATAAATGTAATTAAAGATTTTTTTTTAAGTTCAAGATAAAGAAATAAGGACCCAGAAAAAGACCTAGTTGTCTCCACAGTAATGCAAACCAATGAAAGTTCCAGGTCAGAACTCCCAAGATGACAGAGGCTCCTGGGACCTTGAGCCATGGGTAGCCACTTCCCACCTGAGAACAGAGAACGGGAGACCTGGAGGGCTACCTAAAGAGTCTTGGGGGTCAGCTAGTTAGCCATTTGAGTGGCCCTGGGAAGTTGGGGCAAAGGGCAAGGAGTGTGTATATGATCTATGGCCACCAGGGGGCAGCCCTGGACTTGTCCACAGAGAGCACCGCGAATGCCTGCCCCACCCCTCTAACTCACTAGGACGCTGGCGGACGGGGCTCTGGCTGCTTAGGACATGCACAGTGCAGTTGTCAGCGTCAGGTTCTGTGGATGTGGGTGTCACGCCCTGCAGAGGATATGGGGGTGAGACGGCTGCTGTGGGCGGCTCCCCGTGACTCTTTGGTCCTCTTGACCACCGGCTCACCTGGGTGGCATCTCCAGCCTGGGGCTCCAGCTGGTGCAGTTCCAGTTCATGTTCCTCATCCCCGTTAGGTGCCTCCTTCCTCTGCGGAGACCACAACCCTGAGTGCAGTCCAGGGTCCAGGAGGCCCCCGGACCCCTGCCTTGGGACAGCTGCCTCACCAGTATGCCCGACACCAGCAGAGGTGGTGGCAGGGACTCACCGGGTCTCCGGAACGGCTCTTGCGGAGCTTCAGGAGAGAGGCAGCTGTGTAGTACAGCAGCAGCAGGATACCGGGGCTCACGTAGATGGGCCAGGCATGCGTAGTGTTGAGCACCAGCGCGTTGGGACTGGAGCAGTTGGGGAGGTCTATGAAGTTCTTGAGACCAAACACCCTGTGCAGAGAGGGCGTGTCACTGGCTGCTGGCTCTGAGGGCAGCAGAGCTTCGGCAGGGTGGGAGGGCGTGTGTGGGAGCCTTACCTGGCCCAGATGCTGCCAGGCGGTAGCGAGTCCTGGATAAAGGGTGTCTGGTAGCAGTAGAGGCAAATGAGGTGGCCGGCGCCAAAGCAGCTCACCATGACACAGACTGTGTTAAAGCCCAGGGGGCTGAGAGGAAAGTGGCAGGCCCACCACGTGCAGATGGCCAGGAAGACCAGCAGGTAGACACTGGAGAAGGCGGATGGGTGGGCTATGCCTGGGGTGGGGGAGGGGAGACATTCTGGGTCACTCCTGGACTGGCCTATCAGGGAGTTCTGACTCACACACACCCCCATTCCAGTCAGTGCCAAGACTCTATTCCCTGTCCCCAGTACCTGCCAGCGCCAGCAGTACAATGGTCAGCATCCGTCCAGTGGCCACCATCAGCCAGTGGGCTGTGACCCGGAAAAGGGAGGCCAGCCATGGCCTGTGCTTGGTGGTTGGGCCAGGGGCTCCCTGTTGGCCCACTGCAGGGGCAGCATCCGCATTGTCCTCACCCTGCTGAAGTCATGGGGAAGTGATGTCAGGACCATCACCCTGAGGCTGTTGCAGCTTCCTCTGCCTTGCCGAGGCAGGAGATAAGGCTCCTCTGATGCTGCCCTCAGCCTGAAACAAGCCTTTCTCCCTTTTCAACTAGAGCTCTGCCACACAGTGGGCATCCTCCCAGCCACATCCCAGTCTTTGAGACACAGTCTCAGGGCAGGCGGAGGTGACCCAGCTATTCTGGACTGCTCCAAGCATCTCTTTTTGCCCCATCTTGACCATGAGGCCCTATGAGACAGAACAGTCTCCCAAGTCCCAAATCTGTCCCTGAAGACCTTGTGTCGGTTTCTTTTGGCTCTTTGGAAGATTCTTTAGGGAAGCAGGAAGGATCATGCACACACACATTCCTCATGCCCAAGATTACAGTTTTTAGAGCATCTTCAGACCCATAAACCTTGATCCAGAGGTGACAGAAGACTCTCCCAATCCCACAGGTCAGGGAGGGTGGGGCTACATTTGAACCTTGTGGGCCTCTAAGGAGTTAGGGGGACCCTGCGAGGCACAGTAACATCAGGACCTCCAGCTTTCTGAGCGGGCATTTCTAAGCCTTTCTTCATCACAGAGAAGGTGCCACATCCTGGACTGAGGCTACCCTCTTTGACCCTCCAGAATGGCAGAAGTGACCAGCTACCTGGGAGGAAGCGGGATAGTCCCTGCCTGGGGCAGGAGACTGAGACCCGACAGGACCTGTTCTCCCTGGCACTGACAGAGGGTTTCCCAGAACAGAGCTGGATCCTAGGCCTCAGGGAAGGCCAGGGTATGGCAGAAAAGAACATGGACTGTCGTCAGCAGCCCTAGCTTAAGCCAGCTTCTGGCAGCCATGTCCCCAGCTGTGCCTGTGGGAACAGTTGAGGGGTTACTGGGCTCTCAGGCTGAGTGCACTGGCTCTGGAGCTAGATGGCACAGGTACCTCCCAGCTCTAATAGTCTCTATTCTGTTTAGCCTTAGGACAGTCACTTAACCTCTCTGAGTGTGCTTCCTATTTGCAAAGCAAGGTGTGGAGCCTGGGCATAACAAAAGAAGACCTGCAGGTCCTATCCTCATAGGCCATTCAGCTGAGGTAGCTATCAAGATCCCAGGGATGGACTGTTGATCATAGACTAGAAGCATGAAGGTTGGAGTCCAGGCCAGGAGACAGAGTGGCTGGTCTCTGAGCTCACCACTTCTACAAGCCCAAAGAGGCTGGAAGTAAGGCCAATGAGGACCTGGGAAGGAAGGTTTGAGGGAGGAGGGTCTGAAGGAAAAGGGTACAGCTATACCATGCTAGTTGAGGGCATAGGGCATACCCCTGAGGTGGAAGATAAGATGACCTGGCCTAGGCCCTGGCAACCCCTTGAGAAGCATTGTAATAGTTCTAGGCATAGGAAGAAAAGGATAGCCGCTGATAGGAGGACAGATGCCCCCGAGCTCCCTGCTCCTCACAGCTCTACCCAGCCCCCAACCTCCTGAGGGTCTCGGAGTCCCTACCCCTCTCCGGTTTCCGCTAGAGCTCACCAAGTGTCAGGTGTTGATAAATGGGTGCTGGGACCTGGGACCTGAGAGCAGGTGTGTCTGCACCAAAACACCCGGTGGCCATAAATCCTATCTCAGCTGGGGTGGGGGTGGGGGAATAGGCTAAGGCTGGCCTGGAATGGGAAAGCTGGATGGCAGCCCTCAAGCAGGGCTCAAGGGTGCTGAGTGTCCAGCTGTGGCCCTTGGGAACACTGTCTCACCCTAGAAATAAGCCTGACAAGAGCCTCGGCTCATGCGAGGATGCAACCACAACGCCTCAGGCTCTTACCCAGCTTGGCTGATGCCGGCAAGTGACAGTTCCAATAGCATGGACCCACTTGGGGGTTCCAGTGCTTAAGAACTGGGGCTCTCCAGCAAACAGACCACATGACTGAGACCCTCCAAACTTAACTTTAAAAGTCTAAGCTTGTTAAAACCAAAACTGTCAGAGTGGCTGGGACTTCAGCGCTAACACCCTTTCCATGATCTTGGCTGCTCAGTCCCTTACCAGCTCCTGGGTGTGCTGGCTCTGCGGGGCTTTCCTTGTGAGGCGTCCACAGAGGCCAAGGCAAAGGGAGGACACCACTAGCACGACCAGGTCAGGCGCCACCAGCCTGGTGGTGTTAAAGATGTCATTCACCTCCAGCCTGTGAAGGGCAGGGACAGCAGAGTGGGACAAGGGGATGGGGACATGCCCAGGTCATCCTTGGGATTGAGGAACCCAGAGGGAAGCTCACAGGGGTTCCGGAGAAAATGAGGATCTTACCTTGTAATCCCTATGTGTTGAGATACCTTCTTCCAAAGGCTGCCTGCAGAGAGAAAAACTTGAGGAAGGTTTCAGGCCAGGCAGAGTGCCTAGCGGTTGTTCCTACAGGGTCAGGGGGCCCTGTGGGCATGGCTGCTAGGACCTCATGTAGGACAGAGTATCAGTGATTCAGGAATGCTGAATGTCACCCTTTTTGCTTGTTTCTTTGTTTCTTTTCTGAGACACTTTCTATCTATTGTAATACTGGCTGGAAATTGTAGACCAAGCTGGCCTCAAACTCACAGTGATCCTCCTGCCTCTGCCTTCCAAGTGTTAAGTCTAAAAGTGTGTGCCACCATGCCCAGCTGAAAAATTCCAACTTTATAGACAGTGAAACTGAAGCCATCCAGGTAGACTGCTGCCTGGTGGTCCATCAGCATGAGTGGCAGGACAGGAAATCTCAGTCAGAGGAAGCTGAACTGGCCTCCAGAGCGGTAGGGACTTGAATCTCGGAATCTCTGCATATAAAGCTGGGGCTGCTGGTATCAGTCCCTGCCTGACTGGAAGTCAGGTGCCCCCTGGAGACACTGTCCATGGGCAGAAGGGCAGGACACTAAGGATAGACAGGGACACTGAGGACCCCTGGTGTTACACAGCCACACAACCAATCTACAAGCAGGCGTAGGAGGAAGATGTTGCCAGGTGGAGGTACCAGAAAGCCTGAGGCTGCTCCACCTGATGCCATTGTGGGACTGGCCTGGCCCCACCGGCCACATCACTGCCAGGAGCATGCAGGCTAGGCCATCTGGGTCAGACATAAATCACGGTCGGGTACCTGGGGCAGCCCGTATTGGATAGAGCCTGGGTAAGGCAGGGTGGCCCAATGAGGCTGGAGGCCTGAGAATGGCTGCCTCATCCTCTCTCTCCCGGAACGCAGTCCCCAAGAGCCCTCCCCAGCCGCTCCCCGATCACTTACAGTTTTGTCCCAGAAGCTGGTTCAGGCGAGGCACGGTGTGTAGGCATATCTGGAAGGCAAGGTGGGCCACCAGGAAGAGAAGGCTGAGGCAGAGTAGTGCACGAAGTAGGCGACCTGTGTGACCTGGCAGAGCAGGCAGAGCAAGGATCAGTGTGGATACTGCCTATGCCAGTAGCCTGCAGGTAGACCATGCCTTGTCTGTGTGCCTAAGTCATTACACCCAGCATGGACACAGGGTCTGGACAGCAGGACCAGCTGCAGAGAACCAGCACTCACAGCACCCTCCAGGAGGCAGCGGAAGCCTCGAGTGGCTAGAGTAGCCCACAGGGGGTGTCTGTATCCTCCTGGGGCCTGGTTGGCAGACACTGTTGTAACTAGTTTATGAATGAGAATGTCGGCAAGAACCGGGATGGGACTGGCACAGACCGTTTAGGGGGTCTAGAGAGCAGCTTTGGCCGGGTGCTACACTGGCCTTGCTCCCTACTGTTCTGTCATACACGGAAGCACTCTGCCCGTCAAAGACCAACACTGTCTGGGCCCCCCTGAACAGGAGAGGCACAGTTGAATTTTCTTAGCTAGTTAGCATATAGGGATGTCGCTACTGGGGGAGGATAAACAGAGAAATGAGAGGCCATTATCTACCACAGCCATACCCCCCTGAATGGAGGCTGAAAATGAGGTCATGAGGAAGGTGGTACCCCAAAGAAGGGCCTTGGTGGTGGTGCCCAAAAGTCCCCAGAAAAGTGGGTTGCCAGCTGCCTCTGTGTGTGGGTACTGCTCATACAAAGCCATGATGAACAGGACAGAGGCCCTGGCCTCTGGCCCCACTGAGCTCAAGCCCTCAAAAATCTTGTTTTCACTGATCACTTCATGGGAAAGACACAGGCTAGGAGTCAGCCATCAAACCATGGGATCCTGACACATGGGGACACACTGAGCTTGGCAGGCCATACATGCACACTAAGAACGTTCTGCAGCCATGCTCTGCTTCTGGCCACACCAGCCAGCCCACCCAGCAGGGAGACCCTTGGCTACAGACCAGGCTGGGTGGCCATAGCCTGGTCAAGGAAGACATAGGGCCCTGGTCCTTGCCTCTGCCCTCTGAGAGTGGGTGGGCAACTCACACCTGGACAGAAACCGGGGCCAGCCTCTAGCTCTTCACCTGCTTGCAGTCAACCTACTGCAGCAGGCCTGTCAAATCAGGCCACAAGGCCACTGAGGCCACCAGCACAAAAAACCCCAGAGCCACAAGCCTCTCCCATGAGGGCGGCCCAGTGACACTGTACCTTTCCCCTTTCTTCCCGGGGCCACCACTGCCAGTAGGTCTGTTCCATACAGTCTCTTGGACACAGCCCAAGTGGAATGGACTGACCTTGGTCCCTGCTGGGCTGGCCTCATGAGTGACACCCGCTCATTTTTCCTCCCTGGAGGTCCCACCCCAGAAGGTTCTGGCGCTCAGCCACACTGTGCATCTGGTCAGGCGCCCCTGTCTCGCTGGCTTTCTGAGCTAAGCCTTGAGCATAAGAGGGCAGGGTGATGCTCCAACTGTGGTCCAAGTACTCTCCAGTGTCTAACCTCTGGGAGGGCAGGGCCTCCTCTACCAGCCACCAGCAGCCTGACTGCTCCCAGCTACTCCCCTATCCTGGGCTTAGCCAAGCTTACCCAGGGCCCTGGATGGCAGCCACCTTTATCCTGCCCACCTTTCCTTCCTACTGCTGCCTGGGCCCTGACCCCATTGACTTGATGGGAAAAGCTCATCTTCAGGGAAGGGGCTGCCATCCCCCACTGGAACATGTGATACCCCTGTACCATTCAGGCAAGGAAGGGGCTTAGCACAGCAACGAATATCCACCAGTAAATGGGTGGACTGTTAGAGTGGTCTCTAGGAAAAACAGAAAGAGTAGGACACCTAGCGCTTGACCCATGCCTTGACTTGCTAGAACGGAACTCCTGAAATCACCAATCCTGAGCTATCTGTTAGTACAGTCTCAGAGGTGCCTCTCACTCCTCTGCTTCCCCATATTCTTGCCGCCTTCCACCTTCTGGAGCCTCTCATGCCCTGCCCCCACTGACTGCAGCCCTAAACCTCACTCAGGGTGGAATCATGAGCACTTCCCAGCCCCTAAGCAGAGACACCACTCCACAGTACCTCACGGACTGTTGGCAAATACTATCCTTGTAGTGTGAGCTGGGCCAGGGTGTGCTGCCTAGGGTCCTAGGGAGGGAAGGAATGTCTTTTGTACATCTGATCTCACACACTGAAATGGGATGAAGAGAGGACAGGGTGGGAATCACACCAAAAGTTTGAGCTAAGGCTCACCCGGCAGGGAGAAGAAGCTGGGGAAGGCCTTTCCCATCTACTCTGGAGCAAAACACCGATAAACCCAGAGAACAAGAGGCCAGATGTGACCCAGCATCCCCGGAAGGTAAACCCAGAGAACAAGAAGCCAGATGTGACCCAGCATCCCTGGGAGGCTGCAGTCTCAGATGCAGGTGTCTCTCCTGGGAGGGCAAGGCAGTGTGCTCACAGGCCTAGGATCCCAGAGTCATTTGGTTTACCTTCAATCAACTGTTTATCACCCACTATCCCTCTCCCCGTCACACAGCACCTAACAACCAAGAGCTGTAGACATACCTGCAGGGCAGGACTTGGCAGTGCTAGAGGGTTTTGTAGCTTCTCAGGGCTGAGCTCAGAAGACAGTGCATCCAAAGCAAGGGAGAGTCTACTACAGGGCCAACCATTGTGTGTATGGCGGGAGGAGGGGGCAGGTACCAAGAGCCTAGTGAGGTTAACACTGGAGCAGGCCCCCTGGGAGAGTAAGGAAGAGTGGTGGCGTGAGGGGTTGTCAGAGACCAGGGGAGCGGGCAGGGAGTGGGTTTTCTAGCTCTGAATCACCAGCATGTGGCTAGGAGCAGATCCCAAGCACCGTGGGTTCTGATGCACCCCAATTGTGTCCTGTCCTGCCTTGTCCTGCCTGGGACACGCAACCCTCGGCTGGTCCACATCTCCTCCCTGTGCAGCCCAGCTCTGGCCCAGCCTCTGAGAATCAGGCAGCCGCCTACGCGGGGACCAGGGCCCAGCAGTGTCAGAACTTCCAGGAGCTAGTGCCAGGGCAGCAGCTGCACAAATCATAAACGCACACGGAGCGCTCCATTCCGCACCATTGGGCCTCATATTTTCCTCTCACGCCCGGAAAAACTGGGCAGCACGGTGTCCCTGAAGGGCCTCTGAGGCTGGACAGATAGACAGATGGAGGGTCCAACGGGAAAGACTTCCCACCCCGCTTTCCAAGTCTCCTTCCTGATCCCTCCTGCCTGGCTTGGAGTCTGTGCCTCCCACAGTTGATCAGGAGTGTTTCCAGCTGTTCACAGGGCATGAGACAGCCTTGAGGCAAATGGTTTCCAAGGAGGACCTGGGGACAGAGGGGCTGGGCTCTGTGGTGGACAGACCTTTGCTAGACGCTCAACGAGGGAGAAAGGACCCAGTGCTTAGGCCAGTGTCTGGGAGGGATCTGTCCCAGCGCTTCAGTGGCTGCCAACACGCTCCTCAGGCTGAACTCCTGCACCCCCAAATCCTACCCATCCCCTAAGGCCCCTCTGGCTGCAAGCACACTGAGCTGTGCAACCTCCCTGCTATGGTTGGCAGAAGGATGAATCCAAAGGCATCCCTGCCCAATCTCTGCCCCCATGCACATGTGACTCACATGGCCAAAGAGACCAAGGCAGAGAGGTGGGGCTGATGTCACAGCTAACTCAACAAGGGGAGTCTGTTTTGGACTGTCAGTAGCTGTCATCACAGGGCATTAGGAGTGAAGAGGGCTACAGGGCCGTGGGCTGTGGAAAGGATTCGGTAGGCCACTGTGTCGTGAGCCAAAGATGCCCCAAAAGAAGAGCCAGGAAGCAGTCCCTGGAGCTCTCTGAAAAGGCACAGCTGGGCTCATGTCCTGACTGCAGCCCCACAAGACAGTGTGTGTGGCTCTTGGCAAGGTGACATGTCACGGAGACCACTGGAAACCCACTCCCACTAGGGCCCACACAGCTAGGCACACCGAATGCAGCACCTCTGAGGACAGTGTCAAGGATGCAGGTACCTTCCCTGGGCCCCAGCTCTGACCCTTGCTGACCCTCAGACACTGGCTATTAAACTCACCCGCCAGAGCAGGGTCTTTCATTCTAATGCTAAGGCTCCCCAGGTCACTGCTATGAGGACCCGAGCCTCCCCCACTCCCACCACAATCCGAGAAGACAGCAGAGGGCCTTCTCTACTTCAGGGTTGCAGGTACGCTTGGGGATGGGTCACTGAGCACTTACTGAACACCACAAAATAGACTCTAGGCACCGACTGCATGGGTGACCAGAGCCCTAGGTTGATGGGTTTTAGGAAGTCCTGCCCTTCAAAGGCCACTGCCTCAGCTGCCTAGGCTGTGAGAACACAGTGGTCCTACCCTTCCCACCTCATCTTACATGGGAACCTGAGGTACAGTAGCAGCTTTCCCTGCTTGGCCGTGGTGCCACTGTCCAGTCCCATATATGAACACAACTCTGGGGCTGGCCTGCTTACCATCTATTGTTTGGAAGGCACAAAACAGTGAAACATATTCCTGCCCAGCTTAGACCCTGACGGAGCCCACTGTCTTCTAATTCCTTACATAGCAAGGTGGTCCTTGCTATGGGTGATAGAGGCAAGCTGGCCAGAGTCTCCCCAGGCAGAAGAAGCAACACACTCAGCCCTGGCAGCTTAGCTGAAAGACGGATAGACCACTATGCAGATCCCTAAACCTTCTACCTGGATGGGACAGCCGGGTCCCACTCACTCCCTCTGCCTTCTGAGGGATGCTCAGTGACAGATCCAACCCTTCCCCTCAGTAGTTACTCAGGCTGTGGCTGTAGAGTGTGTCTATCCAAATACCCAGCCCCCACCCTGTGCTCAGAGTCCTCTGAGGAGCTGGGCTCTATCCCACGTCCACCCCTACCCCCTACCGCCTGCCCCTTCCCCTTACCTGGTATGCTGTGTCTCGAGGGGCCCGGAAGCCAGGGCAGCAGCAGCAGAAACAGCAAGTAGACCAGCGAGAGAACATTGAAGCGTGACAGGGAGGCTAGAGAGGAGACAAATGGTTAGTACAGCAACAACAGGGGCAGCCCTCACCCTGAGGGGACCCCAGTACCCTTCCTCGCCCTTGTAAGCCTGCGTCCACAAAGCTTGTTCACTACAGAGAATCTATGTTCCTGTCACCAGACACACAGGTTCAACAATAGCACATGATTCTCCCGAAGTAATACCTGTGCTCATATGTGTATACACACAAGGTTCTGGCCACTTGACAGAATCCTACCCACACAGAGCTCTGGTGCCCAGTCCTCCCCAGCTTGCTTTTCCTTCTTTTTGACATTTTGTCTACTGATTGGCAGACAGCTCAACCGACATCTGGTTCCACAAACTAACATGTGGGACGTCACTGGGACACAGGGTTCTGGCACTGAGAGAACTGTGAGGTACTGAGCCTGGCTTCTGACCACTCTGCCTGCACCTGTGGCCCTACCTGTGCCAGCACACAGCCCAGCTTCCCCCTGGGAACTTCCCTGACACCCATGCTGTCCTACACTGTCCTCGTGAAGTCTGCCAGGGAGGCCAAAGGACCTGAAGCAGAAAGTAGAGAACGTGGCTGGCCAAATGAACAAGTTTTTTCCCGGAAACATGGGGGGTTTCCAGGAGACAAGGTTCTGGGGCCCTATGCAGCTCTCAGCCCCAGCTACTTCTACCTGTCCAAGGAGGTACAAAAGGAGCCAGACCAAAGGCTCTACATGCTGCCTGAGGGATCCCAGCTGCACACAGTACCAGTCTCTACAAGCCACCCCTGCCCTCTACCCCTTGGGCAATTGCTTCTTATAGAAACTAGCCAGTTTGTAGAAAGCAGCCAGGTAGGGGTAGCAGAACATGAGCTAGGAGCCAGGGTGCATCATAACCCCGATCTCCTCCTGGACAATGCAATCCCAAGACTGGACTTTCTGTGCCCAGCAGCGTCAACCCCACTTCACTATCCTGCTGAGAGCAGTCTTCTCAGGGATTAGAGTAGGCTGGGGAGGCGTCCTCTACACTCATGCTCCCCAAATGTGAAAACCATGAGCCTAACCACAGCCCTCAACAGCCAGGGCAGACCTAAACTTAGAGACATAAATTGGCCACAGAAACAGGCTCTGCTGGAAGGAAATGGTAGGGACCCAGAGCGCACAGTACATTCAAAAACAAGCTGAGCCAGGCCCCTCCTCAGGTGACATTGCCCACTTGGGTGGGTGACCCCATGAAGGACAGCCCTCTGTGAATACATCTGAATTCAGTGTTTACCCTTTCCAAGGCCCCAAACACGGTCTACCTCCAGGGTCACAGTGGACATGGGATGTGTCTAAACTTCCCAGGGCACCTGCTGCTTCAAGGAGGCTGAAGGTTTGGGCCATGGCAGCATTTCCCTTGGCTCCCAATGGCCTCCATGAAGTCAGGGTGATGTCTTCCTCCTGACATACAGTAGCTACCAGGCACAGCTCAGCTCTCTTAAATCAAATCTGAAGTTTTCAACAATAATACATAAAAAAAAATCAATCTTCTCTGGCCCAAGAGGCAGCAGAGAAGTGCATTTATGGCGAAGCTTTCCAAAACCTTCTGCTTTCACTTTTCAGCCCCGCCAGCGCAGTCTAGCCCATCTCAAGAGGCAGCAGCTCTCTCCTCATACCAGCCGGCGCCCGCTTCTCCAGTGAGGTGGATGTCTACCCAGCTGCCCATTCACTCTCCCGTCCATCCTTCTGTCCTCCCGTCCATCCAGCCGCCCACCCACCATCCATTCATCCATAGGTCCCTGAGAACACTCTCCCGATACTGATGTTGCAGGTCCTGCCTCTGAGGACATTCCCTGCCTGAATCTGATATGCCAGGAATGCCAGCACCGAACCAGGCCAAGCACATGAGGGGTGGTGATCAAAAACCTGTGACAGGAGCTGAGGGGAAATCAGTCAGAAAAGTACTTGGGGCTGGAGAGATGGCTCAGCAGTTAAGAGCACTGTCTGCTCTTCCAAAGGTCATGAGTTCAATTCCTAGCAACCACATGGTGGCTCACAACCATCTATAATGTGAACTGATTCCCTCTTCTGGCAGATGTTAATGCAGATAGTACACTCATGTACATAAAAAATAAATAAATAAATCTGTTAAAAAAAAAAAAAGAAAGAAAAGTACTTGCCATATAAGCATGCAGACCTAAGTTCAGATCAGCAGAACCCACACAAAAAAGATGAAAGTCCAGAAGCTGTGTGAAGACAGACACAGAACTACATATGCCTGTAATCCCAGAACACCTGTACCGGGAGGTATTACCTGTACCGGGAGGGCAGGGGCCAAGGAAAGAACAATCTCCAGAAGCCGTAGAGCCAGCTAGCCTGGCAAACGCAGCAGTAAGAGAGAAACCCTGTCTCATTCAAGGCAGAAGGATCAAGGCAGAAGGTGAGGGCCAACACCCAAGGCTTCCCTTTGACTTCCATGTTCATGCTGTGACATGCATGGACCTGTGTTCACACACATACAAACTCACAGATGCCCAGACACACTCAGATTACATGAGATAGACCGAGACAGGTAGAAATAGCTGTGTGTGGTGGCATATAGCTGCAGCCTCAGTGAGGGAGGTCACTGAGGTGG
Organism: Pachyuromys duprasi; assembly: GCA_028658305.1. Lineage (NCBI taxonomy): Eukaryota > Metazoa > Chordata > Mammalia > Rodentia > Muridae > Pachyuromys > Pachyuromys duprasi. Next base: position 57,110,646 of record CM053744.1, read on the forward strand.
ATCTCCAGAGCTTGCTGCCCAGTCGAACCAACTGATGAACTCCAAAAAATGAGGTGGAACACAACTGAGGAAGACACCCGACTTTGATCTGTGGCCCCCACAAGCACAGCCTGTGAAGGGCAGCCAGCACGTGAGCCAGGGCGTGAGTACCTTACAGCCTGCCCAGCAAACTTAAAATAAGGACCCCGAGGCTCTTTGTGTGTGTTGGGGGAGGAGGGACATCTGGCATTCAGCTGCTATCGAGTGTCAGTTGGGAAGATGAGATGCCCCCGAGATGGCCCATTAGTGACATGTGAGCATGTGCCTAAAGCCACTGCGCTATCAAAAATAGGCTATGATAGCAAACTTCGTGGGCATATGTTTTACCAGAATAAACAAATCACTAGTGTCCAAAACCTGTGAAGGGCTCCAGAGGTCAGAGACCCCAAATGGCAAGGGGTAAGAACAGGTCCACACCTAGTCTACCATTGACACAGAAATGTGACACAGGCCACTGAGCTTAAGGCCACCACTCCCAAGCCCAGGTAGGGCCAGGAGAAGCCTAAATTGCTGTATGTGCCAAAGGTAGGAGATGGGAGGTGAGGCGCCAGGCTGAGGGTAATGCCCTGCCCTGCCTCAGCCACATAGGTCAACTTGGGAGAGACACAAGCCCTGAGTTCCTCCCTCTCCCTTTCTCCCCTCCCTTTCCCTTCCTTCCCTTCAGGGCAGAGCTGGCCCTATCACCACACAGACAAATAAAGACTATGTCTAGAGACTAACGTTCTACCCCAGGACACAGGAACAGGCTCAGAAGGGTAGAGGGTACAACCCGAGAGTCCACTGTCTCATTCCCAGCCATCATTTCTCCCAGATTATCATGCCTCAAGAGCTGCATGAAGCCAGCCGGAAGAGTGAGCCCCGGGGTCAGCATGGTGCAAGGGCAGAGTGGTGCACTCAGAGGGAGCTCTAGCCTCTGGGAAGAAAGGGATAGAGCAGGAAGAGGCAACATAGCCAGGCTGCATCAGGCTGCCAGGTTCCCAGGTGCGCCCTGGTCCTGGTGGGATTGTTGGTTAAAGCACACTGATGTGACTGTCATAGCCATGACTGTAGCTGTTCCAAAGCCAGAGGCGAGGCATCACTGCAGACAGCCTGGAGGGGACAGCCTTGCTTTTTGTCATTGAAAACTTAACTGCAACTTAATTTCTGGAGGGGTCATGGGGGACAAACACATTCCCAAAAGTGGGTAGAGCCTCAGCCTGCCCTGGTGGAGCTTCTGGGCAAAGCCTGTGATTTCACAGGAAACAGACCTTTCCTGAGCCAGCAACAATAGGACAGGCAAGCAGGAAGCGCCCCTTGCAGGCCAGAGCGTGCTTAACTCTTTACAGACCCTCACTCTGTAGCACAAAGCTCAAGACCCTTGCTAGCCTCTACTCTGGGTCCTCAACCCATGGCTGTGGGTACTGAAGTCCATAGGATGGTTCCCCTGGCCTCTGAGTGACCCAGAGCAGAGCTGACTGACCTTTGGTCTGAGAGGGAAGTGCGTCAGGATGGGAGGGTTAGGGGTAACAAGACCACACACAACTCCCAGAGTACACCACACAGAAGGCTGTTTACCAACCCCCTCCCAGTGTATGCATGAACACGGGCCTTCAGGACTGTGAATAGGACCTCAGCTGCTCGAGACCCTCTGATGACATGGTTCCTAGCACACATCCCCCAGCCTGGCCCAAGTTCTAGGTAGAGATGAGGACCCATTGGGCCTGCTGGACTCACAACTCCATGCAGACTCTTTGAGAAAGCTGGTCCCCACTCAGCTCTCAAGCAGAACCACCATGCATAGGTACCCCATACACCTCTGCTCAAGGAAGCCTCATGGTGACCCCAAGGCCAATGTCAGGGTCTGGGAATAGCACACAGCCTGAAGCACAGACTGAGGCTGATCTCTGGAAGCTCCCCCTGCCACAGCCAATGTTGGACAGAAAGGGGCCGAGAGACAGCAGCTAGCATGGTTGAGATGAATGGGACCCTTACAGGGTGGGGCTGTAGAAGCAGAGGCAGCAAGTAGTGAAGTTCACTAACACACCCGTGTACACTGACATGGGAAGGTGACTGGCAGAAACAAGCTCTGTGTGCGGAAACAGCATGGGAGTAGACACACCTCAGCCCCTACACCATGGCCCAGCACAGACACGAGGTTGAGTGTCACATGTAAGCCTCCCACTCCACTGCTGTCATTCCTATCTGCAGAAGAGAGGGGATGAGGTATGGGTGGCCTGTTCTTCAGCCTCTAGGCTACCTGCCCCTGAGAGCAAAGCAGAAGGCACCATGGGAGGAGAGTACCTCCAGGCCAGGCCAAAAGAAAGTCCCTGATGGGCAGAGGGAGCTGGGCAGAGGCCCTAGCAGGAGGGAGCAGGATAACCCAAAGGACTACAGCCCATCTCCAGGGCAGGGCAGGGCAGGGCAGGGCAGGGTCTGCCTGGGACCCTGGGGCAGCCATGGTCTCAGCCTTGAAGGAAATTGTGTCTAGATTGGTGAAGAAGCATAAGGCAGAACAGGGCCTGGAGTCCTTAAGGGCACCAGCCTAGCTATGTACTAGCCTTGTCCAGGGGTGCAATAGAAAGCCTGGGTCCCACAGGTGAGCATGCTGTCTGGAGAGGCCATAGCTGCCAGGCTGAGAGAGGCTCTGCGAGGTGTGTCTGGGGTCCAGGAGTAGCCTACGCCCTCAGAATACTACTTTTTGGAAGGGCAGTATCTGCCCCATCCCATGGCAACGGACAAAATCCTGGACACTGCCACACTCAGCCCAGTGTCTGGCAAAGCCCTGGTTAGGGTTTTAGTCTTACAAGTGTCCCTGAAAGCTGAGTTTTTCAAGGATCAGAGGCAGACATCAAAGGAAGCAATTTCCAGGCCCCAAAGTCCATCTGTCCAGGGTCCTGGACACATCACTGGCCAGCAGTGCTCACCATTGGAGCAGAGCAGCTGATAAATCCTGCCCTTGAGAACTAGGCACCTGCCCACACAATGCACCACAAAAAGCCTAGTCACCAGGGGATTCGGTAAGTGCCCTGGGCCGCACCCCTGTCCCTAGAGTGGTTTCTGTGTACTCGTAAGAAGGAAGAATTAAAACAGGTAAAGGATCTTGCAGGCCAGGATTTTTAGTTCTTACCCATAGAGTCCTGGGATAGGAGGGAAGTTCCTGGGAGGTGAGAGACCACAGCAGCCCAAGTGAAGTATCTGGGATGAGCGGGACTGTGCCTAAATGAATGCTGGGAACAGCCAGAACCACTGCGGGGGCTCTGATCACTGTAGCCTGCAGCACTTAGTGAGGACTTGCTGGGGCCCTTCAGTGTGAAGGTGCTGGGCACAGCAGAGAAGCAGCCATTCAGAACAAGTGATAGGAAGAGATTCCGGAAGAGGTATGGAGAGCAGGACTAGAGCTAGAACCTTTCCCTTCCTTTTCCCTCTTCTGTAAAATGCACCAAAGGACTGGTGCCATAAAGGGACGGGGGCACTGGGCTCTCATCCCGGCACTGTGCCCAACCTCTGGGGCTGGGAGCCAGAGACAGTGCAGAAGCAAGGCGGGGACAGAGGGGGCTGGGTTGGGAGAATCGAGGACAGTAAGTAACTTTTGTCCACCTAGCTCTATTCCCGCAGATGGTCTGGGAAGCAGGACCATCTAGAGCCAGTCCATGTGAGTACCATAGACTCCAGCCAACCCCAGAAGACGCCTTAGGAAGGCCTGGTCAGATAGCCCAACCACCTCCATTTCCCTAACCAGCAAAGTTCAGAGATCTACTTGGCTCTGTCTCATGGGATTAAAGGCATGTTTGCATTCCAGCCAGATCACACAGACCTAGAAGGTCTTTGGATGTGATCTCTTGCCATGATCTGAATTAAAATTCCTCTACATAGGGAAATGTCCCCTCCACCCTTGGCCTCATGCCCATAATCCAGGCTGCATCCCCACACAGGGGCAGCTCCTGCTTTTCCTCCTATTGTCAGTCAAGGTACCGTGGTGCTCACTACTCCACGTCTTACCCAGCATTCAAGATCCTTATTGTAGGCTGCCATGTGACCACGCAGCCCTCCGGGCTTTCTATGGCTCTTCTACAAGCCAATGCACTGTCTGTGGCTTAGCCTTGGTGGAAGCCTCTCCTTTCCCTTCCTGTTGCTTACCACCCAGCCTGCTCAGGCCAGGGTCCACTGCATTGGTCTGTAGGTGCTCACTCACACATGACTGCCGTTCCTCCAGCCTTTGCCAGGGACAGCATTCCGAAAACAAGCGGCTCACTGTCACCACTCTGGGTATTCTGGAGGAACACAGCTGTGGACCCGCAGGAGCTGACAAGCCTGGCAACCAGAGTAACAGGCTCAGCATCAGCCTTCGTGTCCACCAGTACATGAGGCCATAGGGACCCCCCGCCCCAAATACTGGGATGTGCCGCACTAAACTGATGCCAGAGCACCTGGGTTCCTCCTGAAGTTTGACAGCTACAGACAAGCCCAACCTATCTCACATTGCTCAGCTGCTCTTCAAGAGCCCACTGTCCCCACCTAAGGGATTCCTGAAGGCACACTGTGCTAGATACAGCACCTGGGAGGTAACACACATTTCTGAACAAAAGATACAGACACTATGAGACAAGTTCGCTCATTGAGTCCTTCATATAAAATCTAAAAGTAAACTAGAGGGCTGGAGAGATGGCTTAGCAGTTAAGAGCACTGACTGCTTTTCTAAAGGACCCAGGTACAGTTTTCAACACCCCCATGGAGCCTCACAACCAGCTGTGACTCCAGCTTCAGGGGATCTGGCACCTTCTGGCCTCCACAGGTACCAGGAACATATACGGTGCACAGATATGTGCAGCCAATGCATCCTTATACTTAAAATGATATAAATTTTCATTGAAAACAAACAAATAAATAAAAGTAAACAAGAAACAGTCCATGTATGTGACTTTTGAAAATAGACAGGAAGGCTTACAGGGTCCCCATGATCTCTGCAGAAAAAGACCCGGGTCATCTCACTAGTATCTCTCCTTGGGGTTCCTTGGTCATGTGGGTACAGACCACACCTGATGACCTGCGTTTGACCCCTCGGTTGCACACAATGAGAGAAGGAACTCCCAGAATCTGCCCTAAAACCCCCACAACCGTTCTGCAACACACCCATACCACACATCTATACACACATGATAAAATAAAAATAAATACAACTTTTTAGAAGTTTGAATTTGACATTTCCTTTTCTCATAAAAAGAATGTTGCCACACATTACCTGAGTACACGAATTGCCTGGAAAAACAGTCAAGTGTGGTCAGGCTGTGGCACCGGCCCTGTCTGTCCTTCACAAAAGTGGCTAGGGCAGGGAGGCCACAAGAGATCTTCCTCCCAGAGTACACAGAGGCTACCAGTTGGGCCTGGTAGCTCAGGCCTGGGATCCCAGCTACATGAGATGCTGAGGCAGGAGGATCACAAATTCTAGTCTCGTCTGGGGCACTCAGCAAGACCTTGTCTCAAAATAAAAAATAACAAAGGGCTAGAGGCCAGGTGTGGCCGTGCATGCCTATAATCTAAGCACTTGGGAGGTCAGGGTAGGAAGATCAGGTGAGGTCATCACCAGCTACCTTGGGAATTCAGCCAGCACTGGGCCTTGGTGGTAGAGTACTTGTCTAGCATGTATGAAGTGCTGAGATCAACCACACAGTACCACAAAATCCATGAATGAGTAAATAAAGCACACTAGAACCCAGAATCTCCTGACCTAGGGGAGACCCTGCTAGATCCTGCCTTCTCCTGTGCCTGGCTGATCATGTGAAGTACAAGGGGGTGGGGGGGGGCAGATAACACTGCCAAGTGGGATAGCTGCAGGACTTGGGGGGTTCTGATCCACACCCTTACTGCTCCCTGCAACCGGCTGAGATTCCCAGTTGCTGTCTGCCTTATTTGGCCTGGGCTGCAACCATAAACACTTCTGTTTGAGGCTTCTGCCAGTGGGTGGGGCCAGGCAGAGGAGGAAGAGGAAGGAGGAGGATGTGGCCGAGGATTCCGGCAGCAGCTAGGTCAGCTCTGCCCTTTGCTGGAGCTACACTAGACAGGCTATGATGTCAGGGAAGCCCAGTGGCCACATCTGCCATCTCCAGGGAGGCAGAGAACAAAAACTTAAGCCAAACCAGTCCAGAAGGGGTCTGGCCAATCCCCCTTCCTGAAAGAGGAGTGTTGGTACAGTCAGCACGTGAGAAAGCCAGCTGCCCCCAAGACTTGGGATTAAGGCTCATAAACTGGGTTAGTTAGAGAATTGTGGCCAGACATCTTAGCCCCTTGAGATCAGGCCTAGGTAGAGCTAAGCAGGAAAGAGTGTCCAGCCTAATCTGCAACTTCCTTTGTTTATTTGAAGTTGTCCTCCTCCATCACTTGTTACCTCTACAGCCCCAAGTAGACACTGAGCCTGGCAGTCATGTGAGCTCCCCATGAAAGGCAGACGGGGACCTAGGCTCCACCTTCTGCATCCAAAGCCCACCACACCAGCAGGGACCCCAGGCCCTCATTAATTTCAGACCCGGCCACAAACTGTTCACAGATGTATCTGATATGGCTGGCCCATCCTCAATGCCATTCCCGATCTGCCCTGGAGATGACTGGGGACAGGGAAGACAAGGGGGTTGTGAGTGCCTTGCCGACAGCTCCTCAGGGTACAAAGCAGACAGGAATAGTTTCACAGCACAGTGTGGTCACAGAGTTCTAAACGTACCAGGACTTCCATTATGCTAGAGAGAAAACAGATGCCCATGGGAGAAAGCTGAGACCACGGGACAGCAGCGCCAGGAGGGCATGTGCTCCAGTCCTGCCCCTGAGCTCAGGGGTCAAAGTGGGAGCTGGCCTGGCCTGGGCAGCGAGGGCGGAGAGACACTGGAACATGATGTTACCTACTTGGAGTCCAGCCAAACAGCCTGGGGCTCTGGGAGCACTTGGAGCATTTAATTATCACAATGTGAGGGGTTTAATTAGTGCGGTGTCTGGGAAACGTGGTTTCATGGCTCATCTGACCTGCATAGAGCAGGTCGAGTCATCCCGGCTCTTTCTCTGCACTGAGGGTGGCCTGGTAGCCACAGTATACTAAGTAAAGGGACACCCCCCCACACACACACACACACAAAGAGGAACAGGGGACCCATAGTCACATTCTCCAGTCTGGACAGCTAGCCACCTTTCTCTGTTTCCCTCAGCCCACAGTGATTTTGTGATACGTTGAGGAAGCTGCAGGGCAAGAGGTCACTGGCTGCAGACAAGGTGTTTGTGCAGGTGACGAGCCAACAGCAGTTCCAACCTAGCCCCGACACATGGAGGAGATGGGGGATAGCCACTGCCCAGGGATCTGGATGTGGCTCCAGCCTCTGGCTTCTCACTAACCTGGGGCAACCCCACAGCACCCTCTCCTAGGAGAGCATACCAGAGCTGTGGAAGAAGGTGGTTCCCCAGGAGACTAGCAGGAAATGGCTTGGTACTGAACCCTGTCTCTCAGCCAGGGCTGTATCAGGCAAAGAGGGCAAGGGTGACACAAGCTGCTGCTCGAGACCTAACGGCAGAGACAAGTTGGCAAATCAGGGCTGTTCGCCTCCCAGGCCCAACTTCTCAGGACAGCCAGAGACCAGAGATGGAGACAAAGGTACCAGGGGAGACCCACGGGCCATGAGGGGTTCCCTTTGCAGCAGAAGCCAGCTTGGTCCCAGTGATCCAGCTAAGCCTTGTCCAGGGACCCTGCTCACAGCCTCCCCCTAAACAATCCACACTGCCAATCATACAGAGGCAGAACTGTATTCCACACTGGCCCCTTGGAAGTTAGGCACTGCAGCCACCCCAAGTTGACCTACTCAGCTATCAACAAAGGAGGAGGGAACTCAGGGTACAGTGTGGGCACATTCCATATCGGTTATCCAATCCTCATCACCCGCCCGTGGGTCTTTCCCAGCCACCCTCCAGAGAAGGAGGAAGCCAGACATATCTGTAGCCATCTCTACAGGCTCCCACAGGTAAACAGGCAGGGTACGGCATGGGCAGGGCCCCAGGAAGTACACGGTCCAGGATAGTCTCTCTCCCATTTGGGAGGGAATTGGGCCCGTAGAACTGTTCCTGTCAAAAGTGACACCTTCCTCCCAGACCACCTGGAGCTCAGGGGTCTTTAACCTCAGCAGGAAGCCTAGCTAGGAAGGGGCCGCTGCTGGTCCTGTACACAGTGTGCCACTGACAAATTTAGCCTCAGAGCTAGAGTTCTTCCCTTAACACACTGTGAGATCTCCACAGTGAGCCACTCAGAGCCTCCACAAATGTCAGCTGTGTCCACTGCCCTGACCTGACCACAAGTCACCCCTTGCCAGATCCTGGCTGCTCAAGACTCCCAGGGACAGGAGCTCCTACTACTTTGAAGGAAAAGTGTGTCTGGGCCTCCCAGCTGAGCTGTGAAAGGCACAGGGCTGACCTGCAAAGGCACCACTCCGCATGTATACACAAGGCAGAGAAGCAAGGTCCCAGCAGTCCACAGAAGGCTTTTCTGGGTAGAGCCTCCTCTTCCCTACCCAATGTTCATGGGGGAAACGGAGGCACAAGGGGCATGACCCCTCCACAGCTTCACCTGCTCTTCCAGACACTGAACCCAGACTATGCCTGTCTGGAGAAACAAAACAAAGCAAAACAAAAAACAAATAAACAAACAAAACAAAAGAACTAGGCCAGGGCATTAGTAGGTCCTTGATCCACTGGCAACAAGCAGACATGTGCCTCTGGCGCTTTCTAGGAACACACGGACTCTGGGATCCCACTATAAACACCTGGACATTAAGTCAGCCCAGGTTAGTGGTCAGTTTCAGTTCCACCTTCTCCAGCTAGAGCCATCTGAGAGTATCACAGAGGGTGCTGAGGAACAGGGAAACTGAAGCAGGCTGACCACAGACGCTGCCCCAGGACCTGAGTTTGGGTGTGGGGACTGATGTCACCCAGAGTTCCAGGTTATGATTCAAACCTGCCCAGTGCCCAGCTGTTAAGTTGCAGCCAACAAGATGAAGCCAGCACAGTAGTTTTTGAATGCTCAGTGATAGCATCAGTTGGGTCCCAGCCCCTCAGGGGTTTTGCTAACTGCCTGGCTGAGCACAAAAAGGGCTCCTTGGTGAGCAGAGCAGGCTCCAAACTGATGGGTGAGCCCCTGGGGAAGGCAGCTCTGTCCTACCTCTTCTCTCTCAGGGAGGGGATACTCTAACAAGACAAGTATGTGGGGTGGGGTGTCTCCTGAACAAAAGCACTGAGCACCTCCATTCACTTGCTGGACAGGGAATGGGTCACCACAGGCAATTTGCCCCACAGAGTGGACAGCACATTCCAGAAGCCTCTTGAACCACACTGATTAGCATGGGAGGGCTGGCCTTGTGATCTGGGTAAACAGCACAGCCTCCAGAATTCCAAGCTGCCAGCTCTAAGCAGGTCACCTGAGGAGGCTGGGAAGGCTTGGGGAGCAGTGCCCACCCGCCCTGGCTCCGGACCTCTCTGAGCCTCTCCAACCCTCTCTGAAGTCCCTTCCTCACCTCCACACTCCTATTCGAGGCTGTAGCCTAACCCGGGCCCCACAATTCTCACAGCAGAAGCCCACCTGAGACTGATGTCAGAGAGGGACCCCAAGAATAGCACTAGGGGAGCCTTTCTGGCCCCAGACAAGAGCAGCTGCTCCCTTTCCTCCCAGAGAGGGCATATGCTCACCTGCAATGTCCAGGCCAGGCTGTGGGAATCACAAAAAGATGGCCACAGCTCCAACCCCAGATACCTGCAGCCTAGAGAGAGCTTGCTCACTATGGTAGGAAGAACATTAGACTATGAGTCAGTATAGGATCCAGATCTGCCACAAATACAGGTCAGGTGTGGCGGTGCACACCTGGCATTTTGGCACTAGGGAAGTTGAGGCAGGAGGATTGTTGTGAGTTTAAAGCTAGCCTAGCCTACATGGAAAGTACCAAGAAAGCTTGGGATACAAAGTGAGACCCTGTCCCAAACAAACAAAAACAATATGGGTGACCTCAATATCCAGGACAGACTGGCTCTGGAAACTTTGAATGTGCGATGCATGGCGTACATGCCCCTTCAATACAATGGTTTGCACAGATCCGACGTCCTCCCTTCTCCAGTACACTAAGTCACCTTCAGACAACTTACAGTACCTGACATGACAAAAGTGCAACACAGTTGTTAGACTGAGCTGTTCGTGGAACAATGACAACAAAAACAGTCTGTACAGTTTAGTGGAAGGGCATTACCGTAACCTCAGAGCAGAGGAATGAGACTCAAGGTTCACAGATGCAGAATTTGAAGATCTGAGGCTCAACAACACAGGAGTTGCCCAATGGGTCATGTAGCTACAGATACAATAAGGAACAAGGAGAGCTAAGCATGGCGGTGCGCGTCTTTAACCCCGGCAGAGACAGGCACATCTGAGTTTGGGGCTGGCCTGGTCTACAGAGTTTGTTCCAGAACAGCCAGGGCTACACAGAGAAACTCTGCCTTGGAAAAGGAAAGAAAAGGAACAAGGAGGGCTAGGACCCACCTTTAGAAGCCCATGGTTTCCCCGGGCCATGGTAGACAATAAACCAGTACATATAGGGAACATCAAAGGTGAGTACTCTGGGGGCAGTGGAGTTAGACATGGTGGCAGGATGGGCCTGGACCATGGGACTTCAGTAGAGAGAGCTTCAAGTGCAAAAGTGACAGGGCAGGACTTGCAGTGAAGCGCTGGGTGTCAGTCACAGAACAGGATCCCTCATTGGGCCATACGCCCCACTCTGTTTTGCTGTGCCCAGGTTAAGCGTCACCATCTTACAAAGCACAAGTCCTCAAGCCGGGCCTTCCAGCCATACCTTCAGCCTCACATGAGGACCCACAGAAATGCGGAATCTCAGTTACTTTTCCATAGCTGTGAGGAGACACCACAACCGAGGCAACTTACAGAAGAAAGAGTTTATTGGGGCTTACTTTCAGAGGGCCAGAGTCCACAACCATCACAGCAGGGAGTGTGGCAACAGGCAGGGAGGCAGGCGCTGGAGCAGTCGCTGAGAGCTTACATCTGATCTTCAAGCATGAGGCACAGAGCTGACTGGGAAGACCCTTTTGAAACCTCAAAGCCCACCCCCAGGGACACATTTCCTCCAATATGGCCACACCTCCTAATCCTTCCCAAACACTTCTGCCAACTAGGGACCAAGGATTCAAATAATGAGCCTATAAAGTCTTTCAAATCACTGCACTCAGTCTTTCTTACATAGTGCAGTCCTGGGGTGCCCTCCCTGTAACCATAGATTTCAGAGCTCCCTTGAGGAAGAGAGACAAGGTACAGGCCACACTTCTAGTTCTGCCTGCTACAACCTGTATAAATGCACACCAGTAAGAGCACATCCCTCAGCTGCCAGGGCAACGCAGAGACTGTGGCCTGCTCTGACCAACTCCAATAGAAGTAACACATAGCAGTTTGCCCCAGAAAGAAAGGAGGCTCCACAGGAGCTCTGGTACCTGGAAGCCCTCTGCCACCATGCATTAGGACCATAGCTTTCCTTGTAGATGTGGGTACCTGGCCACCACAACTCCAGCCACCACACACTCCCGTGTAGCTCTTTGGCTGAGACTCCAGGTTGTACACTGACTCAGACCACTGCCCTGTGATCTACCACAGCACCTCTTGGTGCGTTCACTCTACCTTATGTAATCTGTCCAGGGCCTGGTCATAGGCCATCCAGCTCGCCAAGGCCTCCCCAACACCTTGGAGGAATGTTACCTGACTGCCTCTGGCTGCTAGCACAGCAGGAAGGAGTCACTAGCCCAGGAAGCAACCAGATAGGGGAAGTTCCCTGACCAGGCACCCCAGCCTAGCAGAAAAGTGGCATCTGGACCCCCCCCCCCATCTTCCAGTCACGCCTTGGTAAATGGCAGCACAGGACAGATGGGCAGACAGAGATGATAGGCAGTAAATGTAGAGATGATAAATGGGTAAACAACAAGACAGGAGAACAGATAGAAGATGGATGGATGAATGGACAGATGATAGGAGACAGACAGACTATAAGCAGATAGATGATAAAGACAGATATAGACAATTGGAACACTCCTGTCTAAAACCTGTCTGCAACAGGTGACCCCTCCCTAGCCCCAGCACCCCAACATGAGCAGGAGATGGGACAAAGTACAGCCAACCAACAAAAGGCCCAGACCCAAGTTCTGCTCAACAGCTGTGGCCACAGGCAGGGTGGCAAAGTGCCAGGCTTCACATGTACTGTGAAGGTAAGTGACCAAGGGCAAATTCAACAATATCAGCTCTAAAACCAGACTGGTGGCCATGCCTGGTCTCACCCCAACAGGTGGGTACAGAGATGACTATGGAGGGCCTGCTGAAAACCTAGGCCCAGCAAGCCTCAGTTTCCCCAATTCATAGAAGACCCCTGACCAAATCTCAGAATACTTTGTGGTCTTAATTTTTAAGGCTTTAAAATATAGAGGAAAAGAGAGTGGGGACACACTTCCTGCTATTTTACCTTCCCCATCAGAGCCAACGGAAGCTGGTGCTCTCTACCTGGCTCCCATAACCCCCTTGCCTCCCCAGAACCCTTCCAGGGAATTGCGTGAGCCCTGTGCTTTACCCCAGGGTCACTTCCAAGGGCATTCCAGGACTGTGGCTGAGGATGTTTGGAACTGGAATAGAGGAAAACAGCTGGATTCCTAGGGGGGGGGGGGGGTTGCAGTGCCTGGCTGTAGAGCTTGGAACCTACAGGAGCCGTTCCAAGACCAGGGTACAGAAGCCAGGATCCAGGAGCCCCAGACCTGCAGGGGAGGAGACTGATGAGCAGCCCAGTCCTCCACAGCTACTGAGAGGCCTCTCTAGCTCTGATCACCACTCCCTCGAGGATGCTGAGGTGCTGAGGGCTGAGTCATTGCCATTCTCCTTTGGGGATGGAGGGGAATGGCTTCACCCCTTCCTCTGCTCCAATCTCAGAGCCCCACAGAGCATTGCCAAGGACAGACGTGGAACACCTTGGAGGGGGACACGGCTGCTGTCCCCACCGGTGGAGGATGAACCACGCCAGGAGGGACAAAGCCATCTAGAATCGTATCACTAAGGCAGCTTTCAACCCCAGGAACCATGCCCCCACCCTACAGGATTCAGAATTGGAGTGAGGAGGACTGCAACTCAGCTTTGGTGGGCTTCTTCTGTGGAACCTGTAACTCACAGGACAGAACCCTCACACCTCACACACTCCATGCCTCATCAAGTGGCAGGGCTCCCCTAATGAGCCTGTGAGCCTGGACACACCACTTTCTGTTACTTTCCTCCAAGTGCACGGCCTGGAGACTCTTCCTCAGCAACACCACAGCTGCTTACACTAAGCAGCTCGAAATCTGTGACCTCTAGAGCAGGAGCTCACAGAGGGGGCCACGAGCCCTGATTCTGTGCCGTCATGTGTCCTGGGGAGGGGACTAAAGTACCAGAGGCACAAGGAGGTCAGTCGCGCCCAGTGACCCAAACCCTTCCTCCCACGCTACACTGTGTCTGGCCCTTGAACACTGCCAGAATATCCCCACAGAGGCTTACTGGCTCCAGCAGAAGCAGTGAGCTCCCTTGGCCAGCAAGAGAAGCCTTTTAAGAAGCCACTTAAGAGCAGAGTGCGGGCTGTTCCCTGCACAGGCAGGCAGGGTGGGGACAGGGACAGCGCCGGCCAAGGGCTATATGTTCAGTTCCTGGAAAAAGAGGAGTGAGAAAAATGACGGGCAGGCAGCCCTCCTGCCACCACATCCTGTTTTTATGGAAAACTAATCTAATTCCTGACGGTGAAGCCAGCAACAGACATCCCCTGGGGTCTCCAGGGGCCTCGATGTCAGCCCCATAGGGTGAGGTCCCTCTGCCCAGTGTCCAGAGTGGCTATCCTCCCTGCCAGCCCCACCCTGGAAGGTAGAGCTCCCATCATGGCCACATTCTCCCCAACGCCCAGGGAGAAGCTGCATCAGTGGGCCTTCCCACCAGCGAAATGCAGGCTGATTCTCACCCTCAGCCCAAGCTTGGGCCATATGTCCCATGCAGCCTCAGTGTGTCTAGATATGGGGACAGCTTTCCTCTGGGAATGAAGGACAGGGAATGAAGTACTGGGACATTGCGTATTCCCAGGACCTAGGCTATGCCGGCAGCCTCATGGCCTGAACAGCCTTGGCCAGAGTTCTGGCTCAGCTTCTGATGGACTTTCTGGGCCTTAGTTTCCTGTAAAGTGGGTTCACAAATTCTATCTTCTTCAAAGACTTCCAAATGAGGGGCTGGAGAGATGGCTCGGTGGTTAAGAACACTGAGTGCTCTACCAGAGGACCTAGGTTCAATTCCCAGCACCCACATGGTGGCTCACAACTGCCTATAACTCCAGGATCCAACAGCCCCACACAGACAAAATACTAATTAAAAAAAACAAAACAACAACTACCAAATGAGAGTCACTGTACACACTGTGACCTGGTGACAGCTTGCTGTTGGCTCTGCAACTGCAAACTTCCTTCTTCACCTCCTGGAAACTGTTCACTGGGGCTGCACGTAGGGCTGCTGAGCCCCTGGACAGCCTTGGAAACAGGCAGTGGAATTCTGAGATTGACTCCCAACTCCAGTGGCCTCTGACCCGAAAGCCTTTCCTGGCTTCCTGTGGGCCTCCAAGGATCACTCTGAAGGGTCAAGGGTGAGCTCGGCCCCTTCCCAGGAGGGAAGAGGCCTAAAGACAACAGAACCAGCCCTACCCCTGATCAGGCTGCCAGAGTTAACATGGGGGGGAGGGGAACAGGTGAGCTAAGGGGCAATCCCTGGCAAGAATGTGTGGGGCGGGCAGGGCCAGAGCAGACCTCAGGTTCCTCTATTCTCCGAATAGATAGAAAGGGGGTGACTGGCTAAAGGGGCTGCCACATGCTGCTACCACTGGGGTCAGTGTGGACACAGATCACTGGAGGTTCTGCGTCCCACTGACCACTCCCAACAGTAGACATACAGTGGCCTCTAACTAAGACCTGTTCCAATATCAGTTCATAGTCAGGCCTCAGCAAAGGGAGCCTGACACCTCGCTGGCCGGAGATAACACCCACATACACTAACCCTGATGGCTGACCATCTACCCACCACTTTCCCTTTCAAAGATGCATGGTTTGGACCTCAAAGGCTACTGGATAGAGCCCGCTAAGCTTGAGGGAACCAATGGTGTACTCAGCTAACACTGTGTCTCAGGGAATCAGCTAACGCCAGTCACCAATTGTACCCACCTGCCCTGTGGCTGGCCACATCCTATGGACAGAAGGTCTTGCTCAGCCTCCCAGGGCCTGCTTGGTAGGGCCAAGGACAGCAGCTGTTACATGAAGCTACTATGGCAGTGTAGGGATGGCACAGCACAGATGGCACAGTTTGGAGGAGAACTTGCCCACGGATGTTCAACCAGAGGGCCTCAAAGCAGATGGAGCCATAGGGCACTGTGGCCTCACTCCTTTTATCAATGAGCTCTGGCTCAGTCCCTGAGCTGCAGGCTGCCTTGAGCAAGGAAGCCAGTCACCGCACTTGGCAGCAGGTACCCTCAGCCACTGAGGCATCTCACTGGTCCAAGCCCCTTTTTAAAGATGAAGGGTTCAGAGTGTAGAGAAGCATGTAACTTGCCTATAAAGGCACCCAGCAGCAGATGTCCAATACCACCCCTGACCTCCTCACCTGGCCAGCCATCAGAATGCCCCATGGCACACACTGGCGACAGGCAATGGTGTAAGCAGGTGGCTAACCTGGGCCGTCCTCACGATGCGCGGCTCACTGTGGCTGCAGAGAGAGAGAGAGCTGGCCTGCGCACCAGCCCTGGCCCCGCTCAGGTTGGCTTTTTAAGGCATTTTGACCCATGCAAGCTGTGGAGCTGCTCCAGAGAGGCCAAGCCGTGCAGCTGATAGTCGTGCAGCTGGGACTGGCTGGGGGAAGGCGTCTCTACACAGAATAGTTACAGTACTGGGCAACTGCTCCAGGCACTTCTGCGGCAAGTGCTTGGCCACACAGGCTCCATGAGGGGTGTCCCACATGCTGTGCAGGAGACAGTGTTTCTGCTTCTCTGCTGTTGTTTGGAGACAGGGTCTCACTCCATTGCTTTGGCTGGCCTGGGACTCTGTAAACTAGCCTGGCCTTGAACTCAGAGATCCACCTGCCTTTGCCTCCAGAGTGCTGGATTAAAGGTGTGTGCCACTATGCCCAGCCCTGCAATATTTGTTGTTGTTGCTTTTGGGACAGCATCTCACACTGTAGCCCAGGCTCACCAGGCTGGCATTAAATTAACAGCAATCCTTCTCCCTCAGCCTCCTAAGTGTTGGGATTATAGATATGAACTGCCATGCCTGGGTGACCCGCCCCACTTTCAGAGATGAAGGGACACCAAGCCTGACAGCCTAAGTTTGATCCCCAGGACCTATACGGTGGAAGAAAAGACTGACTCCCACAGTTCTCTTCTGATCTCACATGCACCCCAAAAATACACACACCGTCACATATAAAAGAAACACAATTTAAAACATTTAAACAAAGGGGGAAGGAGAATTTTCTAAAACATAGTTTGGATCCCAGCACTCAGGGAGGCAGAGGCAGGTAGATCTCTGTGAGTTTGAGGCCAGCCTGATCTACAAAGTGAGTCCAGGACAGCCAAGATTACACAGAGAAACCCTGTGATGAAAACAAAAACTCAGAGAAGCTATGTATATTGCCCAAAGGCATCCAGCAGCACAGCTGAGAGTCAGAGCATCTGAGGACAGACAGGATTCAACAAGATGCTAAGCCGGGCCCTGTCCTCCTCCTGCCCCCGTCCTGCATTGCCAATCACAGTTCTAAAATGTCACTCACAACCACCATGAGGTGTTCTGCAGAGCCCAGGGGGCTCTCGTGGCTACCCTGCCCCTGCTCCACCTCTTCCTGGAGCTAATCTGACTCAGAACTCTGTTTAGTGAAGAAGGGCCTGGGGTTCAATCCTGAGTGACCTGGGGAGAGTAGGGGCAATGGATGGCCTTTGCTATATTCACACCACCAGACCCTGACCACAGGCAGGTGGGCTGTGTGACCTAGGATATCTCAGGATAGTACCTGAGCCTGAGTCTGGCAAAGAGTGAAGGCTCTGGCTTCAAGCCCTTAAGATGGTGGGAAATACCTACCTCCTGAGGCCCCCACCTGGGTCTATCACTCCCCCAAAGGCAAAACCACAAGCTGGTGAGGCCACCCAGCAGGGCCAGTTTTCCTATGGTGAGTGAGGAGAAGGATAACTGTGTCTCAACACTCTCTGCCACACCTGGGGCCATGAACACCCATACTTCCTCACTGGCCTCTGAGGAAAGGCCTGTCATCTCTGGAATGTAACTTGGCCTGCTGGTCCAGAGCTCAGGGCTCCTTATCCTTGACAGCAATGACTATAGCTCCTCCCATAGCCCCAAGGCCAAGGTGTCTCTGGTCACCTGGGCCTCTGGTTCAATTGTCAAGAGCTTTACATCCTGTGCTTTACACAGTTGAGGGGGCACTGGAGGATGTAGGAGGGGTGCAGAGGAGCCTGAATGATGGTGTGGGAGAGGTTTGCCCACCCACTAAGAGACAAGCGTAGAGGTGGGAGGGAGAAGAGGAAGAGCGTGCCTTGAAAGTCCCAGGGAAAGACTCCCTGCTGTGTGGTCCTGAGGAAACTCAGCCTCATCCATGACTACCCAGTGAAGATGAAGGATGGTGCTTCCCAGGCTGAGGGACAGAGTCCCAGAAGGTAGGGGACAACCACCGACCGTCAGTGTAAGGAGCTGTCTACCTACGCTGTCAGAAAGAGGGTCCAGAACAGCCCAAGGACATCCCATCCATAGCATCCCTGACCACCACACACAGCTGCAATCACCACATATTTCACTTATTTACTCTCTAGGCTTGTCTTCACTATGAGAACTGGAAACTGAGGCAGGAGGCCCTTTACAGAGGCCTAAGGGTTCAGGTTCCGCCAAGCCTCCCCTAGGCAGGACTCCCCTTCAAACATCAACAGCTTTCTTTGGTCCCTGTTCCCACAGAACTGTGAGCCTCTACCCTGATCCAGGAAGATTAGGGCCTATGCTGCTGTCCTCCCTGCAGCTGGGAAGGGCTGCACCCACTGATAAGGTCTTTGTGATGGTTAGTTTTAACTATCAGCTTGACAGAAGCTAGAATCAATCACCTGGGAAGAACATCTTAGCTAAGAGTTGTGTAGATCAGGTTACCCAGTGGGAATGTCTGTGGGGGATTATCTTCGTGATCAATGGGTGTGGGAGAGGCCCAGCCCACTGTGGGTGGCACTCTTCCCTAGGCAGAGGGTCCTGACCTGTGTAAGAGGAGAGAAATCAGGCTGAGCACAAGCAAGTGATAGAAAACGCCTGTTTTCTCTGCTCTTGACTGTGGAGGTGCCCAACTGTCTCAAGGTCCTGCCACTGTGATGTCCCCTACAGTGATGAACTGTGACCCAGAATCATGAGCTAAAAATAAACCCCTTTCTTCCTTCGGTTGCCTTTTTGTCTGGATACTTCATCACAGCAACAGAAATGAAATTAGGACAGCCTGAAACGTGGTCACAGGGAGACCATGTCGCCAGGCAAGACTGGAGGTGTGTGACCTCTGACACCTGGAGTAACATCCACCCTGGGCCTCTGCTGACATTCCCTCTCCACCTACAGGATGGCAACTCCCAGCCTTTTCTTGACCCCACTAAGCCAATACAGACAGTAAACCACAGATGCATGACACGGGGCTCAGGCGGGAGCGCATGAGGGGGCTGCAGACATGCAAGGCCCCACCACTGTCCCCAGGTCACCAGGTCAAGCTTCAGGCAATAGGTCCAGCCACCTCCACATGATGGAGCAGAAACAGGACAGCCCTGTAGGGCCAGCCAATTGCAGTGCTGGGTTCTGGAGGCAGAGAAGGAGGCAAGAGGTTGTACCCAGATCCCACAAGGCATGCTGTCCCAGATAAGGACAGGGCCTGAGGACTGAGGGACAACTCAGCTGGCTAGCACAAAGCCTCTGAGGAGACTGGGGGCCACGGACTATTTGGGCTCCCAGAGGAGTCATCAGAGTAGCCCACACCTATAATGTGTGAGCCCCTGGCACAGCATCTGCCAAGCTCAGAAACTACCCTGTCCTTTAGACTGATGCCTGGGGTCTTCATGGGCACAGTACAAAGTGGGAAAAGTAGACAGGGTACAAAGACAGTCACGATAGTCCTTGGGAACAAAGACAAGAAGAGTCAGTACACCAAAACACAAGACCCCAGGTCCAGTGGACTAAGGAGGCCACATTGCAAGGCCATATTCACAAGGGCCCTGGTTTCAGGCCTGTGAATCTCAGAACAGGAGTGAGTGCAGGGAGGGAAGGAACAGCCACTCTGATGCAGGACGAGGTCCATGGGGTATGAAGTCTGACTGAAGGACTGAAGGCTGAGCAAGTGGACAGAGTGTGTGTGTGTGTGTGTGTGTGTGTGTGTGTGTATGTGTGTGTGTATGTGTGTGGGGGTGGAAAAGGACATTCCATAAGGCATCCAGGCAGGTGGTAGGCAGGACAAGGTCCAGCTACAGAGCAAGGCAGGGAAAGCCACATGGCTAAGGAATAAAAGCATTCTTGTGGAAAAGTGACCATCTAGACAGAGCAAGCAGCAGTCACACAGGTTAAGTGTGTGGTTGAAAAGGGCCTGTCCCTAAAATGACACCATGAACACTGGAATAGGTATGCTACACAGGCACAAAAACCCTTATGGTACACAGATAATAGAGAGCTGAAATGTCAATTTCGTAATAGACTCCAAGGATCAGAAATAAAGGGAGCCAGGTGGGACCCAGACACCTATAATTCCAGCCCTTAGGAGGGGGATCAAGAGTTTGAGGTTAGCCTGGGATACTTAGTGAGATCCTGACTCAGACAGAGCTGAGCATATACTCGGTTGGTCATCTGCTTACCTAGCATACGTGTGACCCTGGCTTCAATCCCTAGTACATGGTGGCACACACATGTAACCCCAGCACTCAAGAGGAAGGTTGGGAGTTCAAGAACACCCTTGGCTACACATGAAGTTTGAGGCCAGCCTGAGATGCACAAGGCCCCATCTCAAAACTTTAAAACATGGCTGAGGCGATAACTCAGTCAAGTGATTGTACCATGAGCATGGGGGTCTGAGTTCAATCTCAGGAAGGCACATGTTTGAAAAGCTAGGGAGTCCAGTGTGGCAGTGCATGCCTGTAATCCCAGCACTCAGGAGGCAGAGGCAGGTGGGTTGCTGTGACTTCGAAGCTACCCTAATCTATATATACAGCAAGGTCCAGTCCAGCCAGGGCTATAGAGTGAGTAAAAAAGAAAAGTAAGGAAAACAGTTTAAGGCTTCCTGGCCTGCAGTCCTGATCTAACTGGAGAGTTACAGGCTACTGAGAAGTCTTCTGTCAGAAAATAGGGTGGCCAGCTCCTGAGGACAAATGCTTGACGTTGGCCTCTGGTCTCTTTCTGTACCTGTGTGCACACATGAATACACACACACAGAATAGAGAAAGAAAGAAAGAAAGAAAGAAAGAAAGAAAGAAAGAAAGAAAGAAAGAAAGAAAGAAAGAAAGAAAGAAAGAGAGAGAAAGAAAGAGAAACCAAGACAGAGCTCATTCAATTTTTTTAAATGGCTGGAAGACATAAAGGAGTGAAGTCAGAAAGGGTCGCATACCAGGCCCAAGCGCCAGCTCAGCAAGCATCCATAGAAAGCAAGCTGAAGCCACAGAGGCCCCTCTGTGGGTGAAAGTGTCTATCACGTGAGCCTGAGAACCTTCGTACTTATCAGTGGAACTCATGCAAACCATGGCATTTGTCTGTAATCCCGGGACTCCTGTGGTTAGATGAGAGGCAGAGACAGGAGACTCCCCCAGAAGCCCATAAACCAGCCAGCCTGAAGCACACAGTACAGTGGCAAACAAGATGGGCCTTGCTTCAAACAAGGTGGAAGGTGGGGACCAATATCTGAGGTTGTCCTCGACCTCCACATATGTGCCATAGGACACACCCACCCTCCCACATGAACGTGTACACACGTATACATTCAAACACAAAAATAAAAATCTTTTAAAAAGAAACAAGGATTTGCCCACGTAGAAGCGGCTCTCCCGCCCGCAAGGCCTGCTGCCATGGATTGGGGAGGCAGGCGAGACTGGAGACCCAAGGCTCTCAGAGTGGGCAACACAGCTCTGGGGACCGCTTGGAGGGAAGGACACGGGCACGAGCCTGGGAAGGCAGGGACAGCTGCGGCCGCCATGGTCTCAGCAGCGCAGGCAGGAGAGAGCTAGTGGGTCCTTGTGGAGCCGGAAGAAAACACTCGGGCAAGGAAAAGGAAGAATAAAAACAGCCCTCGGGCTACTGGACAGTCTCATTTCCCCTTTAAAGATTTTATTTTTTAATTTATGGACATGTGTGTGAAGCTGAGAGGTAGTGGTGCATGCCTTTTATCCCAGCACTTGTCCTCTGCAAGAGGCACACTCTCCTAGCTGCCCAGCCATCTTTTTAGCGCCCTCATTTCCCTTTTCAAACTCCCAGCAATGCTGTTAGGATGATGCTGTTAAACAGTGTTTTAACTGTAAACAGAAATCAAGTAAATGAGAGACAGAGGGAAAAGGGCCAGGAGCATGCTAGAGCGACAGCCCAGGGGCAGACACACCTGCTGGGAGCTGGAGGGGGAGGCCTCAGCAGACAGACAGCAGGCTTTGGGGGTTCCAGGAGGTGAATACCAAAGTCTGTACTTGTGGTCTCCTAGGCTCACCTCCCCTCGGGTCCCCAGGGGACTTCCTTAGCAGTTCAATTCTCCCACTAAAGAGTCTTGGGAGGATAGCCAAGGCCTGGAGGACGGAGGTGGTATCTAGACACGGGAGAACCAAACAGCAGGAAGGAGGCGCTCTTACAGCCTTGACCAGGCTAAGCAGGTACCCTACCCTACAGTTCAGGGCATGGATGGGAGGCGTGGTGGTTTAGTGAGACTGGTCCCTGAAGGTTCATATATTTGAAGGTTTGGTTCCCAGCTGGCGGACTGTTTAGGAAGGATTAGAAGGTGTGGCTTTGTTAAAAGAAGTGTGTCACTGAGGGTGGGCTTTGAGGTTTCAGAAGCCCACACCAGGCCCAGTCTCCTGGTCTCTGCCTCCACCTTGGCAGATCAGAGGTAAGCTTTCTCCAGCACCACGCCCGCCTGGTGCTTCCCACTGTGATGGACACCTAACCCTCTGAAACTGTCAGCAAGCACCCAATTAAATGCTTTCTTTTATAAGTTGCCTCGGTCATGGTGTCTCTTCACAGCAGTAGAACAGTAACTAAGATAGGAGGCCAGCCCAGCTTCACGCTCCTCAGAGGCCAGCAGCTGTTCCCTGGGCCCATTTTAAGCTCCCATTCAATGGCAAAGGAAACCACAGGAGGCTGGAGTGGCCACCATCCCTCAGCAGCCTGAGCCTAGGGAAGAAATGGCCCCAGCTATATATACTTCCAGAGAAAAATAGCGTTGCACATTGCAGCCTGGTAAACAGTCGTGGCTGACCCTGTCAGCCCGTTCGAGAGAACCAAAAATACCCCCTATAATTATGCTATTAAAACATACCAGAAAAATGGACCCACCCCACTCAGCAAGGGTTCCTGGGATGGCTATGGGGAGTCAGGAGGCTGGACAGATTGGCTGAGGCATCTGATATCACCCAGGAGGCTGGTCTGGCTGTCCTTGTCCCCTATAAGATGATGCTTGCTTCCCGAGGTGGCCAGTTCCCCAAGAGACCAGTGTGAGTGACGGCCTGGACACAGCCTGCTATCTTCATGCATAAATGGGACAGGACCCACACAGTATCCAGCCCAGAGGAAGACATGGTGCAACTGAAGGAAAGGGAATAAGCGGGAAACCCCAGAACAACCATGGATGTCCCAACTACAAGATGAGGTAACAAGACTGTAGCAGCAGGCCACACACAGCACATGCCACTCACGCTGAGACAAGAAAGAGCTAGGGCAGGACCAACGCCCTCCTAGGAATGGGGTGGGGGTATAGTTAGAAATTCAAAGGGTTAAAGCGGAATTTATGCTCAGCTGACCTTAGCTTGCAACCTTCCTACACCCAGCCACAGTCCAAAAATACTAAATGCTGTACTCCAGAAGTATGTATTTCATATGTTTTCAGTTTTTAATTTTTATCTATTTGTGTGTGTGCGTGTGTGTGTGTATGGGGTGGTACGCCTGTGCTGCAGTATGTGTGGAATTCAGAGGACAGATTTGTGAGCTTTTACCCACTGAGCCATCTTGCCAACCCTTAAATACACTTTTTTTTTTAAGACAGTGTTTCTTTATGTAGTACTGGCTGGCCTGGAACTCTTAAACCTAGAAGCAGGCTAGCATAGAACTTACAGAGATCTGTCTGTCTCTGCCTCCCTAGTGCTGGGAAGAAAGATTTGTGCCACCATGCTGGGCTTAAATAACTTCCAACGCCATCTATGATGGTGATTATTTAATCTTATTATTAGCTGTTATGGTTAACCTCTAAGCCTAATATGTACATTAAATCTTGTAGCAGGTGCATATATAGAATGATGAATGACACAAGGAGTTTGTTTGGCACAATGGCAGATTTCCAACATCTACCAAAGGCATTCTGTTTGCTTTAGGAAAAACGGTTTGCTGCCTCCACTACAGGAGCCCGCTGGGGTTCTTTTGTTTGCTTTTCCTGGTGCTGGGAGCTGAACCCAGTCTATCATCCATCCCAGGCTTCCTATCACCGGACAACCCCACTAGCACCTCTTTCTGCTTTTTCCTTTGAAACAGGGTCTGGTAAGTGATGCATCACAGAACCTGTGATCTTCCTGTCTCAGCCTCCAGGGTAGCTGGGGTTTCAGGCTTTGGTCACCAAGACAGGCGCCACCAGGAGTCTTGGAGCATGGTACCATACAGATAAGGGGCCCACTGTAATTGAAAACTTGGCTGTGGGAGAGCCTCAGACCCTGCCCGGCCTGCCTCCTATGCCCCCACTCCCAGCTCTTGCTCCTGAAGGCCTCTCTGCAAAGAGGGGCCAGGCACAGGGAGGGCTCTCCTGCAACCCCAGCCTAGCAGCGCTAACTCCAGCAGCACACCGCCCACCAAGCACCAGCTGGTCTCCTTCTAAGGAGGCAGCAGGCCATGGAATGCTGCAGTGACCTCATCCTCAAGCCTGGCTACCTATTCCCTCCGTCTGGACCAGCTGACCCCCATCCTATACCCTCTTCTTCCTGCAACTCACGACTCCACCCTGGCTTTCCTCAGCCACCCAAGCTATCTTAGGCCTCAGTGTCCACCCAGCAGCAGGCCACTAGGTCACCTACCTTGTCCACTCATACTGTTCTGTCCAGACAGAGAGGGAGAGACTTTGGAAGGCACTTCTGGGGTGCCCCACTTTGAGGGATTGTTGGAGAGATTGTTCAGGCTATCATTATTAGAGTCCTTTAGGATGGCCCTATGTGGGGCCCCTCTGAGAGGAGCCAATGGGAGCCTGTTTGTGGGTGTAACTGCTTCCTTTGCTCCTCTCTCCACCTATGCACAGCTGCAGGGGCTCACAGTCAGGAAGGGGTGAGTGCTCCCACCTCTGCCACCACGTCCAGCAATCCCACCCCCACCCCCACGCCCAGGCACCACTGGCCTGGAACCAGAACTTGGCTCCTGGCTGTTACCCAGCACTTTGTCCCACAAGACCTAGACGAGAGGACGCATGGATGAACTGGGAGGGTGCAGGAAGCTGCATGCTGAGTGTGCAGCTTGGTGTTCCATGCAGGGCACAGAACTGGAGACCCCCTGAGACAGGTCCTGTGCATGGAAACTGAGGGCACCAGTGCCCGACTTTCTTAAGAAGACTCCTCTGTGCTAAAGGGAAGCCAGCGGCGGGAAGCCCCATTCTGCTCAGCTCCCAGAGACCTGTGAGTCTGGTGGCCGACTCACAGCCCTGCACAGCACCTAGCCACCAAGACCAAGGAGGAAGGACAGCCTTTCTTCAAAGACAGCTAACCCTTCCACCTCCCCAGCTTGGGTGTGGGATGCACAGCCCAGGGACCAGAAATCAGAGTCTGGAAGTGGCTTGAAGCTGTTATAGCTCCATTTACAGGGGAGGAGATGAGGCCCTGAAAGAGGCAAAAGGCCAAGCAAGTTCAAAGCAAGATGAAGGGACTGGCCGTCACTGTCTGCTGTCTTTCACCAACAAACTCATCCACCGTGGCACATGCTCCAGCAGGCTCTGCCCTCCCCGTGACCTTAAATAGGTACCTGCCAGCAAAGTGGGCAAAGGAAACTTCATCCCATATGGATGGGAAGGGACATGCTCTTGGGCCTGTGAACTCTTCTTAATCCTAAGCAGCTGCCTTCTGACAGGGAGCCCAAAAGCCAATGGTGGGATAGAAGGCAGGTGTAAACGCTGAACTCTAGGGACAAGAACAAAATGCAAATGAAGAAGCAAGCATCTAATTATATTTCTATAATAGGTAACAAAACTGAAAAGAGATCTCAGAGGTGCAGGGAGGCCCAGACTGGGAGTCAAAGGGCTTACTGCTCCCCCCAGCTCTGACAGTAAGAGAGCAAACTTAGTGTTGTCAGTACATGCAGGCAGAGGCACCGCCCAGGAAGCAGCCTGGGGCCAGGATTCTGCCCACCCCAGCAAGGTCACTTCCTCTGCAGGACCCTCCCCCTGGCTGCCAGTGACCACCTGCAATAAGCACACAGCACAGGCTGCCCTCAGTTCTCCAAATGGTCCTCAGCTTCTTCCCTAAACATACTGAGATCCGGTGGGTTCCCTGTCCTGCTTACTCATATCCTCCCAGACCCAGCACATAAGGCAGGGTCCCACCTCTCTGCCAGGCCCAGTCACTGACGCTCAGCAGGGAGTCCCCCACAGTGCTTCAGGGGGAAGTAGGACCTCACCCATTCTGTGGCAGGAAAAGCTCGACTCTGCCCTCTTACTGCTCTCTCTGGCCCTAAGCTGCAGCAATAGATCTGACCACTGAGTGAGGGCTGGCCAATTGCTCTCTGAAGTGTGTGTGTGTGTGTGTGTGTGTGTGTGCCAGGATTGGGGACTGGGGGCAAGCCAGATACCATTCCCACCTCCAGCCTCACAGCTGGACAGTGACTGACCATGAAAATACTCTGAGAAGGAAGACACATGCCTACTGTAAACAGTGATACTTGACAGAGACAATCAATCAAGCCCAGGTGCCACTGTGTCATGGATGTGCCTCCCATGCTATGGCATGTGCCATGTGTTGGACACCCTGAGAGCAGAGACCGTGTTGCCTTGTCACAGTCTTTCTCATCATCACCCTCAGCGTGGGAGCTTTCTTCTTGCTTGGGTTTTACGTTCCTAGTTCCCCTGTGAGGCCAAGAATCAGGAGACCTGTGCTTTCTCTCCCAAGCACAAAACATCCCTTCGAATCCTGATCCCCAGGCTTCCAGGTCAGCAGCTGAGTCTGCCCGGGCTGGTCCCTGTTCCCTCGGGACTGGGGCATCACCTTGCCTGGCTCTCCAGATTATCATCCTGTTAGGGGAGTGTCAAAGGGGGTTGAGCACCCCAGGATGATTCACCTTCAAATGCTGAACCAGCACCCAGCATTTAGGATGACTAACCTGTGAAGCCCTTGTTTCCAAAACACAGGACTCAAAGTGTCCTGTGGAGGAGGGGGAAGGGCGGAGGGTAGAGGAGGCCTCTCAAGAGATAGAGTGAATCTTCCACCTCCAGCAAGAGGTCCCACAGCGATGACTATACCCCATAGAAATGAAAGCGATGCCAGCACCTCCTGGGACACCACGTGGGATCTCTTGGCTGGCTCTGTGTCCCCTGCCCACCTCCCCCAGCATAAAGAAAACTGTTGATGACCAAGCCCACACCCAGGCTCAGTGTCAAGGTAGGTGTGGCCTGTGCTTGGGTATGTTCTCATGAATGGACTTTATTGGGGGGATAGTTTGGGCCTAAGGAAAGACAGGAGCATTAGTCATCAATATTCTTTTGAAAACTCCCCAGGTGACTAACACACAGGCTGGGTGGGAACCCCCTGAGCTGGCAAGGCCTCCTTCACATCCTAACCAGACTCAGACTGGAAGCTAGCTTCCCTGCCACCCACACACTGCCGCTGAAAAGCCAGGGGAACTCAGAGCCCTGACTGATCCTCAGGGGTCATAAGCTCTGGCCAGCAGCCGGCTGGGCCTGAGCTCGAGGTTGATTTCAATACTGCCCACCAGCTAAGAATGGTTTTCGCATTTTTTTTTTAACAGCTGGGAAAAAAAAAAATCAGAGTATTTCCTGATGTGAAAACATTCACAATCTGGTCTGCCGGAGCAAAGGCTGCCAGTTTTGTTTAAGCACGGTCCCGCTTGTGGATGAGGCCCTCTTCCATGAAGATGAGGACGCCTTTCTTCCCACACAGCAAGACCACCTATTCCCTGTCCTGACCCTCTTATCCCCAAGTGCTGACAGACAGTTAAGGAGCTTCGGGTGTCCTGAGAAACAGCTCCAGCTGAGGCACCTTTGGGGTACCTGTCTTCCACATCCTCCTCCTCCCGCTTGGCTTATTTTTACAGTCGGCCTGTGTACAGGCCGGTGAGAAAAACAAGCCACCAATGTGGGCCCTGAACCTTGGCTCTCCTAAGTCCGGGCTGAGGTGAGGACGGTGTCCCTTGGCTCCTCCTTTCCAAGCTCAATGGTTTTCATTGATTCCTGCCTTGAAATTTTTCCCCCACGCCCCACCACATTTTGGTCCTACAAATCAAAACTTAGCCTGTCTGGAAGTCGCAGTAAGGGTTTGCCCAGGAGGCTGGACACCCCAGGAGCCTGTGCCTGAGAGAGCTACTTCAAACAGGGGGGGGGGGGGGGCGAGCAGTGTCCGGGAGGGACTGAGGGGACCATGCACAATCCCCCACCTGACAAATGAATGTCCACGGCGCAGACAAACGTTCCCAGCGCAAACCACTTCATCTCTCCGTGGGCTAACTTGATCAGACCGTGGAGAAGGTCACATGTGGAGGGGAGCTGACTGCTTCAGGAGGCGTAAGGGGGGTGAGCGGCTGGAAACGGAGCCCTGGGTGAGGGTGGGAGAGCTGCAAAGGAGCCCAGCACCTATGACACCAAAGGGGAGCTCTTCGCAAGCCAAGGGACACACGCCAAGGTTGGGGAACTCCAGAAGCTCCTGGGGCGCCCTGTGCCCCGGTCCCTCTGGAAGGTAACCAAGTAGGGCACGAGGAAGACAGGAGCTTTTTTCAAGGCATGGGGCAGGCCAGCCGCCGAAGTGGGACTAAGAACACTTGGGGACTGCGCCTAGGGCTGGAACATTAGTTCTGGTAGGAAAATTCTGACTTGAAAAGCTCTAGGCTTCGTCAGGAAGTCACGATGCAAGTTCGACTTTTTCTTCTTCTTTCTTTTTTCTTAAACACGAAAGAGAATAGAACTTCGCGCTCCCCTCACGTCTCAGACACACACAGCCCCTTGGCCGGGCCTCTCCACCGAGCCCGCGCGGAGACGCCCAGCGCTATCTGGGGCACAGGGGACCCGCGCCTCTGCGGCTGCCTGCCGAGCTTCCAGCCGGTGCCCGGGGCCGCCAGCGCGCTCACGCCTCAGGAATGTGGGCGCCCTGGGCCGCGAGCCCCGCGGAATCTCCTCGCCTCTGCTCGCCCGCGCGCACCCTCGCGGGGCCGGGCGGCGCGGCGCAGCGCTCCCCGGACGCAGCCTTCCCGCCCGCGCCCTCCACTCACCCGCCAGGAGCGTGCAGGGCAGCAACAGCCAGTAGAGCCCGGCGCCCAGCGCGTGCGGCTCCATGCCCCGCGGCCCGGGGGCAGCCCGGGGTCCCGCCGCCGTGGCTAAAGGGACGCGCGAGGGCCGGAGGAACCGCGCGCCATGGCACTCGGGGCGGGTCTCCGCACGTGCGGCGCGGCGCTGCAACGACCTCCCGCGGGCCCCCGACTCGGGCCGGGGTCCGGGCCGGCCGCGCCCTCTGGTACCGATGGCCAGCCCGCGCGCTGGGGTGTCAGCCCGCCCCCGGCGGAACTCAGGGCGGCTCGCGGAGGCTGGGCTGGGCCGGACGGCGACTCGGCGGCTCTCCCTCTGCTCCCGCCTGCGGGCCTTTATAAGCTCGGCCCCCGCCCTCCCCGGAGTGCCCGCCTCCGCGCTTCCCCCGACGGCCTGGCGGGCCCAGGCACCCCACGCTGCCCAACGCAGTCTCCCTCCCTCCCTCCCGGTCTGGCTGGTGCTGGTGAGCCGGAGACCCTGGTCCGCGCGTCCCCGAGGACCCCGTGTAGCCCACCGCAGTCACTCGCACAGTGCCAGTGGGGCGATTCTCTCGGGGGGGGGGGGGAGGGCGGGGCCAGGGACCCGGGATTGGGGCAATACAAAAAGTCTCGCAAGGACCTGACTCCCCAGATCCCTTGGAGCACCCACGCCCAACTGCGCCCCTCGTGGCTGGAGCAACTTTCGCTTTGCTCCCAAAGCTGTGAGGACGCAGCGACCCCTGGGGGCTGCCAGAGTTCCAACCGCAGCACCTCGGAGGCCACGCTGGCCAGGCCTTGGTGATTGGGTGGAAAGACACTGCGCTGCCCTGCCACTAGACAGCTGCATCCCACAGTGGTCTGGACTGGGGCTTTGGGACTGCTTCCAGTCACTCCTAGCCCACTGTGTGGCTTGGCCTTAATCAGTGTGCTAGAGACAGTTGCAAATGCTGCCAGAGCACCTGCTGCCCCATTGGTGGCTAGACCAGGTCTGAGTCCTGCGTGTGCTGGGTACCTCACCCAAGCCGCCTTGGTTTGGCTCAGAAAAGAAGAAAGAAAAAGGGGCCCAGGACTGTACAGCTGCACCAAGTTCAGCATGCCCAGACTCAGCCGCACTGGGGGATAAGTAGAGTTGGAGCTTAAGGACCAAGCGAGATGGTGTGATCACTATTGAGCCTCAGGCACCAGCAGGCTCAAGTCAACCAATCATCACTTCAGAACCTTCATTTCTCCAAAACCACCAGAAATGCAGGCTTTCCCTGGACCTCTGGTGTTTAAACCTTGCCTAACTTGGTCTCCAAGATTCACCTCCAGTCTGGCTCTGAAGGGGAGCTGCCCAGACATGGGGAAGGCTCACAAAACCGTTCACACCTTCTTGAGCAGCAGTTCTCAACCTGTGGGTCGTGACCTCCTTAGAGTTGTATGACTCCTTCACAGAGGTTGCATATCAGCTATTTATAAACAGATATTTATAAACAGATATTTACATTATTATTGATAAAAGTAACAAAATTGCAGTTATGTAATAGCAACCAACTCATTTTATGATTGAGGGTCGCCACAACAGGAGGAACTGTATTAAAGGGTTGTAATATTAGGAAGATTAAGAACCGCTGTTCTAAGGAACGGAAATGTTTGTGGCCCAAAACTGTCAAATTAGCAAAAAGTGAAAACAGAAAGGTGCAAGCACAGGAACTCTCAAAGCAGCTAAAATGTATCCTGCAGCGTTGTATCTTCTCTGTAGCAGTTAAAGGGCATCTGAAGACTCCCTGTATTGTAGGAGCAGCTTCTAAGATACAGTGTTACCGCTGGGAAACCCGTACCACCCTCACATGCAACAAAGCAGGCAGGAAGCCTCAGCCTGCAAGCAAGCGCCTACCTTCTGATGTCATGATACTAAATGTCACATACTAAATCAAATACAATTCACAAAACGGACCAGATCCTTAGTATCAGAACTTTCCTACTTGTCGCTTGCCAAACAACAGGAGAGGAGTGGGCTGGGCCAGTAAGAGCCTGCCTGGCCCGCAGCCCTGGAACCTCTGTATTACTTTTCTCACTTTTTTCCTCTTTCTTTTGACATGGCTTCAACTTGCTCTGTAGCCAAGGATAACCCTGAACTCCTGATCTTCCTGCAGCCAACAGGTGTGTAGGATTGCAGATGTGCACCACCACACAGAGTTTATGCAGTCCTAGGGATTGTCCCCTAGGTGGGGAGGATGGAACTGGGCCAGAGCAGACAGGGGGGTTCAGCTCTGCCACTAGGATTCCCATGTTTTCTGAGACATAGCCCAGTCATCACTGCTTGCCTATACTGGAATGTTAATCCCGGTATGCAGAATCCCCCAAGTGTCTATGAGTGGGTGAATGGGTGGGCAAAAATGGTTGAGTATTACCTGGCAGTAGAAGGGAACCGACTTATAGTACTGCTGCCAATCAAACATCTGGAAAACTCTGAGCCAAGCAGTGAGAGTCTGACACAAAGGACGAATGGTGTATAATCCCAGGGTTTGGTTTGTTTGATTTTGTTTTCTTTTTGTTTGGTTGTTTTTTTAAGACTCAAAAACCAATATAGAACTTGAAATCTGAGTATTAAGGGAAAAAAAAAAAACTATCCACAGTGGACAAAAGGTAAAATCAGGCCAAAGGTTATCAGCTGAGGACTGCTAGACAAACTGTGTCTATCCAGTGCCAAGTAGCCATTTTATTTTATTTTTTGAGACAGAGTCTCATTATGTAGCCTTGACTGGCCTGGAACTTGCCGTGTAGACCAGGCTGATCTTCCACTCATCGAGATCTACCTTCCTCTTCAGAGTCCTGGGATCATGCTGGACTTCATAGAAGTATCTAGATTAAGTCAGGGAGTCAGATGGGGAGAGTAAAAGACTGGGAATTTAGAAGATTCTAGGCTAGGCATGGTGGCACAAAGCCGTCACTGCAGCTCTCAGGATGCAGGAGGATTGCAAGTTTGAGGCCAGGCTGGACCAATTTATCTCCAGAAATGAAGAAGAGGAGGTAGAGGATTATGAAAGTGCTTGAACGCTTTTCAGTTGCACATTTTAAAATGACCAAATGTGGTGGCACAGGCCTTTAGCCCCAGCACTTGGGAAGCAGAGGTAGGTGGATCTCCGAGTTTGAACCCAGCCTTGTCTACAGAGTGAGTTCCAGGGACAGCCAAAGCTACACAGAGAAACCCTGTCTCAAAAAAAGAAAAAGAAAAATGATTAAAATGCCAAGCTGATGCTGTGTGATTTACTATAGCAAGCAGGTTTTTGTTGTTTATTTGTTTGTTTGTTGTGCCTAGTCTTATCATACCTTGTTAGGCCCTGTTTGGTTGGTATCCCTGGGACGCATGCTTTATTCTGAAGGGAAACAGAGGAGTAGATGTGGGGGCTGGAAAGGGCTGGGAGAAGTGGACAGAAGGGAAAGTGTGATTGGGATATATTTTATGAGAGATATATTTAAAAAAAAAGAGCTGCAAGCCTGTTTACACAATTTTCAAACAGCAATCTTAACCCCCTCCACCAGCCCCGGAGGCAGCCCATGTTGCTGATTTCTCCAGCATCTTACTTCCTTGACTCCTGGCCAGCAACTGTGAAATTGGGAAGCTATTATTTTATCTCTCTGAGAATACCTCTGCCAAGTGCCAGGCCCCATTTTTGGAAACAGAAAAATGCATCCAGAAAGCTGGCTTGTACCTGCCTTTGCTGGCAGATCGAGGGACTACTCCAAAGGGCTGCTTTGGCCTGGGCACAGAAACAGGCTCTATCGAGACACAGCTCTAACAGATGGGCCATTCCCATCTTCTTCCTCCCTCAATGTAAGGGTCAGCAGCTGGTGAACCCAGAAAGGCCTCTCCAGGTTGAAAGGACCCCAACTCGTGTTGGGGAGCACACTTGGAGCTGTCCCTTGCCCTCCTGCCTTCAAGAGGCACATAAGTTAAAGCTCTCACAATTAGTAGACACCCTCACAGCCCAGTGCCTGGCAGGAGCCCAGGGGCTGACCTTGCCCACTCTTTCCCACTTGAAGACCTATCCCGAGTCTGCCCCTGCTTTCGATAATACTGGACAAGTGTATTGAAGACCCCAATTTCATATCTATTATTTGGAGACATATCTAGAACCTTCCTGCTTCCTAAATGCCAGGTAGAATTAGAAGGCTGGTCATTGAAGTTGGACATAGTATATATTGTGAGCCCACCATTCAGGTGTCAGAGGCAGGAGGATCACACCAAACTCAAGGCCAGTCTGGGCTACAGGGTAGGACTGTGTCCTCCCACCCCTCCCAAAAACAGGGTTCTCCGTATAACAGCCCTGGCTGTTCTGAAACTTGCTTTGTAGACCAGGCTGGACTTGAACTCACAAAGGTCCACCTCTCTCTGCCTCCTGAGTGCTGGGATTAAAGGTGTGCACAATCACTACTTCCCCCCTGCCAGTTAAGACCATGTCTTAAAACAAATAAAAAGCTGGACATGGTGCCTTATAATCCCAGGCCTTGGATATTGAAATAGGAGGATCAGGAATTCAAGGCCAGACATGGCTACCTGAAACTAAGTCCTAAATAAATAAATAGATAGATAGATAGATAGATAGATAGATAGATAGATAGATAGATAGATAGAGAGATAGATAGAGAGATAGATAGATAGTCAAGGTCTAAAGGCTTGAGAGAGAGATGGCTCAGCTGGACGGGTAAAGCTGCTTGCAGCTGTGTCTAACTTCCTGCATTGGGTCCCCAAGAACCCATGTGAAGAAAGAAGAGAATCACCTCCCAGAAGTTGTCCTCAGACTTAAACATACATGTGGTGGCACAAGCACACACACATGTACATGTACACACACACACACACACACACCAAATAGATGTTGTTTTTTAAAAAATAAGGTTGGTAGTTGAGACTCCTCTGGGAAGCATGCCAGTAGGGCTTGTGGCCAGGAGGCTTTGGTAAATTACTAACAGGAGTGGGGTGGGGGCAGGAGCGAGAGTTTTGCCCACACTCATGTGAGGAAGATGGGGGAAGGCAGTCAGATTAGTCATCAGCATTTTCCAAATGAGTTCAGCATCAGAAGGATGTCTGTGGTTACACTAGCCCATCTAGGCAGTGAAACCAGATCAGGACTGGAGTGGGGGTTTTGGAGGGACAAGCCCAAACCAAGCAGAGGTTGATGGCTCAGACCCAAGCCCAGAGCTGCATGAACCACATAAATGTCCCATGAGGTTGTTTCTAGACAGGCCACAGAGGATCTATAACAAAGCTTTTGTCCAGACTTCCAGGGCCCTGAACCATTGCACTGTCTTTTAGGAGCATCAGCGGCTGAGTGGCTGGGCAGGCCTTCCAATCCATGCCAATGCTGGAGCAAAGTGAGCCATAGACAGAGGGTGCTCCTGGCTCTGCCACCTGCTCTCCAGCCCTGGCCTCCTCCCTAGGACTGGCTCCCCCGTCCTGGTCCTCAGAGGCAGGGAAACACAGCATGGTCTCTTCCAGGGTCTGATCAGAGCCAGGACCGAAGAGGTGCAGGCCTGAGTGCAGACTTGACTACCCCTGCCCCTGCCACTCACCGTTTCCCTACCCACAGCTGAGGGGTGGAGCTGCCAGTGAACTCAGCCCCTTCCTCCTTCTCTGGAAGCTCCAGGACTGGTTATAAAAGAAGGCCCAGCCCCACTCTGGAAGCCTGTCCAGGCCCTTCATGACCTGGCTTACTTCAGGCTGAGGGTGCCCAGGTGTCTCCCGGCCCTCAAGACAGAAGTTGCCGGGAAGGGCAGAAAGCATGCTCACACTGGCCACAGTGAGGTGAGCCCTCTTCTCACGCCCCGAGGGCCCAGGTCAGGAGGAAAGGACTTAGGCACCCCCAGCCTGAAGTTGGGCTGATTTTTTGTCCCTCCTTCCAGGTGACAATGACCAGTACTTCCAGATCTTAGGGTAGCCACATTTACTGTTTAAGTACTGTGCACCAGTGCGGTGGTACCCTGAGGCCACCAGAGTGTACCCTCTGTTTTACAGCCACCTGGGTGCCACCCCCAAACTCCTGCAGAATGACTTACGAGCCCTTTGGCTGCCCGGTGGTCACTACCACGTCTGGAGAGATAAGGGAGACGAACCTGGACATTTCCTGTGTCAGCCCCCAGTCATGGCCAGGACTGAGCGCTCCTGGACCGTCTCCCCAACTTGGCATCCCCAGGGTCAACACAGAGAGCCACCTGGTCCCAGAGAATCCTGAGGTCAGAATCAGACACCACTGCAAAGTGCTTGCTGCCAGCCCCAACCAGCAAGTGCACTCCTTGTAGCCACAAACAATAAGGAGTTCACAAAACCTCTTCTAAAGGGTATAGCTGTCCCCACAGCTTTGGGTAAATACCCAAATCCAGCTCATCAGCATATTGATGACTGTGACTGAGTGCCCAGCTCCATGGAGATAGTCAGCCAAGACCAGCCTCTAGGGCCGCCCTTAGCTCCACCTCTGCTTCCTTAGTGTTCTAGGTCCCCAGTCCTTGGCTTGGGGTGTGGCTCAGTGGCCATATGAGTAGCACTGGCTTATATGGGTGTGTGTGTGTGTGTACACTGTCCTGTCCCTGACACAGTCCCAACTGTTAGGTCTCAAAGAAACCTGGGACAAGTCTCAGTAACTGGCTTCTCCCAGCACTGCAACCCCCTCCCCTGGCTTCTAACCCTATATAACCTCAGCCATCTTGCCTTGGCACTCTCTTGGCCTTCTCTGCCCTCTCTTCTCTTCCTCTTTTACTCTCCTCTACCCCCTCTCCTCTCACGGCCTGGTTCAGTCTGGATCCTTCCAGATGCCTCTGGCTGTGCTCTCCCTCACATCCACAATATCCTTCTCCTCAACCATACCTGGGAACACTTCATCCCCATTTTCTTCTCCTCAACCATACCTGGAAACACTCTCATCCCCATTTTCTTCTCCTCAACCATACCTGGGAACACTCTCATCCCCATTTTCTCACTCACCTGCTACAGCAATTATTGAGGAAGGAAAAAAAATAGACTTCAAAACCAGGGTCTCTGCAGGTTCAACACCTCACCCCTGAATGTAGCACGCCCCACGGCAGCTATCTGTGGTCCCTTGTTATCCCTTAGGACCGCCCTCTCACCTCTGGATTCCTTGAGCCCTTCTCTAAGCTGGTTCTTTATGGTGGCTTTGTTATCAGGGAAAGGACTGAAGACAGGGCTATAGGTCAAGAGGCCCAGGGCCTCTGCCAACTGGCACGCCTCAGTTCTGCTGGCCCTGAAGACTGGCTCAGTGAAATCCCATTTCCTTAGCCCTGAGCTGGCCTTTTAGACAGGTTCTTCATCACCTCCTTGTGTGGGGGCACATCTGAAGGCTGGACCAAGCCAAGGGATAAGTAAGGTAGACAGATACCCTCTCAGGAGTCTCTCAGGCACAGCTTGGTGCAGGAATGCTGAGAATTCCCCTCCTAGATTCCACACTGGGGATGAACTGCCTGGAAGCCCAGAACTGTTCTCAGGGGTGGGGCCCATGACTGCCTCCTTCTGCTCTCTGCCATCTGCCTGTTTAGGTCCCTCCCAGGGCCTGGGGACCTTCCTCTTTTCCTGAAGTGTCGTCTTTCTCTTCCTCCTCACCATAGGCAGGACTTCGCCTAAGGCTGTTAAAGACTCTATGCTGGTGACCACGTGGCCTCCCTGTGGCCTCCGACCTTCTGTGTGGCTTCCCCTGCCCATGCACCACAGTCCAGCCACTACTCTCAGTCCCCATGGCAGGAGGAAGGTCAAAATGCTTCCAGGTCTTCTGTTCAGCTTATGGTCCAGCCACCATCCCACTCTAGTTAGGAAAAGCTATAGGCCTGCATCATATAGGGCCTACTCAGTGTCCTTTAATGCCCTTGGCTCACTTCTAAGGTCACAGGTCCAGCCACACAACCTCAAAGCCCAAGTGCCTCATCCTAGAAATTGTTCTCCTTTGTCCCAGGTCCCAAATGTCAGGGTTAGAGCTGCCTCACCTGTCACCGAGGCACGTCATCCTGGCCACCATTCCTAACTGTGGGTGGCTCTGTGCGTCAGCACTGCCTAAGAGGCAGGCCAACACTAGCTTATAGTTCACCAAGTGAGGCCAGCGTGTGAGCATTGTACCTAAGAGGGGTTGAGCCTCCATGCAGGCCCTCTATATGCTGTATCTGACCCCAGGTTTGGCTTTCTTTCTCTCTCTCTCTCTCTCTCTCTTTTCTTCTTTTGATTTTTTGAGACAGTTTCTCTGGCTCTCCTTGAACTCACTTTGAAGACCAGGCTGGCCTCGAATTCACAGAGATCCACCTGCCTCTGCCTCCTAAATGCTGGGATTAAAGACGTGCACCAACAGGCTTTTTCTCTTTCTTTTTTCTTTCTTTCTTTCTTTCTTTCTTTCTTTCTTTCTTTCTTTCTTTCTTTCTTTCTTTCTTTCTTTCTTTTTTTTTGAGACA
Source organism: Pachyuromys duprasi (assembly GCA_028658305.1). Classification (NCBI taxonomy): domain Eukaryota; kingdom Metazoa; phylum Chordata; class Mammalia; order Rodentia; family Muridae; genus Pachyuromys; species Pachyuromys duprasi. The sequence continues at coordinate 57,147,849 of CM053744.1, forward strand.
GGGTTTCTCTGTGTAGCCCTGGCTGGCCTCAAACTCACCTGCCTCTGCCTCCCAAGTGACAGGATCAAAGGCATATGACAGTACACCCAGCTAGTGAATTCTTTTTTATTTTCTTTCTTTTTGAGACAAGAGTCTCACACTATAGCTCAAACTTAAGGTAATCCTCCTGCCTCAGTCTCCTAGGTGTCTTTATCTTAAATGCTATCCACCTGTGATACAAATCTGTGGGTTTTTCCAGATAACTACATCAGCTGCTCTCCAGCTCCTGGCCCCAGGCAGATGCAGGAAACCAAACACTTCATATGGCCTGTTCTAGGAGCCAGGGAATCATGGGAGCGTCCCATAACAACAGCCAGCCTCCCGAGGCTGCAGGCACACAGGAGTCGGCCATTATGCTTGAAAGCGGCAGCACGTAGAAGACCAGCACTCATTTGGGCACTCAAAGTGGTACTCCAGGGAGGTGCTCTGTGAGGCCTTCAGGACCTACTCTTCCTCCTTAGGCAAGAAAAACAGCCTAAGGGAAAACAGTTGGGAAGGATGCAGGGAAGGGACCTTGGGATGAGCTTACTTACCTCACCATGCGCAAGGCCTGGCTTCCTCCTACAATAAGCTCTGCAGTTTGGGGAAAATTTTGGAAGCGCTGCCAGGGCTCTATTGAGTTATTCAGGCAGTTCTAGGCATTTTTTTTCTTGAGTTCTTATAAATAATTCAAAGACCCTTTGCAGAGGAGGGGCTAAGTACAAGGTCTTTGGAGGGTAGGAGGCAGCAGATAAGAGACAGTGGGTGGCTCAGCCCAGCTGACTGGTGGTCCTCAGCAGGGCACCTACACCCAGAGCCCTGCCCAGGCTGTGCACTCGGGCCCCTGTGTCATGGTTGGTACCTTTAGTTGACTGCGCATCTCTCGAGAATTACGTGCCCCTGGAACTGTTACAGCTCCACCTGTGGCCAGGGCGGGTTGCTGTCTAGGCTGACACCCACAAGTCATTTCCTGTTGACAGAGTCTAGATGAGGCTTCTCACCATGCCCTATTTCCACAAAGCTTTTCTCCGCCACCTGAAATAGGAGACCCGGGAGAGGAACAGTGTGCTGGGAGCATTCTACCCAAGGCTCTGGGATCAGTAGAGAAGGAGCTATAAACACGCCAGGATAAAATCATGCAGTGCTGCAGCTGCAGCTGAGAATGGCAGTGACGGTGATGACAATCAAGGTCACGATTTTGGTGGCTTGTAACAAAGGTAAACAGCAAATGTTTCGTTAAAGAAATTATATTATCCAGGCATGGTGTTGAACGCCTTTGATCCCGGCACTCAGAAGGCAGAAGTCATCGGGCAGATCTCTTGTGAATCTGAGGCCAGCCTGGACTACATTGTGAGTTCCAGGACAGCAAATGATGCATAGTGAAAGCCTCTCTCAAAAATAACAAATAAGCTAGGTGTGGTGGCACACACCTTTAATTCCAGCATCTGGAGGCAGAGGCAGGTGGTTCTCTGTGAGTTTAAGGCCAGCCTGGTCTATAGAGTGAGTTTCAGGACAGCCAGGGCTATGAAGAGAGACTGTGTCTCAAACAAACAAAATAACAAATAATTCATTTTACTTTGAGAGACATTTAGGGGCATAAGTGATATCACTTAATTATCCCAGTTATTGCAGTTTGGTGCTGGAGAGCCGGCTCAGTGGTTATGAATACTGGTTGTTCTTCCAGAAGACCTGGGTTTGATTTCCAGCACCCAGATGGCAGGTCAAACCATCTGTAATCACAGTCCCAAGGGATCCAATGTCCTCTGGTCTCCATGGGCAATGCATGCATGCAATAGACATACATGCAGGCAAAAGACCCATATAAAAATCAAAATAAAAGTTTGACTCAATTATTGCCACCTGATTCTTACTCCTTTTCGTATAGAACTAGTAGAAAACTTAGCGCCACACAGCTCATGCTGCATTCCTAAGGTATGCAATGTTAGATGCTGACACAGGACATGCAAGCAATGGTTGCTTGACAAAATGCAGAAGCACTCGAGAGGCAGGCCAGTAGGCCTGAGTACGTTAATTAAAGCTAGCAGGAAGACCCACTATGGGTAACACCATTCCCTTGGCACAGGATCCGCGTAAACAAGCTGAGCACTAGCATTCACGAACTCCTCTCTGTGCCGCACTCTGGACAAGATGTGACCAGCTCCCTCAAGCTCCCTCCTACTGTAACTTCCTTGCTATGATGACTGGAATCAGAGATTGTAAGTCCAATGGCCTCTCTCTATCTCTCTTTTCCTTTTCTCTGTGTAGCCTCAGCTGTTCTGGAACTGGCTCTGTAGACCAGGCTGGCCTCGAACTCACAGAGCTCCGCCTGCCTCTGCCTCCCATGTGCTGGGATCAAAGGTATGCGCCACCACCATCCAGCCTGCTTCTCTCTCTCTTAAGTTGCTCTGTCAGGCATTTTGTCACGGCAACAAAGAAGAAGAACTAAGACGGATAAAGGCAGGGTTAGCCCTTTTCCATGTGATATTTTCTGAAACCAAGTGTGAGTGAGAAGGGGGTGTTTGTCATCACTGACATGAGGATGAGGCTCTCAGTTCTTCCTCCTTGGGGTCTTGTAGCCACCTTGTTGTGAAGCAGGTCCAAAAGACAACACATCCCGGAGCTGACAAGGAAACTGAGTCTTGGAAGGAGCAGAAACTGCTGGAGTCACTCAACACATGGCAAGCAGAGGCATCTCCGCCTTCCATCCTGTTCTGTCTCATCCATAATGGACTCCAAGGCTGTCTGGCAGACAGGGAGCCAAGCACAGGTCAATCCTAGCTGAGACCCAGATGCCTTCATTGAAGGTGAAAGTGCCCCTCTACTTGGCCACAAACTCTTGAGTTAAAAGCCAAGACCACAAAAAGCTCCTCTGTGGCTGCGGGTGGCTAACAGATCCTCAGCAGGTCCCCGAGAGATTCCGTGAGCCTGTGTGCTGGCATCACTTACTGTTTCCTGTCTGGGAGCCTGAGGGAGAGCGGTACACAGAAAGCTGGAATGGGGAGTGAAGTCCAGCTCCCTGGCTCAGCAGCCTGGAGCCTCGGCTTCCTCAGCTGCACACAGGTATGACTGAGAGAAGCACTTTGAAGGAGACAGAGAAGCCATTCCAAGCACAGGAAGCAGGGCTGTCTGCTCAGCAAACCTGGACAGAAGCCATTCTCCATCACTAAATGCATCTGGAGGCAGCGGGGGCTGCAGCTATGGCTTCTGGTCATTGTTTCCCTCAGATGGCACGAGGGTGCAGCAGATGAGCAGAGCCTGCAAACCATCCATCCTGTAACCGTATCAAGGTTGTAGCCTGGCAGAGAGCAGGTCTCAGGGAACCAGGGTGGGTTCTAGGGAAGTTAGGCGAGGCCAGACCATGGCTATCATCAATACTAAGGACCTATGGCAACTCTAATCGTCCTCAGGTGGTTAGAAAAAGATGGGGATGATGATGGTGAATATGGGGTGACTTACTTTTTTCACTGTTGTAACAAAATACCCAACAAAGGCAACTTATTGGATTTAGAATTACCATGGACACACCCCTTTGGATGTGCTTCTGAGGATGTTTCAAAAAGGTTTAAAGGAAGGCGAATGGCACCGTGTGTGTGTGTGTGTGTGTGTGTGTGTGCACCCTTGTATGTACTAAATAAAACGAAATCGAGGTGAGTATACATACTCATCTCTCCTACTGTGTTCACTGTGCCCAGGTGCCCCGCCTCTTGTTCCTGCTGCCATGCTTTCCTATCATGATGAACTGTACCATGTCCTTCCTCAAGTTGCTTTAATAGTAATAGATGTCCTATTACTATTATTTAAAGACAGGGTCTCTTAGACAGCCAGGGTTCCACAGAAACCCTGTCTCAAACAAAACAAAACAAAAACAAAGGACAGGCTCTCTCTGGCTGACATGGAACTTGATGTTTAGACCAGGTTGGCCTGAAACGCACAAAGACCCTCTTGCCTCTGCCTCCTGAGTGCTGGGACTCAAGGTCTGCGCCATCATGGCCAGTTTTGATGGGTTTTTGTGACCATGCTTTAAATAAGGCCCCGTGGATCAGAAGAGGCCTCAACCAGGGCTTGTTTTGTCTTCCAGTTTGAAGGTCCATCATGGCAGGGAGGGCGTGGCAGCAGGAGCAGGAAGCAGTTGGTCACATGTCTTCAGTCAGGAAGCACAGAGGTCTTTTTAGTTCATTTATTTATTTATTTATTTTCTGAGCCCAGTTTTCCCTGGCTGTCCTAGAACTCACTCTGTAGACCAGGCTGGCCTCAAACTCAGAGATCTGCCTGCCTCTGCCTCCCAAGAGCTGGGATTAAAGGTGTGCACCACCACCACCTTACCTAGTTTAATCTTTTTAAAAGTTATCTGACAGGGTTTCATGTATCCCCAGACTGGCGTTGAACCCCAAAGTGTTGGGGTTACAAGTGTGAGTTGCCAGGCTGCCTAACCTAGCTCTTTCTCCCTTTTAGTCACAGTCAGGGACCCTTGCCCACAGAATGGTGACCCTTAGCCTTCTCACATTAATTAGCCTATCTAGAAAATCCCTCATGGACATGCCCAGAGGCATGGTGATTGCTAAGTCCATCCAAATTGAGGATGTTTAACGGTCAGAGTTAGGGAACACAGCTCAGTTGGTACTGTGCCTCTGTAACATCACTGTTTTGCTTTCTGTGTTACCATCAAGGGAGGCCACCGCACAATGGGTGGTAGTCAGACTAGAGAGCCTTCTCTGACCCCAGAACATCTGATTGGCTCAGCCATGCGTCACTTATCTAATCGGCTGTGACCAAAAGGCAGCTGGCCTTGTCCTGTCACTTAGGCAAACCAAGATTTGAGGGGCCCCAATGCTGTGTCATCCCAAAGTCCCACTTTCCAGAAGTGGCCTTACAAATGTAGAATGGTTACTATGGGCTGCACCTAAGCCTCCAGAAGGAACACTGGCCGTGAGGTTCCAGGACATTCCACACCCATGAGGAGCGAGCATCAAGTCTCCAAATTCACTACTTCTAAATCCTGGTTCTTTACTCCACAGCTGCAGATGCAGTTTAGACTCATGTTCTGGGCTGTACCAGCTCCCACCTCCTGAGAAATCTCATTTGGGGCAGCTGGTCCTTAAGCTATCCAGGTCTCCTCGATTCCGCTTCCGAGCTGTCCCCTCCCCTTATCCCCTCCCTGCTTGGGAGCCACCTTTGTCCAAAATGACAGTACTGTCTGCATGGCCCTCTAGGAGTGTTGGGAACACTGGGTGGCAGTGACTGCCAGGTCATGGGGAAAGCAGTCCTGTGTGTCCTCCCTGGATTTCCCAGGCCTCTAGGCCGCTTCCTGCCACGGTGCAACTCCAACCTCTGCACGCCTTCGCCCGGATGTGGCCAGAGAAATGAGATGCCTTTGGGGCATGTTCGGCTGCATGAGCCATCCTGTGTAGAGTCCTCTCGCGTCCGGGACCAGGTACTCAGCAGTTGCTTGTGACTCAGATTCTTTTTCTTTGCTGGCTTTCGAGACCAGGCTTATTATTTTGCAAATGTGAGGAACAGGAGCAAAAGCGCCTCCCTTCACCTGATCGGTGCTTTGCCTCCCAGCCACCACTCTCCAAGCAGTGTGCGAAGTGGCTTTGAGACGCTTACGCGCCACAGCGCGCGGAAATGACGTGAATAGCTCATTGCTACGCGGCTCCTCCGCGTGCCAGTGCTCAGGAGTCGAACCCGTTCCTGCCCCTTCTCCTGGGCCGCTCCCAAACGCTGTCACCCAATCCAAAGGTGTGGCGCCGGTGGGGGTCGGGGAGAGGGGTGGGGACGTGGCCCGGCGTGACGCATGCGTGTCTTGGTGCATGCTAGCACGCATGCTCTAGAGTATGCACACATTTCCCCCCCCCCCTCCCAGAGCTGTGCGTAATGGTACGGCCTGGGCGGGGCGAGGCTGAAGCCGCGAAAACCGCGCGAAAGCCGCGGGAACTAGATTTTTGGCGCCATGGCGCAAAGTCGTGTTACCGATTTTTATGCGTGCCGTCGCCCGGGCCTTACTGCTCCGCGAGCCAAGTCGACCTGTCTCACCCCGAGCTCCAGTGGGCTCGTGGCCCCCGAGTTCACCCGGAGCAGCAGCCGTAAGCGTGCCCGTCCCCACGACGAACCTAGGAGCGATCAGCCCTCGCCGCCCGCGCGCCGGAGGTTGCGGCTGCCTGGATTGGTGAGGCGTGCGCGCCATCCTAAAGGACCCTTGGTTAGGGGAGGAAATCCTGGTTATCGGGCGCTCAGGCAGGACACTGGGCGCCAAGATGCAGGGAGGAGTACGGTCGCGAGCAGCCTGGGCACCCCTTCCTCTGCTCAGGGGAGTCAGCGAGAAGCCACCTAGACTTACTGGGAGGCTGCAGCAGGCAGGAGGGTTCCGCAAAGAACTGGGCTGGAGCTCCTGAAGTGGAGGGAAGGCATTGGAGAGTCAGGTTTGAAAGCTGCTACAGGAAGGAGCAGGCCCAGCAGGCCAGGTGGATCTTTCCTAACTGCTTCATCAAACATCTCGATTGACAGGCACCCCCTAGAGCCAGGCTCCAGCCTTCAGGGTCGAGTGAACTGACAGTCTGGTTCTAGCTCTGCAGGCCGGTGCTCCTCCTACAGAGCAGGTACCCTTTCTCACCCCAGTTTATTCATCTGTGGCTTCTTAATTGCCAGGACTCCTGCCCCAGTGCCCCAGCTGAGCCCAGCTCTCCAGCTGACCCTGGCCCCCCAGCACACCCATCCCCCATCAAGAGAATAAAGAGTGCCATTGTTTCTGACGGCCCAGGCCTTTGTGCCACAGCTCAACAGCGGGACAAGGTAAGGGGGATGGACAGAGGGTGGGCCGTGGGCAGGGGTGTGGACAGTTGGCAGAACTGACAAGCACCTGTGTCCCCAGGTCCCTTCAGAGGAGTCCATCTCAGAGCTCAAGTCCTGCCTGAGGCGGGCACGGAAGTTGGGAGCCCAGGCTCGGGCCCTGAGGGCTAGAGTCCAGGAGAATGCTGCGGAGTCTTGTATCCCAGATGCCAAGGTGCCCACAGAGCAACCATGGTGAGTGCTAGTGGGCCACAAGGTCCAGGGGAGGACGAGCCTTTGGGAGGGCCTGAGTGGGTGGATGGCCTTCTGGGGAGACAGTTGGTGTGGCCACGGGGCTTGGAGCCAGATTGCCTAGATAATAGCCCAGTGTGCTCCTTCCCGGCACTGTGCCCTTGTCCACCACCTGAAAAGGGCATGGTCACCCCTGGCCCTGGCTCGTTCTAAGTGCTATAGGAAGCTGTGTGTGCTGTGCCTGTCTGCCTCTCCAGCTGAGGTTGCTGGGCAGGCGGGTAAGGCAGAGTTGTTGTGTGGAGCAGGCTGCTTCTTGTCCCTTTCTGATGCTGGCCTCAAGGCAGCAGCAGATCTGCACGGACTTTGTGAATGGGTGGTTTTGAGGTTCTGGTTGCAAAGGACTGTACTGCCCTTTTGGCTGGTGGTTGGGGGTGAGTGGTGTCACACTGTGCTGTTTGGTAGTCTAATGAGCTGCCCCGTTGACAGTGTGGAGAAAGTCCCTGCCTACCAGCGCTTCCATGCCCTGGCCCAGCCTGGTCCCCCGGGCCTTGTCCTCCCCTACAAGTATCAAGTGCTGGCTGAGATGTTCCGAAGCATGGACACCATCGTGAGCATGCTTCACAACCGCTCTGAGACCGCGACCTTTGCTAAAGTCAAGCAGGGCGTTCAGGACATGATGCGCAAGTGAGTGGTGTGCTAGGAGCCAGTTGGGTTCTCTTGATTTCCAATGCCGCTTCCTGGCCTGCTCCATGTTACTCAGCCCTTTCTTCCTTCTCTAGGCGCTTTGAAGAGCACAACGTTGGCCAGATCAAGACTGTGTACCCCACATCCTACTGCTTCCGCCAGGAATGCAATGTCCCCACTTTCAAGGATGGCATCAAGAGATCTGATTACCAGCTCACCATAGAGCCCTTGCTGGACCAGGGTGAGTCTCTGGCAAGGTCCTGGATGTTCTCACTCGTCTTGGGCTTTCGTGGGGGAGCTTGAGATGTGGTCCTGGGCTTGGTTTGGGGGTCTTAGTCATGGGCCCTGGGCTCACCGTGGTTTCCCCTTACAGAGACTGGCAGTGGTGTCACACAGCTCACCGCCACGTGCCTCCTGCAGCGCCGGCAGGTCTTCCGGCAGAACCTGGTGCGGCGGGTCAAGGAGCACCACAAGGTGAATGCCGGGGTTTGTGGAGGCCATTGAGCAGGTTCAGTCCCTGCTGTTAGTGGACAGTGGTCCTAACAGCTCTGCTCCCCCTTCGGTGGCTGTCCTTAGCTCCGATACAAAGGTTTTTCCCACCCCCTGGCTATGGTTATCTCTAAATGTGAGGAGGGCTGATTCTGTTGCCGACACCTACACTATAGGCTGGAGCTGGGGACCCTGGGAATCTGGAACGCAAAAGCTGGGGTGCTCGGCATTCCCTTGAGATCCTGTGAGGGCTTTCGTGTCATTTGGTTAACCATGGCCGTGTGCTAGGAGCATGCCTTTCTTTATACTTGACTGTGTACCTGGGCACAGAAAGGCTAAATTATTTGCCCAGGGGTTCCTTCTGGCTAGAAATGAAATGAGTAGTCCAACATTCTCCTTTCCTTCAGGCTTTCCTTGCTTCATTGAACCCCCCTATGGCTGTGCCGGAAGACCAGCTGACACGCTGGCACCCACGCTTCAATGTGGATGAAGTGCCTGATATTGAGCCAGCTGACTTGCCCCAGCCTCCTGTCTCGGAGAAGCTCACCACCGCCCAGGAGGTTTTGGCCCGTGCCCGAAGCTTGATGTCACCCAAGGTGAGGCTCTCTAGCCTCTAATTTCATCCTTTCTCCTCAGGGAATATGGCTGCCTAGCCCCAGAGGGCTACCTGAGTGCCTCTGGGTTGGCCTGATGCTCCCTCAGCTGAGGGCACAGAGACATAAGGTGTGCTCTGTACCCTGTCATGAATGAACACACTCATACAACTAGCTGTGTGCATTTGCTGGGCACTCCCAATATTTCTTGGGTGAGGCTCCTCTCACAAGGATAGGGCAGTTTGTGACCTTTATGACTTCTGCAGATGGAGAAGGCCTTGAGTAACCTGGCCCTGCGCTCAGCCGAGCCTGCTAGCCCGGGCTCCTCTAGTCCAGCTCTCCCAGCCACCCCACCTGCTGCCACTTCCAGTGCCCTGAAGGGTGTGTCGCAAGCCCTGCTGGCACGGGTAAGTCCTGGGTAACAGGTTAGGGGGACTTTGTGATGAGAGGGGCCCCTTGGTGACCATTTGCTGCTGACCCTCCCCCATGCAGATAAGGGCCAAGGAGGTCCAGAAGCAGCTGGCACAGATGACGCGGTGCCCGGAGCAGGAGCTTCAGCTGCAGCGGTTAGAGCGCTTGCCAGAGCTGGCCCGCGTGCTGCGTGGTGTCTTCGTGTCCGAGCGTAAGCCGGCACTCACAATGGAGGTGGTCTGTGCAAGGATGGTGGATAGTTGCCGAGCTGCCCTGAGCCCAGGGGAGATGGAGAAGCACCTGCTGCTCCTGGCCGAGCTGCTGCCAGACTGGCTCAGCCTGCATCGCATTCGCACTGACACCTACGTCAAGCTGGATAAAGCTACTGACCTCGCTAGCCTCACTGCAAGGCTGGCCCACCAGGTCCACGCTGAGGGTCTGTGATTTGCACTCTTCGTCTGACTGCCTGTTCATCAGTACAACCCAGTTAGGCTTCGCTGTCCACATCACAGGCCCAAGGGCCTGCCGCCAGTATGGGCAGCTGCTGTGCCCATGGATCTCGTAAAGTGTTGGTATTAAATTGGCTTCTGAGCCTTTGGGGTACCCCAGCCCCAGGGAGAGCAGAGTATATTGGATGTCCATCCCACAAGCTACAGAAGACTAGTACTGGGTACTGTCAAGATTAAGGTCCAGGGGGAACCCCTGGGCCTGCCTAGCCTTGTTCCTCTGTGGTCCTGACAGCTGCTGACTTGTTCAGAGCCCGAAGGACCCACACAGAACTTGAACTTCTGGCCAAATTTCACAAGGATGATGATCTGAGTGGCCGAGTGAGATTGGGCCTTCTGTATTTAATGAAGATGTCTTTATATGTTTTGAGATCAAGGTTTTTGTGAAGTTTGTTCTTTTGTGTGTGTGTGTGTGTGTTTTGTTTTGAATTTAACCGTCTATACCTGTATGGCCCTGGATATGACTGTTAGTCTTGGCTTCTTGTAAAGTCATCCAAGATATAAATAAAATACCGCTGAGATTAAACTGAATCTCACTGTAGGATCCCTATGAATGGTGCTCTGTTGTACAGTATATCCTTTCGTGACTAGTGAGATCAGGCTTGGTCCAGGAAGAATTTGCTGGGAGTGTGGCTCAGTGGCAGAGCGTTGGCTTGGCATATGCAAGGCTGATTCTGTCATTCCCAGCACCCCTGCAACTTGCTATTGATGTTTAAACAAAATTGGAATTTTTCTTTTTGAGACAGGGTTTCTCTGTGTAGCACTGGCTGTCCTGGAACTACATAGACCAAACTGGAGATCCACCTGCAGGGGTTAAAAGGTGTGCACTACCAGGCCCAGCTGTAAAATACAGGGTGTTTTTGGAGATAGGGTTTCTCTGCATAGCCTTGGCTATCCTGGACTCATCACCAGGCTGGCCCCAAACTGACTTCCTGAGTGCTGGGATTAAAGTCATGTGCCACCACGCCTGACTAAAAGACTGTTTAAGGTAGTGACTTCGTTTTGGTCCTATAGGAATGGCCTAGAAAAGTAGTAATGCTGTTTAAATTTATATGTAGTTAGCTATCTCTATCAAAGGGAGACTAATAAAAGTACCTGCTTCGTAGGGGTTGTGCCTTCTATACACAGCTGAGCCTGTCAGTTTCCACCTATTGTGGGGAGGTCCACAAAGTGCCACTGAGTCCCCATCCCTGTAATGTCACTCTGGAGGCTATGGAATGTCTCCTGTGCAATAGGCAGGAGACACCATGTGTAACAAACTGTTTATTGCTTTTGCTGTCATGCCCTCCATAGTGCAGACGGGGCCCTGTTCCAGGGTCTGGTACATCTAGAAGATGTGAGGCCCCAGGTGGCCCATAGGCCTGGCCATCAGCTGACCAAAGAAACATATGAACACAGTCACAGAAGAGCAGCTGGCGGTTCATAAAGGTCGCTTAGGTGCCCAGAGCTGAGCGGCTGTCTAGCTGTTGGTGCTGGAAGCGGGGGTGCGGCAGCCGCTCACTCCCCAGTCACTCGTACTGCAGGAGAGAGAAGAACGGTACAGGTCCTAGCTTCTCCCTGCCCTTCAGGGAGGTCAGCTCCACCAGGCTCACACACTCCACCACCTCAGCCCGGAGCTGGCCCAGCAGCTCACAGGCGGCACACATGGTTCCTGGTGTGAAGGGAGAAGAGAAGTGTTAAGGTTCTTTGCTGAGTCAGCACCTGGACAGGGCCTGGCCCTTTGTAACCTGTAAAGTCCTGGGGTGGCTCTTACCTCCAGTGGCCAGGAGGTCATCTACAATGACTACTTTCTGCCCAGGTTCTAAAGCATCTTTCTGGATTTCCAGCTCAGCCTGAAGACAGGAAGCAGTGTGAGAGTCTAGGAGCTAATAACAACTGTCCACTTTCCTCAGCCTGCTTTCCATTGCTGGCCTGCCCGTGTTTCCTGGTGGTGCAAGCCTGGCCCAGTGTCTCAACCTCTCTCAGCCCCAACAGTACTCCTAAACATCCGCAGCAGTGGTCTGACCCTGCGTGTCCTCTAGCCGAAGCTCGCTTACCTTCCCATACTCGAGGGCGTAGGAGGCCGACACAGTGGGACCTGGCAGCTTCCCACGCTTCCGGATGAGCACACAGCCCAGGCCCAGCTCCTGAGCTAGGGAGGGGCCAAACAGGAAGCCCCTGGAGTCTAGGCCTGTCCGGGTAAGGGAGAAGAGGTGTTGGATGGAGTGATAGCCTACAGGCCAGGGGTGGAAAGGACAGTAATAGAGATGGCTCTGGCCATCCACCCAGGAGCACTTTAACCACAGGGTGCATCCCAGTCTTTACGGGGCCAGCCTTCTGGACCAGCAGGGCCAGCACAGGTCTTGCTCAAGGCCCCTGGTGTAGTGTCACCTTGGGTTCCTTTGACTCCAGGTCACTTCCAGACCTGTGCTAAAGTGGGAAGAAAGATGCATACCCTAAATTCTGGAGCATGGCCAGGGAGTTCCACCAGGAAGTGAAGTGGGCACCAGTACTCTGGCCCCTGAGCATTTGCCAGGCCCACCCTGTTCTCTGGGGTGCCCACCCTCCCTTCTGGACTCCCCCTGGTGAACATTCAGCTACCCTAGGGTGTTTCAGAAACTCAAGCATGGAGCCTGGAGCTTGTGTAAGGGAACAGACATGCGTCCTAGTGTAGTCCCGAGATAAACAGCCCCGGAGGCTACCAGGCTTGAGGCCTCCCCAGGCTTGTTCCTTGCTGTCCCAAGGCGACCACTAGCAAGGATGTCCATCATCTGGGTTTCCAGGGCTCAAAGTTATCCTCAGAGCACACACGTGCGTCTCCCAGTCCTGCTGCCAGGGTGCTAGCCAAGCTCCAGGCCTGAGAGGAAGAGCTGGCCCTGCACACATGGAGAGATCAGAGTTCATCTCTAGTAGGGAAAGGCGTTGAGAGGTCAGAGGGTGGGAGACTCCGCAGTCATCCGGGGTGAATACTGGACCAACGCAGAAAGAAACAGGGAACTAAAGTAGTGTCAGAGAAAGGAAGGGTGGGTGTGGGTGACACGGAAAAGGAATACGGGATGGCGGCCTGGACAGTGGGAACGGGCACGGCCGAGCAAGGACACTTGCCTGCGATGTAGTCGATTTTGCCGCCATGCGTGGACTTCAGATGGTTGGCCAGGAGGCGGATGGAAGCTCGGAAGGAGTCCGGGTCTTTCAGGAGGGGCGAGATATCCCTGGGAAGACAGGATGGTGACTTGGGCGGAGGCCCCGCACGATCCCCGAGACAGCCCACGCGCCTGCGCCGGAGGCTGAGCGCGCGGCGCCAACGCCTGGGCGGCTCGTGGACGCACCTGAACAGCACGCCCGGGATGGGGAAGTCGGGGAAGCTGCGGATGCGCCGCGCCACCAGCTGCAACTCAGGTTCCGCCATGGCCGCGTGCGCGTGAGAGGAAGGGCGGAGGTGAGGTGTCAACTGGCTTGGGTCAGGCCTGTCCCGGGAACAAGGGCTGGGCGTCCTCGGTGGGCGGGGCTTCTGTGGTGGGACGTCCTGAGTGGGGTAGAGGGTCTATCACGAGGGGCGGAGGGGGCGGGGCTGGGAGTGGGGCGTGGCCTCTGCTAGACTAGGTGGGAGAGTGGCCTCAAGCAGGAAGTAACGTATTTGCTCGAACCCAAAATCACTTTAAGTTGAAAACCCGGGATTATTTTTTGAGTTGCCTAAACATAAGCATCCCTGTTTCAAGGACATATGGGTGGAAAAAAGATGTGCACCTTTTTGGATCTGGCTCTCGCGTGCCTTTCCGGTCCCGCTTTTCCCGAGGCCAGCCTTCTGGACCCGGAAGGGCCGGCGCAGGTCTTGCTCAAGGCCTCTGGTGTGATTTCGCCTTGGGTTCCTTCCCTCAGTGCACTCTGTGAGGGGCTGAGATTCAGCCCCTGCTTTTCCGGAATTAGCCCAAAGGGAGCTGGCGGATAGTCTCGGGTCCAGAGGTGCGAGAGCATTGTGTGCGGCCTAGAGTGGAGAGGAAAAGCGGGCTAGCACACCTGGGTAGGGAACGCCTACCGTGCGGCCACAGACCCTCCTGTGCATCTGCAACAGAATGTGGCCTCCTCGCATGGGGGACGGGACCAGAAGATCTGTCAAGGACATAGGATCTACCTGCCCAACAGTGTATGGACCAACAGGCAGTGACGTGGAAGACTGTCCTCTGAGTATAATGGTTATTATCATCTTCAGTGCAGTTGTAATTACTCAAAAGACCCTCCAGATTGGGCCTTTGCTTCATCAAAGGAGAGGGTGCCGGAGGGTCTAGTGGATTCCAATCATTCCTTCCCTGACCCCCTACCTCCCTGCCTGCTACAATTCCTCCATCTGAAGTGGTCTCTGGGTGCTAGAGTATGTATTTAGGTCTCTACTTGCTGCAGGGCGTGGCTGGCATGCCTTTGGTGCTGGGCTTTCCCTCTCTGAGGCCTTTCACTATATAATCCAGACATTTTGGTTCCTCCCTTTCTGCCCTTTGCTCTTTCCTCTCTCTCCTTTCCCCTTCCTCCCCCTGAAATGGTGATGGGAACAACAGATATATGAAAGAGGTTTATTGGATGGAGATGGAGAGGAGAGAGACATGATAAAGGGAGGGGGAGGGGCACCCTGACAGAGAAAGGAGAGAAAGCAGGAGAGAGGAAAAGCAAGAGCACAAGAGAGAGGGGTCCATTTATAGCTCCTGTGCAGCTGAACAGTGTATCTGCCTGGCTGGAGACACATGTAATGACACCATAGGTTACTAGGCAACCCAGAAGCAGGCTGCTAAATATCAACACCCCCCCCTCTCTTGCTCTGTTCTTTTTCTGTGTCTCTCCTCCTCCCCTTTCTCTCTGCACGCTTTTCCTCTATCCCTTCCCCTCCCATGCTGCTCCTAGTAAACCTTCATTCACATAATATAGCTTCATCTCACCATTAGCTCATTCCATTTTATTTAATCAATCAATATATACATGGTGGAAAATAAACGGGAGGCTCCGTGTATGTATCTATAGGGAAGTTGTCATCCATGCTGGCTTGAGACTTTTCAGTTTGGGTGATGCAGCAATGCCTCACTGGACACAGTGGCTCCTTTAGTCTGTCACTGGTATCCTATCTGGGGCATATAGATGTTTATGTCTCCCCACAGAAAGTTCATGCAACAGGTACACGGGCATCTAATGCCAATGTCTCCCAGCATAATCTCTGTTTTAAAAACCAGCAGAAGCAGATGGATCTCTGAGTTCAAGGCCAGCCTGTTCTACAGAGTGAGTTTCAGTATAGCCTGGTCTATACAGAGAAACCTTGTCTCAAAATAAGTAAGTAAATAGGACCAAGGATATCAGAGCAAACACACTTCCTGTTCATTTATTCTTGGTCTCTCAATCTCTTCATTATTATTTTCCAACCTTTACAATGCTGTTTAGGCACCACAATCATTTCACAGATGTGAAAACTTGTTCATGATGGACAATTCCCATGAGCCTTCAGGGAAAGGATCTTGGAGATTATGTCTAGTAGCCTGTGTATGACAGGTGGCAGGTACACCTGCCAAGGCCAAGACCAGAAATTTAGGATATCATCTTTCTTTCTCCCTGGGACAGCGCTGGGTCTGAGTCTTACTCTTGTTTGTAGCCAGTGGGAAAAGAGGGAGGGTAGCTCAAGAGTGTTAACCTAGGGATGAGGACTGATGGCAGGTCTTTAGCACATTGCTGAAATCTCTTCACTTTGTCTACATGTAACACCAAGGTTGAAATATATGCAGGAACAGTGAGGAGGCAAAGACAGCCCTTCAGACCCAGGGTTGGTGCACTGTGTCATTGTCAAGGGCAGTAGGGGTAGTGAGAGCTACTTCTTTTTCAATAGCCAGCTGGGAAAACAGGCTGCAGTGCTGGAGAGTGGACTCCAGGGTCAGAGCTCCAGATGTGCAGTCTGGAACCAGTTACTGATTGCAGGGCCATCCATCCTGTGATAGGTAGGCAGAGGGCAGCTGGTCTCTTCAGGTCTCTTCCATCCATCAGTCCCAAGGCCAAGGCCTTCCAGGTACTTGCAGGGCTGGCTGGAGATTCTGGTCTTGGCTAATGGGGCCAGGAGCACTTTTCAGGGTCAGACTCAGGAGGTGTCAGACATTTTCCTAACTTTTCACAGCCTGGGGGTGCCCAATTCTAGAAAGTGAAATTTAAGAAGATGAACTGCAGTTATTCAGGCTTTTCTGGTCTGGGCACAATGAACAAGATATGGACCTCCCACCTCATCCACCCACTTGGCTGCAGGGCTGAGACACCCCTATCTCCATGCCTTCCAGAATCCTAGGAATGTGGGGCCCAGGGTCTTCTTCAAGCAGCAGCTCTGGCTCTGCAGAGAAGGAGGGTTGGAACTGGCAAGTAAGTTGAAAGGAAAGTGAGGCCCAGTAAGGGCAGCCTCAGGACAGAACTTTCCCAGCTGCCTAAGCTCAGCAGCTTCCCAGTGGGGGAACCAGGGACAAGAGGCTGCCACACAAGGAGAGAGCAGGAGTTAGACAGAGAGACAGGGAGAGGAGCCATGTCTAGTGATACAGGAGGCAAATTTCCAAGATGGCCAGCTAGGCTTCTTCCTCTCCCTCCTGACAAAGCCCGCCAGCTTAAGACAAAAGGCTTTGCAGGCTTTTGTCTCTCAGTATGTCAAGGCTTGCCCAGGACATGCTACACACAGTTCTGGGCCAATCTTAGCTCTCTTCAAACCGACCAAACACTGTATGAGTGGAGAAAAATCCTTCAAAGACTTGGTGTTGCTGCATGTGTGTGTCCTCACCCCCAGTAAGCCTTCAGCTGCTAATTCTGTGTGGTATTTGAGATTTCTCATTGCTACCTGTTGTACTCCAGATTTTTCTGGCCTTTTAATTATTTAACTGGTAGAGAAAGTGAACCCATTCAAAGCCCCTCGACTGTCACAGTCAAACCTTAGGAAAGACCTGTACTAAGCCTGGACTACAGAGCAGCTGCAGACTGGATGGGAACAGCAATGCCCACTGTGAGGATGCTCAGGCTCCTGAGGCCCTAGAAACTTGGTAGTCCTAAGAATAAACTCCCTGACCTATCATAGTAAGGACACTAGTACTGTGTGGGACTATCCCCTGAGCCAGACTGCTGCCCTCTTCATGAATTTAGCTGGCCTTGCTTGCAGAACAGGTCAGCACAGCTCCTTAAGGAGCGGCTGTGAGGATCATAGGCCTCTCACCTGAGTGCCCAGCCGCTCCTCCCAATCAGCTGTATACAATTCTGCCCTAATTATAGGTGGCAGAGGGGATAGAGTATAGAGGTAGGGAAGGGTGGGGGAGGGAGCTCTGTGTACACAGCTGAGGGAGTTATCCTGTCTGGGTATAGAACTTCTAACATGGCTGCTTTAAAAGGCCCCTCCTCCATTTCCTGCCTGAAACTCTTTACCCTCTGTCCTATAAGAAAGCTTATAAGTTCTTTGGTTCCCCAGAGTAAACTCTGGTGGAATGCACCTCTGTTGGTTATTGGGGCCTTAGGAGGAGGAGTAGATGTTTACATCTCCCCCTGGGAAGGAATTTGGCCATAACCAACCAGCAGCTCAGACAACAGTCTGTGACTGCAGTGAAGAAGCTGTTCCCAGTGGGACCCTCTGAGGAGGCTGTGCCCAACCTAGACCTGAACAAGGCTCCTCACCCTCCAACAATCCTCAGCATCAGTGGGAATGTTGTACATTTCCCTCCCATACTGCTCAGAAAAGTGATTTCTCCTTGCCAGGCTGAGCTTGCATGTGTACAGGGAGCCAAGGCATCCTCAAAACTGGATGAGACCAATGTCTAGCATGGGCAGCAGTATCCAAGCACAGGGAAGCCCCAGCATGCACGGGCCACTCACCATGACAGCCTGATCACACACATTCAGCTGTGGCTGTCCAGGAACCAAGGACTGCTGGTGCTGCTGGACAAGCTGGGTGGTCCTGCTGAGGACATCTTGGTATTCAGAGCTGGCAAAGCTGGAGAGGAGAAGGCTTGGTCACAAGGGTCTTGTGTCCAGGGCCAGTCAGCTCCTGCAGGCAGCTTAGCAGGCTCACAGACACCCTAGGACATAGAGTGGTCTAGCCTGGGAAGCCTGAGGCCTGAGTTGATCTCTGGAGGTGGAAGAGCAAGGATGGCAGTCTGACGTCAGAGTGGGCTACGGGCTCCCACCTGGTGACCCTTGAGCTTTCCTGACAGCTGTCTGCACTGTGAGCTGCTCTCTTGTTGTTAGACTCTGCCAGGGGAGGGAAATGAGGACCTAGGAAGCTGAGCTGTGTGTGGCAGGGAGGGCTCCTGCCTGCCAGCATGACCTATGTGTGAGAACCCAGGGGTGTGGGTTAGAGACTGAGGGTCTGAGGACTGGGGCTTCTCTGTGGGAACCGCCACAGCAGTTGGTACTAGTTTGAGACACGTACACATATGACACTTGCTTTCTCCTTAGAAAGTACTGTCTCATGTTGAGAAGGGTCAGGCACAGATGGAGACAAAAGAGCAGCCACATCCCTAAAGCTCCAACACAGACACTTGCAGCATTTTGATTCATTTTTCACTAAGAAGACATGTTTGTTGTTGCTGTTGTTTTAAATTTTTTTGAGATAAGGTTTCTATGTATACCTCTGACTATCCTGGAACTCACTCTGTATACCAGGCTGGCCTAGAACTCAGAGATCTGCCTGCCTCTGCCTCCCGAGTGCTGGGATTAAAGGCGTGAGCCACCACTGCCTGACCAGAAAACATGTTAATGGATGTACTGTACAGTTTGCATATACCTCTGTACTGTTACCAACTGTGTGCTACCATGAAGCTGAAAGGACATCTACGTGGACCAAATCTTTTGTCATTTTAAATCTTGTCTACTGTTGCCTAGTCCTTAGGGGACTGAACATGAAAACCCATGAGCTGCCACATCCCATGGGAACAAGTCTGCCCCTGGACTGCATGGGGAGGACAGGAGGACCCATGGCCCCAGCCTTGGGCAGTGGCTGGTGGTTCCTTGACGGTTAATGCTAAGGGGAGCAAGCATGTTAGCTTACACCTTTAAAGCCAGCATTCAAGAGGCAGAGGCAGGCAGATCTCTTAGGAGTCTGAGGCCAGCCTGGTCTACATAGTGAGCTCCAGGCCAGGGCTGCATAATGAGAACCTGTCTCAATCAATTAATTAATCAATCAATCAATCAATCAATTAATTAATTAATTCAGCCAGGCAGAGTGGTACATGCCAGTGATCCCAGCACTTGGGAGGCAGAAGCAGGCGGATCTCTGATTTCGAGGCCAGCCTTGTCTACAGTATAAGTTCCTGGACAGCCAAGGTTACACAGAGAAATCCTGTCTCAAAAGACCAAAAATAAGTAAGTAAGTAAGTAAGTAAGTAAATGAATAAATAAATGTAATGCTAAAATTTCTTCTCAGACAAGACCAATTACATCAGTTTTTCTTTTCTGGAGGTGCTAAGGATGAAAACAGTAAGCAAGCACTCTACACTGAACTATATACCTAGTCTGTGTCCTGTCCTGTCCCATTCTGTACACTTCCCCCTCACCTGGCCATCCCAACAAGGTCTGTCCATACACCTGTGCCATAGCCATCTGCTGGACTGTCAGGGAGCCTTCAGCTGAGTGTGAAGCAAACCACAGGCCACTCGTGTGCCACATAGCTTAGCACAGCACATATCACTGATACGGTTACAACAGCATAAAGAGGGCAGAGCCTGGGCTGTGTGCATGCAGAGTGCCAAGCTCAGGCTGCAGATGAATCTCGGACATTTGCACTTAGGCACTGACACGCTCTGGGTGGAGAGAATTCTGCATGTAAACCAGTCCTTGATTTCTTCATGTCTCAGAATGACTGAGGTGAAGATGACCGTGTACCCCTTATCCTGAACATACCCAAGTCATCACTGTAACTTGAAGGAGCCTGAAGGCCTTCAGTGCTGAGGCTGTTCCACCCTTGTGCTGGCTTTGGCTGCTCCCTGATGGTACCAGGGCCACTTCACACACAGTGGCTTCCTAGGAAGGAGACTTAGGCTTCTGGGGCCCAGTTACATCCTAGCCCAGCACCTGAAGACTTCAATGTGGCTTCTCTCTATACAGCTGTACCTTGAGGCACACAACATGAGAGGACCACAGGATGAATTCTTGTGGGTCTGGCTGGATCTTCAGAGGCTTGCCTATGCCCATACCCTTCTGCCCCTATGTATACTTCCCTATGCTACTCTCTGGAGGCCCTTCTCCCTATTCATGGCCATGTTCGTGGCCTGTTGTTAACTCTAAGACAAGTCTTGGGCTTTCCAAAATCCATACAGGTTCTGTGGCTGAATACATCTGTTGTCCCACAGCTGGTGCTGAGAACTTTGTCCCAGGGCTCCCAGTCTGTGACTGTCACCTTGCCATTCGAGAGGCTCATTGCAAAGAAGCAGCAAGGGGCAGGCGAAAGCCATACATAGAGTGTCTTCATGGGGACACCTCCAGAAATTCATCTCTGGCTTTCCTCATGCCCTGTCTTCAAAGAGTTGGGAGGTGGGCCAAGAGGTGGCTTTGGGGCAGGGTCTGAGTAGCTGCTTCAGGGGGTGGAATTGTGTGGCCTGGCCTTCACTGAGCCCAGCAGGTGGGCCTTACCTTTAGGAAGTGAACAGGCCTGGGGAAGAGGCATCTTGGAATGAGAAATTCCCCAACAACCCAAACTGCTGAGCACAAGCTAGATGTGGGTAAATGAAGCAGGGGCATCACTAAAAGTGATCTTTGGGTTGGTCCTGAGTGTGGTGGCCAATCACACAAGCACATATCTTATAGGACAGCCATCCCAACCAACTGTGCAGCCCTACCACCCCTTATCACCAGAGCTCGTATGGTTTGTGACATTTATGTCCTAGTGGGCCTTGAGGAATATCAGTCTCTGCCTGAGGGGAAGGGAAAGGAAGCTCCACACAGCCACAGTTTGGTGGCCAGAAGGTTGAAGTTGGGACACTGTAGGGCCACACTCCTTCCAGAGGACCTCCGGGCACCTACCTGTCTGGTCCAGCCCCTTGGCTTATCTCTCTGCCTTGTCCTTAAGCAGCCTTTTCCCCTTGGTGTCTGTGTCCCCTCCTCCCTCAGAATAATGCCCACCCCTATCCAGGATGACCTCACTGTCATCTTGTGTTATGGAAGTTTTGGTTTATATGTAAACATGTTTTGTTTTAAGTTCCAGGTGTGGGATGTGGGACTGATTCAGATTGTCCACAGCAGCAAACTATTTGCCTCATGCAGGCTTTGAGAGGGGCTCTTTGCCAGTTGCAGATAGTTTAAAATCTGAGGACTCTGGAAAGGGAATAAAAGCCCACAGAATGTTGAGGGGCTCTGAGAGAGAAGAATGCTGCCAGTGCTTTCCCATGCTGCTCCTGGCTGTTGTTGACGGAGCATGACAACAAGAAGTTGGGAGATATCTAAAATGAGGACTGGACTTACCCCGAGGAACCTAAAGACCCTAACCAGCAGGGAGTTGCTAAGGAAAACTATGTCCCTTCTCTCCACTAACCTTCTTTCTCTCCTACAAGGTGTTGGTGTGTTGGAAGGGACTGGGATAGTATAGGGAGAAAGAGGCATAAGAAGCATAAACAAAATGGTTTTAAAAAGTAACACCAACAATCCTGACCTTAACAGTATCTATAAAGCCCTATTTCCAAAAGGTTGCTTTCTGAAGTGCTGTGAACACAGGTACTCACACAGGATGTATGTGCAGCCTTGGAGACCCTTCTGTTGTCAAAGCCCTCATAATCTCCCATCAGCAAGTCACAGCCTGTCATAGAACAGATGGCTGTGCTTTCTAACCTGGCAGGGATGCTATAGGACACAGGACTTATATTCCAGGAGCCAAGGCACCTACCATGCTGCTAGGGGAACTATGTTGGCCTCCTGGGAAGAGCCAGAGGGAACTGGGTCTGAGTCAGCTGAGGAGCTGTTAGTAGATTTTGACTTTGGTGGGTGTGATGCCAGTCACTAACTATGGGTGCAGTGACTTTTTTTTTTTTTTTAAAGATTTACTTATTTATTATTTACATGGTGTTCTGCCTGCATGTATACCATTGGGCCAGAAGAGGACACTAGATCTCATTATAGATGGTTCTATGAGACACCATGTGCTTGCTGGGAATTGAAATTCAGGACCTTTGGAAGAACAGTCCTCTTAACCTCTAAGCCATCTCTTCAGCCCAGGTGCACTGTGAATAGGGGAAGCTAGGAGGGATGTCCTTGGTTTACATGTAAACATGTCCCTGCAGGGACACAACACTGCAGTGGCCATTTAACTCATCAGTGTTGGTCACTTTGGTTATCCAGGTATAGTGACTCCTTAGTTCACAGACTTCTGCCCAGTGGGGACTATGAAGTAACCCTCAGCTCCAGGGTACTGGCCATCATTTAAAGAACTTTACTCCAGATCTGGGATCATGTCCCCTAAACATCCTCACCCTCAGTCTTTCCTTCCTGTCAGGGCTAGTCAGTGTGGATGGATGTGTCCTATGCCTGGATTCCTTGCCCTGCCCTTGGCTATCCCTACAGGAAGCTCAGAGTATAGGACCTATTGCTGGGGGCTGTCAATGAACTGGGCCCAGAAGGAGTAGGGATGAGGGACAACTGGGAACAAACAAACAAACAAAAAGCTGGAAGAGAGCTCCCAAAGAGCAAGGGCACCTGGGGTTCTGGTTCCATGTCCTCACAAAGGCATACATCCCCTGTGAGCCCAGAGGAGTAATTCCAGTGGAAGACAGGGCACACAGATGTGGTTCTCACCTTTGGCCTGTCTGGCCAGTGTGTCCTCTGCAGCATGCAGACCCTGCCCCTGCCTCACCTGAGTGGGAATCTCTCCCCTGGGTCCCGTCCCAGGTGGAAGATCAGAGGTAGTTCCATGTGTTCTTCTTGGGTATGGGTTGTGACTCCTGAGACATTCTGCCCAGGGCAGAAGTCAATGCCCTGCAATGAGAGGCATAGAGAGCAAGTGAGAATTCCACAGCCGGAGGCTGTGCCACAAGAGACCCTACTGGTCCTGTTCCTCACACCCCCATACCTGGTGCTGCAGTGTTCAGTGAGGAATGAACAAGAGTGGGACAGAGTATGGCCACTGGCTAAGAGCTACTCAGCAGCTCTATCTGGGGGGGGGTCCCCCTGAGCTTTTTGTATTCTTTTGTGGGAGAAAGCTCTTTATAAAGTCTGGGCTGCTAGGCTGTAGGAGGTAGACATAGGAATGTCATGATTTTGAAGTCAGTCTGAGGTACATGAAACCCTGTCTCAAAACAAATGTAACTGTCTGGGAAGTTTCGCATCTTGACTGTGACCAATGGTGTAGAGGAGAGCTCCGGAGAGCTCCAGCCCTCTGGGTGTGTGGCTATGGGGAACAGTGGGCCTCTCAGAAGGGGATGAGTCAGGATGAGCCACTAGGCCAGAGAGGAAGAAGGACCTTTTGCTTGAAAGCTGAGAGAACACATAGACAGACCCAGAACTGAACATGGAAGCTGAAGGCAAGGGACAAAAGAGCTGTGCCCAACAGACTCAAGAGAAGGGCACAGCTTATAAATAACCATGGTCACTGCATTCAGAAGTACAGAGGTTAGGCTGAACATGTACTCAGGCCACATGGAGCCAACCCCTGAGCTTCTTCTCAGATAGCTTGGCTGCTGGGGTACCTCTCCTGGGTGCAGCCTGATTCCATTACACTGGTTCCTGTGTATAAACTTGTCCTTTGCCCTAGACCTCCCCTACCAGAGCTCTCTGGTTACTCCTTGGGGTGCACTGATATGAAGAATGCCCCTAATCAAGCCCCCGATAGTCCCAGGGCGGGAACTGTGAGGCAAGAGCTCACCTCACTCTCAGTACCGTGATGCAGGCGCCCTACTGTCAGCGATCCTGCCAAGGGGAGACACCGCTGTACAGTCTGTTTACATTTGACATGTTGGGTGGCTGCACTGGAAGGTGCAGTGCAGTTTCCTAAGCAAATGTCTCTAGCACCTTGTATAGCACCCCTATGATGGACACTGGTTGGTGTAGCAGTTTCCAGTCTATAAAGCAGGGAGGCCATAGACTATGAAGCTCCATTTGCATTGAGTTGCGGAGCCAAGTTAGGGACTGAAAGGACAGGGTACATTTCACTTAAAGAAGGTTCCAGAATCTGGGTCTCCTGGAGTGCCCTGCCAGGGACAAACATGTAATGCACAGTAGGGAACTACCGCAGTTAGCATGAAAATGCCAAAGAGTTAGCGGAGAAGTACCCAAGTCTAGATGAAACACATAAATTATAATTTGGATGCAAATCAAATAAGCTATTTAATTAAGATCCTGCTAATTGGTCTCAGATTCCTCTTACAGCTGCTGTTGTCTGAGCACCTCGCCCTCAGGGCGCTGGCAAGGAAGTCAGCCTGCTGCCTATCATTATGCATTATCTTCCTCACAGAGCTGCACTCCAGCCTGGCGCTGAATGCACACGCGGATGGGGACAGGCAGGCTGCTGGAGAACAAGTGATTATGGAGAGGTGGTGAGGGGCACGACCCTCGGGTTGACTCACTCTCCTGGGAGGTGAAAGTTTGCGTGTAGCAGCTGAGGACTCCATCTTAGGTCTGAAGCTAGTCCAGCAATCTGAGGCTGTGAAGACAGCACCAGGAATTCCAGGAATGACGGCAAAAGACCTGGATGGTCTCGCACACCTTCCGAAGCGCACATTAGCAAGGGCAGATTGTGGCCTTTTGCCTTTAAAAACAGCCCTCCCCCTTCAGCTGGACCTCAGTTCTAAATCAGACCGTGGGAACTGAGGTCAGCTGCAGTTTAAATAAAAAATTCTGTTAATTACAACCTGATAGAGCTCAGGTAGTTTGTGTTTCTTCAACAGTGTCACCTCTCCTCATTCCATGGGTGCTGCAGTCACCCTTCAACAAGGGCAGTGTGGTGTGGAACCCTGGACATTGTTCTGGCTGAGACACTGTTTTGGCCTCCGTTACCACCACTAATTACCAAATGAACTGAAGAGCAGACTACCTACTTGTGGCATAATCAGGCTTGACAGGTATGTGGTCCGTGTACCACATACCTGGCATAGTTCACAATGCACAGGACCCTAGGCCCTCAGGGTAATACAGGGCAGGACTACAAGGGGAGGTGTCTGTGTGTGAAAGAACCATGCTCAGGATGGACACAGAGATGGATCCAGAGTTTTGGTGTGGGCAGTGGAGGCCAGGCTACGAGGCTAGTCAGATCTCGAGAGGACCTGGGTAAATCACTGTCCATGGAGAGCTGCAGCTAGACCTGACAGTGAGTGAGGAAAAGCCCAGGACTAAGTGACTCTGACTGGGATGCCATGTGCTCTCCATCTCTCCAGCCAACTTACTAAGCAGGGAGGCACCTAGTGTCTGCACCCCAAAGCCTTATAAGAGACTCTGATCCTAATGGGTCTTGTCCATCTCTGGATTTTCTTCACCTCCCACCAGGCCTGGCTTAAGAAGACCAAAGGGGCAGAGCCTTAGCTCTGTGTGATCCTGCAGAGGTCCAGAGAGGGATCCACACAGTGTGAGAAAGAATTTCTTCCTTCTGACTTTTAAAATATCCAAACTCTTGAGGAGCCAACAATGGTCACCCAAAGAAAACTCCAAGGAGAGCATGTTTACTGTAGCCTCTCATCCCTTGAGGGAATTCCAAAGGCACTGCTGGGTCATAGGGACCAGGAGCATCCATGAGCACCCAGAAAACAGGAGTGTCTAGGATAGTGGCTGCATGTTCTAGATACTTTTATGTCAACTTGACACAAGTTAAAGTTATCTGAAAGGAGGGAATCTCAATTGAGAAAATGCTTCCGTAAGATCAGGCTTTAGGCAAGCATTTAGGGCAGCAAGCATTTCTTTCTTTCTTTCTTTCTTTCTTTCTTTCTTTCTTTCTTTCTTTCTTTCTTTCTTTCTTTCTTTTTTTAAAGAGTTCTTTAATGTAACTACAGTTACATTGAGAGGGATTTTCTTTCTTAAGATATTTATTTATTTATTTATTTATTTATTTATTTATTTATTTATTTATTTATTTATACAGATCTCAGTATAGATGGTTGTAAGCCACCATATGGTTGCTGGGAATTGAACTCAGGACCTTTGGAAGAACAGCCAGCGTTCTTAACCTCTGAGCCATCTCTCCAGCCTTAGGGCAGTTTCTTAATTAGTGATTGATGGGGGAAGACCCAGCCCATGATGGGTGGTGCCATCCCTGGGCTGGTGGTCCTGGATTTTATAAGAAAGCAGGCTGAGCAAGCCATGGGTAACAAGCCAGTAAGTAGCACCCCTTCCATGGCCTCTGGATCAGCTCCTGCCTCTAGGTGCCTGCCCTGTTTGATTCTTGTTCTGGCTTTCTTCAATAATGGACTATGATGTGGAAGCATAAGCCAAATTAACCTTTTTGGTCACGGCTCTTCATCACAGCAATAGAAACTCTAACTAGGACAATGTCTCTGAGGGCATGGCAGGCCAATGTTTAGGATGGCCCTTAAGCAGTATGGGTCAGAAAGGGGATGCACGAAGCATGAGTTTTGGACACTGTCCTCAGCTGCCCCAAACTTCACTGCCTTTGAGTCATAGCCACATGTCCACCTCGGTATATGCTGTTCACCTGCCCACACATACTCAGCCCAGCCTGGCATCCTGCCCAGCCCAAAGCCCTGCCTGCCTAGCTGGAGCCTCCTGAGTTGAGACAGTTGCAGTTTGCCTCCTGGGTTGTTCAGAATGTTCTAGCATTTAGGTTTCTCATTAAGCAATTTTCTTCCCTATTAAGGCACATTAGTAGGTTTTCATGTGTTCAAGGACCTTGCAGAGCCTGAGGGGATGGAGGAGGTAGGACTAGCAGCTTGCAGAACACAAGGCCTGTGGCAGCCCCATGAGAGCTGAGGGACCAGCAGGGAGCCTAGGCTATGTGTGATGTGGCACTTCCCCTTTAGACCTGGAGCAGTCACCAGGATGTAGACACTGATGCCACCAGTTGTGGCCAAAAGCATCTGGGCCTGGACAAGCCACCACTGTTTCTACCAGCCTGGGAGAGAGAAAGAAGGGTGCTAACGAGAGGTGTGGTGGGCAGTGAGGCCCTCTGCCCAATCTGAAGACCTGTGAAGGCAGGGCATCCCAGGAGAGAGTATTTTTCTCCCTAGCAGGATACCACTCATATGGCCCTAGAATTTTCCCAGGAGCCCATATCGTACAAGGGAGAAAGAAGCGTGACCAAACTCTACCTCTAGTCATCTGTTCATGAAAACTAAGACTGGGAAGGACCCACATGAGGGAGGGGGGCTGTGGAGTCACGGTACCCCCTTGATGGTACCTTAGAAGTACATAGAACTCTGTAGCTGGTCTTTGCTACTTTCTGGATTCTTTTTCCCACTGTTTATCTCCCCCTGGTTTCACCCCCTACCACTAAATAGGAGAGAATGAAGGATAGAGGGAAGAGGGAAGAGAGAGAGAGATCCCTAAATTTAATTTCTTTCTTCTTGTTGCTTCTTTGAGCATGGCTACTAACAAACCACAACAACACCCCCCCACTTAACAACCATCAACCAACCAACCCAGCCTCTTGGGACTCTAGCATTTATTTACCCTCTGAAAAGTTCCCAGAATTCCAAATATCACACAATCATAGAACTATCTGCAACTGGCAAAACCATGCCTCTACTAGAGCACAAGGCAAATCATAGTCAGATGCTGCAAAGCTGCCCCATTTCCCCATACTTGGGATTAAAACAAAAACACATTCTTGAAATATTTTTGTGTTTTTAAAGAAATAAAAATTCCCAAATTGCCACTACAGAACCCAGTTCTCCAGAGGCCTCACAGTGGTGCTCCCTCCCAGGGAGCCTGTACTCAGGGATCTGTACCTGTTGGAACTCTTCCCAGGAGTTGGTCCAAGTCCAGAGGTGGGCTTTGTACTGGCCAAGAGTGACTGCCATTAGTGTGTTGCCACGGTAATAAAATATGGGCCTGTTGTGTTGAGGAGAGAAAGAATCATGACCAAATCCACGTATTCACATGTGGAGCTCCTAGCTGGGGAATTGTGATGTTTGCCTATGCCTCAAGGTGGGCATCAGCTAATACTTTAAAAGATGTACTCAGGCCACACAGGATAAGAAGTAGGAGGGCTTAGGGTTGTGTGGCTCCATAGAATGATTTCCTTGCATGCATGAGGTCCTGGGGTCCTACTTGGCTCTGTGTGTGTCCGGTAGCCAATAAAGTTCTAGGGATTGGCTTGAGTCATTCCCTGCTTCTTCCTGGTTTTTGGTGAGGCAAAACCAGGCCCCAGGAGGTTGGGCTGACAAAGGAGTTGAGCTGGTAGTGCTGAGATCCCTTTCTTGGATATCATATGGGTCTGGGACTTGGAAAAACCTATACTTCCTGGAAGGATACCCCTACTCCCCACCCCAAGCCTTAAGATGCTCTCCTAAAAGTCGGAGCTTCCCAGTGGTCTGATGGGTGCAGGCTGGTCCCCTTCCCAGGTGCACATCCCAGTTCTAGATTCAGGTTCCAGTACCATCTTGTCTCCCTCTGCTCCAGCATCTACATTCCTGCTTCCTTCCATATGGGTCATGACTAGCCAATGAGAACACTATAGCCTGTGTAGGAAGTTGTAGCTCTGAGCCCTATCATGAGGAAAAGGGGCAAGGGAGGCAGGACTAGGGCTGAAACAGAGATTGTCTAGCACCAACCTGTCTATCGTCTGGCCCTGGAGCATGGTGGGGAGGAGGTCAAGTCCATCAATTACCCTGTCACTGGGTGGCTTCAGGCCTGCAAGGGACAGGCTGGTGGTAAAGAGGTCCATAATGCTTCCCAGCTGGTGGCTGACCTGAAATGAATGTAGTACTCCTTTGAGACACTCCATCCTGACCAGATGGTGTTTGAGGGCTGGGGTGATGAGCACCAGACTCTCCTCTGGGTGTGCAAATGTGCACATATGCTCCAACACTTACACCTGCCACATGCTGGGGTGGGGGGATCACAGCCAGGGTTGAGTGGAGTCATGGGGCTGGTAGCATGGGGTGGGTGGCAGGCCATGCTCATGCCCCACTGTCCCTACCACACATGGATCGGCTGTCATAGGTAGACCCAGAATACCAGCAGCTCCTTCTGGCTCCTCATAGAAAGACACCACAAGGGTTCTACCTTTCAAGGCTTAGCTGTCCCAGGAGAGCAGGCAATGTTCATTTTGACACCTGACAGCTACTGTGAGCTTTGTACATCAAGGGAGAAAAGGTCAGGAAAGATCCAGAAGACCCAGAAGTAGCAAAGAAGCCAGGTGGAAAGGAACCAAACCAAATTGTCCAGTCTCCTATTTCACCCAGTCAGAAGACAGTTACAAGAGAGCCACAGGCACTTGCTGGGCCCACTACTGTGAGTTTGAAGCCAGACTGGCCTACAAAGCAAGTCCAGGACAGCCAAGGCTATACAGAGAAACCCTGTAGGAAGGAAGGAAGGAAGGAAAGAAGGAAGAAAGAGAGAAAGAGAGAAAGAAAGAAGAAAGAGAGAGAGAAAGAAGAGAGAGAAAGAAAGAAAGAGAGAGAGAAAGAAAGAAGAAAGAGAGAAAGAAAGAAAGAAAGAAAGAAAGAGAGAGAAAGGAAGAAAGAGAGAGAAACAATGAAGAAAGAGAAAGAAAGAGAGAGAGAAAGAGAAAGAAAGAAAGTTCCATCTGTTGAGGTCAGTCAGATTCTTGTTTCTTTCCTCTGTGCTCTGAAATCTAACAGATAGGATTTGTACTATTCACTGAGGTCCTTGTCTGACATGGATACTATTCTTTACAGCCTGCTTGGGAATAGTGCATTCTTGAAGGTGCATGCTCTAACCTGGGTCTCCCTACCTATGGTAGCAGGAGAATAACAGAGGCCTTCTTAAGCCTTTGTAGGGAACAGAGTCTTTTGAATGGTTCATGGCGCCTTCTAGGTAGTTCCCTCCAGAAAAGAGGAAAGGAGGAAGGAAGCATGTTGCATAAGTGAGCTGATTGAAAGGAGGGGGTCTGATGGCCACTTGCATGCAGCTGAGTACACACAAGCTGTTTGTGATACTCTGTCCAACAGCAGGAGGATGCTGTCAGTTCCTCTGGGATGAAACTGGGTCAAAGGCTGCAATTAGACCACTGCTGCCAGGTATGGCAACAGGAAGGCTAAGTGTTCGATTCAAGACAGATGACTGACAGGGTGTTTAAGTAAATATTTGTTATCACAAGAGCACAGCCTGGGAAGCTTAGTGAAAAGAAATCCACAGGTCTGGAACACCGCCATTTCTCTCCTCAGAAGGCAAGGCTGACTCCAGTTTCAAGCCTTGGTTCTTCTCAGCTGCTGCCTCCTGAGGGCATCTAGCAAAAACAGCTGTGGAACAGATGCTCTGAACCCACTGGACATAAGCAGAATCAGTTAGGGCAGCTCCAATTCCTCTTTCCCAGTTGTCCCTCTGAGCCTTGCCAGTGAAAGGTCAGGGGGTTATGTAACCCAGGATTGGATATTGTTCCTCATGGGAAAACAAAGGCCATGCCAAGTATCCCTTCCCAGGAAAACTTCATGTGTCTCCCATTCCTCACCCAATGACAACTGGCCCAATGCTTCCACAGCTACATGAGAGCTGGGAGTAATGGCACCAGGAAATGAAGAGTTGATGCAGCTGTGGTCCAGGTCCCTCTCATAAGGATCAGACAGATGGTCATGGCCAGTCTGAGGTGCCCAGTAGTATCTCACTAGCCATGTTTCTTTTATGTGTGATGTGTTTACTGCCATAGGCACTCTGTTTTACAGAGGAAGCTGGCCAGATGACAGGCAGGCCTGTCTAACAAACTCAACAAAGATTGAGATCCACCAACCTTCAAGGCTCTGGCAATTAGTGTGACCTGGAAGTCCCATGTATGTCACTAGTAGAATGAGGGGCAGAGGCTCAGTCAGGTCTAGGGTTAGAAGCTAGGTAAGCTAGGTACTGAGGGCAGGTCCCAATTATTGCTAGAGACACATGAAGACTAGCCAAAGTATGGTGACTAAAAATGTAGGTCCCATGGCTGGATGGCTGTTGCCAGTTCTGCTGTGGTAGCTGGCAGGCTGGACAGGTGACCTCTTTGGCCTTACTTTCCTAGTATGTGCAATTAGAGGGAAGGGTACAGACTGTGGCTGGCAGAATGATAGCCACCGGGGGTATCTGCATTACAATCTCTGGACTCTGTGGCTATAAGATCTGACTCAGCAATGGGGACATAGGGCAGGAGATGGGACTAAGGATGTGCATAATCTGGCCTCTAGCAGGAGGCTGGCCTGTAGTGTCCATGCAAGCCAGTATTCATAGCACACTAACGTAGAAGTGGAGGGTGGAGGTACTCGGCTCCAGAGGCCAAGGGCTAAGACTCTTGTCCCAGACTCTCTGTGAAGCCAGCCCTGACTTAACTTAGCCACAAAGGCCACAGGGATCCCTGCTCCTGATTATTAGAGTCAGCTGTTCTGTCTAGCCCCAAGTGTATGAAGGCTGCGACTGCAGGGTGAATTGAGAAACCCAGAGGAAGACACTGTCTCCAAGATCACTGGAGAAAAAGGCCAGCTGAGGAACAGTGACAGAATGCTACTCTCAGCAGCGGAGAGTAGTGTGGTGGCTACAAGTTCCACAATGGATTCCTAGACAAGGAGTGACCTGCCTGGGGTCAGCGCTTGGGAGTGAAGGTGCTGCCTGGCATGAAGATGGCCAGACTGGGCCTCAGAAAGACACACACTGCACCCACTTGACATTCCACCTGTTCTTTGCCACAAAGATGTCAGAGTCCCAAGCAGGGCTGCAGCTATCCCTTGTAGTAAGTCCACAGAACATGGGCAGTCAATTAACTACAGAAGGCTCCTCATCGCCAGGTACCAATGCCCCTGAGAGACCTTGGAGGAGAGATAGCTTCAGTGTAGCATGCTGACTCACCTGGCCTGCAGCAATGTGCCCTGGCCACCATGCGATCGCAGGTTCCCTCATTCCACCTTCAAATGTAGTCTGCTTCCCACACAGGAAGGGACTGTTGCTGCCACCTGGAGATGAGAGTCAGCCTTAGGATCTCAGGACCCAGGGTCTCTGGGGGAATCAGGGACACATAGCACCTCGTTGGCAAGTGGCCTATCCTGACCTCTGGACCCCTTGTTAGGCACATTTGAGTCTTCAGGTCATCACAGAGACAAAGGACCAGGAAGAGGACGTCAGGTTGCAGGTACAAGTCAGGAGACCTGGGTAGCTCTGACCCAGGCAACTAAGATGCTCCAGCTGCTCCTTTCCAAAGAGAACAGAAAATTCTTGCCTCATGAGGAGCCACTGCTCAGAATGAAGACACAGCTATAGAACCCCTTCCTATCATAGGCCACAGACACTGATGCTTTCAGTTAGTGTTCTTAGATGCTAATATTTATAGGCATCCTGGATTGGGGAGAGTCCTACTTAAAATGCAGCCTACCCTAGATGCCCTCTGGTCTTTACGCAGTGTATAGGGGCAGGGCACACAACTGGAACTTGAACCTATTAGTCCCTGAACAAGCTTGTGTCAGGAGCAAAGCCCCTTTCCTTCTCAATTCTAGACAGAAGGAAGAATTTCAAGGGTCTTGAAGCTGGGTGGACCTATTCTACAGGGATAGATGCCATAAGCATAAACTGATGAGACGCCATCTCTGGCACCCGAAACACAGGGTAGGGAGAAACAAAGCATTTTCCTAGTGAAAGTCAAACAGGACTCATCTGTGGCAATGGCAGTCACTGTGCTCTGTGGCTTCCATGGGATCCTGCTTCTCCTCCGTATGTAGCAGACACAGCAGTAGGAAAAGAAGTCAAATCAGATGTCCAACAGCTCTATTCACCCCACCCCCAACCATGCTAATCCAGCTAGTGAGAAACAGGCATGGACACCAGGAGGATCTGCTGGGTAGCCAGAGAGCTGTGCCTGAGGCCTAAGGGTGACCATATTCTATTTCTGCTTCCTAAGCTAGGTGTGTGTGTGTTTTAACTTTTTTTTTTTTTTTAATGTTTTAAAAACTAACTCTGGCAAGTTTTGTTCAAGAAAATCTTTCCTGGTTTGCTTTGCATCAGCCTGGCATGATTCTAGTAATATTAAAATCACCTGGGTCAATGATAGCCAGTGTGCATACTCTGTAGTATTTTCCAGATGCCATGTCCAGTTATTGCCACTGTAGAGATGGACACCAGTTTTGGCTAACATGGCATAATATTCTCTTTCAGATTTCCTCAAAGCTGGGCAGTTGTTGGCAAGGACACGCAAGTTCCCTTTGCCCTGTCTGTTCATTTTCAGAATCCTCTTGTATCCTAGCATGCACTTTCTACTTTTTATAACAAGTTGAAGCCTAAAGCTGACAGGCTCAGGGACTTTTTTCATCTTTTTCTGGGCCTACCATCTTCCACCTTAGATGCAAGATGGCTTCCATCCTACCACACAGAAAAACAGCTGCCAAGAACTTGAGGTAAAAATGATACCATTTCCCTCTGCCTAGCACCTTCTAATCCTGAGAGTTGGCTAAATAGGTAGCAGCTGAGCTCTGGGCATGTGCTGGGAGGTCATGGGATCCTACTCTTTTCTCTTAGATGTATGTGGAAGGCTTGTATGAGAATTAAGGTCACTGTGGGTTACACAGCTGGGTATCGAGAGCTCCCAGGTCATTCTGGCTAGACTTGCTGGTCTTTTCTATTGCCGAATAGCTTTCATTTGGTACTGGGTTTCTTCACCTGAAACCAGGAAGCCACCAGGACACTGGGCTGAAGCCACCTGAGGTATCAGAGCCTAAGATGCCTAAGGACAATCCAAGCTGAGGAGGTTAGCCTTGACAGCCTCATATTGATAGCTGAACATCATGACTGGCTGTTCCAAGTTCACCCATTAGATAGCTCCCAAGGCTGAAAGTGTTATTCCTGCCTCTGTAGCAGCCAAACTGCTCTAATCCAGCACCACCAGGTGTTCTGTCAAAGCCCTGGCTGCCTAAGTCTCCTGTAGTCTGAGGCTGCTAGAAACTCTAGCCTCTCGCAGATAAGGACCTTCCTGAGACAGCATCTCCTCCCCCTGGCATTTGCCTGTGCCTGTCTCTCAGAGGATTCAAATTCATGTGAACCCAGGACAGGTCTAAGTCAGCAGGGTCAAGACTTGCTGCTGGATACTTGGCTTCCCAGGAGGTAAGCTCTCCTAGAAGGTGAGCTGCCTTCTAGTCACTACCTGGGGCAGAAGGACAGGAAATAGAACTTGCCTTCTTTGGGAGCAGAAATGAGGGCTGCACCATTATCAGATGTGAAGAAGACAAATGTGTTCTTGCTGATGCCCAAGTTCTGCAGAAGGCTCAGGATTTTTCCAACACTGTCATCTATTTCCCGAACAGCATCACCATACCTGCAGGGGAAGCTGACATTCTATCAGGAAGCAAAGGGCACTAGTGTGACCCAAACGCCAATCTTATTACTTCAGAGATGACCAGTGGAGCAGCTAGCTGCTTCTCAGAGGGAAGTTCCGGCTTGAGTTAAATGGTTCATTGCAAACAAGGTGGATATAACCTCCAGAGCTTTCCCTGGGCTGGAGGAGGTTTCAGAGGCATGGATGTTTGTATCTTTCTTTCATGATGCTGGGGATTGAACTCAGGGCCTTATGTATGCTGAGAAATCTCCCCCAGTGGAAAACATCCCAGCTGCTTTGGACTTTCCATTATGGCCCAGCCTAGCAACCCAATGGTTCTCAGCATAACTGAAGGCCTCAGCAGGACTCACGACTGACTCACCGCCCTCGACGGCTGGTACCCAAGAAATGTCTTGAGGCATAAACTGGCGCATGAGTGGCGTCGATGGCCCAGTAGAGGAAGAAGGGGCTCTGCCTTTCATGTTGTGTCCGGATGAAGTCCAGAGCTTCCTGTGAGAAAGGTCTCCATTCTCCTCTGCCGCAAGCCATTTCATCCCCTTGCCTCCCTGGCTTCTTCCTGTCTCCTTGCCTCCACCAGCCCACTCAGCCTTACATGTAAGTAGAGTTGGGTGAGGTTAGCTTCCCCGGTCTTCAGGTTAATTGGGAAATCTTCATAAAATCTAAAAACAAAAACCAAAAGTCAGAATTTAGTCAGGAAAGCTCCTTCCTCAACCTCATGGTAAAGTCAGGAATGTTCACGTGAGGCTTGCTCATCTCCTGGGTGATGATCCTGTCTGAGGAGACAAGGCCACTCATGGCCCCAGCATGTAAGGTGAGTGTAGAACAAGTTGCAGGGGTGTGTGCTGCAGAGATGAGACAAGGTCAGGAGGTGTAGCTGAGGACATAGGCTTTAAAAATACATGCGTGTCTGTGTGTATAGGTACATACATAAGTGCAGATGTGCATGTAGTGGGTATACATGTACGTAGAAGACGAAGGACAACATCCTTTGAGATCTCTCTCTTATTATTAACTTTTTTTTTTTTTTTTTTTTTGAAACAGGGCCTTACTGTATATTCCTGGCTAGCCTTGAACTCACTAGATAGACCTGGCCACGCTGGCCCCAAACTCCAGAGATCTGCCTGCCTTTGTCTTTCAAGTGCTAGGATTAAAGTGCTACCATGCTGAGCCAGAGCCTCTCATTGGCTTTGAACTCACCAATTACACTGATAGGCTACTGAGACCCAGGGATCCTCCTGTCTCAGCCTCCCCAGAACTAGAATTAAAAAGGCATGCCATCTGCCTTTCTTTCTTTTTTTTGGTTTTGAGACAGGTTTCTCTGTGTAGTCTTCACTCTCCTGAAACTCACTGTGTAGATCAGGCTGGCCTTGAATTCACAAGACCACTTGCCTCTGCCTCCCAAGTGCTGGGATCAAAGGTGTATGCCACCACTAATCACCCATTTCTTTCTTTCTCTCTCTCTCTCTTTCCTGCCCAGCTTTTTACATAACCAGCACCAAGGACTAGACTAAGGCCCTTGCCTTTGAGAAGCCAACACTTTGTCAACTGAGCCATCCTCCCAGCTCCAGAGGTTTCTTTCTGAGAGGTAAAGCTGTCCTACAGCCTGCTGAGAGATTAACTGTCACTGGGTACACCAAGGGCCCCTGATGATAGAAAGCACTAATTTTTTAGAAGAGCAGTGCTTGGCTCAGCTTTTAGACCTGCTGATATAAGAACTTTCACGCAAAGAACAAAGGAGAAAGGAAAAGAAAAAAAAAAAACCCTAAGCAATTCAAGAAAGATGAGTTAGGTCCTTGGCCCCAGAGCTATAGGTTGGAGGTATCCCTCTGAGGCCTGACTGAGTGGGCTCCCCTCCAGAGCAATCTCTTTTCATGGTAACAATGGGCAGTCCCTGGAGTGGCTCTCACATCAACTTAGCCCCACAGTCTCCTCTCTGTTTTCAGCTAATAGGCCAACTCAGTGCCTGAAGAATGACCATTACTCACCAAGAGGGTACACTAGTTCTAGACCCCTCAAAATGCAAAGCTTTGAGCACACATTGGATGCAGGGGACCTTTGAGCCTAAAAGGAAAATATGACTATGAAAAGGTTAGAATGGCCTCAGGTGAGTCTTAAGAGGTCCTGGGCAAAACTAAGAAACAGCTCTCATTCTCAGCACATAGGATCCCAGATGTTAGTTGGTCATTCAAGAACACCAGCCCTGTTCCTTGGCAAGCACCAGAGGCAAAGGACAGGAGCAGAGGCCACAGGAATGGGGCAGAAGGGAAGGGAAGGAGCTCTGTCTGTTACCTGCCGACCATCTCCCAGTCCCTGTACACAGGGATGTTGGGCTTGACCTTGTTGTCGTAAGGTCCAAAGTGACAGTTGGGGGATCCAAACCACTCATCAAATCCATGTTTCAGGGGGTGGAACTGGGGTCTGTGACCCAGATGCCTAGAAACAGGAACCAAGACACTTCAGAGACCCCCCTCACTGGGGACACTCCAATGTTCTGATCAGCAACAATCCATCGCCATCACAATTGTTAACCATATAAGCAGCCTGCCAGCAGCCCAGTACCCCATGGTCTAGACACACTAAAATACAAAAGGTTAAGACCTCACGTGAAGAGGGAGCACAGGAAACTGTCTGCCCTCCTCAGATAATGTTAGCATCCAGTGCTCCAGGCATATCCAAGGGCATCTAAGCATAACTGAGGGCATATCTGCAGAGCAGAGAGTGTCCTGACAAAGCCAAGGGCTTCTGGGCACAGCTGAGGGTATGCCAGCACAGCAAATGGCACCTGGGCACAGTGAGACACAAAAGCGGGTTTAGAAGTCCTTGAGGATTCTAGAAAGAAACCTTGAAGGATGGTGCATGGAAAAAAAAAAAACCTCCCAAATGCCTTGAAACAAGCTAGACTCAAATGCTCATTTCAGCTATCTCCAGTAGTTTCCTCCTGCCTCTATTTCCCCTTAGGGAAACTCTAAGGTCTGTGTTTCTTCCTTGGGTTTCTACAGGCAGGTCACTGCTCCATCTCCTAACACAAAAGTCAGAGCATTTCCCCAAATAAGGGGAAATCACAAGGAAGGTGGCTGTGTGGGAAGAGGTAGCTTAGGGCTACACCCTTATCCTTAGAGCCCAGGGCATGAACTGATATTGGAATAAATAAAACACCCCATGCCAGCCTTGTATTACCCCATGCTTTCTATCGTGCCTCCTGTTCTTTCAAGGACACTTAACTGTATGCCCTCCATCTGGTAGCAGCCACAAGAAGGCTGCTGAGAGGTCCATCCCAGCTTCAACTGCTCGCATGAGTGGGTCAGCAGTCCTGTGGTGTCCCTGAAGCAGAGCCTGTCCTTTCTAGGGCCTCCAGCTTCCACCTGCTCATCAGAGCACGTTAGCCATGCTATCTGAGGCATTGCCATCTCACCTGGGACACAGAGCTGTTTACCTGTATTGTGCACACACCTGCAGAAAGCGCTTTTGAGGCACAGCTTTAATACAGCACCCTTTAGGGGGAATGTCCTTTCCCCAGCTGGACCTGGGATAGGCTGTCATAGATGAAGGGCTCCAGGGAGGCTCTAGGCAGAGTGTGCAGGTCCAAGGTCACCATGTGCTCATTCCATAGGTGGGGTTAAGAGGCAGGACAGAAGTCTTGGGGGAGGAACTGGCTGGTCAGCAACTACTCTACCTGCTCTGCAAAGAATGCCTGTCTAGGACTCAGTTTCCTCACTTGCAGGGGAGGATGGCAGAGTATAGTTGCCTCTGCAGCGCTCGCTCTGCCTGATGTCTGTGCACAGTGAACCTTTAGGGACCTTCAGTCTATGTCACCCCTTTGAGGGCCAGTGCAGCACTATGGTACAGTGACATCTCAGATCTTTAAGTAGCAGCCTGCTCTACATCCTCCTTGATCAACATGTTCTCAGGCCCGATGCAAGATACTCATCCTTTCTAAACATCACAGGGCAGATAGGAGGACCCTCGTGACCATGTCCAGCATCCTAAAGCCTGTGTGTAGGAGAAGCATGACTAGTGTCCTGCCCAAAACATCTGTAGTTCTATGCACTTGGTCCTAACAGTGGTTGGCACTAGCCAGCAGGTGAATAGGACTGGAGAGTACAGGGCCGGTCACCTGAGATCTGTGTTGAGCTTCACTCATGCACAATTGGCTGCTGGCACATTATACAGCCTACCTGCAGGAGTCAAGGCTCTGTCCATGTAGGACTTGGTCAGGAAGATGAGCTCCAGACCCTTAGGACTGAAGTCTATGCAAAGGACACGGGGCAGTCATGCTGCAGCTGACAGCCCTAGACTAGACTCTGCTCATAGAAGAGCAACAGAAGATCTGCTTCCATCCTTTGAGAACCTGCCCCCACCACTGGCCTCTGTTCCCTGTGCCTCTTCCACAGCCTACCGGAGCTGTTCCTCCTGGTCACCTCTCTCCTAGCAGAAGTCATGCAGAAAGATGAGTAGCTCTGTAGAAACTTGCTTCCTGTTCAGCTCTGGCCCCTTCAGACACTGATAGGAGGAAGCTGTGGACTAGGGAGAACTGTTAGGCAAGATGCAGGCCTCTCTGGTTACAGTGGGGCCTCCAGCTCTTTGCTCTTTCTTGCCTGCCTCTGCCATGACTTCCTGGACTTCCTTGCCCCCTGCTTGGGGTTTGGGCAGGTGAGGAGGTACCTGATGCCTGTGAGCTCTTCTCTGCCACATCTAACTCATTATGGCTAGCTTTCTTTTTTTTGCTTGAAAGGTGACAACTGTTTGTTAGGCAGCCTCTGGTATCAGGTTCTCTGACCCTGTGATTGGTAATAGACTCAGAGAAAACATCTGCAAGGGGAGCTGTGAGCAGTGAAGATCACAGTGAACAGAAAACTGGGGACGGCTCCCTGAAGGAAGCCTGCTTGGCTTCAGGCTAGGGAGTACTCCATCAGGAGGGTCACAGGATGTTGTAGGAGGAAAAAAGATGAATGTCAGTGCCGGAAACCAGCAACAGTAGAGCAAAAGAGGCAGTTACCGACATGATTGTTTCACATCGCACACTCAGCTGCTTTCTGTTCCTCTGCTCCTACCTAGCTGCTTCTTCACGGCTTAGCCCTCTGGTGGCTGCAAACTGTCTCATCTGTGTGCAAGGATGAGGTTGGCTTATTTAGCAACACTTTACTGTGGCTGCAGGCATGGCTGGAGCAGAGATGGCAGAAAGCATGGTGGAAAGGGGGGGTGGGGTGGGAGCGCTGAGTGCTTGTAAAGAGCCACACTGGCTAAGACAGCTCTGCTGGAGGCTGGTGTCTCCACCTCCTGCTGGACCTGCGATCCCGGCTTTTTAATTTAATGTAATTTATTTGAGACAGGGTCTCACTATGTAGCTTTGGCTGGCCTGAAACTTGCTATGTAGATCAGGATGGCACCAAACTCACAGAGATCTGTCTGCTTGTGCCTCCCAAATATTGGGATTAAAGGTGTCTGTCACCACACTCATTGACTTTAAACACCAGGTTCTTTTTTTTTAATTTATTTTTTAAAAAGATGTCTTTATTTTTATTTTATGCACATGGATGTTTTACCTGCATGTACATCTGTGTACTATGTGTGTGCTTGAAACACCAAGTTCTTTTTTAAAAAAATATTTACTTATGTATATGAGAGCTTTAGCTGCATGTACACGTGCATGAGAGAACAGAGCATCAGATCCCATTATAGATTTTTGTGAGCCACCATGTGGTTGCTGGGAATTGAATTCAGGACCTCTGGAAGAGCAGCCAGTGCTCTTAAATGCTGACGCATCTCTCCAGCCCCCAAACACCAAGTTCTTAAAAGCTCTTCCACAGAGAGTACAGATAGCACATGACTACAATCTCAGCATGTGAAAGGCTCAGGCAAAGGATCATGGACCCAAAATCATCCTGAGCTACATAGTGAGACCTTGCCTCAGAAAACAAAAAATTCCTACGAATATCTAAATGGACCTGGAATCCCGTTTCTGCTCCTCCCAAGAGGCTCTCAGCTGGAAAGCCCTGCTCAGAGGTAGGTCTAGGACTCACCACTTGCCCACGATCTTGTTGGTATAGCCTGCCTTCTTCAGGAGCTCGGGAAGGAGGTGTTCTGAGTTAGGGATGCCGCCCATGATCTCCTGAGGTGTATAAGCTGGAAGAACAATACTGCATCAGATGCCTCCCACCTCTGTAATGGATACACATACTGCCCCATCAAGGTGGACAGGCAGAACTGTGGTCAGGGTATGGACACTTACTAAGATGTTCCCAAGTGCCTCCAAGTTAGCACCAAAACTGTGGAGGTGTCATGGTGCCTCCACCAGACCTGTCTCTCGCCTCTCCAGCCTGGTTTGCCAGTTGACACCATGCTGTTCCTCACAGGCCATGATCTTGGTTCTTTCCATGTTCCTTTTCTTGAAGGCCACTTGAAATCCCATCTCATCTGGCACCCTGTCCCTAGAGGCCCCATCCAAGCTCTTGAGCTTGTTTCTAGAACATTCCCCGCTCTGACCTGAAACCCCATAGCTTTCCCAGTGGAATAGGAGTCATGCCAGGCAGTGCCCCACGAACAGGTCAAGGGTGGTGGGAGGATGCTGTATGCCTTAGCACTCGGTTGGTTCTCAATGGGCCAATTGAGGAGGAAGCTTGTGACATGGGATATGCACTGTGGTACTTAGTCCCTTAGGTTGTCTTCATTTACCCTTCCAAACCTCTCACATTGAGGCCTAGGACACCAGCTTTCCCTAGTTTAGACAGAGGTACCTGCAGGACCAAGGGGCATTGGGGAGCGTACCATTCCTTGCATGCGCGTTGGTTGTATAGAAGCCATTGCGGATGGGCAGCCGTCCTGTGAGCAGTGCTGCCCTGGCTACATGGAAAGATGAAAAAAGACACTAAACAAATCCAGCAGGACCCTCAGGCAGCTCTGCAGTGCCTCCCATGTGCATTGTTCCTGAGACATGACTGTCATGAATGTATCAGGTTGACACTGAACTGCTGTGTTTCTTGTTTTTTGTTTTCTCTGTATAGCCCTGGCTGTCCTGGAACTCACTCTGTAGACCAGGTTAGCCTTGAACTTAGAGATCTGCCTGCCTCTGTCTCCTGAGTGTTGGGATTACAGGCATGTGCCACCACTGCCCTGCTATTGTTTCAACCCCCTCTAGCCTCTGCATTGCAGAAGTCAGGCACTGGGAGATGATGGCACAATGGCCTGCTGATGGATAGAGGTTTATATATCTGAGCTCTATAGGGTCTCAGCTCTATTCTTGTGCTCAGTTCTCTAGACCCTAGGGCAGCTACAAGACTGTAGGCCACATGGCCTGCCTTCTACTGACTCCTCACCCTATGTACTGTTCTTCCTTAAAGTCAAAACTTCTATAAGCACAAATGTAGGAGCAACATTCCTTGGGAAGAGGGCATGATTGCCTCCCAACTATATCCATGTCCTGTGACCAGCAAGTACAGACAATACTCTGACGACAGTGTGGCAGTTCTGGGAACTAGACATCAACCTTCCCCTAAGGCAGAGGAATCTGGGCTTGCAGGGAGGCAGATAGTAGAAGCTAGGGCAGGTTATTACCCTTAAAGGGTTTTAATAAGCTTTAAACAGAAGGCTCAGAGTCAGGGGTCAGAATAATCAGCAACAAAGGCCTCACTAGACCTGCAGTCTTCCTGACACCTGAGAAAAGACTGTTCTACCTAGAGTAGGCTGGAGGGACAGACATGCCAGACTCTGCTGGCTGCCTGGGTCCCAAGAGTGGGGCAGGGGTGGGACAGCAGCAACTTACATGGTGAGCACAAAGGGTTGGCAGAATAGAAGTTTGGGAAAAGCATCCCTTCCGCAGCCATCTGGTCCAAATTTGGGGTCTCTCTGGAGGGTTCTCCATACACACCTAGGTCACCCCACCCCATCTGCAGGGAAGATCAAAGAGATGAGGAATTAACCCTTTCAATAAATGCTTTTTGTTTTTGTTTTTAAACAGGGAAGAGCTGCATAGCTCACTCAAACCCTGGCAGCTTCCATGAGCTGCTCCAGGGCTTACTCAGACTACATTGGCTCTCACCTCTATGTCAGTTTGACCACTGGTGAGGAATGGAATCAGTTTGCCTTCCTCCCCAGCTGACATCAACCTCTGTGTGCTTCTAGGGTCTCAGTGTCTAAGAATACACATCTATTTTCAACATAAAGCTGTTATGCAAATTTACGTTTCAAAAGTAAGTGGTGAAGTTCCCCTGAAAGCTAAGTCAAGAGCCACATGGCCCGGCAGCCTAGGTTAGTGTACCTCACAGAACTGAAACTCATGTTCCAAGACTGCATGAGCATCCCTGGAAGTTTGATTCTGAACAACACAGGCTAGAGCCAGTCCAAGCAGCCACCAGATGATGGATGAACAAGTTGATACTGGCTGGGTGGAACTGTGTTTGTCCAAATTCATAACCACCTGGAGCCCATGAGCATGATCTTATTTTTCTCCATATTGGAAAATTATTTAGTGAAATCCAAACCCATGTTTTTAGGCCATGATCACTCAGATTTGGCTTAGAATAAACTTACTCTCTGTGATATGTGAACTGTGCTTTGGATCAATGGTGGAAAACTTTTGCTGAAGGAAGGACATGCAGTCAACTCCCAGCTATGGTTCACCACAGTGAAGAGATGGCAAGTAGTAACACCAGACCAGGGTGAGGATGCAAAGGGTGCTATTAGGAGGTCTAGACCAGGCAGCGTCCAGAGTCCCGCCTCCATGGCTGTATGCTACAAGCCTGCTTCCCCTAAGGCCAAGTTGTGATAACACTTGTGGGTGGAATCAACCAGGGAGCTTGGGAGGGGCATGGCATCTAGAGTTCTCACTTTGGGTTGGTCATAAAGGCACATAGTACTTGGCACACACCAAGATGACAGATGCACAGGTGTATTAGGTAACTACTTAGATATTAGCAGGCTTGGAAGTTATTGGGGATGGATCCCCACCTCATAATCAGCTTGCAAAACCAAAACTTGGAATTGTAGAACTGATCACTGGTTCTTAGAAAGTGACCAGAGTTGTATTTATGACACTGGGTGGAGTCATGACATGAATATATCTAGGCATGAACAATTCTTGTTACTGTGATATGCTGTCTTCTACAAAGTTCATGTTTGAGAACTCAATCAGTTTTTAAAAATCACAAAAATATGTTTTAAGTAAATTTATGATTCTTGTGCTGGGTGAAATTAATGGCTATCTTTGCTGAATGTGGCTGCAGGTTGGACATGGCTAGAAGAGTGCTATTTAGTTGGAGTGGACATTTTCTTTATTCCTTCCTTCCTTCCTTCCCTCCCTTTCTCTTCTCTTCTCTTCTCTTCTCTTTGTAGCCCTGGTTGTCCTAGAACTTGCTCTATAGACCAGGCTGGCTGGCTAGACTCAGAGATCTGTTTGCCTGTGCTCATGAGTGCTGAGATTAAAAGTGTATCACCACCTTCTGGCTTGAACTAAAACTTACTTTAACTTGGGTTA
Organism: Pachyuromys duprasi; assembly: GCA_028658305.1. Classification (NCBI taxonomy): domain Eukaryota; kingdom Metazoa; phylum Chordata; class Mammalia; order Rodentia; family Muridae; genus Pachyuromys; species Pachyuromys duprasi. The sequence goes on from CM053744.1 coordinate 57,191,385, forward strand.
TGTTTGTCCTTCTCTGTTCTACTCAGCTCCTCATGTTTGGAGGGTTGTGTGGAAAGCCATCCTAGGCACTAAGCCAATGAATCTGCCCATGCTTTCAGCCCATACCTATATCCATGAGTGTTTGGCTCTGCAGTGGTCCTTTTGGGTCATTGTCCACTCTCATTCTTTGAGTGTGTTCTGCTCTACAATGGTCCCTGTGGCCACTGTCTACTTTTACCCTTGAGAACAGCAGTTTAAAGGTTTGTAATAAACTCTACCCATCTCCTACTCTATGCTCTGTATGTGTTGTTTAAATTCTTTCCATAGAGATCACAAGGGATGAGAAGCCAAGGAGAATCCAGGGAAAGATCATGGTGAAAAGGGGAGGTGGTGTTCCATGTAAATCAAGATACCTATAAAACACAGCTTAGGAGCAGGAAGCCACTCTTTACAGGGTGGGGATACCCAGATCCTGGTGCCCACTGGAGGCAACATCCCACAATAGCCATCCTGAGGTCAGCAGTCCAGCTGCAGGTTCCTACTCCTTGTTTAACCTATTCCTTACCATTTCATCTATTTCTGTGAAGATAAACATGCTGCCTTCCACCTTTCAGTTATCAAGAGTTAGGAATCAACCTAAGCAACACACAGTATGAGAGAGGTAGTCTGTGAATTTCATTTCATTAAGAACAAGGGCAGTGGTGCACAGGCCTTTACTCCCAGCACTTCTGAGGCAGAGGCAGGCAAATCTGAGTATGCCTTGAGGTATAACCAGTCACATACCATGCTGCAAGGCAGGGCTTGCAATGTGAGTTGTGAGGATGTAAGGAACTGCACATACACTGTAATTATGCTGTAGTTTTGCACAAACCAGCCTCTTATGCTGTCTGTAATACTTGGGACAGGAGTAGGTGTGAAGTTTTTTGCAAGTCAATGTGACTGGCAGGTCTTGTATGGTTCAATGAGCTAGTTTTTGGGAACCTAGCCCCTATTCTATAATGGTAGCCTCTCAGGGAAAGGGGTTTATTTAGAACATGCCCCCGGGACACTCATGACATGACTAGAGCAGGACAGGACTATGGTCAACCAATCCAAAGTCAGTGGCAATCCTTGAAGAATACAAGTGAGAGACAATCTTACACAGCCAGAAAGCACCAAGCCTGGAGCTGGGAGTTATGTTGTAGTGTGTTTTTTATTTTATGTCTCTGGCCGTTTAAAGGATCTCTACTGGTTAATCAACTGACTCTTTGGGAATGCTTAGCTATTAGAACTGTTTGACCCTATGAACTTTAGTGTCAGTTGCCTCTTGGACTTCTGGGTAGAGGAGAGGATATTAAAAGACCAGCAGAGGCTGAGAGAGAGGTATAGAGTCCAGGTGACAGAAGAGTAAGGTCCAGGAGATGGAGGAGTAGGATTGGAGCAGGGTCAGAGAAGACAGTTGATGCAGGAAGAAAGAAGATTGAGTAGGGCTACAGAAGAGAAGAAAAGAGATTGAGTAGAATGAAAATAAGAGAAGGTAGTTGATCCAGGAGAAGACTTAAGCCAGAGAAGATATTGTCAGGAGTATCTTCTAAGAAGAACCCATGTAGAACCCACACAAAGTAGCTAAAGAAAAAATAAAATCTACAATTGGTGCCCAACTGGGACAGGTTATTCATAGAAAAAGAAACATGAAAAGACAAGTGGCCATCAATGTGGCAGAATGGAAACTTGATTTCAAGTACTGTAGAGTAAAAGGCAGGAGGGATGGAACTTCCTTTCAAAAAGCTGACAGGTATTTGCTGAGACTGTTGCTGGGACACACCTTGCATGGTTTTTAGCAGCAGTTTTTAGTCCTCCTTTTCTTCATTTTGGGCTATTTTGTTTATAAAGCACTGGCTGAACAACTGGAAAAAATGTGGGTAGAATTAGAGAAGCTTGGGAATCAAAAAGCGGAAGAAAGACAAGCTATGCTACTGGAAAAAAGATGCAGGTGGAATTAGAGAAGTTTGGGAATCAAAAAACAGAAGAAAGGTTGGCTGAGCTACTGGAAAGGATAGCATTAGAGAGGAAGAGGAGTAGGGTACAGAAGACAGAGGAGTAGAAAAGTAGGGTCCAAGCCTTTAATCCCACCACTCAGGAGGCAGAAGGAGGCGGATCTCTGTCAGTTCGAGTCCAGCCTGGTCTACAAAGTTCCAGGACAGCCAGGGCTACACAGAGAAACCCTGACTCAAAAAACAAAACAAAAAGAGAAGTAGGGTCCAGGAGAAGCTGAGCTGAGATGAGAAGATATTGTTAGGAGACAGAAGAAGAACCCAGGAAGAACCCACATAAAGAAGCAGAAAAAGAAAAAGCCTTTAATCCCAGCACTCAGGGAGGCAGAGGTAGGCAGATCACTGAGAGTTCGAGGCCAGCCTGCTCTACAAAAGCAAATCCAGAACAGCTAAGGCTATACAGAGAAATCCTGTCTTGAAACAAACAAACACAAAGAAAAGAAAAGAAAGGAAAAGAAAAGAAAAGAAAAGAAAAGAAAAAAGCTATATCATATCATCTTAGGTAAGTCAGACACACATAAGCACCTGTTGCAGATTCAGACACGATCAGTCTGGCAAAGGCAGCTATAGAGGGCCAAAGGGAGGGGTTTGCAGAGGAGAAGGGGCTTTATCAACTAGACAACTAGGTTATTCTAGCTTAAAGCAGGTAGATTCTAGACTTCCCCTTTCATAAGACTGTTATCTGTAAGCTGGCCCCATGACAACCCCATGACAGCCCTAGGCAACTCCCAGCTCACCTACTGACTGTCAGCAATCATAGTGGGACAATGATTTTTGCTGACTTGGACCCACTTCCAAGCCAAACATGAGGGAAGAAGAATAAGCTGGACTGTCCAACAGGGAAGCCGAGCCCACCTCTAGAAAGGACTCACTGGGTCAGGAGGGCTCCTGGGTTTATACATGACCTTCTCCAGAGTACCTGTGCCAAAGAGGCAGTGAGACCAGAAGTTAATTCAGTTATTTTTCAGTTATTTGTATCAAAAGTCTCTACATGACAAGGCACAAGTTTTACAGAATGTTCTGGGATTCAGCTTCAAAGAATCTCTGGTCCTCCTGCCACAGCCCCAGTTGGTAGGTGATCTGTTGCTAGTCACATCCCATTATCCAAAACCTCTGTACTTGTCTGGGGCTGACTAATGGAAATGCACTGCGAGCCTGATGTGTAAGTTTATTATTGTCTAGTTGTCACATTAGAAAAGTAATTAGGCTTCTAGCTGTAATCCCAGTGCTTGTAAGACTAAGGCAGGATGATTGCCTTGAGTTTCAGGCCAGCCAACACTACACAGCAAGACCTTGTCTCAAAAACCAAGCAAGCAAACAAATAATGGCTAACAGTACACTTACTTATTAACTCAATTATCCAAGGTCTACTATTCCAACACTCTTCAGGGGTATAATGGAGTGTCAGAGAAGACCTCTCCTCACAGGCTGTCATTTGGAAAGGAGAGGAGCAGAAAACTGTCAGACAAGCATCTTCTGGATCAAACAAACCAACAAACCAAGCCAGTGCAAGTTGGCTCTAAAAGAACATAATACTGAAAGGTACAATGTGTGTGATACATATTTTCAGGGTTGCTCACGACTGTGCAAAGCCTGCTATCAGCCACCAGGACAGGAGCCAGAGCAGCTGGGCATCCAGAGTGTAAACAGAATGGGAAGCTGGAAAGGGTTTCCTGCAGTGGCTTCTTGGGTGGTGGGATTTAAGTAAGGACTTTTAGGTATATATTTTTCTTCATAATAAAGAATGACTAACCTAATGATTAATGATCAAGTGGGATGTTTGCTTCCTTCTTCTCGTACTAAGTCTCTAAACTCCAACCTATTTTAAGTACATGGCACCTCTCTCTTCTGATGGGCACCACTTTGAGAAGTGTGGGTTAGCACATGCAGAGGGCTAGGTTGGCTATTAGGCTCTGTGGTGCCCATGATTGTTCCAAATCTTCCTGAACTGGATGTGACTCTGGTTCTAACAGTAACTGACAGGTGCCACTCTGTAGTGTCTGGGGTGGGGGTGCCAGTAGGCTGAGGCTTGGAGGAAGACAGGATCTAGTCCAGTTTGGATACTTCTGTCTGACCCAGTGTTCCATGTGACCAACTTCTAAGCTTTTATGTCACATTAGGGAGACACATTCCTCAGACAGGGACACTGAGGCAGATCTGGGATGAGTTCATAGATGACTACAGGCTACTCGCCTGCTCCTCAGATGACATTATTACCTTTCAGCTCTTCCATTCCTGACTTTGGTCAGGGTTCTCCTAGAGGCCCAGGCTGGAGGTGAGCACCGAGGCTGGGGGGATGGCAGCCCCCCACGGGCAGAGAGAACAGGGAGAGAAGGGCCTCCCTGAACACCGACCCCCCTACTACGGAAACAGTTAAGAGAAAGATGTGACACCAGGGTCTGCGCCTCCCTCGTGTCACCGCCCACTCGCTGCCTGGTCGCCCTGTATCTTCGGTGCTCTCCCTCCCCTGCGCCGCTCGGCCCCACTTACATCGTCCATGAGCAGCAGCACGATGTTGGGGGGCTGTGGAGCACCCGCGGCCAAGAGTCCTAGAACACTCAGTACCAGCAGCAGCTGCCGGGCCCTGGTCGCTGGGGCACATGCCGCCATGACAACCAAGCTCCCGCTGCGGAGCCTAGACCCAGGCCCGCGGCGGTTCCTCTAGGACTGCAGAGCGCGCCTCGGTGACTGAAGGAGAGGAGGGCAGGGCCAAGGAGAAAAGAAGAGGGAGAGGCGGGGCCTAGGCCGCCTGACTGACAAGAAGAGCGGACTCCGCCTTACAGGAAAGGGGTTCGTGTCTGGGATGTCGCAGGTCAGGACAGGCTGCCAGAGAAGCCGGGGCCCCACCAAGCTGCACAGCCGGGCCTGCCAGGCTGAGTGACATGATAGGCGAGACTCGGGCCTGACAGGAATAGTGAGACGGAGCGACAGCGGCAGAGGGCGCGGCTCGCGTCGTAACCCGAGAAATGGGCTTCGCGCCTGACCAGAAAGGGGCGGGGGCAAGGCCGGGCGGCAGGGCGGGGCCACGGTAGGGAGAGGCGGGGTCTGAGAGTAACGGCGCGCGAAGGGGGGGAATGGGCGGGGTCTGTCGACACACCGGATCACGTGATGCGGCGCACGGCTTGCCAATATGGCGGTGTGCATCGCGGTGATCGCCAAGGAGGTGCGTGTGAAGCTGCTAGCGGCGGGCGGCGGGCGGCGGGCCTCCTTCCAACCATGCCCTCGATCTTAGCTCTGAGCTCCCAAGCTTCATACAAGCCTGTGATCAGGATTCCTCCAGCCTGCTTTCGCTGACAGCTGCCCGCCATCCGCTGCCAGCCTGCCGCCAGCTTGCAGGCCGCGGCCTCCGGGTTTTGAGACCCCCCGGAAGCTTAGCCAGCTGCTGCAGACTTCCACCCTTCGCTCTACGCGGTTTTTGTTTGTTTGTTTGTTTTTCTTTTTCTTTTTTTCCACGGCCTGTACTGCCTTCAGTGTCCGGTCTTTCTGCTCCGCCTTCCGGACCCTCCCCTAGCTGCCCAGCCGGTGCTATTTAAAAACAAGCTTGAGGCGGCAGCCTAGACTCCTAGTGCTTTTCTTTACCTTAGGATAGTCCCTTTTATGCCACTTGCACCCTTCTACTCCAAACTGTGAAGGCCTGCAAATCGCCAGGCAGTGTTTTGTTTGTTTGTGTTTGTTTTGTATTCTTTTGTATCCTCTTTCCTTTGTATCCTCTCTTCCCAACTCTCGTCTCCTTGCTAGCCAACATATATATTCATATATATATAAATATATATATATAATTTATTTCTTCTGGAAAGCTGTTTATGAATGCTAAGACAGTTCCAGAGGTCCACAAGATCCTGCTGCATGGAGCCTGTATCCTACTAGGCCTTCCCTGAGACCTGCTATTAGGGATTAGGCTGCTATGAACGTGCTAGTATGAAAGAGGGAGTTATGCCCCCATAAGCCCACCCAAATCAAAAGTCAGTTAAAAGTGAAGCTGCTGCTTTGATAAACTCATGATAAAGTCCATTATCTATGCTGAGGTGTCCTAATTTGCATACTCATCCAACTAGAGTAAACCACATGATTTCTGGACAAAGCGAACAATGGAAGAGAGAGGCCAGGAGGGAAGTGTTTGACTGTGGCCTTAGCATGGTCAGAAGTGTAGAGATGAAGATTTGAGCTGAGTCTTGAGGCACTGAGCAACAGGCCACTGCCCCTGTGTGGCACATTAAGAGATAGCCCAGGTTCCTGGTGTTGGGATGACACTGTAGACTGTGGTGGTGGTGGTTGAGGCAGAGATGACCCCAGGAAGAGGAATGACTCTCCTTCTGTCAGGGTGTGTGGTTAATGCTCGAGTCAGCATTCCTGGGTCATCTCATTTCTGCTCACCTTCCTGCCCCTGTGTGGTTGCCTTTACTGATGTCACCCTCTCCTCTTCCTCCTCCTTTCTGATGCAGGTGGTTGAACTAGGGCTTAATGCTGCTACTCTGTCCCTCTCTCACTGAGCTACATCCCTAGTCCAATATCTCTTTAATTTTAGTACTAGGATTGAACTTAGAGCCCCATGCATGTCAAGCAAGTGCTCTGCCAGCCAGTGATAGCTCTGGTCCACTCTGTGGATGGATTACAGTCCTCCTTAGGTTATGCCCTTGAAGGTAGCATCTGCCACAGAGCATGAAGCTGTGGATTTTAGAGCCCATGAGTCATTGACAGGCATAGGGCACACCTTAGGAGTGCTTTGGTCTTTTCTTTAGGGTTGGAATTCACTAGGTGGATCACCATCTCTTCTTGCAGAATTACCCTCTGTACATCCGGAGCACTCCCACAGAGAATGAGCTTAAGTTCCACTACATGGTGCACACATCCCTGGATGTGGTAGATGAGAAGATCTCTGCCATGGGAAAAGCACTGGTGGACCAGCGGGAGCTGTACCTGGGCCTGCTCTACCCAACTGAAGACTACAAGGTGTATCCATCAGTGCTCAGCACTGTGTCCACACGCAGAGAGCGGGATATGGGAGGAAACACTGGAAAAGAAGAGTTGTAAGGGGTTTCACCTGGCCAGGCAGGAACAAAGGCCTCTGAACATTTTTTTCCTTTAATTGGAAGAGTCACTCACTGGAAAAGCAAGGCTAAGCTTCCAGGAGGGTACAAATTGTCATAGCGGTGAAATGGACTTTGCTGTGCTCATTAGAGGCCACCGACTTCAAATCAAGGCTGATTATTTCATGATATTGTTGTTAGGCTCTGCCTTACATGGCACTGTAAACTCTCAGCCATTCCATTGGACAAATTATTAAGATCGTAGAACCCAAGGGCGTTCACATGGGGACTAATTGTAGCCAGCCCACAGTGATGTTGATGTAGGAGTCACTGTGTTAACACTCTGATGGCAAAAGTTTGGTTTCGCAGTTAACATCCCAGGCCCAGTATCAGTTCAAAAAGAGGCTGAACTGTTTTCAGTTCAGGTGTACACCTGCAAGGTTGCTGCATAGCTACCCCAGCCTGGCCACTTCCTGTGAGTCTAGGTGCCAGGCTTCTCTGAAGTGAGGGCTCATGAAGTTCACTGGGCTTGCAGGCTCTTAACTGTGATATGTTGTGTGTGCCATGTGCAGTCATACAGCCCCTGTGCCAAAGCATGTACCTTAACCAGCCGCACAGATATGGCTATGTGACCAATTCCAAGGTGAAGTTTGTCATGGTGGTAGATTCCTCCAATACTGCCCTTCGAGACAATGAGATCCGCAGTGTAAGTGTTGGGGGTGGGGTGGGGGGTTGGTGTTTGCCCCTTCCCTTTCCTCATTGTGAATGCAAAAGTCTTTAGCAGCCCCAAGTATGTGCTCATCTAAAGTACTTTTGGTTCTTTCAGATGTTCCGGAAGCTGCATAACTCCTACACAGATGTGATGTGCAACCCCTTCTACAACCCTGGAGACCGCATCCAGTCGAGGTGTGTGATGCGTGTGTGTGTGTCTGGTGGGGGGGAGGCTACCTTTGATAGTATTGTCATTAGGAAGTAAGGGAGCTGTGAGTATTGTCCTAAGGTCACTATTTCAAAGCAGCCAGCCCCATTTGTCTAAATTAGTGCTGACACAGACCTTTAGTGTGCTCAGGCAGATTGGGCCAAGGCTCACTCATCTGGTCTCCCAGGTGTGTCTATGGGACCTTTAGAAGGCTCAGCATGGACTCATGCTGTGGCCACATTCTTTGCGGGGCAATGTCCTCCCATTGTAGCTTGGGTGTGTATTGGGCTCAGGTGTCTCCACTCCTGCTGGATGGTCCTCATGCGTGTGTTTCATGAGGTGTGGACTTTATATGCAGGCACTACAAACCTGCTTCCAGAATTCTCCTGTTCTAGGACTGTTCCCAAGGAGCTCCTTTCAATTGACAGGTGGCTCAAACTAGGCCTTTCACTGACACCTTTCTTTGGCTGAGCCATCGAGTGCTTTGGGTCTAGCTAGGTCCTAAGAGAAAGCACACAGGTGTCCCTGAGCGGTGCAGGGCAAAGAAAGCACCGCCAGCTCATGGGGCTTATTGCTTACCCCTGCCCACACCCTGTGGGCCTCATCCTGGGAGACGTGCAAGGGAAAAATCTATGGAAGAGTGGGCCTGTGGGGGCTGTGCAGGAACGGTAGAGTCAGGAGCTGGGTGTCACAGCCCAACATGGTTGGTATGCACTCTGCTTCCCTGGACAAACCCCCAGAGTCCTGAGGGCCTACCTGGTGGGGCAGTGCCAGTCTCTACCAGCAGAGGGCAGGGCCGAAGCCTGTCCTGCTCTAAATCTGGGTTCTCTTCTCAGGGCCTTTGATAACATGGTAACTTCCATGATGATCCAGGTCTGCTGAGCGGGACCTCTGCCCCAGTCACCTGGAAGAGAAGCCTGTATTCACCTGTGTTTGATGATTATTTATTTCCTTCCCTCTCCCTGAGTGTAACCTGTGGGCAGGGCTGTGTGTCCTGTGTCTGTCTACTAAAGGCCTCACAAGGTGCAGTCTATTCTGTCCTTCTGTATCAGTAGAGAGGGCTCAGCTTAGGACCTGCTAGCTGGTCTCAGAGGCTCTGGAGCAATGTAGGAGTTGTGACCATAACCAGTGAAGGAGCATGCCAAGTACAGGAGGCTGTGGGCCTCCATTGTCGAGCAGGTGGGTGGTCCAGAAGGGTACAGGGCATGGGGAGCCTAGAGCCAGCCCCAGAGGATAGAGGCAATCTAAAGCAAATAGGCATACACCTTGAGGGCATGGGCCCTAACATTCTGAACCTGCCATTCATTGCTGGCATTTGGCTGAGCGCTTGTGACTAGTCCTAGCCTCAGGAGGTGGTAAAATTTGTAAAGTCTCATGGAACACATCATTGAAGTAGCTGAGAAACTCTAGGAGCCTTTCCTGTGTGTCAGTAGCATGGAGGTCAGCAGGTCCGCAGTACTGCTCCTAGGCCATGCACCCCCAAGAACAAACCAGGCTCTTCCCAGATAAAAAGTCCCATAGCTGTGTGGAGGTGGTGCCCGATTCTGCTCCTGTGCCACTGGACAGTATGACTGCTAAATAGTGGTGTCCTGGGAGATTGCAGAGGCCTAGAGGACCTGCCCTGGGTCTGAGTCCTCTTCAGATGTCACTGTTCCATGCTGTCTTCAGAGTCTCTGGCTTCCCCAAGTCATCAGCAAAGACTCCCCCTTCCCTGAAGAGTGTCCACGTGACTTGTCCACGTGAGCTGGGTGGAGTAGGAGAGCCCATCTCTGTGCATCTCAGGGCTTCCCTCCAAGAGCACGGTTATTACAGAATGCAAGAAGAAGCCAGACCATCCACCTGATTGATGTAAGTGGCAGATGAAGTTGGGCTGAGAGGTTCCACAAGCAGCCAACTGACATGGATGAAGCTCAGATGCACACGGGTTAAAGGCTTTAGCAGGAGGTTGGGTTTGGCAAGGGAAGGAAGGAACACCATGAGGTGGAATCTTGCGATCTTGAGTTTTAAGGAGGGTTCGCCCCACCCAAGTATTAGGTGCATGGGGCCTGCATCTTGTTCCCCAGTATTCCTTTCCCTCCTTCCAGAGCCTTAGGTTTGCTGGGCACAAACTTGGCCAAATGTCATTTGTTCCCCTTCCCTTCACATCGAGGCAGGTAGTTAAGGCATGTAAAGGGGGGTTATTGGGAGAAACCTTCGGGAAAGATCTTTTTAAAAAAGATTTATTTATTATGCAAAGTGTTCTGCCTGCATATATGCCTGCACACCAGAAGGGGGCATTAGATCTCATTGTAAATGGTTGTGAACCACCATGTGGTTGCGGGGAATTGAACTCAGGACCTTTGGAAGAGCAGCCAGTGCTTTTAAACTGTGGTCCATCTCTCCAGCTCTAGGAAAAGATCCTTTTAAAGTAGGTCCAGCTGAGGCAAAGAGCACTCAAGACTTTCTGCCTTCTTCCTGCGTGGAACCTGAGTGTAATGCTGGGAAGTCAGGCACCCCTCCTGAGAGCAGGGAGATGAGGCTCTACAGAGGAGGATGGAGCAGAAAGGAGCCCGAGTGTGGACTGCTCACATCAGCTTTTCATGTGAGACAATAGAATATAGCTCGCTCCTGTCTGGGCCTTCTGGTAGGTTAGGTATAAATGCGTTGTGTGTGCACTAGGAGTCCTGACACTACCAAGCTCTGGCAAAGCTTATCATATCGTCTCCTTGTCTGGATGTTGGGCATCAGACTTTCAGGTGAGTTTCATCCAGAGGTTGGCCTTGGTGATCATGGTCACTGCCTGTCGTTTCTGAGGCAGGCTGTCCACTCCTGGGCTAAGGTGGCAGCTCTGGCTAGCTTGTGACTTTTGCAGGCAGTCTGTGGGGCCATCAGCTACCTGTCTTCCCTTCTGGGACCGTCCTACAGACCTGGGGCCAGGGCTGCCTGGCTGCCCTGCACTGTGGGAGATGAAGCTGTGGACCGACACTGACAGTGCACAGGCGGGGTCCTCACTACCGTGCAGATGCCATGCTGAGGGGTGCTTGTACCCCAGCCTTCTGTCCTTGGTGCAGACAAGCCATGGGTCCATCAGAAAGAAAGGTCTCCTGGGCCCTTCCCAAAAAGAGAGCTTGCTGTGTATACCAGGAGAGGACCAGGAGCTAGTGAGCTGAGGTGACAGCAGTGATGTCAAGACCGAAGCCATCCCCTGGGTGGGAGATGTCCAAAGTTCTGGGAAAGCACAAGAATATCCTGCCAGGAGACCTGGGCCAGGGACTTGGCAGTCCTGAAGCTGGAATGTGAAGAGGGCCAGGCTTCACCCTTGGCAAGGCCCTGCCAGGTCACTTTGATACTGGGGAGTCCCTGGCAAACCACCTTAGGGCCGATTTGCTGTTCACCATCTGCCCACTAGGTGGCATTCTTTTCCAGAGGTAAAGAAGGCTGTCCAGGCTCCTGGGGCTACCCTTACCTTACACAGATAGACTTGACTGTTAACACAGTGGCGGAAGGGAGCTCTGCTTCCTACAGGCCCAGAGAGAATCTGCTCTAGGCCTTGACCAGCTCCTGGAGCTGCAGCAACTCTGACTTGCAGGCCTCACCCCAGGCTCTGCCTCTCTTCTTGACAACTTTGTCGTATGCCTTACCCACTGTTGGATTCGTGGTCCTCTGGGCAGTCTGGGATACCCCTGGTGTTATTTGTTTGTTTGTTTAGAGGCAGGGTCTTACTTGTAGCCCTGGATGTCTTGGACCCAGCTGACCTTGAACTCAGAGAGCCACCTGCCTCTGCCTTCCAGAATGCCCAGGCCTGGAGTTAATTCTTATTATGTGTTTTCTGAGATCCTTTTCCAAATAAGGTCACAGGCTGCCTTCAGACTTTGGAGGTGAGGATGTGATTGCATTTCGGGGGGCATCATCCACTCCGCTGAGGTCAGGGGCTTGGGGGAAGGGTCAGGTATTTGTGTGTGTGCGCGCGCACAAAGGTGCGTGAGCGCCCCCACCCACACACTCACATTTGAAGTTCAGAACAAAGGCTCCACTTCTGCTTCTTGAATTGACCAGTTCAGGTACCTCCCAGAGCAGGTTGGAGGTGAAGTCCTGGTATGTCTAGAGAGCCAGTTTGGGGCATGAAGGCAGAATTATGGGATGGAATTTTGCTCACATTTCATTGAGTTGCAAGGCAGAGCCAGAGCTCCATTTTCTGGACTCATGGCCATATCCCATTACCACCCTGTTTGTGGAGTCCCATGGAGAAACCTGCGCCTGAGGGAGAATCAAGAAATGAGACTTGTTATGTGCTGTTAAACTATATTCAAGTTTAATAATTTATGTTTTACTATTAATACACAGGCCTATTTTTCTTTAAAAGCGCTTGAGTGTGCCTAGGTCTCCCCTCCCCCGCCTAGGCCTCCCCTCCCACTCCTGTCCTCTTTCCCCTATGCCTGCCCACTAGGACCTGGGGATCTAGTCACCATCAAAGGCCCTTGTGGGCTGTCAGGCTTGAAGACCAGTCTGGGGTCAGTGGGGAGAGACTCCTGACCCCAGCTCCTGGCCATACTTTCAGAACTGGGCCGTCCTTTCAATATGGTGAAAACCACGGTGAGACTTGTCCATGGCCCCTGCAGGGAGGGAGGGGGACAAAGGCAGCTGAGTTGTTTTCAGAAGGGATAGGCCTGGAGGACACCAGGGCAAGGGTTAGAGTCACCCCCAAGCTGCTCAGGAACTGTGGGAAGCACCTTCTCAGGCTCCCTGCTCTAGAGAGGGTGGCTCCAGGGCAGGAGGGAGGCCTGGGGTTAGAATTTGCCACCCATGGCTCTTGGGCTCAGCTGCGGCCTTACCTGTACTTGTTAGCCTATGCTTCAGGCCAGGGGAGGCTACTGTGGATCCCACCCTCCACGGCAGGGGCGCTTATCACCTACAGTGGCCAGCAAGGAGTAGCCCTACCAAGTAGGGAGGCTACACAGAGCCTGTCCAGGCAGGTAGAAACCAGGAGTCCACACCCAGGCCCCTCTTAAGTGCCCTGTCCAGTTAAGGCTTATGACAGGGACAATTCTCCCTTAGCATGACACTGGACTGGCTACAGCCAACGTCAGGTTCCAGGAACCCCGCTGCTCAGATCTCCAGACTCAGACTCCCACTTGGGCCCACTCACCAGCTCTGTATATGAGGTCTGAATCGAGGTCTTTGACGGAGGCTACTGTGCAGGGAGGGCTGGGCCCTGCTGCCCAAGTGTGTCCGAGGCCCACCACGATCTGTGGAGCTGATTCCGGGGAAGTTCGTTCTCTTGGGAAGCACCTGGATGGAACCCATGCCATGGTCCAAGACACTGTTCTGCGTCCTTCTTGCCAGGGTGGCCTGAAGCCAGGGCCCAGGCTGGGACCAAGGCTGGGGGTTTCTGACCTTGAGATCCCATGTAGGCTGACACTCTCCCCCACCTTCACTTGGTTGCAGCTGTGATCACATAACATGGCTCTGACCAGCATCTTCCTGCAGAGGAGTCTGGCCCATCTCCCCAAGCCACACCCACACCAAGCCCCACCCTGGGTCTGAGAGTTTCCATTATACCCTAACTCTGGCCAATGCCCAACCCAGCCAAGATGCCCAAAGGGTCAGGCTGGGTAGTTACGGATCTCGGAGCAGATATTCTAAACTCCGAGCCTTCTGAAGAATTTGTGAGCTAATGTGCCAGCAAGGCTCAGTGGTGGCTCACAGGTGCATGGAGACAGCTGGGGAAGCATACCTTGATGACCCGCCCTCGGAAGGTGCTCTCATTCATCTCCACAGCAGCTTGAACAGAGCTCTGGGTCACAAACTCTATATATGCATAGCTGGGGGAGGGTAGAGGTGGAGAGTGATGGGGCAAGGAGTGAGGGGCAAGCCTCACCCACACTGCCCAGCCTGCTACAGCCCCACACTGACCCCTTGGGGTGTCCAGAGAACTTGTCGCACAGGATGGTGACCCGGCGAATCTCCCCACAGGGGCTGAAGTAGGCCTCCAGCTCAGCAGCTGACCCTCCGTAATCCACCTGTTCTCAGAAAGGGCACCTGGTGTCAGTCCAAGCTTTCTCCGTCTGCCTCCCACTGAGGTGGTTGTGGCAGAAAGGGGTTGGAGGGTCCCCCAAGGCTGGTTAGGCCCTGGCTGGGAATAGGCTGAGGCTTTACTCTTTGCCACCCAGGGTTGATTGCTGAGCGACAGTCAGGTGCTTCCTATGTGGACAGCTGGCTGTGTCCCATGTATTGGTGCATGCCAGGTGTGTGGCCCATTGGAAGCAGTAAATCTCAAGGAACTCCCAAGTTCAGTTCGTGCTGAGAAACCAGAATGTTTGACCTCACCTTCAGCTGCGTGGTCAAGGACTGGGCACAACCCGCCACCATGGGTTTTGCCCAGCCCTTTCCTCTGCTGCAACTGTCACTAGACTGTCCACCTTTTCTGGCCTTGGAGACACTTGACTTTACAACCCACAGCCTCCCACCTCAAACTCACAGCCAGCCCCATTCAGGGAAGGTATCGATGTGTCTGCCCAGCTGAATGCCCGAATTGGAGCCAGGTACCACAGGAGGGTCCCCGCTACTCACATTGCCCACATAGACAGATCTGTGGTCAGCCTCTACATTTTCCTTGGGGGTCCCAGGAAAGATGCAGCCTGTAGAGAGAACCTCATTGAGGATCCCATTTCTCATGATCCCATGGAAGGTCACCCAGGCTTCCAAAGTCACATTGTGGATTTGAAAAGCCTCATGCTGTGGGGTGATCCAGGGTGCTCCCCCAATAGTCCTCATATAGAGTCCATGCAGAGCACTTCTCCACTGAGAGTAGGTGGGGTTTAGAGTCTTAGCTGAGTGGTCAAGGACTCAGATGGACAGTTGTCCATCTGCCCTCTGGGGACAGAGTCAGCAAGGGTCCCAGGTTCCTACCCGTGGTCCCAGGGCTTAGCAGCTGCCTGAGCTTGGCCCCCTCTTCCTCTGTGGTCTTTTTCTGTATACAGGGTGGCACCGGCAGGGCCTCAGCATGCTCCATGGCCCACAGCTTCAGTCTGGCGGCTTCCAACTCCTGTTGGCTATCCCATAGTAAGCTTGGGATAGGTGGCCTGCAGGCCCTTCTGGAATGGAGGGCAGGTGTGGCCACCCAGCCCCAGCAGAGAGTCCTGGCTACAAGGAGGCGACCTAGACCAGCCTCTTCTTGCTGTAGCCAGAGTCCAGACCTAGGAGCACAGGCCTGAGGAACCACTGACGCCTCTCCCACCCAGGACACCTCCCCTGGTTAAACAGGCCCCGTGGTCTGAAGCATTAGCTTCTGTAATTGCACAAGGCAGCATTGGCCCTTTCACCTCCCAGTCAGCTGTGTCCCTCACCCCATGCTCAGGTCCACACACGTCCCCACGGATCATAACAACAGGGTGCTACCTGGCTGTATAGCAGGGACTTGGCCAGCTTCTCTGGCTCCAGCAAGGACAGCAGGAAGCCTGCATCTTCATTTTCCTCAGCTTGCTTGTCATTTTCCATTGTATTTCTAGTCCTTGGCACCAAAGGTATCTTTTCATTCCTGTCCCAGGCCCCCCAACCTTGGGCCTCAGGATCTGAGGAGACCGTCTGGAGCCAGTCTTTGGTGGGCGGTTGGAAGAGATCATTGCTCAGGAAGGGCCACATGGGTATGCGAGGAGGACAGGCAGGCTGAACCTTGGTGCTTCAGGTCGGCTCGCCTCCACAGCTGCATCTGCCCTAGTGCCCTCCCTTTTAAGCCCTCCCCCTGACCAGCTGCTTCCACTAAAGCCCAAGAAGGCCTTCCAGCTTGGGCTGGGCTGTTGACCAGAGGGGTCAAAGGTTGTAGATCTCCTTTCTGTCCTCTTCTAAGTGTTTGCACTCCCAAACACTTAGAATAGTGTGGACGAGTCCAGAGTGGGTAGGGCAGGGCCTTACTTACATGAGCTTGGATATGCTGTGAGTTCGATAGCATCTGCCTGTCTCTTGGTGTGTGTGTAGCATGCCTTGACCTCTGACACAGGCCCTAATCAACGATCAGATCTTGGTCAAGTTACCTAATTGTAGTAGTGAAAAGGGTAGATTTCAGGAAGAGGTGGCTCTGCGGGTGTCTGAATACACTGTTTGAGTAAGGGCCCCTGGAGGGCTGAGAGCTCAGGCCTGGGCTCACCCAGGGCAGGTTCCATATTTTGCCGTAACTGTGAGTTTCTCAGACTCTTCCCTCCCAACCTCCACTCAGGGTACCTTTCAGATGGGAGCCTATTAAACTCAGGCACTATTTAGATCATTCCTTTGCCACAAGGGAGGCTCCGGTTGTACCGTACGAATTGGGTGATGGATACTTGGTAGATGTAGGCAGGTACAGCAGTTGGTTTCCAGCCCCGCTCAGCTCTTGCCCCCCTGCTCTTACCTCCCCAGACTGCTGCAGCCTGCATCCATGGACGCCTTCCTGGGGCTTCCAGAAGAGGGCTGGATCTAGAAGCATATGGCTGGCTTTTGGCTAGACATGGGTGCATGATGCTTCTTGAGCCTTCTCTACTGAGACTCAGGGTCAGCGGTGCATGTTAATGTGACACTAAGAAGTCCACAGGGACTTAAGGATGACTCCACATCCTCAGATTCACAGCCACACTTCCGTGACCCAGCCCCCAGGCTAGTCAATGGGGCTTCTCTGAGCATCTGGGCTGAAATATAGGCTTAGTAAACTACACTGCCTAAGTGGAGTTTGGTGGCAGACACCCCGCCCCCCCAATTCCTTGGATGGGCAGCGGGCTTAAGAGGCAGAGGTGGGGCCAGGCAGCTGTGGCTGTTGGCTGTTGCAGCCCCAGGAAATCGTGGGCTTCTGACTTCTCGTGTCCTCAAAAGTACATTCTCCAAAGCAGCTGAAAACTGTATCATGCTTCATATGACTGTTCATGCTATACTCAGTACTTGGGCCTCTCGGGCAGGAAAAACACAAGTTCAAGGCCAGCTTGGACTCCAGCAAGGCGCTGTCATAAACAACTCAACAGTAACAATACCTGCTATGGCTTCCATGCCTCATAAGGGAAGGACTGTGTGGAAGAGTGATACAGGACCCGAGATAAAGTAGTGTGAACAGAGACTGAGTGGCCACTGGCCTTTCTGTGTTCCTGCTTCAGTTACTTCCCTTGGTCTTCTTGGAAGACCAGAGCTGCTCAGAGGCAGCATCCCTGCCTACATGGAGAACATACTGGCCACCCAGGATGGGCTGGACCAGTGGCCACTGCTGTCCTCCCGCACGTCATCC
This sequence comes from Pachyuromys duprasi, assembly GCA_028658305.1. Lineage (NCBI taxonomy): Eukaryota > Metazoa > Chordata > Mammalia > Rodentia > Muridae > Pachyuromys > Pachyuromys duprasi. The sequence continues at coordinate 57,208,563 of CM053744.1, forward strand.
TCCTCTTCCCGAGGAGCTCTGTTGGGGTCCCGCCCAATTCTTCCCTGTGCTTCCACGTGGGAGGTAGGACATGGCCAGCTGTGTCCAGGCCAAGACCACGTGGATAGAGCCCAGTCCCTGGCCAGTCCCCGCTCTGAGGCAGCTTCTGCAGTGGAAAAACCTTGTCGTCCTCCTCCCCTCGTGCTATCCTGAGAGCGCTGACACACCAGGCCCAGTGGGGCTCCATCCAGGTGCCTGGCCTAGGGACAGCTTACCCCCATGCTGGCCTTCCCAACAATGCCTTCAAAAAATACACTGTGTTCCAAGCTGGGACAGTATTAATGACAGTCGCTTCCTCCAGGCAGCTACCAGTGCAGCCTGAAGCACCATGGCCAGTGTCCGGTTCGAGAGAGAGTCCCCTTTACCCCCGACACAGCTGCCACAGGAGCAGACTGCGAGATGGGTCTTTCTGCTATGCCACTCTGAGGTCCTCAGTGTCCTCAGGTCCTGAGTTTCCTCTCAGGTCTTAAGTATCCCTTTAGTGTTTCCTCAGATCATGTCCCCTCAGGGCACCAGTGTCCCCCTGGCCTTTAGTGTTTCCCTCAGCAAGATCCCATGTCTCCCTCATGTGGACCGATCAAAGAGCTTGACCCCAGTGGAAAACCAGTTAGCCACAGGTCAGGCCCTTGAAACTTACGGTCACTTTTGGGGTCCAAGATTTTCCAGAACTCTCTAAGGCCCAGCCTTCTAAGATGTGGACCCCCTTTGCCAAGGATGTTGCAGCTGCACATGGAGCTGATTTCCCCGCTTTGTCTGCCCCAACCGTTTTCTGGTTCAACTGGACCGCCACACCCACCCTTGTCTGTACATCAGGGCTTTCAACATGGTGATCGGGTGTGCGCGACAGTCTGGAGGAGCAGCCGAGCCATCATAGCAAATGCTCACTTTATTACACAGATGTAATTAACCTGATCACTGTGTCCATGGCCCACAGGGCAAACATATAAAGGACAGGAGAAGATAGCGGTGGGTGGCATGACATAGCACCCAGACACAGAGGGCCGTGGAACACAACTTTTCATGAAGACAATACCCAGCACTCTCCTCCCAGCTCCTGCAGGGGGAAAAGAGATGGAAAAGCAACACCCCCGCCCCCACAGGCAATGCGCGGCTGTGCTCTGGGCCTGACCCTGAGCCCACCCAGATATGGTGTGCGCTTAGGGCTCTGGGGCCTTTTGTCTGGGTTGGGAGCAGAGCTGTTGCCTTTGAGGATGCAGTGAGTCGGCCATATTTTGAGTCAGATGCTGCATTCCTGTTTCCCAATATGGGACACTCGCTAAGTGCCAGCCAAATTGAAGGAAAAGGAACAGAAAACAAGACAGTTTTGTAGAATTTGGGGACTTGTACAAGTTGTTGACCGACTGTCTTGGGTTTTGTCTGTGAGTTGTCTACAGGAATAGATAGTTCCCCTGAGCCCAGCTCACCTCAGGTTTCTTGTGAGCATGATGGGAACCCAGGGTTCTCTCCCCAGCGTCATTTTAAAAACCTCCCTACATGGTAGGAGCTTCAGGAAGAACAGTGAGTTATCAGGGGAGCCTGTGGGTGGCCTCAAACACACAGCAAATACTCCCTACCATTTGTGGGTTTAGAAGGGGCTGACTGGCCATGTTCAACTCGGAGCTCCTTGGGATCCTAACAGAGAAGATGGGTATAGTGCCCAAATGTCCTGAGGAACAGGGCCCTGAGAGTGCTCCTGTCTCAGAGGAGGCCACCACTGGCTTTAGCTTCTCTTCTGGGCAGGACTGCAACCACTTTCAGGGAATGTGGTTGCCTAACAGCACCCCCAGAGCTCCTGAGCAGGTGTGTAGACCTGCTCTTACACACATTCTTGGCCCCTTCTCTCCCTAAGCAGGTTCAGATGTGTCACAGCTGCCGTTAGGGCATATCCAGTCTGTCCACAATGCCTGTAGTAGGGATTCATCTCTGGAGGTATCTGGATGCCATGGGAGGGCAAAGTGCCAAGGGGCTGTTGCCTCATGGGTGGGTATTCTCAGGGCAGCCCTGGCCAGTTCAGGGCAAGCAGAGCAGAGGGCATTGGAGGACCTAGTGTCTTTGGTACACTGATGGAGCTGATACTACTCTACTCTGAGTCCAGTGGGTAGAAAGATGACAGGAAAGATGGACCTAGGGATGGCTGTGTGGGTGAGACTGGAAGACACACAGACAGGAGAATGGAATGTGGGGTGGTGGGTAGAGAAGCAATTTGGGAGGAGGAGTGTGGGAAAGGTGGACAGATGGATGAGCGGATAGATGGATAGGATGGAGGGAGGTGGGTCAAGGTGGACAGATGGGGTTAGTCAGATGGAAGGGCAGGTGGAGGGAGATGGATGAGTGGAGATACAGGAAGGTGGCTGGGGAAGTCAGAGGGATAAACTCAGGAAAGTGTCAATCTATCAGTGAGCTCAGGCTGAGGAGAAGAATAATGGACAGATGGGTGCCAGAGATGCTACTTTGGTGTCAGCCTAATGATTTATTTGGAGAAACTAAATGAGAACTCTGGAGCCCATTCTAATCTCTGCCCGCACTGGCCTAGAGACTACACTGCCCATGTCCCTACCTCCTATTCTTGTTCTTCTCTGTCATCAACGACCCCCTCAGGTCTTCTGACACATATCCCTGTTGACTGAATCCCTCTGGACTCTCCAGTTGGGGCTGGCTCTTCTCACCTTGGCACCCATCAGGACGTGAGCTGTGGTCTGGTCCAGCCTGTTCCTATGCACCCGTGCCCTCATGTGGAATGGGAGCCATTGATCTCTGCTTCTGCACAGATCTGAGGTCTGAGATGGAACAAATCCTCCTAGGCATCCCTCAGGGAAAGGCCAGTGTAGGCTTGGGGCAGGCCTGGGCAAGGAGATGAGAAGAGAGGTAGGAAAGGCAGGAAACATGACAAGAGGTCATAAGGTCAGGGGAGAGGGGACAGGGCCGTGGGGGTTGGAGAGTTCTGCCTGCTACCTGCCCTCTCCACTCAGCCTTCCTGGTTTAGCTTTGGCCTCAGAACAGGAAGTAATGTTGCATTTTGATTTGGGGTTTGGGGGGAGCAAGACTTGTGAGAGCCCACATTCCATAGGGGTTTGGTTCATGCTTGGCTGTGGCTACCAGGCAGGGCCTGGCAGTTGTTCCCAGGTCAGAGGTTTGTGACCTGGAAAAGGTAGCAGGATGGGCTCTCAGCAGGAGTCAGGGATGGGTACCACCCTCCCCAGCTCTGTGTAGAGCCCCAGGCAGACTGTAGGTTGAAACCAAGGTCATGCTGTGGTTACGGCCACCCAGGGTGTACCTCCCAATGAAGAACACCCATAGACCCTGTTCTTTCAAAGCTGTGAGGTTGTTTGGTTCTTCTGTGAGGTCTTTGGATGGCTGCAGCCTGAGCACAGCACCTATATTTTTGCCAGGGCCTTAGCGCCTGGCTTAGTAACTCCTCACCCCCTTGTCTCAGACGACACTGATGACATCGGCCAGAACTCAACACTACACCTGGGATTCCCTTCTGCAGTTTCCAGCCCCGTTCCCTCACCCAACCCTCCACAGCCACGTTAAAACCATCCTGATTCTGCAAGCGCCTTGACTGCTGATCTCTACCTACCGGCCTGCCAGTCCTGTCACCCTGGGTGTGTACAGCTGCTGGCCAGATCTCACACACAAGGGTCATGTACCATGGCCAAATGGAATCTGACAGCTAGGGCACATATGGGGGCTCCGCTGAACCTTAAATATATATCCTTATTCAGATACATATCCAGACCAATTTGACTGGGCAGCATTTTGTTGTCTCTGGTGGGCCTTCTTGTTCTAAGTAGGTGGGTAAGGATGGTAAGGTTAGGGAAGGAGGTATCTGAAACCAAAGCAAACGGTGGGCCTTCAGGTAAGGGACCCTCTGCGACCTTACCTCAGAATGGCTGGACCACGAAAGAACAGGTACTCTCAAGTCCTGGCACCAGGGATGTGGGTCATCCAGGATGCCACCTCAGGACTCCTGGCCCAGACCTCTAGAGCCTCTAGCTCTTAAGCCCAACCTGAGGGCCTGGCTTTGTTTTACCCCACAAACACGGTGCTCACCACCCGCTGCCAACCAGAGCTCTTTCCTATCACTGGCCTCTGGCCTGCCCTCCTGGAAGGGCCACCGAAGCTGCATGCTCTGGGTTAACAGAGACAAGAAGCACTGCATGAGGAGCAGCTGGGAATAGCATGCAGCGATGCTTCCTGTGAAGGGAGGCAGGGCTCTACCAGCACAGCGCTGGTACCAGGACTCAGTGTTCTCAGGCAGTCACTCAGGGCAACTGGTCCACTAGAAGGAATGGCGGGAGGCCGCCTTGTGTCCTAGCTTCTCTGAGACCCACACCTCTGTGGGCTTGGAGGGCTGTGGCCTCAGGAACCTTCCAGGGGATGAGCTCTACCTTGGCCTTCAGAGCAAGGGTTGCTGTCAGGCTCCGTTCGGGGTAGCACCAGGCTGATGGTGCCTTCCATATAATGTTCTCTTAAAGTGTGAACTTTACAGTTGTGAAGAAATACCAGCCACCAAACAAGCCCAGAGGACCACAGCTCAGATTCCTTTCAATGTTTTTTCCTAAATTTCACATACTTCTGTGGTTTGTCTTAATTTCTTTTTATTTGGCAAACATCTCCTCGGTACTGATGCCGTGGTTGGGACCTCTGTGGAGACTATTTACATTCACATTAACACACGCTGCACACCTTGCTCTGGGCAGGGCCCCCTGGGCCCAGAGTTCAGGAGCAATCCCCCCTATTGCACGGTAGGCCTGCAGCTTGCTGCAGCCACACACATAGGTGCAGACCTGGACTGTGTCTGCTGTCTCTCTTTGTTTGGTACAGGCATGAGCCTCCTTCCTTCATTTCCTCCTTGAATCCTTGAGGAAGTCGAGCGGGTGGAGGGCAGGGTGGGCAAAGGCTGGAGTGTAGGTGGGCAAGCATCACCTTCACCCCCAGGGCTGGAGACAAACATCAGGGCTATGTACAGCTGGGCTGGAGTCTTCCAGGTGAGGTGGCTGCTGGCTTTTGTGTTTGTAGTTTTTGTTTTTGTTTTTCTTCCTTTTTTTCTGTAAAAGTTTGAAAGAAATGAGGGTAGCCACAGCAAGACACTGGGGATGATGGGGTGATAGGGCTGAGATGGAGGTAGGGTGGGAATGGGATTGCAGAGAGGTAGAGGAGGGAAAACCAAGAAAGCGTGATTCGCTGTCTCTTTATGCTTTCAAAAGCAGTCAAGAATCAACCCAAAAGATTGTCACAGTTTCATTTAGGAATTGTGCTCTTTCTGGGAAGAAGAACACTTTAGCACTTTTTTTTTTCACAACTGGAAATGAATTATGGGAAGTCACAGAAGGTGTGGGGACAGATGGCGGCGGTGTCTCCCTTGCATATAGGGACTCATGGTTATGGCCCTAGGGCAGACAACACTCAGGCTCATGCTGACTGGGGCTTCTTGATATGGTGCTGAGGGTCGCGTGGCCTTGCTGCTGACTGCTTTTGCCCAGCAAGGATGCTGCCCACTAGTCAAAAAGGAGCAAAAGGTTTCTTCTTGGCCCAACCCACCAAATCCTAGTATCCCAACACCCCCTGACAAAATCAAAACCAAAATAAAACACCGACATCCAAACAAACCAGGATGGAGAGACCATGAAAAAAATACTTTGGCAGTGATAAAAATAAATTTTGGATTTTGATTTCTTGAGTTTGCTTTTTGGATTTCCTTTGGAGCGAGGTGTGTCTGGCATCCTTGGCTGGCTAGCTGGCAAGGTAGTTTACAGGTATGTTTCCTTTGCTTAAAAAAAAAACTTTTTGGAATCTTTTTTTTTCTTTTTCTCTTAAAGCCAAAGAGTTTGACATTAAAGAAAAGAAATAAAACCTGAAACCAAAAAATGCTTCTTGAGTTGGAAACTGAAATTGTTCTCACCATCTCTGCTATGCAGGCTGATCCCCCTGGGTTTGGCTGGGTGATAACAGCAACCCTGGATAAAAAATCACAGTCTCTTCCCTTTCTAGTGAGGAATGGGGAGAGACCCACAGTCTTCTTTGTCCATTTCTAAGTAGCTTGTTTGCCAACAAAGCAAAACAAAATCTCCAAAAAGTTCTTCACGGAAAATAAAAGCCACCGATTAGGTTTCTCTGGTCATAGAGAAAGGATGTGGACTTTACAAAGACAGAGGATCAGATAAGAGACACAGGGAGAGTGAGGGCGGGAAAATAGAGGGCAACTGAGCTATCAAGGAATACAGAGAGAGGCAGACAGACAGACAGACAGTAACAAAGACACAGAGGGGACAGACAGCAGCAGAGCTGGCCTCGCTCGCGCCTGCTGGTGCGGCTGTCTGCAGCTCCGCAGTGGTTTCTGAGGGTGCTTGCAAAGAGAGGCTGAGAGGTCCTGGCAGACCTCGTCAGGTAGCTGAGGCTGCGCGGGCGCAGTTTCGTTGGATCTGTTTTCTTTTGGAGAGAAGCAGTAGCAGCAGTGACCCCACACACCGGCTCCAGGTGTCCGGTGGGCCACGGTGGGACCAGGAGGTTGGCAGGGCATGGCGTCCATAGGCTGGGCGTTGGATGCGGAGGTCAGCGGGGCACAGCAGCGTCCAGTGGGCCCGGTGGGCCTGGAGAGCAGGGGCGAGAGGGCCCCGCTGAGCCGGCTTCGCTGGGGCTGGCAGTGGCATCAGGCTGTCCAGGAAGTGGGTCAGCCACTGCAGCCGCGGGGCCCTGCAGGCTCTGGCCGCACACATGATGGTGCTTCTCCCAGTCCTTGTGCTGACAGAAGGACCCACAGTAGCGGGCGGCATTACAGCCGCTGCAAGTTTCACTGGCCTTTCGCCCACAGTTCCAGCAGCTCTGGATGTGGAGGGGGGCAAAGGAGACGCTCAGAATGGGACAGATGCCACGTGCCCAGATAACTTGCCCACTGCTGAAGGGAGTGTGCGTGTGTGCGTGCGTGTGTTGCAGGGGAGAGCCATGTGTCCACCCCCAGCTGCTAAGACTCAGTTAGGATTGCACCCAGGAAGAAAAAAGAACTTGAGAGGTCCCCGGAGGCAGCTGAGCTCTCAAGCACTCTGTGGGCCCTTTTGGGAGGAGAGGTGGCTATGGACCAGGAGTCCCTTTTCCTGACTGTGTTTCTCTAAGGGGCATGGCTGGAGATCCCTGGAAGGTGCCTGGGCTGTGGGCGGGGGAGGTTGCCCCTGCCTCGGGAGTCAGAGCCCACTTCTTGTCTCTGTTTAGTGTCTAAAGTCTCTGGCCTCATCACTGTCCGCCGGCCCTCCGCTTCTGCTGTTCTACTCCCGCAGGCCTTGCAGGGTGGCTCTGAGACCTGATGGTTCTTTATGCCCCTTCCCCAGGTCTGCTCAGATGTCACACCTACTGAGGTACTATCCTCACCCCCAAATACCCAACACTCTGGTTGGCTCTTTGCCCATCTCACGTCAGCTCTGAGTTCCTCTGTGTGTATGTTTGTGCACACGAGTGTGTGGGCACATATGTGTATGCATGTGGAGGCCTGAGGACAGTGCCAATATTGTTCCTGAATACTGTCCACCTTATTTTGAGACAGAGTCTCTCATCTGCTTGGAGCTTATTCAGCAGGCTGATATGTTGGACCAGTGGGCCCCAAGATCTTGTCTTCCCAATGTTGGAGACCTGGCCCTTCCTAAAAAGCAGCTCACAAATGGCTTTCCCAGAAGAGCCTTTCCTTTCTCCCTGATGTCCTGACAACCAAACTTTTGGGGCAGAGGAAAGTCTTCCTTTACCCACCCTGCTGGATTGGAGCAAAGTGCTCAGACATCCAGGCACACAGGGTCACAGCTCTCACGGCTTTCTCCTTCCTGTTGAGTGAGCATCTACCCTCGTGCCAGAAGCTGAGGCAGGCCCTGGGGTCCCAAAAGGTCTCCTTAAACCTCTGGCTTTCACAAGTTAAAGAGCAGAGGGTTTGACATCAGCAGGCTTCGGTGGAATATGGGCTCTGACATGTGCCAGGCCCGAGACAAGCCATTGCTCTCTGGACCTTCAATTACTGCTACTGCACATTGAGAAGGCCCAAGGGACACCTTACCCGGCCTCTTGTTTCTCTGTACTTACTGACAATCAGTATGAACAGACTGCACACTTGCTTATGCCACCCATGACAGTCATGACCACTGTGAACAGGGAGCTCATATGACCTAGAGGTGGCACAAGTGTGGTGTTCAGCCCACAGACTACAGTGCACCTGAAGGCAGAAACAGAGTGTAGAGGCGGCCAGTGGCCCTACCTCGCTGGAGTCCTCTTGTTGGTTGATGACTGTCAGGGCATCCTCTGAAGCCTGCCGCTTGGCCTCAGCCAGGGCTCGTTCCATCTTGGCACGCTCTGTGGTGATGAGTTCATGGGCTTTGCGCTCCGCATCAGACACAGCTTTCTGTAGTTCTGACATAGCCTGGCGCTTCACCTCATTCACGGCTTCCTCTGTGAAGCACAAAGGTGGGGCGGTCACCTGGGCCAACTCCCCTGGGGTTCTGGACCCTCTACACTCACAACTTGGGTAGGACCCTAAATGTAGTTGTGTTGCACACATGCCTACCACACCTTGCATGTGTGCACACAAAGGCACAAGTCACTGACCCCATACCTTTGCTGAAGCGTTACGTGGATGAAGGTGTGAGTCCTGGGCATATGTGTGCAACCCTGGTCATGGGGAGTAGAGCCTAGGGTAAACGGCCCAAAACTCGGCCTCCAGCTGCCAGTGTCATGGTTCTCACTGTGTGAGCATCTTCAGAGGGCGATGGCCAGTCCCCACCCACAGTATGATCCAAAAGGTTCTGATAGTGTCCAGGATTCTGTTCTAACAGGCTTCAGGCAGGCCACTGCTGTGAGGGACCTGCTTGGAGAACGACTGGTCTGCTCCTTGGCTTTGCTTGGACAGATCCATGGGGAGCCAGAGGTGGACAATGTGAACCCTGGCTACAGATGTCTGCTATCCCCCTCCCCTCGTGTGTGTGTAAGTGCAAGTGCGTGTATTTCGTGCACACATGCTATCTCCCTCCCCTCGTGTGTGTGTAAGTGCAAGTGCATGTGTTTCGTGCACACCCCTGTGTGTAAATCCACAGACTTGCACGAGGAGTCCATCTGAATCACAGGCACTTGTGGTTGTGCCCAGGGACTCTCCCTGTAGCCTTACTCACCAGCTTTCCTCCAGATCTCCTCAGGCATATAGCCAGAGAGGGTCCTGGGCATGAAGTCCCGGTGAACATCTGAAACGAGGGGGTGGCAGACACTGTCACACACAAGGTGGGGTCGTCAGTTGCCTACTTCTACACTGCATTCCCTTCTACTCTGGCCAGGGCTTGGAGGAATATTTTTCCCCTTGGGAAAGAGGGCTTCGCATGCCATCAGGGGAATGGGGTGGTGTGACTGCAGTGGCACATGGAGTCAGGCTGGGTGCTGGGCACGTCCTGCACCCCCTTCCCCCATCTCTTTGGTTACTATTGTGGTGGATGGGTAAACAGAAGCCCCTAGGTGCCTCCCCCTAAGTTTGGCCTGTACCTATTAGAACCTGGGAGGTCCAGGTGCCCTAGCAGGCTGGGTACATCCTTATGCAGTGAAGAAGGCCTCCCTTTCAAGTGAAGCTCTCTAAGAAAGGCCTGACTGGTGGCTAGCTTCCCGGGGAATTAGTGGTGTCCTACAGTGGCTGTGTGGGGCTGGCCAGCAACCCCTCATTACAGGCTCTCCATGTTCTTCCCTGGTACACACCTAGCTGAGACCCCTCAGGACCGCTGCAGCTGTTGAGGGACCGGGCAGAAGTGGGGGTGGGGCCTTTCTTCCCTTCCTCAGAGTCACTGTAGCACCGGATCCAGTGGTTGAGTTCCTCGCGGTCGGCCTCCTGGCACCGGCGCAGCACGGTGAGGGATCGCCTCGTCTTCTCCACCATATCCATGATGCAATTCAGGAGCTGCAGGCAGGTGGCAGGGCCTTCAGTACGGTGGGACCAGGGCTGTGGCCAGATGTGGCCATCCAACAAGGAGGGGGTGGTCAGGGAGCCAGCTCACCATCCCTGAAGGCACAGAAATCTACCTTGGCTCCCCACAAACAGTGAAATGGCTCCCAGTGCCAGAGGGCACCCCACTCGGACGGGAGTGTCTTTGCATGCGGGGTAGGGGCTTGGGGCCTTTCCTTTGAAACTCTGAGAGAAAACCGGCTTTGGGAACATTGTCAAGAAAGAAGCATGCCAGGGATACACACTTCAGGATGTATGGTGGTCAGAGGAGTGGAGCTCCTAGGAACATCAAGGCACAGTCCACCTGGCCTGCCCAGGGGCTGAGGCACCTCCCACAAAGCTCTACTCTATACCACTGGGCTCTACTCTGCAAGGGTGTCTGAGCAGGAAACAGCACAGGAGGAAGGGCCTGTTTGCATCCTTGTCTCTATTCTTTCACAGCACCCTGATAGGTCAACAATAGGCAACGATGCTCACAGACAGGGACAGGCAGTCAGTGGGCACTCAGGTAGGTCCTGCCGGTAGATGCTGAACCCAACGGAGCCCAACTCAGCACTGCTCCCCACCCCCAACCCCCTGCCTTAGGTGCCAGAGCTGTGTAGGCATTCTGGGAGTCACAGGAGCCCAACAACCCGAGCTGGACACTCACACTGTTGAGGTGTTTCCATTCTTCTGCCCACTCACGTTCTGTGAGCCTGTGGTCAATCACTTCTTCTTGTCGAGACCCAGGCATGCCTGTAGAAAGGGCAGTTGATGCACACTTAGGCTCTCGTGCTGATGCAAAACCCTTCCTACCCTTGCCCATAGCCGAGCCCCAACTTGGATCTCAGACCCTGCCCCTACTCCCAGGTGCCTCCCAGTTCCTACCTCAGGGAGTCAGAAATAAGTTACCCTGGTTCTCCCTTCACTATGTGCTCCCTTCCTACAAGCCTCCAAATCCTGCTCCTCTGGCTTTTTCTGTGCCCATTTTTGATAAACAGCTCTGCATTCACTTTAAAGGTCTGTCTTATCATGGCCCAGAAACCTAAGGGCCTCTGTTCAGCTGCTCAATTTATGTGTGTTTATGACTTCCTCTCAGATATCTGTACTCCTATGCATTCCTCAAAGTCCAGGGCACACGGGCCCTCTACAGCTGTAGCCTTTGGAATTCCTCAGGCCATGTGTGTCTCTGTCTCTAGGTACAAGGCTTCCCTGTTTACTTGATTCTACCCACTAACCCCTGAGTGCCAGCTCCAGGGAGAAAGATGGCGTGCTGTGTTTACCTCTGTGTCCCCAAGCTGAACTTTGGCCTGGGTGTTGACCAGTCACAAGTGTGGTCTTGGGATCAGATCTATTGGCAGCAGGATCAGACAAAGTAGCAAGCCAGGCTGGCTCATTCTCCATGGGATCCTGGAGTCCTCATCTTACCACTCCCTGCCTCAGTTTCCTGATCTTGCCTAGTTCTTGCACATTAAGTAGTTAGAAAGAAGAGCCCCAAGCTGACCTGGTAAACTTGAGGTGTATCCCCAAGCAGCGCTGGGTGCTAACCACTGTTCCTTCTCTCTGCCCTGACCTTGGAGGGAAGGTCGTTTTCCCATAAAACAGATGAGGAAACTGAGGCTGCTGAAGGGTCATGTCTAACCAAAGTTACTAGGCAGGAAGTGGAGGAGGCAGAGGCAGTCATTGTACGGTGTAGGGCCAGCCTGGATCTGTAACCTTGGGCATGACCAAACGGGGTGGGGCAGGGTGTGGGTTGCCACTGGCTGGGACATGGGGGACATGATGGTCCTGTCTTAGTTTCCCTGCAGTGTCAATTACTTCCAGTGTGGGAACCAAGACTGCAGGTGACCTGGCGCCAATCCAGACTTCCTGGGGCAAAGCCTCTCTCTTAAGTGGCCGTCAGTGCCTGAGGCCCTCCTAGTACCCTAACCTGAAATGCCTCCCTCAAGCTGCAGAAGGGCATGGAATGGCCACCGCTGTCATCCAGCACCCTCTCTGGCTGCCCACGAGGGGCCTGTGCCAACGCCCAAACTAAAATAGAGGCTGAGATCCGTGCGACAGCTGGCGTTTATTTTTGCATTAGCAGAAGCGGGTGGGAATTAGCACCTGCCTGACCCGGCTGTGGCGAGCCAGACTGCTGTCACCTGCTGCCTAGGCCCAGGCCCTGGAAGCTTCCACAGTGTGGGGGTAGGGAAAGGCCTCTGCTGACCCTGCTCTGGGACCCTATAGGTGTCCTGAGTGACCCTGGATGGTCATTTCTACCATTTCCTTCCAACGCACCAGGCGGTGACAGGGTTGGCTATCTCTGGGTTTCTGCAGAGGAGGTTGTAACCATCCGTGGTTGTTCCACTTGTACTCTTTGAACCTCAGTTTCCTTTAAGGGGTGGGTACAGGCTAAGAGGTGACAGAGTGCAAGTTTGGTGGCTTGAGCTCTGTGTCAGTGGCTGTCCCTGTCATCAGTGACTGGGCCTTGGAGTGCAGCGTGTGCACGGAGCTCTGTCAATACCCCTGTCCTCACACGATTCCTGTTCTGACAGAGGATGATACCAAGGCACAGTGAGGTCATGTGGTTCATTTGAGGGTCATTTCTGGATTCAAGGAAAGCAAGACAGCCCTGCTGGTAGTCTTGCCCTCAGCTACTCTGGCCTTAGGCTGCCCAGTGTGGGAGAGTGGTAGATGCTGGTTCCTGGGATGGGGGTCTTCTGACATAGTGCTATTCTGTGTATGAGGAGGGGCAACTTGTCTCTGGAGGGGCAAGTCAGGCCACATGGACACAGAGGTGGCTACTGGCTTCTTACACCTGTTTCCTTACTGGACACATGAGGTGGCACTGATTCCTTCAGTGTCTTCCTCAGAGCATCAGTTCAAGCAGCTGCTGACTGAATCCCTAAATAAATGTACATAAACATTCTCTAAAGCAAGCCCACGCAGGCTTATACACTCGTGCAGGCTCGGAGACATGCAGGCTCACACACTCCATGTTCAGACCTCAGGCAGTCGATGGCATTCTCGCACGGCTTACCGAGGGGCCGGTGGCGGTCCCGCAGCTCTCGGGGATCAGGGTGTCGGTAGGAGTCCCGGAAGTGGTGGGCCATCGCCATGTCCTCTAGGCGATAGTGCGGGGGTGGGGGTGGTGTCGGGTGGGGCAGCCCATTGCTGGGGCTGCAGCGCTGGGCAGGGTTCAGGGTGCAGGACCGCTTGCTGAGGTGGTCGGGGTGCAGAGGGTCCCGGTCTGACCCGTTCTCTTTGGTCCTGACCAAGAAAACAGGTGGCCAATGTGGCTACCAACCCAGACTTGGACAGAGGGTGAGGAGGGACAGGTAGGGTGGAGGCAGAAACTGAGAGGAGCTCTAGTGGGTTCAGGTCTCCCACTCAGAACCCCTCTGGGGGTGCTAGCAGAGCATGGAGAAAGGAAGACACCAGGGGTCCCATGGCCAGGTCTGGTCCCCACAGGGCTAGAACCAGTACCCCTGTGGCCAGCAAGGAGTTCAGTGTAGCCCAGCCACCATGGGCTCTAAGCTCCAGGTCGCTCAGGGTCTACAAATAGCACAAAGAGAAATGAGTCCCGGTGGACAGACACCTCCCTGGGCTGCTGTCCTCCAAGGATCCCAACAGAGCAGCGTGTGCTGCAGAACCTGGTGTCGCCAGCTTGCCAGCCTGCCCCTGCAGTGTGCCGCAGGGCTAGCGGCAGCGCTAGATCACTCCCAAGACAGACAACAGGCTGGCTCAGCTGTCTGGTGGGGCTGTGGCAGAGTCAGATGGGTGGAAGAGGCCACCCGGGGTGGCCGCCCTGTCCTGTGAGCATGTGAAAGATCCTTACCTGTCAGGTGTTCTCCTCTTGCCGTTCTCATTGACTTCCAACAGGAGCTCAGAAGAGTCCACAGGGGAGGTGGCGCTGGCATCCAGCAGCAGCTGTTCGTGCTGGGCCAGGTACTGGGCGGGCGTCTGCTTGGCCAGGCGGGCACAGTGCAGGAGCTCCCGCTGCAGCAGTGGAAGATTGGCCTGTGGGCAGGACCGGGGCTTTAGGCCAGCTGGGGTGCAAGCCCACAAAACCTGCTCACAGCAGACGGCCCAAGCCCGCCTCTGTGTGACATAGGACTGCTCTGGGTCCCGTAGGTTCTTTTCTCTTCCCAATAGCACTGTGGGAAATGGCAGGCCTGTGCCCTGCTCGACACACAGCCATATAGGGACTTTTACATTCACCATGCTACTTCTCACAGTACAGCCAATATTCCCTATCTGTGTCCTTTCTAAGCAGGTACCATAACATCCTTGGCACAGAGAAAGAAAATGAGATTCCGAGAGGGCACACGGGTACACACACACACACACACACACACACACACACACACACACACACACACGAGGGGGAAGGGAGGAAGGGAGAGAGCTGTAAATGAGGTGCTGCCAGCAGAAGGCCACTGTGCTGCAGAGTCTCTGCTCTAGCCCCCAGAGTGCACTGGCCAGAAGCCTACAGAACCAGCTCCTCTCTTCCCATGGCCTCTCACTTTCCAGCCCCAGCACCGAATAAAGCTCACAGTTGGAATCTGGACATCAGAGCATGCCTTCTACAGCCATGTAGCTCTGAGCACATGGGGGATATGACCTCTATGTACCCAAGCCTCAGTCATGACATCACAACTTGAGCTCACAGATTCCATCTCTAACCCCCTGAACTTCACCCTAGGGCTGGACCAGGGTCTCTAGGCATGCCCTGCTGGTGGTTAGCCTCTCTAGAGCCACTGGGGCCTAGCGGCAGGCTCTTGGGAGAGCTAGCAGTTCTAGGCATTTGTAAATAAACACGATCCACAACTTTTCCCATGCGTTTCAAAGCTGCCAGGGCAGCCTTCCCCAGCCTCCGCCTCCTCAGCCTCTGTTGGCGAATCCACCCAACCCATCAGGCGGCCAATGCATTTTTGTTGAGCAGTATGGCTGCCAGGCCTGTTTTTCTGTTTGGATAGCTGAACGGAGGCCAGCCCACCATCTGCCGACCACGTCAGAAGCATGAGCTGGGATGAGGTCCTGGGAGGTCTCAGTAGCCCAGAGTCTCTTTCCTCACCAGCCCCCACCCACCCTGTCATCTCCTTGGCCAGCATGGTGGGGCGGGGGCTGGGCACGAGCACCATCTGGTTGCTCTTAGGGTGAGGAAACATCTGGGGTCCTGGCCAGCTGGGGCCAGCTGGGAGCGGGAGCCTTGGGTGGGATGGCTTCTGAAAAGCCCCACTGTCCAGCTACATGGAGGCGGGTGCAGGACAGAGTGGAGGGGACCTGGGATCAGGTAGCCTAGCCGTATGGCCCAGATACACAGCAGCCCTTGGCCAGGGGCACAGGACCACTGCTCACCCAGAAAGAACAAGTCCCTATTCTTTTTCAGGAGTCCCAGGCATCATTCTGAGGACACACCAAGCTGGTCACAGAGTACCCTGGGCCCCAACTCCATTTGGCATGGGGATTTTGATGTTCAGAAAAATCTGACCCCTTTATTCTGGGTGGGACTCTAGCGGAAGGTACACAGCACACATAGAACCACCCTGGTGACAGCTAAGCATGAGTTTTTGTGGTGCTTCTCTTTGCTGTGCAAGAGCCCCTCTGTTCAATTAAGGCTGTTTGATTAAGATTTGGCGGACCACTAACCCTGGTTGGCCTACTGAGGCGTTGTGTGATATTGGGAAGGTCATACCAGCTCTCTTAACTCCAGCCTTACCCGCAGACCAGAGCCCTGGCATCCCTGGTGTGATAGGCTCCAGTGAGCCCCGTGTGAATTAACTCAATTCTTCCTGTCACCTGTGTGGCAGGCGGTTCTGTCTTGCCTAGGAAAGGACCCAAGATGGCCCTGCAGTTTGAACCAGGCCCTGCCCAGCCACACCTTGCCCAGCCTTCAGAACAATTTCTTCTCAGAATGGTATCACAAGAGGTGGCCATGGGAAGCACTGAAGAGGCCAGGAGGTCCATAACTATTCAGGATGGTGCAGCCAAGAGAGGACCCCAGCCAGCGAGGACAGTGAGCTGTCTGAGCCTTTCCTCTGGCTCCCCTGGTTCTAGGCTATTGGGCTGGGCCCTTACCATGCTGTACCAGCCAAGTAGCCATGCCTCTTTGACTGGACAGAGAAGGCCCTGGCTGGTATCTTGGCAACAAGGTCAGAAGGACTGGTTGCAACCTTGTATTTTTAGGTTTTACCTTTGGCTCTTACTGCCCTTCCACTCTAGGAGCTCCATATCATATATCATATCATGTCATATCATATCATATCATATGTCGTACCATACCATATCATATCCTGACAATGAGACACAGAGGTCCTGGGTGAGCTATGACGTGGGCTAGTCCTCCAGCAGCCAAAGTGGGCATAGAGAAATGAAAGTGGAGGGGGTTCCTTGGCAAAGCAGCGCTTGGCAAGATGTTCCACCCAGTGCTTACTTTGGGTGATGCCACACTAGGTTAGGGAGGATGGGTACTGAGGGTGGGGACTGTGGGCAGTGGAAGCTGGGATATTCCAGGCATAGACAGGGTGGCCGATGCTACAGAGAGCATCTGCTGCAAACATCGTCTCTGACAAAATAAGCAGGCGCATGGCATCCCAAAGACAGGCGGTGGCAGAGTCAGCAGTATGTGGAGGGCGAGGAGAATGAGGGCCTCCAACGCACGGCAAATGACTGCCAGGTGGGCCCACGCACTGGCACCCGCAGCTTCTCTGTTGTCACTAGCTCCAGTGTGAGCCCAGCAAGGTGTGGGTGGGAGGGAGGAGGGGAGTGGATATATGGTGTCATGTGGGGTCCCCCTGGGAAGTGCCAGAGGGAATGAGGCTGGTAGGGCATGTACTGTGAATGTCGGGGAGGACTCTGAACTGTACTGACCCAAGCTCAAACCCAGTCTCAGGTCTCTACCAGCTGGAAAAGTGAGGGCTTCAGTTTTCCTGTCTATTAACTTGACAGTGTCAGGGCCTGCACGTGCCCCTCCAGGGAGTGGGAGTCAACAGGGCATCTGTGCAGAAAGCTTTACAATCTATAATCCATTCTTGGCCTTACCCCTACTGCTGCTCCATGAGAATGGAGGACTCCAGCTCTAAGGGCTAAGTACAGAGGAGTGGGGTCAGCCCAGTGACTGCTAGGTAGCTTGGTGGGTGCTCACATCTTAGAGCTCATCCCTTATATGGTCTGACCTTGAACCCTGACTAAAGCGGACATTCAGGAAGCATAACCTGGGATTCTGGTGGCTGTAAGTGGAGGTGGGTGCCCTAAGGAGGGCAAGCTAGCATCTCCCTGAGAGGTCTAAGCAGAACTCGGTCAGCTGCTTTCAGAAGCATGCCATCCTCACCCCTCTCAGCTCGAAGGGCTGCAGTGAGTCACAGCGTGAGGACCTGGCTGGTTCCCAGGGTGTGAGTGTACAGACTACCAGATTTAAAACTATAGCCTTACTAAGCCTGGTGGTGCACACCTGCAGCCCCAACCACTGGATGCTGAGGAAGGAGGATAGAATTCAAGGCCAGTCTGGGAAACTTAGTGAGAACCTGTCTCAAAATTCAAAAGGGCCGAGAGCTGCAGCTTAGCAGTAGGGCACTTGCCCAGCATGTACGCGACTCTGCTCAACCCCCAGCGCTGAAGCAAAACAAAACAAAATAGCCTCCCCCCCCCCCCCCGTCCACACACACACAAAACAGCTTCTCACCCTGAGGGTTTGCGCTGGGGTGAGGAATCTGCCCTGCTCAGGTGCTCTGGTTACTTTGACAAAGAGACCCTGTACAATGTTATCATTCATTCACAAAGCCCCAGTTCTGTGCTTGGCACAGCATCTTCCATCACCAAGCTGTCCAGCCACACGCCTGCCTGCCTATCCCTCACTCTGTTCCAGCCACACTGGCAGCTGCTTTTCCTCCTTCCCCAGGGCCTTTGCATATACTACCCCTGTTGCTTTGGAGGGTGCTGCCTTTGATTACCTTAAGAAAGGGGATGACGAATGGCCGCAGTGGGAAGTTGGTGGCTTCTTGGAGCTTGGAATGAAATTCTTCGATCGTCAGAGTTGAGTTCTGCAGGAGAGACTACCTCACTTACAGGTCCTCAAGCAGGATCTGACCTGGCTGCCCCACCCACACCCTGGGGTGGCGGGGGAGGGGAGGGAAGGACGGCTCTGGGTCTGGCTGGAGTTGTGGACATCATGATGGAGCGGGTGGCAGATGCCTGCCATGGGGAGCACTGATGCCCGCTGGCCCAGAGACTCACCACCAGCCCCAGCACCAGTGTGCGCACACGCTCTCCAATCTCGGGGGAGATGTCACTGCCAAACTGCTGCAGGGTGGTCAGGAAACGCTTGAGCTTGCTGAGCTGCCGGGCCCCGCATGCTGGGGGCAGGTGTTGTGTGGACAGCGAGGCGGTGGATGAGGTGGCTGGGCCATTGCTGAAGCCATTGGGGGTAGATGGGGCACCGTGGATGGCCGTGGGCGAGTGGCTGCTGCCGTTCATCACTGTAAGAAAATGGCGATCGTGAGGGCAAGGCATAACAACTGCACCTGACAAGGTGCACGGGGATGACAGCAACAATGACCCAAAGATGATGACAATGATGGTGGTGGTGGAGTCCAGAGCAGCTGTGCCCAGCACAGTACGCGGCTGCCCGTCTGTCCTCACAACCACAACCACACTGTGCTCGAGGGTGTTAGACTTTTCTACAGTAGGCAAACCGCTACTGGGGAGGTGCTCCCTTACCCCAGGTACCCCTGCTGGGAGGGTGGTAGGACTCACACAGTGGGAGTGGCTGCAGACAGACATTTGTGGGGGCTCGCTCACACTGTCCCTGGGGGCCACCCCGGGTCTTCGGTCAAGACCTTCACACCAGCCAATATTCTAGGTCCTCCGCACACAGCCTATCCTACCAGACTGGTTCAGGTTTCCCATGGTATGGGGAATGAGAACTCACCCTATAATCCCCAAAAAGGCTAGGAACTCAGCCCCTGCTCTTAATGGCCTCAAGCAACACCTCTACACACTTTCTTTTCCAACTCTGAGCAATGCCCCCAACCCCGAGCGATGCCCCAGAACCTCCCCCAACCTTGAGGACCCTGAGTCTCTTTAACACTGAGCAACACCATTGCCAGCAAATAGCCCAATTTCTGAGCTGATCGGGCAGAGACACTGAGACCTGTCCTCCCCCACCAACCCCCCCCCAGGAGGAGTTGGTTGGGTTCTTCAGGGGATTTTGACATGCTAGTTCATGCTGGGAACAATCCGGTGACCAAGGAGACAGCTGATAAGCATGCTGCAGGATTGCTGCTGCCAGTCAGTCACTGAACCATGGCTGACTAGATAGATGGCCCTGTCATTGGCTCAGTGTCCCAGGGCCAAGGCCAGGGGCTGCCACAGAGCCCTTGCCTCTCAGCCATGGGTTATAAAGGTTAGAAGCTTAGGCGGTGGGCCCCAGCTATGATTAGCAGAGTCTGCAGACAGGTCATAGGTCACAGGCCACAGGTCACGAATACTACCTCTAGGTATATAGGCACATTCTTTACACCTCTGGCTCACTCACTGAGGCTTTTGTTCGCGTCCTAAGCCCCTTGATCTTAGGTATGACCACTGTCTCCTGCCTTGGCTGAATGTGCAGAAGCCAGGTTCTCAGGCCTGAGCTGAGACTGTAGGTCTGGGGTGACCTCAAGGCCACATTCCTCAAAGCTCCAGCTGTCTCATTTCACCTGTGGTGAGGCCTGGTGGGACTATAAGTGCCAAGGGAGGGAGAGAGCCCTTTTCTACACTGAGGAGACCTTCAGCCTTGCTCAGTACAGTGACCCAAGCTGACTTCCCCTGGGGTGTCGGCTTGCTTCAGGCAATGGGTACCTTAGCTAGTCACCCCAGACTGCACTTGCCTGTGCTTGTTGCACTCAAGCACTGGGAAGGTGGCCTAAGGGCTAGGCGTGGGAAGGTGATGTGGGTCTTTACTTAAGTCTTTCCTTCCCGGCCCCCAAATCTTCGGGGCTGCGATGGCTCTTGCAGGATCCTGTCACACCTCTGTTATCACTACAGGATGGGGGAGCTAATCCAACACTGCCAGTCTTGGAGGTTGCATCTTCCCTGTGGGCCCCACGCAGCCCTTGCTAACTCGTGCGCTGATCAGCTCTCTTGCCCAGAAAAACCACCCTGGGGGTGGGGCGGGTGAGCCGAAACAAGGATGTTCTATATCCACACAGCAGACAGGGCCACTGGGATAAATGGTTCACACATAGACCCAGCTGGTGGCCCCCAACTGTCTGATGCTAGGGCTGACCCCCATCTTCCACATGAGTTAAGGCAAGACCCAGCCCAGAGATGCTATGGTGTGGTTGTAACCCCCTTGGAACACACCCCTTCCCATTCTTCTATCCTCACCTGCAGTCTGATAGTCGCCTGCCACAAGGGTCCTCAGACACCCCCATGCCATACACACTTGAGGGTTGGGGGACTGGCACCCGTCCAGATGTACAGTGTAGGTCAGCCCTAAGCCTGGCCTTGCTTTCTCCATCTGCCAGCGATCCTAAGGCACTCGAAGCTCTGAGGCACTAGGATAGTGGTCTCTCTCATTTGTCAACCCACTGCTTACGGAGCTTGCACAGGCCACCAGCTTACCTGGGGGCTGGCCCTCCTGAGGTCACAACCCCGACAAGACTCCGAATGGTGGGTGTGATGTGAGGCACCCTCTGACAGCTGTTTCCAAGGAACAGCGGTTTCAGCGCATGTGGGGAGAGACATGCAGGTGCACATGCTGCCTTGGTCTTTTTATGATGCCATCAAGAATGGAAGCCCTCTGCATACAATTCTAAGTAGCTCCCCTTTCCTAGTGTCCCGGGGATGTATGCCGAAGCTAAAGCCTTCCTCTTTGTCTCCCCAAAAGATCTCAAGAGCCCTTTCAAGGGCCTAGGGTACATAGTCAGTTCCAGAATGACTGCGTGCTAGCGAGGCAGGCCAGCATGAGAGCTGTGTGTGGGAGCAACTCTCTTGCCCTGGTTTTGTCAGTGATGGAGGAACGCAGCATGCCAACAGCTCTGGGCTCTAAGACCATGCCCAGAGGACCCCAATGGGTGAACTTTCCTCTTACTGGTGAGCTCTGACAGCCACTGACACACATGCCCCAGTCAAACCTAATGACAGCCACTTGCTGTCACCTCAGCTCGGCCAGGAGATGGCTTGTTGCCATGGAGACCTCACTAATAGCAGTGGGCTTGTGCTTCAAGACCAAGCGTTCTATCACCAGGGCTCTGAGCCTTCTAGTAGTTCCTAAGACACGTCAATGTCCACAATGTCTAGTCCGCCACCCACCAGACCCAGCCTGGCCTGATCCTGTCCTCCCTGAGGCCCGCTTACCAGCCTTGCTCTGAGCGCCTGGGTCCCCCGTGGCCTGTTCGCCTCACTGCCTGTCTGTCTTCCCTCCTGTGGCTGCCGGGCAGTCTCAGCAGCTAAAGAGTCGCCAAAAATAGCCCCCAGCACAAGTGTTTTCATTACCACAACAGGTGTGTTGCTAAGTTAGACTGTACACGTGTCCTCGGCTGATGTTTGGGGGCACACGCTAGCATCCCCATAACTCCCCCAGCCTTGATGCTTGGGTGGGAGTTGGCCTGGGGCACACGGACCCAGTTAACAGGTCTTTCCACTCTTTATCCCAGACACAGGGAATACCATTATCACCACAGCAAGAATCACTCAAGACTTGATGGCCAGTCAG
Source organism: Pachyuromys duprasi (assembly GCA_028658305.1). Classification (NCBI taxonomy): domain Eukaryota; kingdom Metazoa; phylum Chordata; class Mammalia; order Rodentia; family Muridae; genus Pachyuromys; species Pachyuromys duprasi. The sequence goes on from CM053744.1 coordinate 57,230,213, forward strand.
ACTGCATGCCAAGCTCCAGCGTGTGGCCAAGAATGATGGCAGCAAGAGGGACCACACAGAACATAAACAACATGTGTAACCTCTTCCTCATTCTTACAGCCAAGAAGACATATGGCAGCTGCACACACCTGGGATATGCAACTGATTAACCTAGTCCAGGCTGCTGAGGCACTGTAACACCTGATGATGGGGACAAGCATTCTGAATGTCACCCAGAGCTTGGGTGGAATTCATCCATTTGTGGGACCCAGCCCACAGGGCATGTGTGGGTCAGATATGGCAGCAATGGTTTTGCCAGCACAGTGCCCCAATCCCCAATGGCACTCCATACTGTGGTAGCATCACTTTATAGGTGGGGAAACTGAGGCACAGGCAACCATATCTGCCCATCGTTACCCTGCCAAATACTGGGACCTAGGGCCTCTTGAAACAGTGGCATTTGACTTTTCACCATACACTGTCTCCTTGCAGTCCTGGCACCGTGCTCCGTGCAGCCTCTTTGGCTGTTGGGGGTGATGCTCAGGAGACATTCACATGCAAAGGACCCACCACTTCAGCACACTGTCTGAGGGTCTCATCTCTATCCCTAGGCCGCTGAGCCTCTCTTGTCTTTAAGGAGGCTGGAGTTCCAACAAGGGGAGTGTAGAGGCAGTGAGGAGGACCCAGGTGACCTCCTTGAAGCCCATGGTTCTTGTTATTTTACTTACAGAGACAGACCATGGACCACTTTAAGCAGCCGTGGAAACGGCCATGGGGCAGAGACGTCGCAGGTCCATCCTCGCCATCTGTAAGCAAAATAAGAAGAACACGCTGTCAGGAGGGCGCCGCAGCGGCCCACCCTCTGCTGTTTAGGGGCAGTCCTAGAGACCGCACTGTTGCTGCTGCGGGCCAGTCCACTCCTCTGGGCCTCAGTTTCCTCCTCTTTGTAAAACTGTTTGCACTGGTATCTGTCAGCATGAGCAGGACACCTAGCTCGTAAAAGCTGTCTTCCCAGAAAGGGCCTGGTTATCTGCTCAGCACTGTCTGTGAGAGACTTGATGCCCGAGCTGTTTGTTTTCAGTGACTGAGATTCAGGTCTGGGTGGCATGACGTGGGGCTGTCTGTGGAGACAGGTGGTAGTTCCGGGAGTAGTGAGCCAGCCTCCTGTCTCAGAAACATGCAAGGGCAGACTGGAAGCTCAACCCACCTACGGGCTCCCTGCCTGAGAGGAGTGTAGGCTGGGTCAGTGCTTCTTGTATTGTCCCAGCCTCGTGCCCATCTTCCCAGCCAGAGACCAATCCGTGCCCAGGGTGGTCACTGGGCCAGGAAAACCACAGCCCTCAAGTGGAGGTTCAAGGTCAGTCTCTCTACTTGGCTTGGAGCACTGGGCAGGAATCTACAGCTGGCTGCAGACGCTTTATCAGGGTTGCCTCCAGCCAGGTGCAGGGGTGTGGTTAACCATGTGGATTAGGAACAAACCTGAGGTGACCTCAGGAGGCCTGGGCCTCAGACTTACACACCAAGTATCCCCAAAGACCTGAGCCCCGCCCCCATCTCACCACTGGAAGTGTCCGCTTAGAGAAAAAAACGAAAGCCTGTGCTCTACAGACAGAACTGTGACCCCCAGCGTGAGACAAGAGGGACATGACTCCTCCCCATGAACCACACATGCTCTGGCCACCCTCACATCTGTGCACGGCCTCATGAAAGCAAAGCCCCGAAGGTCCCAGCTGATCCCATCCTGACTCCTAACCAGGAACATCTGGTGTCCAGGCTAGCTTTTGGGATAAGAACTGGTCCACAGGGAAATGCAGGCTGTGGGAGGCATACCCTCAGGGTCAGTGACAGCTCAGAGTTCAAGATCAGCCTGTCAGCCTCTCTGTTCTTCCTTCCTGCTTGGGGCCTCCAAACATCTGGAGGACCACTGTTTCAGAGAGTGTGTCCTGGCCTCACTGCTGGGAGACGGGGAATGGCACTCGCCCATAAACAATTCCTGTCCCCAGGTTAAGACATTGGCTGGTGACATCAGCATAGTTCCAGAGAGTCCCCCTTTCATCCACTGGATGAACTTTGAGACTGCCCAGCAGCCTGAGTCTACCTGCACTTCAGCCCAGAGGGAAGGACAGTTAGGGAGGGAGGGAGGGAGGGAGAGGTGACCGTGCCAGCCGCATCACGATGGGAGGAAGAATCTGGGAAAAGGCACAGGTACCTCTAGCCTGGAGGAGAGTGGCCAGCAGGCAGACCCAGGGCCTGGCAGGGCCATCTGTCCTCTGAGAGCATCAGGCTGCTAAGAGTCCCAGTTACTAGGAGTCTCCACTCGAGGCTCTCTGATCGCTGGGCCTCAGGGTTAACTGTAGGAAGGGGGAGCTAGAACCTTTCGAGACCCTGATGCTGCCTGTGGGCTCCACATGGACAGCCTGCCCTGAGCCCTGCACTCAGATGGCTCTGGTTCCATGTGGCCGTTACCTGGAAGCAGATGCTATTACCCCCACAGGCAGGAGCCTGACACACTGCCAACAGGGACAAGGCTGGCCTGATGCTCATCTCAGCCTTTCTCTAGACAGCAGGGCTTTGCTTAGAGCCCTGTCTTTGAAGGGCAGAGTCGGTACTCCATGTCCAGGGATGGAGGGGCCGGAGGAAGTATACATGCCCTGGAAACCAGGTGACACCAGGCTGAGTTCCCGAGACTCCTCCCTCAGAGAGGGTTCTTTCTTCAGCTTGAGATCTGGGGAAAGGTCCCTCAAGTATGTGTCTTCAAAGGTCCCAGTAGGGGTGGCACATAGCTAAATTTCCCTGCCAGGACACTTAGGATATACTAAGCCTCTATCTTGGGGAACGGGCATGGGACATTGTCCTCTTTAACAGCTCAACCCTGAGAGTTTCTATCCTCCCTAATTGCTCAGGACCCAAAAGCCTAAGTCACAGTCTTTCAAAGAAGAGAGGTGGCTGTGGGAGAGAGAGGCCACTTCTGCCTCGGGCTCCCTGGAATCCCCCGGAGTGCTCTGTCCTCCCCGCCTCTGCTCTGGGTAGTACACTGAGGAGGATCTGGGATCTGAGCCTAAGGCTAGGCTGCAAATGGATCACAGGGTCACATTATGTTAAATGTAGAGTGCAGAATTTCAAATGACTCCACCTGCTCTACACACCCAGCCCCAGTCTGTTGTGTTGTATGAGGAGGAAGGGGGACGGACTCACGTGTATGAGGCGTGAAGGAGGGTGGTCGTGTGGCTCCCTGGGATGCGGTGGGAGGTGGGGGTGGCATGCTGGGGGGTGTAGATCGGGGCTGCGTCTTCACTTCAGCCGGGGAGTCTGGCATTGCTGCAGCCTTCTCCTTCCTGTTAGCTAAGGAAAGAGAGAGAGAGATAGAGAAAAAAAAGATCAGGCAGCTGAGGGCAGCGCAGGATGGCCAGCACCTGGGCAGGGGCCTGAGCTTCCACCGGCCAGGTGGAATCCTGACCCCACCCATCCTGTGCTCTTTCTCACAGGTGACGAGCGTCCGTGCACAGGTAAAGCAAAGAGCCAGGCCAAAGGTAGGCTTGTCAGGACTACCGTCTGTGCGGAAGCCCACAACACAGGTCCCCAGGCTTAGGCCCCATCTCAATCCTCTGACCTACGCTGAGTATCTGCATACAAGGTATATGGGGAGTGAGGAGCCCAGATTTCCAGATGCTGAGACTCTCCCCTGGGATCTGCTCAGGGGTACATCGGAACTGGCTTGGAGGCATGGAATTGTCATTTTAACCAGCTCCTACCCTGTGGTCCTTGGGTGTCAGGGTGCCTAGGGCCTGATCCCTGAAATGTGACCCACAGGCTCAGGATGTCCAGGATTAACTTCGTCCCTCCTACCCAACTCTCAACACAGTGCTCAGCCCAGGGTCAGATAAGCAGGAAGAAGGTAAAATGGTGATGATGGTCAGGTGAACTGAGTGTCAGGTGGACCCTGGATAGCCAAGGGCTCCAGAGCAGGACCATGAGGCACAGGGGCAGGCCCTGCCTAGGACATTCTTTGCAGGGCTCCCCTTTGACCTTAAGGTGTTGTCAGGCAGGGTGGGTGGAAAGATCTGTGTGAGCTGCTTCTTTGTCATGTGACAAAGAAACCAGCAAAGGGGGTGGGGGTTCCTGCCTGCTATGAGCAGAGAGCAGATCTCTCTGTCCCAGTAACTGCCTGTCACCCACGCTCTGCTCATATCCACAGGGACTTCCATGGGCAGGGACTACAGAGACTGAGGCAGGGTTGTTGTCTCTTGGCTGTCATCACCGCAACTGTGAGCATCACCCCTCGGCCTTTCCCATCCTGTATCCCATTTCAGGATCCCATCATTAGCAGACACATGTAAGTCTAGGCCGCCCAGTCTCTTCGGCTGGTCATTAGTAAGTGACATCTACCAGGTGGCAGGCCAGAAACAGCAAAGCCCTCACCTAACCCCCTCCCTGATCTGCAGAGGGGAGAGAAGCTCAGAGATACTTTAGACAAGCCCATTGGCCCATGGTGGCTTGTGTCTGGTTCAGCAAGGAAGAGGCAAGAAGCCCCCATCTTGCTGGGCCCACGAGGAGGGGCAGAATGGGAGCAGATGGTACACAGCAGCCACACAGGCTGCGGCACCTGCTGTCCCCCAGCTGTGGCCTCTGGCCCCCCTCCTGCCGGCGCTTGGCCCCTCCCCTCTCTCAACTGTCCAAAGGCTGATTGCTGGGCACATGTGTGGCCGCAGCTGTGGGGACCTATCAACGCCATGCCTGGCTGGAGGGCTGAAGGCCAGTCTCCGCTGACAACAACCAAAGAAGGCAACTGTGGCCGGCTGCATCAGCATGAAGCAGCCCGTCCTCACCAGCCCTTCACCTGGCCAGCCTGCCCTTGGGCCCTCAGGCAGATGGGGCTGCCTGGGAGGATAGTGCCAGGGCCAAATGTCTCAAGTGCCAGGTTGGCCCTCGTCACAGGCCCAGGACATTAGGGACACTCTGTGTCTCTGAAGCCTTTCTCAGAGGGGACATGCCTACACCTGAGCTTCAAGTACCAAACAAAGTAGAACAAACTGAGTAAAGGCACCACGGGCTGGCAATGGGCACCAGCTGTTACCTCTCAGCATACTTGTTCAGTGCTAGAACACTGGTAGACCCCTGGTGCCACAGGCCATGGTACCATGTTGCAGTGGCCACCACTTGGATGCCTATGATGGCAAAGGCACCCTGCTGGTGTCCAGTGACCTGCAGAGACTTAATTGTCTTTCTTTTCTTTTCCTTTTTTTTTAAAATAGGGCACAAATCAGAGGCCAATGGTCATCTCTCTGCCTCAGAGCTTCAAATGCTCATTGCATGCAGACTCTGTTCCCAGCGCTTCATGGATCTCACTTGTCCTCACAGAAGTCCTGGAGTTCTGATTCCACTCAAGGCCCATCTCAAAGAGAGGGGCAGCTACACAGAGGTGTCATACTCTGCCCCAAATCATACAGCACGCATGGATAGTGGATCTAAGGCCAGCGAGTGTGGGGACTCAGAGGCACCTGGTTTCCTGCTTTGGACTGGTCCCCAGCCTCCCAGACCTGGGGTTGCTGCCCTGCTCTGCCTTTACATTTCCCTTGCCTTCCCCCCTGCTCCCCCCAGCAGCTGAAGGGTGTCCACCACCCAGCATGCCCTGGGGAATCTTGTTTCTCTCTCCAGCTTATTCTCTCCTGGCAGTTCCTTTGGACTGTCAGCCCACCGCAGACATCTGCCTCCCTGTTCAACCCATCTGCAAGGTTTCCTCGTGGGACTGCAGCCACCAAAAGGTGATGACTCAGGGTAGAGATCACTGTGACAGCCCTCTGAGGAACTATTTCTATGGAGCGTCTTGCCAGGAGCCTCAGGGAAAGGCCATAGGGAGCCTTGTGGGCAGTGTGGAAGGGCCAGCTTACAGTTGGTCTAGGTCAGATAGGCTGGGGACTGGCTGTGAGAGAAGCTGTCTCCAGGGGCCCAAGCCCCCTTCTCACCTCTAAGTATATAAACTGTCCACTTCCCTGAGGTGTGTGTGTGGCAGGGCATCAAAAGAGGAGAATGTCATTCGTAAGACCTGTACCACAGCTGCTTTTATTTATTTATTTATAGATTTGCTTTGTAGACAAGGATGGCCTCCAATTTCTGACACTAATGCCTCCACTTTGGAATGTGGGGATTACAAGTGTGTGCCACTATGCCCAGCATATGGGGGGGGGTTAGGGATTGAGCCCAGGGCTTTGTACATGCTACAAAAGTGCTCTACCAACTACGCTGCATCTCTAGACTAGCTGTTAATTTTCACTAATTTTCCTCTCCACCTGTAGTGGCTCAGAAGAGTCAATGGCAGACAGGAGAGCAGTAGACGTGTCCTGCATAGGCTGGGTCTTCCTGCCCTGCTTCCCCCAGGGCCTTCCAGGCACATACTATAGGAATCTGAGCTGGAGCTAGCTAAGTATGGTGTTCCTCCACTAATGGATGTTCTGAGAACCCATGGAGAGGGTCCCAGCAAGCCTGCAAGAGCTAGTGGAAGGGTTAGTCTACCCAGAGCAGTTCCTGGAGAGGTCCAGACCACCCTGAAATCTGGGCTGCTTGAAGCTGTTTCTTTCCTTCTGTCCAATCAAGGTCAAAGCCTCGGGTCTCAGCCACACTCCTTCTGGATCTCCAGCTTGCACAGTCTCCTAGAGGTACTGTTATAGTTCCAGCTCACACAGGGGAAACTGAGGCCCAAGCAGCAATTTCTCCAAAGCCACTCAGCTGTGCACTACAGAGCTGGATCTCATCCATCAGTCCCAAGCCACACTGTCCTTTCTACACCCACCAGGCTCTAAGCTGTGTTTCCAGGTAGCTTGGCAGAGGTTCTTTTTGCCTGTTTAGTTGGACTTCCCCTGTTGTGAGGTGAGCAGGTGGGAGTTCACCTGTCAAAACCACAGCTGTCCTGGGGGAAGCACTGTTGTCCATGTGTTCCAGGTGACAGCTGCTGACTTCAGGGCCCCTCTAGGGTCTCACCAAGGTTTATGGCTTGTGGGTGGGACAGCCAGGATTAGAACTGTGTACCAGCTCTTGGCCAAGCTATTGCTGTGAATTCTTTAGTACAGGCAACTGGCATGGTGGCTGCCTGCAGCCACACTGGGAATCATGGGAAGAAGCATGGAGAGGCCTATGGAACCAAATCCAAGCGCATGCCTGTAGGGTCAACCTTCACATCAGCAGAAAGGACACGGGGTCATGTGGGTCACCCAGTCTAGAGTAGTGGCTGGGGAACCTCTGTCACCACTTGACAGTGCTCGATGCTACTCTGTAGCCTGCTTGCTGCATGGCTTAGGAAAGCCCACAGTTCTTGTGCTGTGCCAGGTGTGAGATGCTGTGAGAGTGGAGCTGCCAGGTGGGGATGGGAAAGTGGGGAGGCTCAGGGAGGAACCCCATGCCCAAGGAAACAAGGTAAGGAGCCCATGACATCATGCTGCCTAACAAATAGCTTTCTTCTATGTGGTGAGGAATGTCTGCTTTTGGGGGCCTTGGCAGCCTTCGGTCAATACTCCCAATAGATCCCACTTCACCTTACAGGTGGGGAAACCAAGGCACAGAGTGGTCTAGTGACCTACCTTGGATACCCAGCTGAGAAGCCAGAAATAAAACTGGATTTGGATAACTTGGCCCCACTGCTCTCAGGGGACCCTGCAGCCAGGCGACCCCAGGCAGCTCCCAAGGTCTTTAAAGCATGTCCAGCCTCCCATGTTATTTTATAGAGCAGATGGTATCTTTCCTCAAGTCATTCCCAGAAAGGGGGGTTATAGTCTTCCTATCCTGATTCCTAGAAACTGAATACAGGGCCTGGCAGAGGGGATTTGGGGATCCCTGAGGGACTTGAATAGGCAGGGAACCCAGAGGCAGTGGCACCCATACCATAGAATTTTGGTACCTGAACTTGGCAGAGTCTAATCTCTGGAAGAAAGAGGGTGTGAAAGGCCTGGCTCCTCCCCCGCCCCATCTCAGTCTCTGCGACTTCCCTGTTCCCACCCTCCAGAACATTCCCAGGCCCCATGGCTGCTTGTGGGCCCAGGGGAGGACCTCTGTTGTCCACGACAGTACCCAGTTCCCAGCTGAATGCTGCTGAGTATCCACAGAGGAAGCTGCTCTCTGAGGCCAGTGGAGCCTGTGGGAAAGAACACGGAATGTGCCGGAACAGGCCACTCCATCCATCACTGTCCCCGTCGGCTATGGTTCCCAGCCCGCCCTCCCAGCTGGGAACTGGCCTAGGTCCAGCATAGAGTTGACCATCTTTCTGTTTAAGTCTCTTCAGACTTTTGTGTCTCTGGCAAATTCAGAGCCTGGCTTGCCAGGCATAGCCTGACTGACCTCTGCAGTGACCCAGGTCACTGTGTGCCTCAGTGGGTCTCAGAGGCAACAGCCACTGCCTTTACCTCAGTGCTCTGTGTTCCTCACCTCCTGCTGTCCCACCACAAATCCATGAGGTCAGCAGATATGGAAACCTAGGCACAGTAAGGTAGGGAGTTGGGCCTCCACTCCAGGAGGCCGATGTGAGGTTTCTTCTCTATGGAGTCTTAGAACGCACTCATACGTGGAGACTGGACAGGGCTGCTGAAGGGGCTGGGCTGTCTCTCTACTTCTGGGCTGACCGTGGGCAGGTAGGGACTTGAAGGCACATGGAGGTATCAAGGTCCCTGGGTCTAGGCCTCTCCTCTGCAAAGGCAACCAACCTCACACACTGGCACCTCCAGTATCCCAAAAGCACAAAGTCCTCCATCAAAGGCAGAAGAACAAAGGTTCCTTGGAGAGGATGGGCTCAGACTTGGGATGCTGTGATTCAGGTGGGCAGTCTGTTTCTACATCTGTGATGCGGGGACCACAGTGAAAATCAAAGGTGTATGGCATGCCATTGGATGAAGCAGATGTGTGCTACCAAGGGCTATTTTCTCTCCAGTCATGAAACTACAGTGTTTAGGGCTGGGGATAGGGCTAAGTTGGTGCTGGAGACTGAACACAAGACCTGAGTTTATTCCCCGGCACCTACATAGAAAACTGGGGGGAAAATGGCATGTTCTTGTAATTCCTGTCCTGGAGAGGCAGAACACAGGGTTCCTGGGGATAGCTGGCTAGCCAATCTATACTCAGAAAGTTTCAAGTCAATGAGAGACCCTGTCTCAAAAAAAAAAAAAAGGTGTAAGGAACCTGAAGTATGATACTCAAGGCTGTGTCCTGTGGCCTCCACAGGGTGTGTACTCAAACTCCCTCCCCACAGTCACACACACACACACACACACACACACACACACACACACACACACAGGCAGAGACAGAATGGTATTACATCATTCTGTAGGAAGCGTGAGATGGGCAAAACGAGAAGAACCTGTGAGGCCAAGATCACCCCATTGCATCCTTGTAACTCGTAGACTGACCCAATACTCAAGGTCACTTGAGGTCACTTCAGTACCACACAGTGTGTAAGGAGAATAGAGCCCTTATCTCTGGATTCCAGCCTCTATATCTGGCTGGGCAGTAGTCCAATGCTATGCCACCAAGGCCAAGGTAAACCCACATGATTGGATTTCCTCAGATTCAACAGGGTCAGCTAACCTTCTAGGACATGTTCCCAAGACTGCCACTTAAGGTTGACTGTCACCTCTGCCCTTACTGTCCAGTCTTACTCTCCAGCCCCAGAGGCTCCTGCCCCAAGGCCTTTGTACTAGCCAGTGTCCATCTGTGGAAATGCTACCTCATCCGGGCCTCCACTGTCTACCTTCTCATACTTCATATCTTTGTCATGGCTGCAGTTTTTTTCTTTTGTTTTAATGAATCTGTTCCCCAGAGGCTCATGGAAGTTGAGCAGCACCATTTCCATAGGAACAATGGGAAAACTAAGAGGTGGGGAGTTCACATGGCTGTCAGAGGCCATAGATTGTGAGGCTGTTTGGAATGCTTCAGCATTTTGATGCCTCCACATAGGTTACTGGACTGTCTCCAGCAGTGTTTACATTCATCCCCATCTATCCATCCATCCATCCATCCATCCACACATGCATCATCCATCCACCCACTCTCCCCATCCACCATCCATCCATCCATCCATCCATCCATCCATCCATCC
>CM053744.1:57240369-57270911 GCA_028658305.1 Pachyuromys duprasi
AGCCATCCACCCATCTACCCATCCATCCATCATGCACCCATCCATCCACTCACCCTACCCATCCATCCATCTATCCACCCATCTTCTCACTCATCCATTATCTATCTATCCATCCCCTCACCCATCCATTATCCATCCATCAATCCATCCACTCACCTCATCCATCATCCATTCACTCATCCATCATTCACCCGTCTACCCATCCATCATCTATCCATCATCTACCACCTATCCATCCATCCATCCAACTCCCATCATCCATCCATCCATCCATCCTACACATCCCCTATCTGTCCACATCTACCCATATATTCATACATCATCCATTTATCCATCCATCCCTACTACCTACCCATCCAATTTTCCATCCACCCCTCATTTGCCTACCCAGCACCCATCCACGAGTCTATGATTGCATCACTCATACACTATCGATCCACCCATCATCCATCTACTCACCCACCCATCCATTTAGAGATCTCCATTTAAAATGGCTTTTCAAGACTGGCAAGATGGCTCACTGGGTAAAGGCATTTACTACCAAACCTGGTAACCTGAGTTTGACTGAACCCCAGAACCCATATGCTAGAAGTTAGTGAATCAATTTCCACAAGTTGTTCTCCGATCTTTACACACATATCCTGGAATGAGTCCCCACACACATATACTACATAAATAAATGTAATAAAATAAAGTGTCTTCCAACCCTCTAAGACCAATAGTCCCATCTAATCACAAATAACCAGATACCCTCAAAAGCTAAACACCAAACTCAAGCACCCCTCATCGTTTACACTCACAAGTGAAGCAGTGAACAGTGAGCCCAGATATGTGTGAAAGTGAAGCAACACAGCAAAGATGCACTTCAGGGACCACCAGGACAATGTGATGGGGACATGTTGGGGCCCCCATAACCACCTGTGAGGCTGGGGACAAAGGGGGACAGTAGAGAACAACTGCTCCATGTTGACAGAGTTGCCTTCCTTGAATGCTCAGAGCCAGGGGGTATGCATCCTGGATGTGTCCTAACTGTCCTGGTGCTGAGGGGTTTCCAGCTGCCTAACATTCAGATGGGCTCTTTGACAATGAAAGAGGTCGGCGGCAGAGCCACAGGGGGACATGTACACGTCTTTTGAAGCCATTGAGGTAGCAGGTGTTGGCCTATCCTTCCCATCCCCCATCCTCTGCCAGGGACGGGTCTTGGTGTGTGTGTGTGGGGGGGGGATGTTCCTGTCCTGGACATTGAGGCCTAGCTACAATATCTGGAGTCACCAGAGGGCTCATGTAAGACTGTCATCTTTTCAACCCAGGAAAAACTTCCAGGGCACACAGCCCTCTGCTAGAGTTTCTCTGTGGGAAATAAAAAAGCTCTGATCTGTGGGCTCTGATCTCCAGCAAAGGTCTGGGTTAGACCTGGGCTTTTAGGGCCAAGGAACAGCAAAGAGCTGAGGGCTTCCTCTGGGAGGCTCCATGTCTGGGGAGCAGCCTGACCTGGGGGCTGAGCTCCATCCTGTCCTGTCCGAGGCTGGGATCAGAAGCTCTCAGCTTTGATCCCTCAGGCAAGGAACTTGGGAGTGGGTGGGATGCAGCCCTAATGGGTCCCAGGTGTCTGCGCCAGTGGCTTCCCACATCTGGTCTCCATCAGCCTCCACTGCCATGAATAAGTAATAATACAAAAATACAGGGATCAGTGTTTCCTGCTCTGTGCTCCATTGGCCAGTCAGCTCTCCTGCCCCAGTGGTGACAGGACCCGAGTCAAGCAGGGTTGGTCCTGCTTGGCCTTGCCTTGAGGTCTGCCTCAGGGCCATTCTCTGGTTTTAACTCTGCCTGCTGCTGCTGCCATTGCTCTTTCTGTAGTTCAGCACTGGGTCATCTCCAGAAGACCCCAAGAACCCCATGATCCCTGGTCCATGCTGACAATGAAGCTCACAAGGTCACCATGGCAACGGTGGAGAACTGGAAGGCGGGAGACCTGGCTTCTACTCTAACTGTGAAGACCAGGGAGGATACCCAGAATGACTCCGAAGTTTGGTACCCACCAACAAAATGGGAGCACATGTTGGGGTGGGGCTATGCAAATGCAAGAGAGTTTCATGGACTCAGAGTCTGCTATGGTTCCTGAAATGGGAGGCTGGCTCTTCCCTATCTTTAAAGCCCTGGAGGACAAGAGGCAGGCAGGGAATGAGCAGCTCGGGTTCCAGCTTTTGGTAGGAACATAGGCCTTTTCCTACACTGAGGTTCAGTTTTCTTGCCTATGTAACGAGGAGGATGAACCCACCACACTTTATGAGAGTCCGCAAGACAAGTGCTGAGTGGCTAGGCTCCCTGTGTTCATCTGTGACCCCTGCCGCTTTAGAGTCTGAAGCAGGAGGACTGCAAGTTTTAGACCAGCCCGGGCAAATCAGCAAGACCCTGTCCCAAAAGCAAATGACCTGGGACATAGCTCAGTGGAAGAGCACGTGCCCAGCGCGTGGAAGATCCTAGGTACAGCCACCGCTGCAACTGAAGAAAGAGACGGAGAGGAGGAGCATCTAGAATGGGTACCTGCCACACGTGAGTGAGACATGTGGGTGTGTGAGGGCCACAGAGCAAGGCTGTCCTCAGCATATGCCACGTCAGGCTGGTCCCCTTTGCAGAGAGACACTGTGCTAACCTGGGCTTTGGACTGACTCCCTGCTTCACATGATAAAGCTATGGGGTGTCAGAACTCCATTTGCATATGGGGAAAGTGAGGCACAGAGCTATGATATCACCTGCTCCGGTCACTCCACAACACATCACACAGCCTTCCTCTGTGGCCTTTACACCAGCTGAGCGAGGCGAGGTTACCAGTTGACCTTTGACGAGGGCCAGCCCCAGGCCTGCTGTGGCCAAAAGGAAAGAGATGCGAGCCGGTACAGCTTGATGTCACCTGCTGCTGGCCCCACCTGCCCCCTTGTGGAACTATGTGTAAACAGGCTCAGGCCACTGGGGGGCATGGCATACACAGGAGGCCAGATGGTCCAGCTGGGCCCACTTGCCAGAGCGCCTAGCGCTCAACAGAACTGCCTGCCGCCCTTGCCAGGCCAACCATAGAGCCAAAGGCAGGGCCAGCTGCTGTCCTACCCTCCGAGCAAAAGAGCCTCCATCTTCATCAGAGCAGCTGTGCCTACTTGCAAGAGTCCACCATCATAGGGCCTGTGGACTGTTGACATTCCCTCAGAGAAGGAGGGGGTAGGAGGGTCATGGCCCCATGTCTGATATTCTAGTCACTTCTCCTAGCCATCTGTATGCCGTTCTGCCCTAATTGCCTGTCAGGGTCTAGGACGGCTGCTGGAGTCTATAGGCTGGGGAGACTAGGGAAAGAAACTTTGATCTATGTGGCCGAGGGGAGCTTTCATCCGGGCTGGGCACAGACATTCCACTGCAGCTGCTTTGGTATAGCTATGCTTCTGCCTGTAACCCTCATGCATGCTCTATAAGTAAACCTTCAACAGCTCGTTTTCCCGAGGAGAAAATTCCCACACCACCAGGCTGGGGACAGACCAGCTGCCCATGGAACTTGCCTGAGGCGCCCCCTGCTGGAGATCAGTGGTAGCTCCAGAGCAGTCAGTCTTGGGTGGTTTGTTACACACCAACAACTGACTGGGACATCTGGGTCTATCTGCACTGGAAACCCATGGGTCGGCATCTGTCAATCCAAATGATGCACATAAGGCACAATAGCTTTGTATCTCATAAGCAGTGAGTGCAATTAGCCGCTTGCTCATCAGAGGCCTAAATAGAAACCTCCCAAGTGACCATCAAGAATTGTGACATATCCACAGAGCCCCGAAAACTACACCATGATGACAAAGGGACATGAGACTAAGCACAACATAGCTCTCTCTCAGAAACACATATCTGACTGAAGAAGTCAGACCCCAAAGAGCACACCCTGAGGGTCCCTGAGTATGAAGTTTGCAAACTGCCTAGTATGGTGTTCAAAGTGAGGAAGGTACTTTCCGGACGGGGGTGGGGTGGGGGCCAGAAGTCCGGGACCCATCAGATAACATCTGTTGATCATGTGTGCACACTAAGTTGTCTTTAAAAAGAAATGCTCCCCCCCCCCCCGTGTGGCTATTGCCACAAGGACTCTGCTTACAAGCATGTCATCAAATGCTATTCACTGGTATGGAAAAGTGGCCTGTGAGTGACAATTGATACAGTGTGTACCTTAAATGCAGACAAAAACATGGGGAGAAAAATGAGTATAAGCAACATGGAATGACACTCCTAGGCAGGAGACAGTGCTGTCATGCTTTGGGATCGAGAATCTGAGCTCAGAATCTCCAAAAGAAGATGCTGGAGCCCACGGCCCCGCCTGTGAGAGCACCCAGAACCCTGGCATGCTTGGCCCTCACAGCACGCTGGGCCAAACAGAGTTAAAAGACAGGGGAGGATGGGGAACGCTGGAATTAAAGCCTTCCATGCTGTCCGCAGGGCTGCAAATGGGATCCAGATGTCCAGGCCCGCTCACCCTGCGGCTGGCTCGCAAAGGAAACACATTCCTCTCCCAGCTGCTGAGGCTGCACAGCCAACAACTCCCAGAGAGCCGTGGGGGAGGTGCCCCGCCATCTGGGCCGCCCACTGCCAGGGGAGGCTGCCAGGATGGGGGAAGGACAGGGAGGCATGGCCCCTCAGCTCAGCATGAGTATAAGCATCCAAGGGGCATGGATGGATCTGCACCCTGTCCCCCCATGACACTAAAAAGTCACCTTGCAGCCCGGCACAGTTTATTCATTACAAATGGCGATAATGAAGGTTGGGTTGTGGCTACCTGGGTACTTCACACCTGCTTCCCTGGCACAGACGGCTTCCTTGCTAGGTTGTGACTGGGGGCACTTGGGGAGGGTGCCTCACCATGTCCCCAGAAGAGACCAGGACTAAGCCTTCCAGCAGGAGGACACGCAAAAAGCCATCAGTAAAGAAAACTGCGGGGCAGGGGAGATGGCTCATTGTAGGGCTTGACAGGCAGGCTGGAAGATCTGAGTTCAGATCCCAAAGTTGTGATACATGTCTGCCATCTTGATGTTCCTATAGCAAGATGGAGGTGGGGGAGGGTAGGTGACAACATCAACTCAGAAGCCTGTGGACAGCTGGACTGATCTGTCCTGTCAGGCAAGAGACCCTGGCTCAAGCCAAGTGGAAGGTGAGGACCGCTGACACCCGAGATCGCTCGCTGACCTCCACCTGCACACGGTGGCACACATGCCTGAACACACACCTCATACAGAGCATGTGCATGCGCATGTAGGTTTGAGGGCGCTTGCCCTGGGTGTGGAGGCTGGTGTTACATGTCTGTCTTCTCCAGTGAAGGGCATGCAAGCCAGGGAGAAGGTACACCACCTGGCGTCACAGGCTCACCTCCTCACGTCTACACACGGGTTTCTGCAAGGAGGGAGGAGCTGGTTTTAGAAAGCACAGATGAGAAGGTACCTCTCTCGCTGCCTCTCCTGCTGCCCTCTCTATCAAATCATGTCCTTATGGTTATAGTTCACACTAGTCACCAACAGTGCCAGGCCTGGGGCACCTCTGGGCAGTGGAGGAGAATGAACCCTTTTTGGGCTAGAGGCAGTGACAACGAAGAACAGATAATTGCAAGGCACCATAAGAGTCACTTATCCGGCTGACAGACGGCACAGACAGAAGACAGCTTGAGGGAACATACTGCTTTTACAGAGGACCAGAGTTCGAGTCCCAGCACCCATGTCAAGGGGCTCAGAACAGCCTAGAACTCCAGTTCCAGGGGGCTCAGGCATCTCTGTCCTCAGTAGGCACCTGCAGTCACAGTCACATGCCCCTACCCCATAATTAAACATAATGAATATTAAGCTGGGAGCTGGGACTGGTGGTGCAGGCTTGCTAGCCATCCCTCGGGACACCGGGGCTGGAGTATCACAAGCTCAAGGCCAGCCTGGGCAACTTAGTGAGACCCTGTCTCACAACAGAAAGTTAAAAAAAAAAAAAGCTGAGACTGCTCGGTGGTTAAGAGCACTTGCTGCTCCTGCAGTCTCTAGCTCCCACATTGCGGGGCTCTCACACACCTGTGAACTCCAGCTCCAGGGGATCTGACATTCCCTCCTGGGCTTCTGTGGGCACCTGCCCCCGCATATGGCATTAACAGGCACACGCACGCGCACACACACACAAATAAAAAATAAAAAACATTAAATATTTTAATTATAAATAAATATTTAAAAATATGGTGGTGCACGCCTCTAGTTCCAGCACTCAGAAGGCAAAGGCAGGCAGATCTCTGTGGATTCACAGCCCGCCTAGTGTAAATAGCGAGTTTCAGGCCAGCCAGGGCTACATAGTGAAGGCTTATCTCTGTAGCCCTGTGGTAGAGTGCTAGCATGCACAAGGCTCTGGGTTCAACCACCATGACCACAAAAACAAAGAAAACAACAACAAAACTGCAGCCAACCCAACAACAAACCAGGAACATCAGAGCATACTCTTTAAAGGAAAACCAAACCAAACCAGAAACTGACATTCCTGAGGGACTCCTTCAGCACCACGGAGATTCAAGCCTGTCTGGCTCAGTCTTTGGTGAATAAGCCTGGCACCAGCAGTGACCCCCTACCCTGCGACAGCCCAGGGCAGGACAGTAGCCAAGCCTGTAGAAGAGGCCAGCAGCAGAACTTCCCTGTGTGCCTAGTAGAACTTCCCAGTGTTTTCATTTCTTAAAAAAACGTGTGAACTGCAGCGTGCTGCCTCGAACCCACAGAAGGCTGCTGCAAAGCCAAAATAACAACACTGCTCACATAGTACTAAACACTAACCAGAGACTAGGGGTTGTGCGTGAGAGTCATGTGGGGAGCATCCTTCCTAAGGCGCTGGAAGGTTCTCTTGCTCACTCCAGTGATACAGTGATGGACAGGTGACACTCATGGAAGATGGAGACCCGAGTCTTCTGCCCTCATTGGAGGAGGAGCTGACATGATCCATCCAGTCCCAGGATAAGCCCTGGGAAGGCGGACAGGGCACCTCACGTCTAGGCCTCTCTCTGCCTCATTTCCCCTGGCGTACCAGGTGACCTGTGAGCTGCTGTGGCCAGTGTAGAGGTCAGCCCCGTGTGCTGCCCACTGTGGGAAGCCCAGCAGCTCCTCACAGTCTGGGAGGCACAGAACTGTGGTTTTCTCTCCTGTCTTGCCCATGTGAGAACAAACCCAGTTTCCCCCAGGGCATCCTGTTCCCCCATACCTAGGGCCGAGAGCTGCCCTGGGAAGGCCCAGCAAGATCCAGACCTAGGACCTGGGTCTGAGGCCATGTCAAAGGGAACCCATGATCCTCCTGCTCTTGCAGAGGAGGCCACAGGCTGTCTGAAGACCCCAGGGAGGCATGTAGGTCTAGGCCTTTGCTAGGGGCTTGTCAGCACACTCCTGCCGAGGTCAGGCCTCACAGTCTTGGGCAGGCCCCACCACGGACACTGAAAGTTTGGCACTCTTCTGAGGCCACTCAGCTACCGGCCCAAAACCCCACGGGCTGTCCAGCATGCTGTCCCCTGGATGACCTGAAAAGTCTATGGCTGCGGGATGGCCCAGTAGATAAAAACACTTGCCCTCAGGCCTTATGATCTGAGTCCCAACCCCAGAACCAGAAGGGGGAGGACTGACGTCTACAAGCTGTCCTCTGAGGTCCTCACTCGAGATCCCGCCCCCAAACAAAGATAAATACAAGCTGCAGCTAGCTCTCCAGGTAACCCTTACTCTATGAAGTCAAGGTGACCCGGGCGGTGGACCACCCCCTCTGCCACCCCAGGCTAGAGCTCTGGGGCATTTTTTCTCATCAAAGCTTTCATGCTTGATGGCTTCCAGAACATTCTATTCTCTATCCTGCCCTAACAACTGTCCCCAAAGATCTGCAAAATCCCAGATTCTCCACAAAGGCTCTTTGGGAGCCTCAGGGCCCCTTTGCCCTTGACATTTGTGTAAAGACCAGTTTGAAGGTGTGCTGTCTGCTCGGCCTTGGGTCGCTGTCACCTCAGACATTGCCTCTGAATCTGCTGTCATTTATCTGCAGGTGAGGATGTGAATGAGAGAGCGAGCCGGCACAAGGGCATCATGCAGGTCCCTTGCGCCAAGCTCCACTCAGCTGTTTCTGCATCCTCCCCGGGTGTTTCCGGGGGGCGGGGGTTCTGGTATTTCTAGCTAAATGCAATTTTACTTAAACTCCTAGAGAGAGATGGGGGTGCATGGGAGAGAGAGAGAGAAACAAAGCGGGGCATGGTGGTGCACCACCTCTGATCCCACCACCAGGAGGCAGAGGCAGGTGGATCTTCATGAGTTTGAGGCCAGCCTGGTCTACAGGGCGAGTTCCAGGGCAGCCAGGATCACATAGTGAGAACTGTCGCAAGTGAAACAAGATCAACCAAACTCTCCAAAACAAGTGTCTCCAAGTTGACCTCTCTATCAAGGTGTTTTCCAATGTGGACTGAGAGCCCAGCTCTGCGCGCAATGGCACCATCCTATCCCTCTTTCAGTAGTTACCGTGGGAACACTATATAGAATTAGAGTAATTAACATGAGCGTTACAAAGTAAAAAGCAGGCCAGGCATACAGTAAGCACTTATTTGTGTCCCTGTCATCAGGTGACTTCTGGAGGGCAGGCTTTCTCATGCCCTCCCCAGCAGGTGTCAACGAGTCCTCCTGCTTTGCTAAGTACTTGTGATGGAGGAATGTGCCTCACAGCGCCCAAGAGCTCTTACTGGTACCAAGTATTTGACAGGTGGCTACGGAAGGAGAACTGGATTTAAATCTTTATTTCACTCTAGGTCTCAGTCACCACACGAGATGCCCAAGCACAACGGTGCCACTAACACGGTGCAAGGAAGGGAAGCCCTGCCTCCCAACCCAGAGGGGTGGCCAGCTCTGTCTGGACTTTGCTTTGCCAGGCCTCCCGCTGACCACAGTGGCCCGGGCAGCTGTCACCCCAAGCAGGCTCCCACAACCTAGGAACAACACATCCTTTCTCAGAATTTAAGGAAACAGCCTTTGCTGGAAGCGACCAGCAAACAGATGTTTCCTCCTGGCAGGCCAGGGCCACCCGCCTTCCCACTCTCACTGTGAGGCCAGGGCTACACAGGGGAGACTCAGTGGTTTCAATTCTTCTTTTTAGGCAGGGGGAGGAAAAAAATTTTTTTAAATGTGTTTTACAAGCCTGCCTTTGCCATTGTTTATGTAAACAGGTAAATTGTTTCCTGCCTCAATTAAAAACATCTGCCACATAAATGAATACCAATTAACTCATCCTGTTTTTAATTACTCTGTTAATTACACACAGGCAGCAGCGAGGATGGCATGGAGGGGGGGTTGCATCCCTCCCCCGGTACCCCTCCCCCTGCCTGGCAAGGATCCGAAATGTGTCTGGCTGGTGACGGACCAGGGTGGCAGGGAGGTGGTGGCACCCTGCCAGCCGGGATTTCCTGATCCAAGGCTGCCAAGCAGGCGCCTTTTCTCAGAGTCTCTTGGGTGGGGGTCTGGCCTGAGCTGCCTCTACCGTTCCCACTCTGTTGCCCCAGGACTCTGTTGTCACGACATCAACACCAGGGACAGAGCATTCTCCACGCACAGACCCCCAGATCCCACTGGATGGCAAAGGCTAGAGGGCAGGAGCGCAGGGCTTCATCCTGCCAGTCCTGCTTTACGCTATTGCTGAGGTCAGGGGCTGCCCTGAAAGGACTGGGCACCAGCACTGTGCACCGAGCACACGGGGACTGGGTGTCTTGGGCCTCACAATTTGAATACCCTCGGAGGCACCTGAGGCAGGTGCTCGACGCTCCAGATCCATGCATCTGGTCCTTCTCTGTCTAAAACCTCCTCCTCAGACAAACATCATCCATTTTGCTTGTTTTCAAGGAAGGAGGAAGCCTTGCCTGCCTCCCCTGGGGAGCATCACAGCTAGCCATCGTGACCTCCAAGCTGGGCTGCCAAGTACAGAGACCCATCCAAGGTCAAATTCCCAGAACTGGTCAGAGTCGATGGGAGGCCACATTCTGGCAGCAGAGCCTATGCCCCGGGCGAGATGTTAGCTTATCTAACCCTTGCAGCCTGTGCTTGGGAGATGATAAGGATGAGACAGGAAAGGGTTTTCCAATCTCCATTTCATAGATAGGGAAACAGAAGGAGGTGCTGCCCAAGCGCACCGGGAAGAGGGCCATCCTGCTCCACACAGGCCCTCACCCTCATTCACACGGCTGTCTGGCTCCAAACAGTGCCCACCACATTTCCCATGCCTTCCCTCCTTGGCAAGACTGGAGGGCTGGGAGGGACCGCAGAGCAGGAATGATGAGGAAGGCAGAGGTTCAGGGTTTGAAGCCAGTGTCGACTCTGTGGAGTGGGGGGTCTCCTTGGTATTCGTTCTGGGGAACAGGAGGACCTCCTGTCTGCCGGCAGCATGGGCATACAGGCCTTTCCGCCCCTGCTCCAAGACAGCCTCTCTAGGTGGTGCCTTCTCAGCTCCCAGTTGCAGCCAGGCCAGGCCAGCCTCCTGCCCAGGATCACACAGCAGCTGCAGCTGGAGCGCCTGTAACCCAGACTTCCTGCAAACACCAACCGGTGGGTGTGAGGCTCTGAGCCATAAGGCACATACCTTACACAGAAGCCAGGACTGTGGCCACACTGGAGGAAAAGACACTTGTTCTCACTCCATGCATCATAGGAAGTGGAGGCTGCGTCTTCTGAACAGGGCTCAGCCATCACTCCTGAGCTCAGCACAACTTGCAGTCAGTGCAGGCAAGAAAGAGCCCTGACACAGGTCCTGTCTCTGAACATGGACAGTGGGCTCCGTAGGGTCCACCATTGCCTTTTTTGAGGAGGCTTCCCAGAACAACCAGAAAACGGAAGCCTTACATGGCCTGTTCTGGAAACTCAGACACACCTAGGAGGTGTCCACAAGGGTCAGCTTTGTTCAGTTTATTTTTCCTGTTCATTTGAGACAAGGTCTTATTCCAGCTCAGCCTGGCCTGGAACTCACTTTGTAGCTCAGGTTGGCCTCAACCCCCAGGCCCTCGGCCTTTCAGGTGCTGAGATTTCAGGTGTGCACTGAGGCCCAGTGTTGTTTTCTGAGAGAGGGTCTCGTTCAGTAGCTCAGGCTGGCCTTGAACTCAGCATTCCTCCTGCTTCTGCCTCTTGGGTGCTGACATTAAAAGTGCAAGCCACCATATAACAAAAGGACTCATGCTCAGGCTCCCTGCCCAGCCCTGGACCCGGGGAGCCCTCTGGGGAGCACACAGAGATCCACACAGAGAAAGCGAAGACCCTGGGACCACGTGAGAGATGCATTTGCCTTGTGTGTGGGTGTCTCCCACTGACCAAGTACAAGGGCGGGTGTCCACATCACCTCAGCTCTACACCAGGTCAGAGTGGGCACACAGAGATCCTGGAGCCACACAGCCCAGCTCAACCTCTCCCTTCCCAGCCTCAGGATGAGAGGATAGTCCAAAGTGGGTGGAGACCCTTTCCTGCTCTACCCAAGCAGTCTCGCCGCCTGGCCTGGGAAGGTTCCAGGCAGGCAGATGGCCTGGTATTGGTGCTCTGGAGGAGCAGGGGGGCTGCTGAGCTGCCTGCCTTTCCAGCGGGGACCTTATGGGTGTGTTGACTCATCCCACCAAAAGGTCTCGGGGACCCTGAGATCTGGGGGTGGGGCCTCTGGGGAATTTTCCCTGGAAGAGGTGCTCTCCCAGGCACCTAGGATGGCATTCCTTTAACAGCGGGGACAGCAGAGTCTCACAGAGGGTATGGAGATGCCTGAGGTCACCCCATTCATGAGACTCTCTTTCTAGGGATCCACAGGTGGGTGCAACAGCCAGGAACTCCAACACGCATGGGAACCTGGCAGTTTTCTGAGCAGAGAAGCAGTAGCATAAGCAGCCAGTATGGGTGGTCTGTCCTCTGCAGACAATCCTTGTGAGGATGTTTTTAGGAGTGAGGCCAGTGTGTGTGTGTGTGTGTGTGAGAGAGAGAGAGAGAGAGAGAGAGAGAGAGAGAGAGAGAGAGAGAGAGAGAGAGATTGATTCAGCAGGCTCTCACCTTGCCTGCTGGAGGGTTAAGGACCACTACCTCCATGCTGGAGACTCACTTTTCCCATCAGAGGAGGAAGCCACCCCACACAGAGAGGCCAGGGAGCTTGTTCCTAGGATATTCAGGTGTTGTAGTTAGTTTTAACTGTCAACTCGGCACAGCCTAGAGTCATCTGAGAGGAACTCTTCAGAGGAATTACTTAGATCAGCCAGGCTTTTGGGCACGTCTGTCCTGACTGTCACTTGAGGTAGGTAGGTCCGCCCCACTATGGGCAACACCATTCCCTGGCAGGTGGCACTGAAGTGCGTGAGAATCCAGTTGTGCATAACCCCAGCCTGTAGGCCAGCCAGCGAGCGGCACTCCTCGTGGTTCCCGCTGTGCTTCTTTGGCTGTAGTCCTCGGAGGCTGTACTTTGTGGAATAGCAAGCAAGCCTCTCCTCAGTCCCTGCTTTGAGTTTCTGAGTTACCCTCTGTGATGAACTACGACTTGGAATTGTTATGATGAATAAGCCCTGCTTTTGGTCGGGGTGTTTTATCCTAGCAACAGAAGGAACCCAGAACAGTCAGTGACAGGCAATGCACCTGGTCTCCTAGGGGCCCAGGGTGCCACTGCTACACAGGAGAGGGGGGCCCTGGGGCTTAAAAGCTGGGGCATGACCCTTTGACATCTTCTTTTTGCACCGAGGGTAGAAGCCAGGGACTCGCAAACACCAGGAGCGTGCTCACCACTCAGGTGAGCCCAAGGCCTTAAGTCCTCCCCTAAAGTCTAGCATAACAAACTTCAATTGGCCAGTGCTTCAGGATGCCTGAGGGTCCCAGCACCCTAGCTGGATGTCCCTAATGCTGGTGTCTGACCCCTGTTCCACAGAGTAATTTTCAGGATCTGAGCAACCCCTTGAGTCCCTCTGATTGGTGGTAGTCACCAGGCCAACCCTTGGGGACAGTGTTTATGTCAGAGTGATGACCTGAGGTTGTCTCCAGCCCTTTAATCTCCAGAGTGTGGTGAGTGCTGGGAGGTCAGTTGGTAGGAATCTTCTCAGGGACAGACTGGCTTCTGGCCTTTGGTTTCAGCACAGGGGCGCATAAGCTCAGTCTCCCCATCTGTAAAATACACCAGTAGCACCACTGGGCTGGGGATGGGTGAGATCACTGTATCAAGCCCTTGGGTGCTTCAGTGCCAAGACAGTTGGCAAGAAACACTCGTTGCTTCTTCACTTCTTCAGTCTTGTGACTGAAGCCTGCTGAAGCCAGGTCCCCACAGGGTGGCCTCCCGAGCACTTCCCAACTCCTCGCTCCTTCTCGCTCACCCTGAGCGCTTCTGCACCCTAAATCTCCCTGCTGTTCCTCCAGTATGCCAGGCATGTACCTGCCTCAGGGTCTTTGTGCAACCACAGAAAGCTTCGTGGAGTGGTCATCGGCTCTGTCTCCCTGTGGGTTTCAGTTGCTTTATCCGGAGGCCAGAGCCAGCCAGGCTCCTCCCAGGGTTCAGGCTGAGACTCTAGCACTTATCCCCTCCACTCACTGTCCCTCTTAGACGTGGGTTCTGGACCATGCTGGCCTGTAGCAGGTGTCAAAGGAACGATCCCCATTTTGTTTCAACTGAGGACGGGTCTCAGAACTTCAGATCTGTCCTCAGGACTGCAGGCTGCTTTAGCTCTCCATCCATCTGAGGACTCCTTGCCTATCTGTGAGCCTATGGCTGCAGCTACTGGCCAGCGTCTCAGATGAAGGCTCCCTGGAACTCTTGGAGCTACTCCACAGCTAGGCTAGGGTTGCCACGTGCAGCCCATCCCAACCCCACTGCATGGATAGTTGCACAAGGAGCACTGACCTCCCGCATCGCTCAGCACCTTAGGAGGCCCACTGCTTTCAGATCAGGAAAGGAGTAAGAAATAATTGGCTCGCTGAGTCCCCCAGGGGATCTAGTTCTGGGATTCTGCCCTCTGTCCAGAAGCCGGAGGCAGGGCTGAACCCTGGGAGGTGGGGACAGCTTCCCTGCCCTGTGAGGGTCATAGCCAGGTAGCCAGGGAAATGGTGGCCTTGGTCACAGGGGGCACACCAGCCAGAGAGGGATCTCAGCTGTCCCGGGTGGGGTGTGCAGTGACTACAAGACCAAGTGGAGAACAGAGCACCGGTCTCCCCCACCACACAACTTCCTCCTCAGGCCTGGGGTCACCCCAGGGCACAGACACCGCTGGGATGCCCAAGGGTTACCCTGACCTGATCTCCCCATGTTTGCCCAGAGGTCAGCCTGACTCTTGCCGCTGCTTCCACCAGCTCCCCAGACAGCACAGTGGCCCAGGCTCCACATTTCCCCTCCCTGCCCCTGCCACAAGGCCACATGGGAGGCTCTGCAGGACTCCAAGGTCGCTTAGGAAATGCTGGGGCACCGGCACTGACCTCCCACTACTCAGGTTGCCCCGGGGTGAGCTTCTGATGTGCTGGTGAGAACATCCCAGTAGTCAAGGCATGAGATACCCAGAGGACAAGGGAAAGGATGCTCTCCCCACGGGCTCTGTCCCCATCCTGCCCCAGAACCTGTGAGCGAAACAGCCATCTTGTGAGATCATTTACCAGTGAGTTCTGGGGTCCTCAGAGAGTGGCTGTTCTCCCTGTCTGCACCTCTCCTTCCTCTTTCCCCTCCAGGAGCTAACACCACATGGTGTGATCCCTCAGGAAATGGGAGGCCAACAGTGCCAGGAACATCCAGGGTGATCCCAAGCTACATCCTGGGCTGATGGGCCTGAGATCCCGAGATTGTGCCACCCTGCAGGTGCAGGGGTGGGGTACAGACAGAGAGGGAACAAACACACAGGATTCAGCACCAGGGGCTCCCTCAGCCCAGTGGGGAGCTCCTAGCCAGCAGGGACATTGCAGAACACCTTCTGCCTCTTGAACAGACAAAACCTGCTCCATGGAGTTACCAGGGGCAGTTGGCTGGTCCTGATAGTTCAAAGCAGAAGACAGCATAGTACAGGGCAAGTCCTACCAGGTCTGAGAAAACTGAGCAGGGGAGGTAAGAGCAGGCAGGTGTCACCAAAGAGACAGCATTTGGGGGAAGACAAGAAGGTGGGAGCCATGCACACCCTGGAGAGAGGAAAATATTACAGACAGAGGGGGCCAGGCAAATGTTCCACAGGCAGAGGGCCTGGCACATCTGGACAACAGGGAAGAGGCAGAACAGAGAGAGCGGCCTGTGGGATATGGCAGTCTCACAACAACCTGTGGCTCAGCTTCCTTCCCGGAGGGCTACATACATCAGCAGTGGGTGGGGACTCCCCTGGCTGCTCACACAGGATGGACTTGGGAGCACCGGCAAAAGCAGAGAGGCTGGGGACAAAACTGGGTTTAGACCATCTGGTCACAGAGCAGGTGCTGGGGAGCCCAGTGGCTGTTTGCGGACTCAAACATGATGACAGCTTGCAGGCAGAAACGCTGCTGTTCAAACAACCCCCTACAGGCACTGGTCAGGCGTCCCTAAGCGAGCAGGGGACCTTGGGCAGCACTCCCTATCCCACTTGTCCCTGGCAGGGAGGACCAGGTTAACCATACAGCTAGCTCCGGCCACCAGGCCGGTGGCTTTTCTCTTTGGTATATCCCTGAAAGTCAGTGAAACGTCTCCCCCCCGCCCCCTCCAACACACACACCCAGAACCTGCCTGCCATCCACAGTATATGAGTCACAATAGCCAGAGATGGAAACAAGACACATTTCCAATGAGACACAACGGAACTCAGACACACTATGCCCACTATACCCACACAGCAGAACCTTACCGAGGTTTAGAAGCTGGGCATGGTGGTGCACACTTAATCCCAGCATTTAGGAAGCAGAGGCAGAGGCAGGTGGCTCTCTAAGAGTTTGAGGCCAGCCTGGGACTCTATAGTACCAGCTAGAACCGAATAGCGAGAATCTATGGAGGGGGGGTGAGGGAGGGGCAAACATTACTTTAACTGGAAGAACCTTGGAAATGCACCAAGTGTTTACCAAGATGATATACTGTGTCTGTACTGCACACAAATGCACATGTGCACGCCCTGCACACCTTCACTTGCTTGCACACGTGTACACAAGGGTCCTCGGAGCCCTGCCTCAGGCTCTGGCTGTTGTCCCATCACCTGCGCGGCAGCCCTGCCCAGGTACCGTCTATAGAACCACACACAGTGCCTTGCAGACAGGTTGATGGACTTCGGAGAGATGGTAGGTGCAGAGTGAGAGGTGGAGGCGTCCTGTCTGCTGGACGTCCACCACAGACTGACCAGGTCAGGACCCCTTGGCAGTCCCATCTGGCACACATCTCTCAGCATTGCCCCATGACTCTGTCTGGATGCTGCAGGGGCCTCTCTAGGCTCTTCACAGTGATCTTCCCCAGCCCAGAGAAAAACCTCGGGGATGTAGGCCAGAGCCTCCCTCGACAGAGGCCTCAGCTAAATGAGTCAGCTCTGCAAGGCCACTCTGGGTCCCTGGGTACAGAACACCCTGTAGTGCACACAACATCCCTAGAGCCACAGCAGCCAGGGAGAGGACCACGTGCCCACTCGGTAGCTTTTCTACTTCAGCAGCTTCAGGGCACACTCTACTGGCTTTGGTTTCCTTTCCACAAAATGGGTGTTCAAAGGGTATGGTTCACATAGCCCCAAGGCACGGCTCCGTGTTCACTGGCTGTCCCCAAGAGAGGAGGGGTGCTGTGCAGGAGGCCAAGGCCATCTTACTCACTAGAACAAGGGTGCAAACATCAGCACGGGGTTGGAAAGAGAGGAGGGAAACCTGAGTATGGCTATCTGCTCATGTGTACTTCTGACCCACAGATGGCACTAGGTGTTCTTAAGAGTGGATGTTCTTAAGAGTGGTGTTCTTAAGAGACAGTCTGTTTCCCCAACAGACATATTTGAAACCAGAGGCGCAGAGAGGGCAAGTTACTTGCAGGGTGTCACACAGCTATGGGTGAATCCCTGAAGCCAAAGTGTTGTCCCTTTCCTTTCTGAGGACAGGAGAGAGATTCCACAGATGGGTAGGGGCTCTGGATATCTTGCCACTTGCCTTCTCCAGTTGTAACATGGGACCTACCACAGCCAACTTGGGTTTTCTCTGAGCCGCCTTCCTCCTGATTCCCACCTTGTCAACCTTGACTCTTGACTGTCCCTGGGAGTGCCAGGGAGTGTTCCCATCCCTCATTCCCTCTGTTGCCTCTCCAGTGAGTAAACAGACTATTCTTCCAACCCATGAGGGGCCTCAGGGTCTGCCTGGGAGACTCCGGGAGGACAACAATGCATTGGCCACAAGAGGCTGAAAGGGAGGTAGGGAGGCGTGGAGAGGCCAGGAGCTGCAGGCTGTGCTATAGGAGTGTTGGCCTGGAGACATCTTCCTTATTATAGCCAAATTCATCTTTGTTTTCCTTCCCGGTGACATCTGGCTTGCCCTGAGGTCCCACAAATTACAGAAAGCAGGAGCCTGAACTTCTGTTTTATTGCCTCAGGAAGTATGCTGTCGCTCAAGGGAAGGGATAACCTCTGCCAGGCTGGTCTCCACCTGGCCAGGCTGAGTGTGGAGGTAGGAGCTAGGAACCATCTGAGGTGCACACCCGGATGCCAGGCCCTGCCCAGCCTTTCCCTCTGAGGCTGAGGGCCGTTTCTGCCAAGTGAAACCCATGGCAACCCTGTTTTCACACACCCTGCTCCAGTCTAGGGACCTCAGAAACAGAACTGGATCTGCTCCCTGTGCCCAGGAAGGTTGGGTGATATGCCCACCAAAAAAAGAGGATGCTCATTCACTCGGCTGAGGAGACTGGGAACCACAAGGTCAATATTGGGAGTGACCGCTTTATTGGGGTACCATCTCAGCCCCATACCACTGCTCTTGTCCAGAGGTTGGACATCCATGTAGAAAGGAGCCTCAGGCCCGTGGCCTATCCCCATAGAGCCTGCACCTCTCTGGTCCCCCGAAGTCCTTCCCCTTTGAGGGATCAACCCAGATATACATAGGATCTGCATGGCTGTTAGCCAACTTATTCATCGGGTCAGAACTCAGGGGAATCCCAAGTGTCCATCAGCCTCTGGTGTCCAAAGAGCCTCTATGAGTCTGTAAAGTGGGACAGTGACTTTGGCCACCCCTCTGGGCTTGCTGTGAGGACTGAGGGAGTTGAGGCAGGCCAGTGCTGGATCTGGCAAGCCTGAAGTCCCAAAGGTGAGGTGGACTTTCCCCTGGGTTATTTCTGTCATCCATCTCTGCATGGCATGGAGCAGACTTTTAGTCCACAACGGCCAACACTCTCCAGGGCCAGCTACATACAGGCAGAGTAGCATCAGCAAAGCCCCCCTGCTGACCGCCCTCAGGGGACCCAGGGGATTGTGTGTTTATCCTGCAGGGGATTCGTGTCCACTCTAATAACCAAACACTGTCCCACTAGTTTCCACCTCCCCAGTCCTGTGAGGTCTGAACCAGGGATGGGGTGGCCCAGCTTCATGAAGGCTGAGCCGGAACTGTATGACAGCTATACCCCACTTGCTTGAGGCAGCCCAGCAGAGGGCTCCCCATACATAGTACCAACCCTGGTCACTTGCTTGGGATACACTCAGAATGCTTGAGGGTACTGAGGAGCAGGCCTGCTGTAAGGGTCCTAGGACACGGGCAGGGGAGACTACGAAGCTAGAAGCGGCCAGGCAAGTCACCAGACTCAACTCACCAAGTCGCCGGTTGGACACAGGGATCTAGATAGGGCAATGAACTAAGTCCTAAAGATCACAGTCACTGCTAAAGAAGGTGCTGTGAGCCCTGCTGTGGAGCAGGCAGACTCAGAAGTGAGACAAGTGCGGGGAACAATGGCCAGGCAAGGAAGCTCCATGGAGCCAGTACCCTTACCCCAGGCACTGCCAGCCCAGTGGAACACATGCCTCCGTCTCTTGTGCTGGGTTCTATGCACACTGATGTACACACGCACATGCGTACAGACATGAATGAGCTAGGTGGGTTCTCTCCTCTCCTGATGTCGGAGGAAATGTAGACCCATTTGATTCACCAGCATCCTACTACCCTGGCATGTGGAGACTGAGAATGAATCAGACCCGGCCCCCCTGTCCCCGCCCCAAACCCATCCTGCTTACAGCGCAGCCGGGGAGGGAAGACCATTCCAGAAGATGGCGGGAAATGTCTTTCTTGACACACCCTCCTGCCTATCGCAGAAGACCCTGCAGCCAAGCCTGGCCCTCCACGGTAGGCAACCCTACGGGCTCAGATCTTGCAGCCCAGTGACCCAGCCTGCCAGCATTTCCAGATCGGGGTGAAGGAAGGAAAATGAGCGTCGTGCAGAAATGAAACTATGTGAGCCCAATCAGAGAGATTTCCTGGAGGTGGTAACTCAATTTCATGGGTAACCCAGTGACAGGAGAAGAGCTTGACAGGGACCTCAGGATTGGTGGGTGGCCCACAGCAGCCCAGAGCATCCTGCTGGGCGCTGTCCAGGGGTGTCTTCCATATGCCAGCTTGAGCTTGGCACACGGCAACCACATGGTGGTGTGCCAGGTACACACGTCCCTTCCCCCTCTCCCCAATCATCAAGATCACTGCACCTCCCATGAGGGCGGATTCTGCCAGAGAATCAGTCCTAACGTGATACTCTCCCTCCCCGTGTCTGTCTGGCTCCCGGGCAGCACTGAGCGTCACATCTGTTCCTTCTTTCTAGCAGGTTTCTGTCTTTCTCTGCTTCTCCCTCTCAATGCACAAGAGCGGCTGTGGCTCCGCAAAACACAGTCCCAAACAGCATTATTTTTATCAGCGTGGTGCTCCGAACAGCGGGCTCCCTGTGCCCAACCGGGGACAACCACATTTTCCAGCTTCTGCCCTTCAGTGGATGGGGTGGGTGACAGCATGACCCCCCTGCACCCCTATCAGCATCCCTCCATGCACACGGCCAGCCATCACTCACAGGGCTTTCCTACCTCTTCCCGGGCCAGGAGCCAAGTGTGTTCTGGCCAGGTATGGCTGAACTCTCAGGTCAGTGCCTGGGGTTTGAGGGAGATGAGAGAATCCCAGCCTGGAGAAGTTTCTGAAACCTTCCAGCAACTTGCAAGGGCAATGCCAGGGCACAGTGACCGCTCCCTTTGTCTCCAGCCAGCCCCATCCTCTGAGTGGCTGCCTGGGAACCTCCTGTTTCTGAGCGCTGGGAGGAAGCACACACCCAGCCAGACATAATGAAGCCACATCCTGGCCTCAGGGTAGGAGGGACGGGTGTGACAGTTGCTGGGATCAACCCCACAAACAGGAGCATGCGATTTTCTGTTATTTAGAGGAACTGGGCTCTGAAAGTCAGCTTCGGCTCCACATGAGCAGATACTTCTATTCACCGGGTCCCCACACTGCTAAGTCCACCCAGCGCTGTGGTCAAGAAGCCCAAACACACCAAGTTCAAGGCTGTGCATTCAGAGTCAGCGGCTCGGAGCCAGAAGATGCCAGCCTGGCTGCCTTCTGCTCCACCTTAGTCAGCCCGACTCGGGCTGAATCTCCAGCCATCTGTCCCTCCACGGTGCTCACACCTCCTCCCCGCTGTTCCCACAGCCTGGCTCTGGGCCTGCCCTACACACAGATGGACCGTTCCCAAAGGCTGTGAGAAGGATCAGAGCCCGAGGCTGTGCCTGCACCTGGCTGTCAGGACCCCAGGGAGGGCGGTCACGATCCCCCTCCCCGCCACCAGGAAGGATGCTCAGCCCCAAGGCCTTAATGGCTGATCCAGGGACCAAAACAAGAGGGGGAAGGGCTAGAGAAAGCAGCAGACCCTCTCCTGCCAGCCCTATCTCTGGGGGTCGGGGGTTGCCCTCTGTTTCCCCAGTCAGTCCCGAGCACTGTCATTCAGGCTGCCAGCCTTTGTCAGGAAGCCCGGCACCCCAGGGGGCGCCTGTGGGTGTTGGTGGGGAGCCCACACTCCTCCACCGACTCGGCTCTTACTTCAACGTTAGCCACACACACTCTGGACAGGTCAAGCTGTCGGCTCACCGAGGGTGGGTGCACTCAGTCAAATGAGTGGGCAGAGTTGGCTCCACCCTGCCGTGGGCACGAACTTTCTAAAGTGGCGGGGCTGCAGCGGGAGGGGGGCGCAGTGCGGACCCCCCGGAGGGCAGCCACCAGCAAAGTAGGGTGACAGCAGCCGCGTTGAGCGGGGCAGAGGCGGCACTTACGGTCTGGAGCTCCAAAGAACCGTCGCTCTCTTGCAACCCGGCTCCCGAAGTGGCTTTTCCTCCTCACTGGGTCGCCACCTCCATAACTTGGGGGCGATCCGCACGCTGTCTTCTTGCACCGCGCGGGGCTCAGACGCGCGGTGGGGTCGGGGCGCACGGGGAGCCCGCCTGGGCCATGCCGAGTGCGCTCGGCCCCCGGCGCGGGAACAAAGCGCGCACGCCGCCCGGGCGGTTTCGGCCTCGGCGGCCGCCGGGTCCACCCGCCGCGCCTCCGGCTCTGCTGCCGCGCGCTCGCCCGCTCGTCTCACGGAGCCCCGCGGCCCCCGCCCCGCGCGCTCCGCCCCCGCCTCCCGCGCCCCGCCGCCGCTGCGCCACCTGCCTCCAGCCCGGCGCCCATCGCGCTCGCTCCGCCCCGGGGCGCCGGCCGCGGGAGAGAGGCCCGGTTCGGTGCGCGCGGCGCCGCCCAACGCCCGGAGCGACTCCCGCCTCCACCGCCTGGGTGGCCGCGGGTCCCCCGGACGCGCCCGGCGGACTTGGCTACGGGGTCCGACTCAGGATGCGGGGACCTCAAGAGCGCCAGGCCGCGCGTGGGACCCTGTGTGGGTGCAGGAGCATGGGGCCGTGGAGTGGGAGCGGGCCGAGGGGTCCCAGCGCTCAGTCAGTGTGCCGAGTGCCGTGCGGCGCGGGGCAACCCGCACAGACTTCTCCCTGTGCGCCCCCGCCCCGCGCAGGCCGCGCCCCGGGAGGGCGGGAGAGCCGAGCGCACGGCGCACACCCACCTCCGAGCAGTCGCAGCCCGACGGCGTCGCTGCTCCCCGAGCGCTGCTGTCTACTCCTAGACGGGAGGCGGGCGCCCCTCCTTCGGCCGCCGCGCACCCCCACCCCTCCCTCAAGCCCTCGGGAGACCCGGACCACCTGCGTGTTCGGCCGGCAGGGGGCGCGCTACGCCCGCCGCGCTCGGCTTTGGTCCCCAAGGCATCAGGCGACCTGCGGGCAAGGGGGCTCAGGATCTAGCTCTCCCCAACTGCCAGCGGCCGGCGCTCGCATATGCTTTGCATTCGTTTGCATATCATTCATTTTAATGTCAACCTGAGGAAAAGCCCCCAGCCTCTACTTCTGCCTGTCTGCGTCCTACTTTCTCT
Organism: Pachyuromys duprasi; assembly: GCA_028658305.1. Lineage (NCBI taxonomy): Eukaryota > Metazoa > Chordata > Mammalia > Rodentia > Muridae > Pachyuromys > Pachyuromys duprasi. Next base: position 57,262,723 of record CM053744.1, read on the forward strand.
TCTTCCTCTGAGCCTACTCCCCACCCGTTTTGCCCACTTTTCCTTGTGGCGCCCTGCGACAAGTCCCATGCGTTCCACTGGTTAGCACATTTGAGCAAACTCGCTGCACTTTCTTTCCTTCCCTCACTGTTCCACACGCATTTTGCTTCTTTGAGACTACGGGCGAGGGGGGCGACTTAGGGTCACCGTCTGCGGAGACAGAAGGGGCCAGAACTTCAGATCAGCGGGGCCTTGATTTTCATCTCATTAGGCATAAATCTGCATGTGAAGGATAAAAATCTAGCAATGTGCCAAAAAACCTTCCTCTCTCTCCAGACTTGCCATACTGACCTGTTTTTCCTCAGTTGGGGTTCCTCTCCGGGACCCACCTCTGCCTTCTTGAAACACAAAACGGCCTTCCTGCCCCCTCCCGGGGTGGGATCTGGCCTCCTTTGTCTCCTGATCTCCCTCTGAGGAGAGTGGTCTAACCCTAGCCTGGCACCTGCATGTCCACATGGTATGTATCCATCCTGTGGAGGAGTGGAGGGTCCTGAGTCCGTTTCACAGAGGAATACAGGTCTAGAAGAGGTGGATATATGGCTTGAGACTTTGTACACCAGGCACATGGACACCAGCTGTTTGCGCCGCTGGGGCTTATGCCATGTGCACCAAGAAAGCAAAGCACGGGTCCCTTCCGAGATCCTGTCATGCAGAGTGGCTTGGCAGCAGAGCTCTTAGGTCAGTCTCTGGGAGCTCAGCCAGATGCAGGAGCTGGCCCCTCAGGATGGACTGCAGCCTTCCCCACCTGCTGCTGGTAGCCTGTTTTGTGGTAAGTGACCAGTGTGTTATTTGGACTTAAGAAAGGCATTCACAACCTCTGTGAGAGGACCAGATTCCAAGGTGACAGGTAAACAAACCTCCCACTCAGGAAGCTCTCCTGAGAGAGCCATGGCTGCTCGATGGGGGAAGGATGGTGGAGGCCCCGAAGACTTCTTTTTGGAGTGGGCAGGCCCCACTGCAGCGCAGTCGCTATGGGTCCTCACAGCTGCCGTCAGGACCTACATTTTCCACTAGCTGGAAAGATGTTTCCAGAACTCATTTGTTACTCAGAGAAGCCAAGTCTCTTGCCTACTTGTCATCCCTGCTACTTCACAAAAGACTGGTTCTTTGTGGAAGTGGCCATGTCACAGCTCTTAGGCACTGTCATGTTAACTTAAGGAAGCTCTCAACCCACACAAAAGGTATACACAGTGTGCAAGACACCCACCTACTCAGAACAACCAACAGTTACCGAGAATCAGGGGTCACGTTGACATGCTAGAGACAGTGGACCCAGGGAACCAGGTGCTGCCTGAGGCGTGTGTTGTGTTTATTGTCTGTAGAGACAAGGCTCAACTTGGTTCAAAGGAGCTGCTTTCCCTTGCTTATGGTATTGTGGCTTTCCCTAGTGAAATCAGCTCCCCGTCTTTATCTGGTCCCTGCCTCCTGTGAGGCTCCTCAGAGGGACTGTGCCTGACCGAGGACATATGCAGAGATGACAGCAGGCCCACGTGCTGTGACTTGTAGCTGGGGGCTCTCATCAGAAAAGATACCCTTTTCTCTAAGGAAAACAACCTCAGTGTCCAACGCTTCCATTTTCATTTGGGTTCCTTCTGCCATCCTGACCAACACCCCCCCCCAAAGAGTAGCACCTCCTTTTCTCATAGCTCTCAGCTCTATTAGGATTAAACTGTCTTCTAATACACTCTAAAGCCTGCGGTGGAGCCCATGCCAAGTGCCAGGCACCTACTGCATCCTACCTTGCTCTCTGTAACTCTGGGAGATGGTCTTTCTGCCAGTCTGCCTGCCTGAGGAGGATGCTGGGGACCTGAGTTGGCAGAACTGCGTGTCCCACTGAGCCAGGCCGGCCCAGGAGTCCCTGCTGTCACCTGCTGTTGATCTTCAATAACAACTCTGAATGGCAATAGTCTTCCTTAAACACTGTGATATAGGAAAACCTTCAACAGGATTTTAGATATCTGCCAAGAAAACAAAAGTTGGCAAAATACTGATATTTTAAAAGAACATCTAGGCCATGAATGTTGGTGCACACTTTTAATCACTCAAGAGGCAGAGGCAGGCAGATCTCTGTGAGATAAAGGCCAGCATTGACTACATAGCTCTAGTCTAGCTAGGGCTATACAGTGAGACCAGGTCCAAAAAAATAAAACAAGACAAAATGGAATCTAATCAGTCATAGGTAATTACAGTGATTGATAGGTGCTATCAATCACTATTAACTATTGTAAAATAAACTCTCTCTCAAACCTCACTCTGGGCCAAACAATGAGATTTTAAATTTAACCAAATACATGATCTGCAGAAGAAAAGTCTGAAGAATTAGACTTTTGAAGCTTATAACTTCTGTTGTGCAAAAAAATATATAGTGAAAGAATAAGACACATCGAAGTCTAGGATAACATGTAAAAAACACAGATCTGGAAAAGGGCTGTTACCCCAAATAAGCAAAGGGTCCATAAGATTAGACAATAAGAAAGCAAACAGCCCAATTAATGTGGAGGAAGAAAAAGGCGAACAAGCACCCAAGAAGACCCACACTGCATGTGTAGGCAGCAACAGGCGCTCGGGCCCTTCACTGAAGGGCGCAGAGAACTTTGGAGCAGGCTTGGCCACCATCAGCGGACCAAGCACTACTGCCGTACAACCCCCTTGCCTGCTTCTTGGTGTTCCCTAAGCAAGTTAAAAACTTCGGGGGTGGGTGAGAGAGAAGGCTTAGCAGATAGGAGCGCTTGCTGCCAAGCAACCGGTTGCTGACAATCCAAGTTCAATCCCCAGCACACACATGGTGGAAGGAGAGAACTGTCATAAATTGTCCTTTGACTTTCATGTGTATGCTTCTGCAAGTTGTCCTCTGATTACAGACATGCACACACACACACACACGAAATGCAACTTAAAACGCAAACAAACAAAAAGCTTCCAGGCTGGCAATGTAGCTCAGTTGATAAAGTGCTTGCCCAGTAGGCACAAAGTCAAGGGTTCGATCTACAGAGCTGCAAAAACTGGGTACGGTGGTGCATGCCTGTGACCTCAGTGCTCAGAGGGTGGGTGCAGGAGGATTAAAAGTTGACAATAAACCAGACCTACTACCACCATCAAAAACAAACAAACAAAAGCTTTCTATCCAGAAAGAAGCCTGTCAGCAGCTACTTACAGAAAATTTTATTTGTAATCTCTCAAAGTTCGAAGCCGTGGGTCAGCCACTGAGTGGACACTCACAGCCTGGGACACATCGAAGGGTGGATGGATGATTTAAAAAGCAAACAAACCAGAGGAAACTCAAGTGTGCCTTGCTAAGCGAAGACCACTGGAGATGGGAGTCAAGAAGAAAAGAGCCATGGAAAGATTCAGGGGCCCAGCTTCTGACTTCTCTGGCTCAGCATCAGCCCCTTGCCTCCTCCAATTCTTGTACCCCTGGGTCTGGTTGGGGAGCAGGTGTGGATAAGGCAGGGAAGCTACCCTGGGTGACATTTTGATGGTGGGTACTCTCATTAGACACGAAAACACACAGAAAACCCAACTCAGAGTGGAGCTCTTTGTTAACGTGAGTTCTGGTCAGCAATAGTGTCTCTGCCGCCTCCTCAGTTGTTACAATGTGTCTGACGTGAGGCCCACTGCTGAGGTTGTGGGGACCCAGGGGCAGCTCTGCCTTGTGATCAGTCTTTCTGCAAATCTAAATCTGCTCTAAAACCTTGGTCTGTTTATTTTTAAAAGCCTGGGAGACAAAAATATAGATATCAATGGCATTTTAAGGGTCTCCTGTAAACAGTAAAGGGTGCGAACAATTGAAAAGGCGTGGGGGGATGGGCTCCGGCCCAGCACCTGGATTCCTTCACAGCTCCCCTTTCCCTCAGCGCTCATTTCTATTCTATCCAACAAGGCTTAGCCAGGCCTGGTGTCTAATGCTTATAATCCCAGCATCTGGGAGCTGAAGCAGAAAGATAGTGAGTTCCAGGCCAGTCTGGGCTATAGAAAGAGGCCCTATTAAGGAAGAAGAGAGTGAAAAAGAGGAGGAGAAGGAGGAGAAAGAGCAAAGGAGAAGGGGGAGGATGGTGATGAAAGAGCTCTATGGTTGGGCTCTCCAGGTAAAATGATGTAAAATCCAGGTAGCTGAAGTTCCAGTTCTAGGCTGGACAGAAAACATCCTCTGGCTGAGCTGCCTCAAAGAGTGCAGCACTATGAAGAGCCGCCTGCAGCCTTCCTCTTCTGCTGAGGTCTAGGTGACTCTCATATACCCGCTTGGGAACAATGCATTTCTGCAGATGAGGAAGCTGGCCCTGGCAGACTCAGGTCTTGTGGTTGTAGCTGGGATGGGTTATAGCTTCACCCAGAAACCTCCATCTCTTGCTCCCCACCCATCTTCTGACTTTCCTGGCTTTCCTGGCAAGCCTCAGCCCTTTGGCTTGCCTCCAGTCCCCCCATACCCTTGGGACAATCTACTAGCCAACCAAACAGAGGATGACAGTCTCAAGGAAGGAGGACGGCCAGATGGCTGCCCCTGTCCCTTCCAGATAGCAGAAGGAACAAGTGTAAGCTTTTGGCAAGGAGACAGTTGTTGGAAGGGTTGGGACTAGAGAGTCAGAGTGGCTCAGGAGCCAGGTCCTGTTCTCTTTGCTCAGTTTCAGATGAGACACTGCCAGGCACACTTGGGGCAGTCTGCCGGCATGCACGCTGAGGAGCGTAGGTATCAGTGTGGGTAGTCTGTGATGCCCCCAGAGCTGGGAAGCTTTTCTTGCAGAGTGTATCGAGGCCAGGCCCCTCTGTGAATAAATATACTATGTATTTCCTACTTCACTTGCAAAAACATCAACTTCCTGTACTGAAATAATATGATGTGACGTACAAGACACTGCAAACTTCAGAAGATGAGAATGTCTGAGAAGGTTCTCAGTCAGCACGGACCTCAAGGACAGTACATCTGACACTGTGAAGATGCCAGCTTCCGCCCTCCTCAGGGTCCCCAGTCACCCTGAAAGATAAGAAACAGGCTGGGCAAGCAAGTGCCCAAAGGACTGAAGGCCACAATACACAGAGAAGGAAGAGAAAACAGAATCGGGCTGGGGGGTGGTCCTTAGTGAAAACATGAAAACATAGGGACATGAGCTTGATCTCCGGGACCCACGTGAAAAAGCCAGGGGTGGTGGCCTGTGCTTATGATTCCAGCTCTGGAGAGCTGAGATGGAGTTCTGGTGTTCACTGGCCAGCCACTCACACCCACTAGGCAAACTCTAGGCCAGTGAGAGACCCTGTCTCAAAAAGAAAAGAGAATGACATCCAAGGTTGTGGTCTTGCCTCCACATGATAGATAGATAGATAGATAGATAGATAGATAGATGGTAGAAATAGATGATAGAGAGATAGATGATAGATAGATAGACAGATAGATAGATAGATAGATAGTAGAAATAGATGATAGAGAGATAGATGATAGATAGATAGATAGATAGATAGATAGATAGATAGATAGATAGAACCAAATGCAAACTGGAAATTTGTGTGAATAGGTAAATCTCACGAGAAGATAAAACGGGGATGGGGAGCTACTTCTCCCCTCCTCTGCCTGAAGCTGGGGCTCTCCCTGAGCCTCCTTCATACCGTGGCCTACACTCTCCTTCATCTGTGTCTGTCCATGTCTTACCTGTTCCTTGCTCTGCTCTGGGGTCCTGTCTGGCTACTTTTCACTTCTGTAATCCAGTACTACCGCACACACTCATCTCACTTCATACCATTCCCAGCAAGCATTCCAACTTCATATCTCTTCAAAGATTTTATACACACACTTTGTTCTACACTCTGTTTTTGACTTTGTGGGTAATATACACACATGCATGCATACATTTTTGCTATATAGCTAGTCTAAGGTGGCCTAGTGTTCACTATGGAGTGTGATTGGCCTTGGACTTGTGGGTGATCCTCTTGACTCAGCCTCCTAAATGATAGGATTACAGGTGTGTACAGTTATATTGCCCACCCAACTCTTTTTGCTTTTTAAACATCTCTAAATCCAGCTTGTACCTTACTTGCCTTGGGCCATTTCAGTATCCCAGCTCTGTGTTTCTCCACCCATGCTTCTTGGCCTTAAGTGGGCACTTGGTTCAGATAAGGAGGATGGGTGACCACCCTACTCACTCAGAGTCCTTCCCTGGGATTGTTTTGGCTAACAGGAAAAGAAGCATGCCTTTGGTTCTACATGGGAGGTAATGGCAGGATTGCCTGGGGCCATCTGTTGGAACACAAAGCACAATGAACAGGGGCAGACAGAGGGCGAGGGCTGGGCCTCCTATCTCAGATATGTATGCCTGGCTCTCTGGAGCTGGCTTCTGTCACTCCTGAGTGACCCACACCTGCCTGTCCTCCCACTGCACACTCAGAGCTGAGTGGCTCTGGTAACCCAGTGCCTGCTGTGATGGGAACAGCCTTTCTGGGAGCAACAAGAAGCCACCACAGCTCATCCATCAAGCCCGGGCAGACGGTGATCTCCCGACCCACAGTGTGAGCTGCTGACAGGCCGTTTGTTATCACTGGAGCCAGGCCTGGTGGTGGGAGCTTCTCTCTCCATCCATCTCCACATGGGAGAGTGTGACATGGGGAGACTGGCGATGTCCCCTCCAGCTCCAGATAAGGTCCAGCCCCTGGGCTGCCTCCTCTACACCCCTCTCAGCTCCAGTTCCACAGACTTGCTCTATCTAAAACATTTCCAGGCATACATTTCCAGCGCAGGCCCTACCCCACCTCAACATAGCCCATGGGAACCCTTCCTCTGCCCTGTCCCCATGATTGCAGATCTGTGGGTTCTCCTTGATTCATAGGAGGCCCCCACAACAGAGCTTGTGGATTCCTGCCCCCACTGAATGCTGAGGTGCAAAATGTCAGGACTCCGTCGGCACTGGGACTCTGCAAGCATGGTGTCATTGAACGAAAATAATGGAATACGTAACAACCCGAGCATCCAGCCTGGCCTGATCTGTCTGTCAATTATGTCCCTACCTTCTCAAGCAATGGCGGAGGAGAGGGCACTGGAACTGGTAGCCAGGTTGGGGGAGTCACTTAGTGATTGTACACCTCCATAACCCCAGTGGGTTCACAGACTCATTCAGGATGCCATGGGCCCAGAGAAAAGGGAGCATGTCACAGGCCCTGCCCTGTGTCTGGAAGAGAGGGGTTGAGCTGTCCATCCTAGAGTGAGGAGACCTCAAAGCCTCACCCCCAAACAATCCATTAACTCTGCACATAGAGAAACGAAACCTTGGGGAGGGGAAGGCTCCGGGGGAGCCTGCACCCCAGACTTCCTAGCTGTCCAGGCCAGGCTCTGCTTCACCCAACTTTCCCAACCCTCAACCTTAGGAGACCATGTCTTCTGTGGGCCAGAAGGGCACGTGGCCAGAGTAGCCAGGGGCCTCTCTAGGGTTCTTGTACCAAATGTCTCAATGTTCTCAGGAAAACACCACCCACAGGGGGAATGGGTGCTGCCCCATCTGCCTAGCTGTGCCTTCCCAGGAGCTTCAGGAAGTATGCCAGGTTGTGGGACAAGGGCTGGGTCTCTGGGGTATTGCTTGAGGGTAAAGGGTCAAGACATAACGGCAGAAGACCCCACCTCCCTCTCTTGCTCTGCCTACACACTCTCATGTTAATGGGGGCAGAAAAGACCAGAAACAAGGGCTGAGGCTCTGGGCATCACCATGCCAGTCACCTCTTGGGAGATCACACCAGATTGTGTGGCTTCTTGGAGCCTCTAAGTGTGCTGGGACAAGGCCAGTGGTGGAGGGCTGATAATCGTCACCTTAGTGCCTGGAGAGCTGGCCCTGGGCTACCGTGTCACTCACTGGATGTTCTGTAGACGTGGAAATGTGTTCAGTGGGCAGCATGAGTCTGAGGGCTGGGGAGAGACGCAGGGAGCCGTGAAGGAGCTGGGGGCTCTGAGACTCAACACTTTTAGGCCGTGTGACCATCCAGGGACCAGGCACCTGTCACTGCTTTTCAAGGCCCAGGACCGCAATTTCTGTCTATTGAAGTTGTAATTTACCGCTGGGAAAATAAACATTTGCGTTTGTTTGGCTGACGACATCCGATGAATGTTAATCCAAACCGTGGGTTTTGCCGAGGGGCTGGTTTGCCTCCCTCGCCTGGCCTGGGCTTAGTCCAGCCTCGGC
>CM053744.1:57271011-57340103 GCA_028658305.1 Pachyuromys duprasi
TCTCCCTGTGCTATGTCTTGCATTTTAGGATGAGGTCTGTTTCTCAGCCCCGGGTTGCACGGTACAATCAGCTTACGACACATATATAAGATAAACCTCACTGTGTCAAGGCCATTTCCAGGTGTCTCCGGCAGAAAGGTTCTAGCCCACAATCTGGTACTCCACAATTCCACCCCTCCTGTAAAGACTCCCACCCTGTCACCAAGTTCAATGCCCCCAGCGGGTGCACAGGCAGTGGCCTTGGCCTAAATAGAAAAGAGAATGTGAGATGAACATCAGCATTCAGCTCTCCATTTCGGGGTTGCAGATGCTATGTGACCAGTTGCCTTACAGCTCCATGTCTCCATAGCTTCCTTGCCACAAAGGATTATGTCCCCTCAACCTGTGAGAACCAGGCGTTCCTTCCTTAAGTTGCTTTGCTGGGTGTTTTTTCACGGCAGCGGGGAAAGCAAACAACAAACCCTGAAACTCACTATGTATCTCAGCTAGCCTGGAACTTGCAGCCATCTTCCTGCCCTTAGCTTCGGAGTGCTGGGATTATAGGCATTTGCCACCATGTCCAAGTTCGCCTTAGCCTGGGACACACAACACATAGCCACGCCCTAAATCTGGAGCACCCAGGTATTGGTCAGCCTGGAATAGAGGTCTCCTGGGGGCTCTGGTGCCCCAGTGGGGGTGTCCAAGGTCAGCTGCCCATTAGCACATGCCATACTGAAGGACCCTTGGCAGGTGCTGGCCTTTCTCCTGCAGAAATTTCAAAATACAGGCCCAGCTGCTGTTCTTGGAGAAGGATCCTACTCAGAACTGCTCCAGAAATGCCTCCAACCCTTACCTTTCCCTCACAGCCTTCCCCGCCCCGCCACTCCGTGACACAGGGTTGACCCAACCAGATTCACACCCATCAAGTTACCGAGTCTAAGCTGAGTGTGAGGACAAGCGGTGCCCCTCTAAGTCCAGGGCAGTGAAGTCCGTGACAGCCAGGTCACAACGCAGCCTTCTACCATGCCTCATCGCCACACTGCCATGACACTGTCGACACTGTTCTCACTGCACGTGTCAGGTAAACAGGGACCTACTGAGGGAGACTGTAGCCTGCAAGCCGTGTATCTGGGTTCTCCTCAGAGGAAGAGCAAAGTGTAGACAAAGGCCACAGGATTGGATGCTCCTATCTGTAAAGGAACAGAGCACTGATACCCAACACGGGTGACCCTGAAAACAGGACACTAGGTGAAAGAAGGGGGAAGCAGTAGTCCGAGCGACTCATGATCTCTTTGATAAAGAGATGTCCAGAACAGGAACATGCAAAAGAGACAGAGAACTAGTTAGTAGTGGCCAGCGGAAGAGGGGACAGGGAGTGATAGCCAAGGGAGCAGGGCTTCTCTTAGGAAGCTGCAAATGTTCTGAGAGCAGAGCCGGAGGTGTGGGCCGCACTGACCATACCCCAGTAAGGGCATCCTGTGAGACACAGCTGGGTGATACATGTTAGTCAAAGTGGAGCTGCAGGAAATGCTTTGGAGCCACTAGCTGTCTTCGTGCTAAAGGGTGATCAGGGGGTGCAGCCTCCTCAAGGCACAGTGACCTGTGTGAGGGGGGATATCTCTGGGTGTGGCTGGGATCTAAAATAACTGCAGGGCCTGAAACTGCTGGGGAGAAGCTGAGGGCAGTGTGGCTGCCGGGAGGAGAACTGTTCCAGGAAGGAAAGGAGAAGTTGTCTTGGTGTGTGTGTGTGTGTGTGTGTGTGCGTGTGTGCGTGTGTGTGTGTGTGTGTGTCGCGCGCATGCGCACGCTCACATGTGTGTGCTGAGGTGAAGAGATCCCATAGACCTTTGGGTTCTGGCACTTTTCAGCTTTTGTCTCTTTGCAGTTGACTTCGGGTAGAGAGGCATTGCTGCGTAGCTCAGACAGGATACTGAGTGTGTGTGTGTGCTCCCTGTCTGGCACTGGCGTGTAGTTATGCCCATGGCTCTGGTGAACAGGTGCTGAATGCTCCCTAAGTGGGCTACAAGTAGCTACTTTATATCTAGGAATCTCCAAGCAAGCAAGAGGATGGTAGGGCAGACAGTATGAAGCCCCCTGGGTCCCAGATGGTATCATTGCTCTTCCAGCTGGATTACATGCCTTTGGTCTTTTACTATGTGGCATCACACAAACAGTGGACAGTCCCTGGCTAACCTACCTGCTATTTGCAGTTCAGAGCCATCCTATTTAAACCAGGATCCATTTCCTTCCTGGATAGGGTTTCCAGACAGGAGATAAAAATATAAGATGTTTTTATTCATCATCCATCCATCCATCCACTCACCCACCCACCCACCAACCACCATCCTCTATTGTCTACTATTCTCTATTCATCTATCACCGCCCATCTCTCCATCTTCTATACACATTCATACATACACCATCCACCCACCATTCTTCCCATACTGCACTGAGCACCCTCGCCAAGGTCCTACGGCCAGTCACTGGTTCAGAAAGACACTTGCCACAGGATGCTGACCTGGATAATGGAGCCCTGTATCCTTCTGTCATTATCTCCTGTGGGCTGTGTGGTACTTGCCAATGCTCTGACATTGTGTGGCATGTGAGATGCTCTGACCCTGATCTGTATGACTCAGTGGTGAAGTTGTAGGCACCACTAAATGTGAAAATTCCAGAGGACACTGGGCCGGTGTTATCCATGGAAAGAGAAACAGAAGTTCTTGTGTGACCCAAGCTAAGTGAGGTCATTTGGGTTTTTCTTCATGTTGTTGTTGTTTGCTTTTTTGTTTTGGTTTTGGTTTTTGGTTTGGTTTGGTTTGGATTTTCAAGACAGGGTTTCTCTGGGTAGCCCTAGGCTCACTTTGTAGACCAGGCTGGCCTTGAACTCACAGGGATATGCCTGCCTCTGCCTTTTAAGTGCTGAGATTAAAGGCTTGAGGCACCATGCCCATCATGAGGCCATTTGCAGCTATATGAACAAATGAATTTAGAGACTACGCAAGTCAAAAGTTAGACAGTACTGCAGAAGTACTGGCTTCTGGAACGAGCAGCCCCGCCTCCACTGACCAACTGCTAAACCTGGGCTGTGGAGGGCCTGCACAGAGTCTACAGAAAGGAGGTCAGAATTCCCCTTGACCACCCACGCAGCAGAGAGAGCAGCCCTCCCTCTTCCTTCCGCCCTAGGGGCAGGGTTGAGGTGATTCCCACAGGCCACTGTGTACATTTTCCCAGATCCCTAAGCCTAGAGTGCACAGTCTCATCTCCACCATCTGTGTCTCCCTGAAGCACCTTAGCCAGGAGCTGTTGACTAGCAGGGTGCCAGGGTAGGCTACCCCATGCAGAGTCAGAGGCCATCTGTGAGTAACCAGCCTGATAATAGGACCGTGTGCCCATAGAGTTCTTGGATCCTCTCCCACCCACTCATCACAGCTGGGTGTCCTCCATGTCTCTCCCACACCTGGGCCAGGCAGGCTTGGCTCAGCCTGCCCAGTCTCACCAGGCATCTACAGTGCCTAGTACCCTCTCCTTCAGGTCTGGGGAACTATGCCAGGGCCTACAGGATCATCAAGAACCATTACTGGGCACTTGGATGGCACAAAAAGCCTTTCTAAATGTAAGCTGTGAGGCTGCATTTCTGCCTTACCTTGGCACTAGGGGCCACACAAACCAGGGACATATATCCTCTGTTCCCACTTTTGAGCCCAACCTCTCTCACCTCTGCTAAAGGTCAAGATGTCACCTGTTGTCTGCTCTTGCCCCTGTGTTTGGATGTGGCACAAGGAAAGGAGGGAAGGGACCCTCATCAGGGCATCTTTGTAACCGGGGAGCCAGGGACTGGAGTCTCAACAGGGAAGCAGAGACATGAACATGAGGGTCATGTGGCATGTCCACCCGGGGACCAGCAGCCTCTATGGGAACCAGCACAGAGCAGCACAGGACATAATGCTCTTCTTGTGAGAACTTAACACCATAGTGCCTGGAAGAAGTGCTGCAGATGAAATGGGAGCTTCAGAGGGCTCTTATGCCCAGCAGGGTGCTGGCACCACCCACTTGGTTAGCTTGCATAGATCTGGGAAGAGCAAGACAGTCACTGTCCGTCATTTCACAATGTGAAAACCGGCCAGGCATAGGGATAACTGCCTGCTATCAAAAGCATCAGAAGGTCCTATAGAGCAAGTCGGATAGATGGAGACCCACAATGGAACTAGAAAAGCAAGCCTCAGGGTATTGGCAGAGCAAGCACAGCAGCCTCTCCTGGGCCTTTACTCCATTCCCTGTACGTGTGTGCGGAAACGGTATTCCTCCTCTCTTCCTAGGATGGAGCAGTGGGGAACGGCAGCTGGGGCCCTGGGGGTGGTAAGGGACTCTTTTTCTGAGGCCCCCCGATTCTGGTAGAAACACACAAGCCTAGCAGGCCTTTCTGTCCTGGGAACACAGGTACACTGGGCCAGGGGCTGGAGTGAGGCCTTTCGACCTCCCCAGGAAGCACTCCGCCTTCCCCTCCAAAGCCGGGGCTTTCCAGATACTCAGAATGCACCTGGGTCGGAGGGTGGGGTGGACTCCCAGTTCCTCCTGGCTCTGGCAAGGCCTCGTGGCTCCTCCCCTCATGTGGAGGATCAATCATAGTGGGGTAGGAGCTGGGGAGCCCGAGGAAGTGATGAGGGAGAGAGAGGGCTGAGATGAGGGGCCAGGCACGGTGCCAGGGTGGGTCTCTCCCCACCCAGCTCCACTCCACGCCACTAAGCAGCTTTTCACCATCTGTGTCACAGTCAGGTGTGGGAGCAGGTGGGGCTGATCCCATCTTTTTAAAGTTTGGCTCCTCCTTCACACTTGACAGACCAGGAGCCCAGCTCACCAGAACACAGACTGATGAGGCTTTCCCTTTGCAGACTCTCTGAAGCTTGGAGGCCCAGGCACATGGGCTAAGCCTGGCCTGTGGAGCCAGGACACAGGCTGTGTCATCAGGATGAGCCTGAGTTCAGCTGATCTAGTACACCTGCCTGATCTTGCCACTGCTCTCATGGGCTTCTTCCTCTGGCAGACAGGAAGCTTTCTGTCCCTGTCCCAGGGCTCCACTCTAGGGACCCTCAGCTGCAAAACCAACTTGAATGGTTCCCAGACAGAGGGAGGTCTTTAGTCAGGGCCTTGGGTAGGGCAGCTTTGCCCTGTGACTGTTATTGCCATCCGCTGCCAATATTATCATTGGCATCAGCAGGCTTCAGGGCATGCCCGCTTTTCCAAAAGCAAGCAGAGCCCATGTAGAGCCAAGCTTACAGACAGGTGAGTGCCAAGGGGTCTCTTTCCTAAGATTCCACTCCTCTTCATGTTTTCCCTTGCAGATGAGCACCACAGAGAGGGCCCTGAGTCCACGCTGGCTGGGATTTGCTGTTTAAGTCTGGGCACATTGTTTGGCCTTCCTGTGTGCTGGCAGCAGGAAGGGACCACGGGTTGGGTAGGTGGTAGCCTGATGGCAGCTCACTATGTAGGTACTTCCTCTTGTTAGTTCTGGGCCCTTCTCTGTAAGCAACGTGGTGATAGGAAGATAGGAAAATGAAGGGCCAAACTTGGGTTAAAGCCCACTGTGGTTCTAGGGCCTCCAAAGGACAACGCCGTTCCTTGTGTCACTGCTGCTCCTTATATCCTGCCGGGGAGATGCCCCTCAACCGGAAGAGGCTACTGTGTCCCCTGTCCCTCTGCCTTGGAGGAAGCTGAGACGTCCTTCTGTCCTTCTTCCTAGGAGGGTCAGTGTGCCTCCAGGCTCCTCACTCACCTAGAATCTAGGATAGCCTGCTCCGGTCTTGCCAGGAGGCTGGAGGGCAACAGCAGACACAGCAGAAGGGGTTCACCCTGCATCCATGACCAAGAAACCATTTTCTCTCTCTGGCCCTGCTTTGCAGCCCCTGGTGACATCAGCCTCCCACATCTCTAGGGACACTCACAGTCTAAGCTATGCTTGTGAGCTTGTCATTGGCTGGACATCCCTTCAGACATGAATAGTCCCTTGTCCTTCCAGCGCTAGGCACTTCTGAGCACACCCATATTTTGGTTTAGAAAGCCTGAGACCCAGCTTTATGGAGCCAAGTGCAACTGAGAAGGACAGACGATATGCCACAAATAAACTTAGGAAACACCGTGGGGCTCATTAGGTGGAGAAACTGTAAGGAGCAGAAGCAGCTGGCAAGAATGGCCAAAGTCCCTGGGTGTTTGCAAAGCAGCCAGATGGCCAGAGACTCCAAAGGACAGGAGTGAGGGATGGGGTAGACAGTCAGGGCCACAGACCCAGGGGGCACTCTGAGGGTGTGTCTGTCAGATCCACCATTCTCCCAATGGACAGCAAACAGTTTTGCTCAGTTGAGAGAGCAGCTAGAGCTTCCCTGGGCAGGGTTCCTGTCCTTCTGAGTGGCCATCCTGGACTGGGTAGACATGTATCTGGGAATTTCATAAAGAGGCCATCAGCTTCTGTGTGGTCTGACCTTGGGTCCATCACCATGCTGGCAACACCTCCAAGCCCATACTACTCCCAGGGGTGGGTGGATCATTTTCAGAGAGGCCCATGTCTCTCCTCCTTAGGCTTCCCTGACTGAGGCAGTGGACAGTTCTAGAAGGACCACAGGATGGGCATCCCCTCAGGGAAGGGACCAGAGGCAGACATAGGTTAGCATGCCCACCAAACGTTCTGCTTCACCTGCAGTGAGAACTGAAAGTTGCCCTTGCCTCAGGCGTGGCCTCCAGCTGCTCCCCCCTTCAGGGATGCTTTCTCTAGGACACTGGCCTGGGCTGCACACTATCCCTGCATGCTCCTACCCCCATCTCCACCCCCCTGGCCTCCAACTTTGTCTTACTGCTGAAGATGGCATGCAGTGTGGGGAAGATGAGGCTGTCTCCCAGGGCAGGAGGAGAGAGAACACTAGGGCTTGGAGCAGAGACCTGTTACCTTGCCTTGACCTGGACTCTCTGTGAGCAGATGAGTGTCCATGGGGACAGCGAAAGGAAGACCTGAAGTCAGGTTGCGGACCCCCACTCGCCCTCCCTGTCCCTCCATTCTCTGCCTGCTCAAGCTGGGGTCTCTGCCTTCCTCCCTCCATGTGACTTCTGCAAGCTGTCCCTCATGATTTGTTTTTCACTTTTCCACCCATGTGTTTCTGGTCCAGATAGGACCCAGGGACGCCCAAGCTCTGCAACTGGCCCCTTCACTTGGGAGCTGAGCCGGCCGGACTCTCCCACTTCCCACAGAGAGTTCCTTGCACTTGGACCCGTAGGCCTCTGAGTCTAGGCTGTGGGCTCAGCAAATCATGCTGGGTGCTCTGTATCATCATCCGCTATCTCTCAAGGCTAAGCACAACCTCACACAGAAAGAAGCTCCCGAGACCATGAGGCCAGCAAGATAGAGGTAGAGATGGAATCGGGGCAGGCCACAACCCATTGCTTAGGGCTTCTGAGCATGTCAGGCCTGAGTAAGGAGGAAGAAGGGCTAGAGGTTGAAGGTAGAGCTCAAGGTCACAGCACAGGACAGGAGCTGGTGAACCTAACAGGAAGGTCACTCTGCAGGTGCTTTGGCACAACAGAGGTCAGAGGTCATCTTCACGTCACACACTTGACTCAGAAGCTGGTCAGAGGTTAGTGTTACCTCACATAGATGTGGTCAGAGGTCACCATCATATCAACAGATGATGGCCAAAGGTTGCTGTCAATTCTGCAGATTCCCAGTTGCCGTTTTGGGTACATGTCACCTCAGACATTTTCTCCCACATTAGCCTCTCTTGTCTGTTAGGAGCTTGCCTCATGGGAGAGTTACATCACCCCTGGCAACGCTGAGTCCCACCAGCAAGCACAGAGGCTACGTGTGAAGTGGAAATAGCCGTGGGCTTCCTTGCTGGTCTTTACCATGGCTGCCCTGGGGTGTTCTCTGTGCCCCTGGCAGGCGGTGCCCATGGATTTGCCATGAAAGTAAGGTTCTAGTTCCCCTTCAGTGGCAGCTGCAGTGTCTGGCCCACACACTCCTCCATGCGGCACCTGGACTAGGATGACCACAGTCTAGAGATCAATGTCCTTACCGGATAGGTGGCCTTAGGAGAACAGAGGCAGAGTGGAGCAAGGCTGGCGGAGATGAGGGGTGCCTGGATCCAGCAGGAGCTGGAAGAGGCAGGCCGGGTGTTCTGACGGAGGTGTGACCCTGTGACAGCCTGGTCCCCGCCCCCCATTCATCCCTTGTCGTCACAGGAATGAATGGTTCCAGGGCGGAGCACAGAGGAGGAGCTAGGAGAGGGGGCAGGGGAAGAAGAAGAAGGGGGATGCTTAGGAGAATCCAGCCAGCCCGGACCTCCCAGGAGTCCTTGCTGCCAATGCCCCTCTGCACTGTGTCCCTTCTGCCTCTGCTCAGGCTCCTCCACTGAGTGACACTCCCTGCCTCCCGCTCAACTAGGCCCATGTTTCTCTAAAGCTACTCCAGCAGGTTTGACTCAGTTTCTCCCTGGGTTTCACTGCCTTGGCCATCTGGATCCTCTAGCTACAATGTCTGTGAGTGGCTTTTAAGGTCTTCACATGTGGCACCCTTCTGGCTTCATTCCTAGGAGGCAAGCCACCACCCAATCCAAACCTCCAAGACCAGCAGTGGCCATGCTACTCCTAATGTACACAGTAGGTGCCTAATAAACACAAGCCTGCAAACACTCCACTTGGACTTCTTCTGTCCCTATGCACTCCGGGGTCTGGAAAAGGCCTTGTCCTTGTTGTCCACATCACCCATAGCCCCCCATGTCTCAGCCCACAGTAGATGCCTCCTCTGTCGCCACGAACCATGAGCACAGCTTAGGATGGTCTGTGTCTATTGGCTTTGTAGGGCAAGAGATTATTGGCAATTGGCTTCAAACCTCTTTACTCTCGAAGTGGTTTGCCCAAAGCCAATTAACCTATGTTCTGTCTCCAAGACTTTCACAGATTTCTGGAGGTTTACAGAGGGCCCAGAACCTTCTCAGTCACCTATACCTGCCAAAGTAGCCCAGCCCCACATTGCCTCTGGTGGTGCTTTCTGGCACTGCAAAGTCCCACAGCTGTCTCGTCGTCCGAGGGATTTTTAGTGGGGCAGTGGGAGGTGCCGGGAGTTACTAGTATTCACAAAGTGGAGACATTGAACTGGTGGAAGAGCATTTTGTCAGAGACATACACAGACTGTTCCGGGAACCTCCGTCCCATCAATACCACACCCATATTGGAAGCACAGTCAAGTTCACATACAACTCATGGCCCTGAGCTTCTAGGGCCATCCAAACTGCTCCATCCAAACCACACAGTGAACTTTTTTTTCTCCCATCTTGAGCCTCCTGCTCCCTTCCCAGTCTCAGAGGAGCCATGTGAGAGACTGGGATAGGAGGGAGGAAGGACCCAGCCCAGGGCAGGCAGCAAAGGGGACAGATTTAATCGCAGCTCTCAGGGCAGTCTATGAGGACATCTCTAAGGCAGGAAATTATTCTCCTGTGCCCACCTGCAGGGTAATCACACCTGGGTCTGTGAACAAGCACATATTCACAGGCGTCATTGAATCTCCTCACCTGGCAGAAGCCAAGACTAACACACGTGGTTGGGGAAGTTGAGCCCCGTCTACCTGGGCACCATCATTTGAGTCCTGCATGTTTCCAGAAACATGGGGGTTTGGATGTCTGGGCTGTGGGAAAGCTGCAGGTTTGAACCAGCCTCACAGTGGCTTCCCTCTGCAGAAAAGGGTGCCCTGGGACCAGGGGGGTGGACATGAATTTGATGTTACAGCGAGAACATTATGGGACTCAGAACTATGAGCTCAGGAAAGGTCCAAAGGCTTCCTGGAGTGTGGCCACGTGGCTGTGAGCTAAGGCTGGAGCCAGCCACTTGCGTTCCCTGAGGCCCTGGCATTCTTGCAGTAGGATCAGAGATGTAGAGGAACCTGGCAGCTTAGTGAGTCCCTTTTCTAGAGCCAGCAGCTCCTGAGGGTGAGAAAGGGCCTCCTCTCCCCCCACTGTCCTGCTGGAAGTAATACGCTCATGTACCTGGGCCTGCATGCATTGTCTCTGCCCCTGACCTCAACCATCCTGCACCAAGGCTTTGCATCAGGAAGCATCCAGGATCCCCTGAGTTCTAGCCTCGGCCCCCACTGTGGAAGACACAGCCCATTCCCTCCTACACAGAGCCAGTCACCTGCCTCTGGGTGGGGTCAGGACTCAGGCTTGACACCTGCCATACTCTCATGAGGCCACCTGCCCCAGCTGTGAGGGACGCTTCCCTGTTGGTGTGGGGGGGGGACTGTGTTGATATTTGAGGTAGGTCAACACAGCCACGCTGTCAACAAAGCTGGGCACCCGAATGCAAGGCAGACTGGAGATGTCACCTTCCTGTCACCTGCTCCACCTGCCCCTCCCCTTTCCCTTCCCCAGCTTCTTACCTGGGCTGCCATTCCGAAGACCCCGGGGTCCTGACAGGGGTGCCCCACTCTCTGGTGTGGTTAATGCCTGGGACATGGAGCCGAGTCGGACGGGTGCCTGGAACTGGGATGAGATGGCCGGCCTTTGGAGCCCACCCTGAAGCACCTTTTCCGAGTTCTTGCAGTCTGGAAAGAACTGGAGGGGTGGGATAGCTTTGGTGTCTTGGAGGCCACCCCTGCCTCTGTTCCTCTGTCCTTCTAGTCACTCCTGCCGGCAGAGCTGGGTTGTAGCCCTGGACAGCGGGCAGGCGGGAGGCTGCAGGGCCTCATGTGACATGGGGCGGGCTTGGGGACAGCGTGGGGGAGGTCCTCCTGCAGCCTTCAGGGGTGAGGCAGCCAGCTGTGTCAAAGTGATAATGCGGTGGGGGTCGGGGGCCTGCAGCTGTGCCCGGTGCTTCCTCGGCAGGAACCATCTGCCTGGCTGCCGGCTCTCCCTCCACCATGCCATTCCGGTGTGACTTTCCAACAACTTCCTCCTATCGTGCCTGCAGCCCGGAGACCTCCCACTGGACCCAGTCTGGTGTGGTTCATGGAGTATGTTTCCTCCACCCAGGGGTAGTGTCCATCCTGGCCAGAGCCCCTGACTCAACTGCCTATCTCCCATGGGGCATAGCCCTTCCTGTGGCCTGGGAGGTCCAAAGACTCCACCCACTTTACCTGCCTTCAGCCAAACTCTGCCCAAGAACCCTTTTCTACTGCTCACCCAATGAAAGGCCTATGGGGACAGTCAGGAGCTAGCCTGGTCAGGACTCTGCCCAGCCTCCTGCCCAGCCATGGCTCAGGTGGCCTCTTCACACGGGTGTTCTCTGGTCACCTCTGTCCTCTAAGAATCTCCATTGTCACCCTATGCCTGGATCAGGGTCACAGTCTCCTACCCAGTGTAAGCACCATCCTATACCAGCTTCCCCGTGGGCCACATGCAGGCAGTGGGCCTCCCTGCCTGGCAGGCTGGAACTTGCTGGGAAGGCTGTGAACTCGGGAGAAACTCCAGGCGCCTCCCTCAATGGAATCCTAGCGGAAGTAATGCCATCATTGGTTCAGGTTCCTGAGAAAGCCACCTACCAAAGGGTGATGACAACTGTGACCTCACGGAGAGTAACGATGCTCTCTTAAGCCTGGTAGGGGTCCCCAGACATGGCCCTAGGTTACCTCCAGGATCATTATACTTTTGCTTTGATTTAATGTTCGTGTTGTTCATGGACTAGTTGGTTACCTAAAAACCCCACGTGGCCATGTCTCCCCCAATGCCACTGTCATGGCAGTTGGGTGTCTTAAAGTTAAGGGTAGTCAAGCTCCATGCTTAGGCCTTAAATTGGGGACTTCTGGAACATGGGGTCTGCTTGCCCTTTCTGCCCTGCTCTTCAGGGTTTGGGGACAGAGGACTTTGCTGTGAGCTAGGACTGTCACCAGTATCAGCATGTTCCCTGTGAGCTGATGAGGATGGGGTGTGTCAGCTGAGGGTACCAGGTTTTGTCTCTTCATTCACACTGCCGAAGATCCTGTTGGACCAGTCTCCTGGACCTCTGGAGAGCAGAGGCTGAGAGGTGTGAACACCCACGGCTCCCAGCACCAGTGCAGGTGAACCACTGTCCCCAGTGTATCAGAGTGAGTGAGCCAAGGAAGGCTTTGGATCAGGAGCAGTGAGGGGCTTGGGGAGAGAGCCCCTCACCCAAGAGGCAGCAGGGCTGGACCTGGGTGCTCCTGGTGGGAGTGGGTGGCTCCACCCACCCCAGCTCTGAGGCAGATGTTCCTGGCTTGCACCTGTGGGGGCCCCAGATGGGACACTTCCGCTTTCGAGAGGAGGCCCTGAATTGCTTATTGCCCTGTCCTCATGCTTTTCCAATCAGCGGGTCTCACAGAGGTGGGGTTTGAAAGAGAAGAAAGTTGCCCACAAGTGGGGGGCTGCCCCAGCACCTGGGGGTGATCATCCGCTTCCTATGCCCCCAGGAGGGCAGTTGGTGTTTGTGGGGAAGTAGACGTTGGCTGTGGCTTTCTGAACTGGGTGGTCCAATAGATAAGGAGTGTGGAAGGAAGTGGCTGCAGAGGGCTTGAGGGCGGTGGTTCCCTGCAGAAACCATGGCTGTCTGCAGTCTGCACCTTGCTTTATGCCAGGGCTGGGGGGCTCTCTCTTGTTCCCTCACACTCTTTCCACGCCAGGATGGCAAGGTGTCAAGATGGCCCTGCTTTTTATCTGGAAACTTCAGGAGACAGCTGTCCATCAAAGCTGCCCAGATAATGTAGCTGAGTGAGCCCAGGTTGGGGCTCCAGAAGGCTTCCTTCCAGGCCTTTAGGAATCTGCAGTGTAGCCTGAGAGCAAGGGATAGAGGTACAGAGGCTGCAGAGATGGAAGGGAAGGAGTCACCCTGCTTCTATCTCCCTCCTAGGTTATGAGACTCCGTCACTGCTGGGTAGACAGATGGATAGATGAATAACGGATGATGGGTGGACAGACAGATGGATGAAAACATGAGACTATGCAACTCTCTTGGCAACTCACTTTACACAGAAAAGATAGGGTCTGCCTGTTGATGTGTCTAGTCACTAAAACCAGAAAAAAGGGCTAGAAGCCTCTAGCCACCCCAGATCAGGAGGACAGCTCCTTGTGAACTGAATAGCAGGCCACCAACCTCTGCTTCGAGGTCTAGTGAGGGTGGGTAGCAGCAACCATTCTAGGTGAGCCTGGCCAGTGCTGGCTGCCAACCCTGCCCAGCTCAGGGTGGGGCTGAGCAAACTCAGAGAGCAGGTGATGGGGCTCACGGCTGGGTGACACGTGGAAATCCGGGACAGGGAGTGGGACTATCAGCTGTGCATCTGGAAAGGACAAACTTTTCAGTCCCTAGGTTGACACATGGGCTGCAATTAACCCAGGCGTGGGGGCTGAGCTAGAACTGGGGTCCTCATTTTTTGGGGTCTGGCTTACACCTCTGTCATCTGGTAAATTCCACGGCTGCTTCTTAAGGTGCTTCTGCGAACATAAATAAATTCACCAAACCACACAGGAAGCACATCTGCTGAGCACCTGGATGTGCTCGGCCTGCCTGTGACCTCGGGGAACCCACTCGGCCTCTATGAGGCAAAACTGTCAGCATTGCTGCTGCCCTCACATCATTGGAGGCTCAGTGAGGTTACCCAGCTACTGCAAGAGAGCTGGGGTTCTCCAACCAGGCTGAACCCAGGCTGCTGGATCTGTCATGACCCTCACTTCCAGGCACAAAGTCCTATCTACCCCACTACTGCTACATCAAGACTGGGTCCCTCAGTCCCTTCTACAGAATAGGAAATGAAGGCTCCCCAAGGGAGAGTCCAGCATACCAGGCAGTGACCCAGAAGAGCAGGCATCTTGAGCGCCTGGGTGCTGCCTGGCCGTCCTTGGGGGAGCCCCTCCAGAAGCCACTTTCTCTTTAGGGGGCCAGTGTGCAGGGCGGCCCCCTGGTTTCTGTATGACTGGGAGGTTGGGGTTGGAGGCTCGCCCTTACTGTGGAGTTGCTCTCCTCAGCAATCTGCTGTAATTTCACTTCCTTTGAGGCTGGGAAGCCAGAAGTGCAGCTGGCCTGGGCAGCAGGTGTCTGAGCCACAGGGGCAGAGACTAGAGACACTGTTTCTTTTGTAATTTTTCACCCCGTCCATCCTGCTTTGGTGTCAGAGGTGGCTTAAAAGGGAGTTTTAGGTAGGCATAGGCAATGCGCTCATCTTCTAGAACATTCTGAATCCTCTGTTGCCGGTAGCCTGACACGTGTAATGAAAGGGCAGCCATAGAACCTGGTACTTGCTGACCAGCCTCCCTTGTGGCTTCCAACTCCGCCTTCACAGCCACACCAAGGGTGCCACCCTTCCTTCCGTGGGTGGGCTGTTTGCAGGTGTGTAGTGGCCATGGCGGGTCTGGCAGGCTTGGCCAAGGACGCAACTGCTGTTCTAGGCACCTGGAAAGATTTGGGAGACTCTTAGAGGTAAAGCCATACAATGTGATTAGTTGCTGATGGTGGCTGGCCAGTTTTCCTTTTGAAAATGACCCCGGTGCAAACCAGCACTGCCACCAACAACTATAGCATTGCCACTGAAGCGACCTCAGAACTCAGTGAGAGGGAGCTTAGCCTGTATCTGCCAGGAAAAAAATTTGCATTGCTTTTTAAAAACAAAGTTTCTAGTAACATTTTTTCTGCACTGCACGTACAAGTTTAGACAGTGTCATGCCCATGTGCCAACCACTCACTTTCACTATACTTTTCTTTTTTTTCTTTTAAGACCCAGCTTCAAGTAGTCCAGGCTGGCCTCTAGCTTACTATGTAATTGAGACTGCTCTGGAACCCCTGACTCTCCTGCCTCTGCTTCCTGAGTGTTGGAATTATAGGCATGTACCACCATTCCTGCTATTATCTGTAGTCTTTTAAACATCAAGTAGGCTGGTGAAATTGCTCAGTGGGTAAAGGCACTTGCCACCAAGTGGAAGGAGAGCACCAATTCTTTGAACTTTTTCATTCTCTCTCTCTCTCTCTCTCTCTCTCGCTCTCTCTCTCTCTCTCTCTCTCTCTCTTACACATACACGAGAGAGAGACATACAGGGAGACACAGACACACACAGAGAAAGAGAGACACATACTGATACAGACACACACACACACACACACACAGAGTAAAATGTAATAAAAGTTTAAAATCACCCTCCTCCATGACGGCCCAGTATGCACTGCTCACAAGCAGCAGTGTCTCGTGGGCTGCTGGCTGCTCCCTGGTGCCTCTTTGTTGAGTGTCTGGTCTCATGAAGGCAATACACCATGGACTCTACCTGCTGCTGCTGTCCTAGTTCAGCTTCAGAGTTTGGGGTCCACCCTAGCAGGGCTGTGGAGGCTGCTTTCCCTAGGCTACAAATTACTTTCCTTTTTCTCTTCAACTTAAGCTTTCTAGTTAGTACACAGTTCCGCTGCCAGGTTCTCCAGAGAAGTGACTCCCTGAACCCTTGGAGCTCAGCCAAGTCGATGGTTCTGCTCCCTGCACATTTGCTGTTCCTGTGTGCCAAGTGCTACACACCTGAGCTCACATACCTTGGAGCCTCGGCCCCTGAGGGTTCTCAAGCCCTGTCTTAAACCCCATTGTGTTCAGTAAAAGCTCCAGTCATGGCAAGAGGGTGAAGGCAAGGGGACAGAAGGGAGGTTCAGGCACACCAAGGTATGCCTGGCCGTGGACATTTGTTATGAAACTCTGTAGAGGCAGACACCTTGAAGGCATTTGAACCTGTTCCCATGAGCCCATAGGGGCTGAGGGCCAAGGGAAGGACCTTAGGGAGGTAAAAGAGGACGACCTCAGGACCTCTCTTTTCTGGCATCACTAGATCTCTTAGGATACATGCTCTCTGATCCTACTCATGCTTAATGTCTCTCTTGGAAGGCTGCTCGGTTTCCTGGTCTCTCTTGCCCTAATTCCTTCCCCTTAGGAGCTGAAGGTCTTTTGCACCTGTCTAAGTCACTGTTCTATTGCTGTGAAAAGACACCATGACTAAGGCAACTTATAAATGAAGGCATTTTATTGGGGGCTTGCTTAGAGCTTCAGATTTAGTCCATTATCATCATGGTGGTGAGCTACATCCTGATCTGTAGGCAGAGGGAGAGGGCCTACTCCCGGCATGAGGTTTTGAAAAAAATATATATATATACAAACACACATATGTATATATATGTATATATGTATATGAACATATATCTATACATATATATACATATATATATATGTTCACCTTCATTCTTGGGAGCCATAGCTCTGATGTAAGCCATCACAAACCTGTCCTGAAGATGATGTTACCTGTGGCACCCCCGGCTGCCCCTGGGCCTCTGGGAGCAAGACCCAGCCCTGTTCAGGCAGCCTATGGCCAGCCTACACACACCCTCTGTAATGCAATGGGTTCTGGGGTGTGACCCTGTCCTAGGTGAGAGATGGTCACGTGCCACGTGACGGCAGCAGAGGCTGAGAGGGAGACTTGCCCTGACTCCCTCTCAGTCCATCCCGCCAGTGTAAAGGGTGGAGAGACATGAGGACGTCAGTACCTCTGTGGCTCTTTGTGGGTAAGGCCAGTTTCATACATGGAGTTCCCAGCCCTGACCTGGAGCGGCCCAACAGAAGTTGCAGGCCGACTCCTCCACAAGCTTCTGCCTGCCTCCTCTGCCTCCTCCCTTCCTTTTTTGGCTTCCCCCTACATTCTTTGCATCCTCTGGCTTCTTGGCCTCCCCTGGACAGCACAGTCTTAAGGAACAAGCAGAGAACAGGGGCTGGGGCCTGCCGGTTCTCTTCCCCAGCAGCTCCTCTGTTCTTTGGAGAACTTCATTCGGAGTGGTCAATTGCTCTGTCTACCCAAGCCACAGCAGTGACACGGTAGCTGGTCTGTCCAGGGGACTGGCCCACAAGCCTTTGTAGAGAAGGTTTGCTCCCTCCAGTATGTTGGGATGAGTTGGCGGCTGCCCCGGAGGAGACTGTTGTGAACAATGGAGACTAGGAGACCAGAGCCAACACTGAATCCCTGGAAACAATCATGTCTGCAACACTGCTGGATGCCAGTGCTCTAACACTGTGCAATTCCCCCATGGGTGAGTATGCTGTGGGCACTTGCGGCCAAGACAGTCCAGATGGGCAGGTGCCAGTCTGAGGCTTATAAACCGCTATGTGTTTCACAGTCTTTGTGGACAGGCTGATTTTGGCTTGGCCTCGTCATCTGCTCCTGGCCCTCTCAGGCAGGCCAGTCCAAAGCAGCAGAGCCTCTATCTGTCCCATCTCAAGCTCCGACATACTTCAGGGTTAGTGGCCACGGCATGGAGGCATGTAGATGTGCCCATTGTACTGGGTCTTTGTTCATGATTGGTAGGGACTTTTCTGAGGTCACCTGAACTCAGAACACTAGGCTAGGGAGCTGAGTTTGGGGGACAGGAGGCTCTGGCTCCTGACTAAAAGGAGGAAGGACGGAGGAAAGGACAGAAGGGAGGAAAGAGAAGGAGCTGACTCTCTCACTGCACAGACCTCCACTCCCCGTCCGACAGGTGTCTGTCAGGAGTTCCCAGGAGCTCCAACGCCCCGGGAACTCCTCCCCGCACTAAGCAGACTAGGCCGGACAAACTCAGAAAGAGCAAGGTGCTGTAGGGAGCAGGGCTCAGAGGAGGGGCCTTGGAAAAGGGGTGGGTGAGGAGCGTTCAGAGTTCTTGCTCTGATCTCACTCATGCTGGTCTGTCTGCTCTTCAGGACTCAGGCAGGCTAGCACAACCCAGGGGCTTTACACACTGGGCACTAGGCTTGAAACACTCCTCCTGCGACGTCAGGGCTCTGTGTCTTCAGGCAGCTTTCTCCACCTCCCCTCATGGCCAACCCTCACTGTGCCCTTCCTCCACTGTCTCTAGTCTAGCAGGTGCCATTCTGATGTGACCAAAATAGCAGGACTCCACCTGGTAGCCCAGGGCAGCTGAGTGCATTTAAGTGACAAGACAGATGTCGTTATTGTTCCAGATGCTGTACTATTCTTTCTAGATTTATTTTTATCCCCTCCCCCCGTGTTTGTGTGTTTCTATATTTGTATACAAATGTGCACATGGGTATCTGAGGAGGACAGGAGAAGGTGTTGAGACTGCTGAAGCTCGAGTTACGGACAAGTGTAAGCTGCCCAACGTGGGTGCTGGGAACGGAGCTTGAGTCCTTTGGAGGAGCAGCAAGCGCTCCTAACCCCAGAGCCGTCTCTCCAGCCTCGCGTTTCCTGACACAGGAAATCACCTTGCACCTTTGCTCGTGGTCTGTCTTAGATGCTTGGGGACATTGACCCCATCACTCACCACACAGGGTGACAGGCTCTATGGCTACTTTCAAACCTCATGGAATTTTTTTTCTCATCTCCAAAATTAAACAAACAAACAAGCCAGCAAGCAGTGAGGACTGTCCTGGCCACACCTGGGTGCAGCGCTAGGAGGAAAGTGGGTGGGGCTCCTGCTGCTCACTGAACAGAACCAGGTGGAACACGTGCCCCCAGCATGAGGTGCACAGCACCTGCTGGGATGCTGATGGCAACTGGGCACCCTGGCATCTCATGGAAGGAATAAGGCATTATGGGGTTCAGAAGACAGAGGCAAATATTTCAGGAATATGGCCACAATCTAGGGATCACCAGGGTTGGGGGCAGTTCCTGGGACCTGGGAGGGGCAGGAAGCTGGAGTTTCAAGATCAAGGTGTGGTCAGGCTGGGTTTCTTCTGAGGCCTTTCTCCCTGGCTTTGCTGATGGCCACCTTCTGTGGTACCTTTAGAATTCTTCCTCTGTGTCTACACAGCCAGGTGTTGACTCTTGCACCAATGTCTTTACAAACATCTGCCTCGTGGGCCTCAGTTTTTCATTCTATTTTTTATTATTTTTAATTATGTGTACATGTGTGGCTATGTGTACACATGTGAATACAGTATCTGAACAGGCCAGAGGCAATGGATCCCCCTGAAGCTGAAGTTACAAGGGTTTCAGTGTCACCCAGTTGCCAGTGCTGGGAACTGAGCTCAGGTCCTCTGCAAAGAGCAGTGTGAGCTCTTAACCTCTGAGCCTTCTTTCCAGTCCCCAGGGGCCTCGTTTTAACTTCACTACTTAGAAGCTCTGTCTCTAAATACAGGAGGTCCTGTGAGACCCTAAGGCAACAGAGGAATCTGTGACTTCTCCCCCAAAACCTTCGAGGGCGAGTGCCCTGACCTCATCCTGCTCTCAGACATGGCTTTACTCTGGACTGTTTCCCCTGCTCCAAAGTTGTGGTCCTTCATGATGGTGGGTACAGAAATTTCCACAACAGGGCCCTGTGGTGGTTACTGTCTGTCCCCATTTTGAGAAAAGCAGCCAGAGGTGTGGATTTGGGTGACTGCTGGAGGTTAGTAGAAGTGTCTGTACCCAAGCTCTGTGCCCGGGGCACCCAGCCCATCCTCAGCCATCAGCACCGTTCACCAGCAATTCTCAAGCCTGTTTGGAACCTGGAAGCTGGAAGCTACTAAGGGCACAGACTCTGCCCAGGGGTTGGACATCCCTACAAGGGGGGCAGGGGAAAAAGCAATTGATGAAATAGCATGACACAAGATGGCTACAGAGAAAATGACTTGGGCTGCCGCCTGACAGATGTGACATGGCTTAGGCAGGAGAGGCTTCTTGAGGAGGTGACATGAGCCTGCAAGCCCATGAGACCCACGTGAACCATGCATGCTCTGCGGGAAGCAGCTTGGAGTGATGCCAGGAGCAGGTGCAAAGGCCCCAGGGCACCGTGCCTTGCAGGGTGTGTGGCGGCCAGCCAGCCCTGGGTCCTTGTTCACTCTGGGCTTTGTGGAGCTGCCTCTGACGAAGTCGCACGGTGCCTTCCAGGTGTCAAGGACAGATGCCCAGGCTGTCTTGAGGCAGAAGCATGGCGCACTGGGACATATTTGGATGTAAATATTTTCAGCGGAGAGAGCAGCTGGGAGATGGGGCCTCATCAGGAGTGTCTCTGCGGAAGCCTGGAGTCAGGGCCAGATGGGTTCCTCCAGAGCTGTATCCCCATCCTCAGGATGCCGTGAGGCAGGGTGGCGAGGCCAGGCTGTGCATAGGCTGCTGGGAGCCTGGTGAATGGGCCTGGGTTCCAGCCTGCCCCTGGTTGGATGCAACCACCTCCCTTACCTGCTGCACCTGCTGCCCTGCTGTGAGGACCAAGTGGGCACACGTGCAAGGAGGGGCCTCAGCACCCCAGCTAGGGCGCTGTACGCATCTCCCAACACCACCTCGTTCTCTTTCTCTTCTTTGCTTTTCCAGCCCTGGTGAGACTGAGAACAGGCGCTTGCTGGTG
This sequence comes from Pachyuromys duprasi, assembly GCA_028658305.1. NCBI lineage: Eukaryota > Metazoa > Chordata > Mammalia > Rodentia > Muridae > Pachyuromys > Pachyuromys duprasi. The sequence goes on from CM053744.1 coordinate 57,291,244, forward strand.
GCCTGGTGTGGTAGCCAGATGGTCGTGTAGGACCATCCCCTCAGGGTTCTTCCTGGCCATGTGAGACATCTCAGAACTTCTGCCTCTTGTCTCCGACCCCACCCCCACAAGCCTGACTGTCCCCCCCCCCCCAGAAGACCTGGAGCACTGCTGAGGACCAAAACGTGGACAGAGAGTATCTAATTCACTCAGGACATGCATTGGGAAGTGTGGCTCAGTGGTGAGTGCTCTCCAGCATCATAGGACTGTAAGGTCCTGCTTAGGACCTCAGAAAATAAAGTAATAAAACAAAACACACCTGCTCCTTGTCCTTTCTAAACAAGGGCAAGTCCTAAGCTCTGCACTTGAGGCTGGTAGCATCCGGTGTTCGACGACACGGGGCAGTGGCTCGACTGTGCAGGGGACAGCTGGCTTGCACCCCCTCCTTTTTTTTTTTTTTTAAGAATTAGAGTGTCTTCCACACAGTCCCAGCTTCCTGGAGTTCTCCAGCGCAGAAGTGTGCTTCCTACTGGAAAGATAGTCCGCAGCTGGTGACACATGGGCCTCAAGATTTAGGCTGGACCAGCAGAAGTGCCATTCTGCACAGGCCAGACAAATAGCTTAGAATCCCACAGCTGTGTCTGTGATTTGGGCCAGGCTCCCCCACTGCAAAAAGCCTCAGTTTCCCCACTGTCAGATAGGCCTAAGAGGGTGTTTGGAGAGGAAATGTGAGTGCAGGCAGGAGGCCTCGGTCACAGGAGCAGGCTCCCTTCCTGTGCCGGGTTTCACAGCCAAGCATCCCCTCTCCCGCTTCCCACCCTGCACGGTCACCAGGGTCATTGTCTCACAGGATCTGGTTGGAACTCTGAAGCTTGGGCACACCCACATCCTCAGCCTTATCTCCTTCCTGGGAACTTCCCCTGGCCAGCCCAAAAGGTGGCGGGGGTGGGAGGCTGAGGGTGGGGGCGTTGAGAAGTGGGTACTGGGTGTGGGTCAGGGCTTTCCTGCTGGGACTTGATTAAAGAACACAGCAGTTGCTGGTGGCAGAATCAGCCCTCGCCCTTTGGCTCAGCTTTGCCGAGTTTATCTTCCAGGGCTCAGCCTGATAGCCAGTCATTGTCACAGCTGGGATGAACTGTGGGGGTCACAGCATTGTGTCTCTACAAGGCATCTCTACCAAAATCCACAGCCAAGGTGTACACACAGAGTCTTCCCTAGGTACCTGAAAATGTCTCTGGCCTGGGTACAGACCTCAGCAGATAGGCATCCTGCCCTGACCCTCCTTCTATGCCTACCTTTCTCTCCTGCCTGACCACCCAGGGCACCTGTGCTATGTAGTACTTACATCAGCCTCCAAGTCTAACCGAATCCAAAAATACTAAGCTGGGGCCCATCTGTCCGCCAACTGATGAGCACAGATGTGCTGTGGATTTCAGAGGAGACTGGCAGACAGTCAAGGCTTTTAGAAGCAGCACCTGCTGCCTGCTCCCCAGCAACCCATTCTGCCCTACCCCACAGCCCCTGAAGCTTCTGGAAGAGGCCAAGGGAACATCCTGAGGCTGACCTACAAAAAGCTTCACCTACCATCTGGGATGATAGGGGATTTGGGTCCAGCTTGGGCCCTTTGACCCAAGCTCCTGCTTTGAACCTGACCTGGAGGCTGATGGCTCTGAACAGAGACAGACAACAGCTGTCTTTACACCAGCCTCCTTCTGTCTGGAACACCTTCCCCAGGGGCCAGGTGGCCCTTACCCCTGCTGCCTTTAGCTCTTTGCTCAGATGAATGTCTGGAACTTAGCCAATCTGATGGGCTGTGTTTTGCCTTGGGTTTCATGTTGGGAAAGGTATACACATACAGAAATCTCAAGAAGGGAAAGGAAAGAAAAACAGATGTGTCATCCCCCAATAGCAGAAGCAGGGAGAGTGACTGGGAGGCCAGGGTGTGCTTTGAAGATGGTGCCAGACACAGTCGAAGGAATGAGGACAGGGTTTGGTTGGAGGTGAGGTCATTGTTCCAGAGGCCATGGTGTTTCCCATGATGCCCTGGGCTCTGTCAGTGCTTGCCCCCTTCCTCTGCCAGGTGCCCACTGTGTGCATGACTTTCATGCAGTCATTGTGATGCAGTTCTTGGGTGGCTGAAGTCTTAATATCTGCATGGGAGCCAGGGAATGCCCAGAGGGAATCAGGTCCCCGAGGCTGGGAGACATGTGGGCTTGGGCAGGGGTGGGGGACATTCCACCCAGGACAGTGGAGAGGCCTGAGGAGGCCTGTTACCATGGTCCTCGTTTCCTCAGCTCTTATCTTGGCTTCACACTGTGGTTTGGGGACTGCGGGTAGGCAGGTGGGTCAGTCTCCTTTTAAGAAACTTTCTTTTGCACCCCTCCCCCCAAGTTATATGAGTCTGCAAAGGCCCCAAGTCCCCTCAGAACCAGGTGGAGCAACCCAGCACCGTGCTGTGAGCCATGCATCAATGTCCTCTGGTGCCCGGATGGCTGAACTACGGACCTGGTCAGTCCTGATCATGTGATCCTGAGCTGTAGCATCCCAGAAGCAGTTGTGGCCCCTAAGCCATGTCGGGTTCCCCGGCACTCTACAAAGGGCTGTGGTGAGTACTGCAGGAGAACTCTGGCTGGGCCTGGCTCCCCATTCCAACTTCAGCGCCCTCACTGTCTCCAACCATTAGAAGCCTTTTTGCTCATCTGTAAAATGTGTGCTACAAGAAGGTGGTTCCCAAGGTGTTTTACTGAGGTTTCTCCAGCTCTCTGAGGAGCCATTAGCTAGATTTCTGCCTGACACTCAGGCATGTATGTTTTGAAGACAGCGTGTCTGTGACTGGCACATGCATCCACAGTTTGTTTAGGTTTGCCCATTGCATGGAGCGCCTGGATAGGCGGCCATGTTTCTTTTTAAATTTAGTTTTGTGTACTGCCCTGGCCTTTTAGCTGTGTTGTGCACATGCTAAGGCCAGGCCTCCATCAGCTTCCTTCCACCAGGACCATTTCCTGCCTTTCTACTTCCTCACTTCTGTGAGTATCCCTTAATAGAAGCCTTGCTCTTCCCTTGACCAGGACCAGATGCAGCTCCGACTCCTGTGTAAGGGGCCAACCTGTCTTGCTTTCCCATTCTACCCTGGTTTGAACCTTCCTCTACAACCTAAACAGGAACACACATTTGCTCCCTGCCCTGAGCCTTGTTAGTCTCACTTAAATGGCTTAGACAGACCCTCAAGTTACCCTCGACTAGGTCTTGAGACTGAGTTAAAATACATCTGTGGCTTGGGACCACTGACAGGCTAACACACAAAGCCCTGGACTCGAAGCCCGTCGGAGCCAGCAGCCAGCTAGAGGGATCCCAAGGGGCCACCTGGGGACAAGCTTCCTCTGTCTCTTCTGATGCCATGGGTACCAGGAGCTGGACTGGTCCAGGCTGTAGAAAGCAATCCTGGGATGATTTCTGAGCCTGCATGTGTCCTGGGTAGGCATTTTGGGGATGTGTCAGCAATACACCAGCAGCTCATCCTCTCCGGCCTTAGTGTCTGGGATGGTTGCACATGGTTAGTCAGGAGTCTGAGGCAGGGAGGCAGCTATGGCTTTTGCTCCAGCTTCACACACCTCTCCTTCCCAGTGCCTAGTAACTTATAACGGGGAACTGCAGGCCCGCCTCAGCTCTGAACTCCACTGTTTCTTTGAACCCTGGCACAGCAGTGTTCCAAGCATGACCGAGCCCTCGCTGAGTCCCAGGGGCCTAGGAGGGGCAGAAGCCTCACTCCCGTGGGCTCCTGACTCCCTGGATAGCTGCAGCACTGTGATGGTATGTTCCCTCAACTTCAGTATAACTTCTCTGCCTGCTTTTCTGGGGTCACAGCGTGTGAACCGGTGACATACAGCTCTTATGCCCTGAATTGACATGGCCATTGGTGTCATTGCTACCCAGACCATGTGTGAGGGACCTCTTGGACCCTCCTAGGTAGGGAATTGGGAAAGGTATGTGGCAGATGTAGGTTACATGCTACAGCTGTACCACTGAGCCATGACTGGCACAATATCGTTCCCAGTGCTGGGGCATTTGGTTATGATGGTGCCAGCCATTCTCAGCTGTGAGTGATGATCTGGCCTTCATATGGCCTAGACTAGCAAATGAGCTGAATAAGGATGTGATGAGGGCCGTGGGCCAGGTTCTCTGTCTTTGAGGATATCACCAACCTTTCCCAGTCCTTGGAAGGTGGTGATAAAGTCTAAAATGTACCTTCTTGTTGACTGATTTCCCCCCCCCCCTGGGGAGAGGAAAAGAAATTTTACTCATCCCACATGGAGAGGATGCCCACAGATCGAAGAAAGAATTAGGGTTACTCACAGGCACATGGGGAACTCACAGGCAACTATACCAACGGAATGTCTCCGGGTAATTTATGGGCAAGAGTCCTGCCCAGTCAGCCCTCCACCTCTAATATAAGTGGGGAATGAGGGTGTTGGTGAGTCCCCTGAGCCTCATGAGCTTCCCGATCACTCCACCAGAGACTGTTACAAAGCCAAATCTAATGAGGGTCCCGTGTGGGTGATAATAACTAACCTCCCCTCTCTTGCCCAGGGTTACATTAAAGCATTGGTAGAAGGGAGGTAGAGACTTAAATACCCTAAATAAAGCAGAGTTTTAAAAAAGAGTGCAACAGGTGATGGTCATGTCCAATCTGCAGGACACAGCTGAACACATCTGACCACACACAGTAAACAAACAAACAAACAAACAAAAACCACAGGCAGGAGTGGTCAAGGAGAAGGAAGCTGGGTGTTGGTTTGGTCAGGGATTTCCAAGCTGTGGAAGTTGGAGCAAGGACTTGGGTGGGAGGGAGACAGGACCCTAGATGAGTCATGGGAGGTGCCAGGATAGTGAGATCTTGGTGTTCAACACCAGCGTGGATGGAGTGGAGGGGTCAGCAGAGATGGCTGGCATGGCAGGTTTTACACGTGGAAAGCCACTGTCAGGTGAGACAGAGGTAAGTGAGATGGAGTAACTGAGCTAGGCCAAGGAGCAAGATAGATGCCGTGAGCTTGGAGTGATAATTGTCATCCAGGATGGATGGTGTAGAAGCAGCACCCCAAGGCATCCACTGGCAGGTGGGGAGGATCCAGATGAGCCTGTGGGAGGAATTACTAGAGTTGCCCCTTGGGAGAGATTAGGTTGGCAGGGCAGGGGTCAATGATGGTGCTCCCTACCTCATAATATGACATCAGAGCTGAAAAGCACAGAGGATGATAGAAATGGAGAAGGAAGAGACCAAAGTGGAGCCTAGCTTTTAGAAGGTGATAGGCAAGAAGTAGGGAAGTTCCAGGAAAGCAGGAGCCTGGAGGCCAGCAAAGCAAGCATACGTATTCCCGGAGAGGAGGGAGCAAGGAAAAGCAAGGTTGAGAAAGCGCAGCCGGCCTGGGCCTCAGGGCCCCAGGTTGAGACGTTGGCCATACACTGTCATGGCTGCTTGCCTCTCACTTGAGTGGTCCTGGCCGAGCCCTCTCTAGCCCACCCACAGCTGGCAGGCTTGCCTGAATCCCAGCTTTGAGGCTTTGCCTCTAAAAATAGGCTCTGCCTGGGAGAAGAGGCAGATGGACAGCTGCCCCCTGGCCTTCTGCATCTGGCACACAGCTGTGCGGCCTGGCAGATCGCCCGGCTGGCACGAAGAGCAAATGGAGCATCCTCTGCAGAGGAGGCTGCAAATCAAGGATGAGACTGGTCACAGCAGAGACTCTGGGTCCCAGGTAGCCCTAGACTGCCCTCCACTGCCCATGTCCCAGTTACTTAGCAGTGGGGCAGACTTCTCTGTTTCATACTGGCATTCTCTTCCCATACACTGTGGGAGCTATGGGACCTGCCTGTGTTTCCTTCTCTTCCCCATGGTCCCATCCACAATGGCCATGTGGGATTAAGGGGGTCAAAAGTACATCAAGGGCCCAGGGTAGGTAGTGCCTGCCATGGTCCAGCCCACCTGATGACTCTGTTCCTCTGAGTTCCGTTGTAGGTCCTTCTGCCCCACTGCCTCAACCCTCTTTCCTCACCTGGAGCCTGTGGTACCTCCTAGGCATCAGGCAGTGCCAGCTTGACTAGGACCCCAAGCCTTCCTTGCCTTGTGAGGGTGGCCTCACCTCTCTGGGAAAGGCCTGCAGTGCTGCCTTCTAAGCCTGAGGCCTGTGCAATGTGGGTTTATAATTTGCATGTAGGAGCAGCAGCTATGGGTGGTGAGGTCCCACCACCAGCTCCTAAACAGCCTCTTGGGGCTGATCCTGTATCCCTCATGAGAAGAACAGACATGGCCAGTCCATGACTGCCCCCACAACCGTGCAGCAAGTACAGGGAGCTATTGTGGTGGGGTGTTTGCTCCTGAGGCACAGCTGAGTACTCAATACTCAGCACTCAGTACTATGCTGTGTCACTGCTCTCGCATACACTGTCACTTACTGCAATCAGTGTCAACCAGTTGAACTCAAATGCAGCAAAGTGAACATTTCACAAGCTGCCAGTTAAATCCCTTTGGCAAATGGAGGGTCCCATCATACATGCTGTCCCTCCTGTCAGCCCACATAGCCTCGTCACCTCCAAACCGACTACCCCCAAGTCATTCAGATGCAATTTCTCCTCACCCCCTCTTCACTTGCCATCTGAAGACCCCATGAAAGCAGTCATAGCGCGTGCAGCTTTTTAGCTCTCTGTGGTTGGTTCCAGATGTACTCCTGTTGGGTGTGTAACTAGTTCATTCTTTCTGTTGCCGCAGAGAATGGGCCCTTGACAACATCACCTGTGTGACCCTGGCTGACCTTCATTACTGTTTTGGGTTTCTTTCAGGTCCTCCAGCTGTGACTCTCTCATTCCAGGTCTCTCAGCTCAACCTGCCCACGACATCTGCTTCCCTCAAAGCCACAGTGCCCACCTGTGCCAGGCCACCTGCATCTGAGACAGAAGCCTGGTTTCTCTCCTTCTTCTGGCCTCTTCCTTGGACCTATGGTTGGGGCCACACTGGGGCCTGGCACTTTCTGCTTACCAGACCATTATCTCCAAGATCCCCACCATCATCCCCCCTCCCAGCATCCAGAACGTCCCTCTGATAGCCACACTTGCCATCTCCGTGGTCCCCTCTCCTCCAGTCTATTTCTCTCTGTTTCCTCTGGCCTGAACATCTGGATCTTCTCTAAGCTACTGGGGAATGGACAGACCCTTCTCTGTGTTGGGGGCAGGGACCAGTGGGCAGATGACTCACCATTCAAGGAGGATCTGCCCCCAGGTGCCTTACTGAGCTGTTTGGTTGTGGCCAAAGTTTCACCATCTCCAAAGAAAGGATGAGGGGAACTTTTCTCCTCCTAACCCCTGATCTTTCTCCTCACAGTGACAAGAAAGAAAGACAGAAAGAGAGAGAGAGAGAAAGGAAAAGAAAGAAGGAAGGAAGGGAAGAAGGAAAGAAAGGAAGACTCATTTAGCATTCTACCAGACTCCAGGCCACTCTTTTCTAATTCCAGGGCAGAATATTTCAGATCGGTCTCAATAGGACTCACCAGGTCCTCGTAGGAACATCCAAGTGATCTGGGCAGCTGAGTGACTTGGTTATTACTGCAGCTCAGATATTTGGACGGAGGCTCAGAACCCCCAGGAAGAAGGAGGGGCTCTAACTGGGAGCCCCAGGGGAGTGGAGTGCCTGCTTGGAGACCCATACCCACAACCACCCACAGCTCTAGGTTTCCTGAGCTTGACACCCCTGAACCTGTTAGCTAGCTTCCAGCATGCTGGAGTCTCCTGCCGACAGGCCAGTTTCTCCCGGTAAGTTAATCATCATTCAACAAACATCCCTTGGGAAGCTTTGGGCAGGAATCAATACTGAGGATTAAAGGTACACTGGTTTCTCCACTGGGGCTGAGACCGGCTCACAGATTGCAGCTGGTCCGCTGGGAGCTTCCTGGGACTGCTGAGACAGAAGACTCCATAGGAGGGGCTTAAAAGAGAAGCCAGGGTTGGGCAGGGGGCTCAGTGGGTAAGAGCATTTACAGTGAAAGATCTTAGTTCAAATCCCCAGCACCCATGTAAACACCAGGCATGACGGTGTGTGGCCGTGACTGCAGTACTGGTAGGTGAGGGACCAGGGTCAAAATGAAGAGTTTCAGCTTCAGTGGGAGACCCTGTCTCAAAAATTAAAGTGGAGAGTGATAGGGGAAGACACCCAGCACCTTACTCTGGGACACACAGGCACGTACACATGCATAGACACACCCACACACCCATACACACTCGCACACACCCCCATCACTGATACTTGGATGCTGGGCTGGCTCCCTCCTGAAGCACTTGCCTCACACAGCAGTGCCCTGTGTTTCTGAATCTTTCTTTTCTAGGAACTCTGTCAGTGGATTTAGGACTGCTTCAAGCAATATCCTTCACTTAATGTAACCTGCAGAGACCTTCATAAAAATAAAGTCAGTGTTTGCCATTACAAGGTTTAAGACAGGGGAGCTGATGGTCTTGGACCAGGGAGCTGTTGGAGTGTAGGGGGGTAGGGGAGAGGTATGGGACACGGGCAATGAGAAGGAAGACCTATCCAGAGTACAGTGGGACTCGAAGGCCAAGAGACTTCTTCCCCAAGGGGTGGGGTGGCAGAAGGGGGGGGGCGGTTGGGGTGCACCTCCTGTGTGCTGCCTGAAGGGGGTGCTAAGGGCAGCATTGTCCCTTTGCAAAGGTGAGAAAGTGCAAAAGTGGGTAGGTCTGAGGCTCCGCACCAGCTCCTTCCAAAGTCTGGTGCACACATGACCTGCCCCAGCCTGCTGCTGTCCCGCCTTCTCTGTCACAAGTTTCCAGCCAGAAGCAAGTGGCCACAGCTGATAACCTCCCAGAACCTTGGTTTCCTCATCTGTGAGGAGAAGATAACCACATCTCCTGAAATCAGGGGCTGTGTGGAGACACAGGCCAGGAGCTCTGAACCACAGGCAGGCAGCACAGACTCCCCAGGGCAGCTTCGGAGCTCTGCCCGCATGCTCAGCCAGCACGGGGTGCAGCCCCAGGGGCCTGTGGGTCAGGCGCCTTAACTGCCAAGGAGATGCTGAGCCATGGGTCACTCCGAGGGGACAGATGGGGTGGGAGTCAGAGCCCTGGGCGAAGAGCAAAGACAAGCAGGGAGAAGAGGCCGTGAGCAGAAAGCCATTGGGGAACATAACCCCCTTTGCAAGCAGGTACAGAGGGACCAAAGGGCTAGAGTGAGGCTACACCTCTCCCTGCTTTTCTCCAGCTTAGGCAAGGGGCGGGAGAAGAGGCAGCAAGCTGTAGGCGACCCACAGACTTGCCTTCTTGCAGAGAAAATATTCCCTGAAAGACATTAAATGAAGTAAATAGGAGAGATAAAAATGGAAATATCAAGGCAGCAACTTCTCTTCTGATTATAAAGCGAGCGGTGGGGGCGGGGCGGGGCGGGCCTGCGGGAGACGCAGCTGCAGCAGCCGGCCAGGCTGATAAGGGCTCTGGCAGCCTGCATGGGCAAGATAAAGCTAGGCGCCGCTGCCCTCAATCCCGGCCATCATCAATATTCACAGGGCCTGACCAACTGGCATCGCAGATAGAATAAATATAGACTGCCAGCTATTACCAAGACCTTATTAATCCGCTTGCAGGCGTTTAAGGCCGTGGAAAATACGGGGGTTTTGAGCACAACCATCAATAGCTTGACTCATCATCAAATGCTTCCCTCACAGCTCCTCTCCTCCGCATTGTCTCTGGGTCTCAACTTTTAAGAGACGGAGGATTCTGGATGCAGATGGAGGGACCAGGTGGGGAGGATCCAAACACCTGGTGGAGGGGATGCCAGGGGGTTACAGCTGTCCCTGGGCCCCTCCCAAGCTCCGAGTGCATCCTCTGGGCAGGCCTCACCGCCTGGAGAAGTGTGTGCTGGCATCCCACTTAACTCTTCCCTTAAGCTGCCAGCCTGTCAGAGGCTGACTTATCACAGAGGCTGGACTTATCACAGGGACAAGGCCTGAACAGCAGGGTCACCTGCTGAAATTGGGCCGCTCTCCTGCTCAGACCCCTGCGTGGCATGTAGTAGGCCTCCTGACTTGGTCTTCTGTGGTTTGTTTGACTTTGGTGCCAGTCTTTGTTCCTAAGGGGCCTTTACGTGAGCCAAGCATCCAGGCACCTGGCCCCTCATCATCACATCTCAGTGCACACACCTCCTCCCCACAGAGGCCTTCATCAGTCTGTCACTGTTCATGCCTCGGCCCTCTCCCCACATACCAGACACAGCCATTTCGTCTGTGTCTCTGCTCATCAGAACAGAGACTGGCCCGTGAGAGCTCCTGGGAACATTGGCAAGGGAAGGAAAAAGACTCACCAGGTTTAGATGCTGGGAGGGGCTGGGGCTGTAGGATGGATGGGCAGGGGGAGCCTAGGGTCAGCCAGGTGTCCCATGGAAGGAAAAGTGCTCCAGGCAGGGACAGTGGATGGTGCAATGGCTGAAAAGGAGAGAGAGTGGTCAGCATGCCCTCTGTCTCTGGGAACAGCACACTAACATAACATCCTAGTCACAGCTCATGCTTGGGTATCTTGGTTGGGCTCCATCTACCTGGAGGCAGGATCTTGTGGCAAATGGCCCTTTGGGAGGTGACAGGAATGTGAAGGGCTAAGGAAGTAGCTGCAATGGCAGCATATACTGGAGCACATTCCAGCTGAGATGCTGGGCGCCAGGAGATACAGAAGCCAAACATCCATGATCTACTTGTGGAGGAAGAAGTGCCAAAGTCCCTTTCCCTGTTCAGGAGATTGCTACCCCCAACTCAGGATTTGTTTTATTTTTATTTTATGTATGCAGCTGTTTTGCCTGCACAGATTCCTGTGTGCCATGTGTGTGCAGGATGCTCGGAGGCCAGAAGAGAGCATAGGACCCCCCACCCCCCGGGACTGGAGTTACAGATGGTTGTGAGCTGCCAGATAAGTGCTGGGAGTTGAGCCAGGGTCCTCTGGAAAAGCAGCCAGAGCTCTTAACCGTTGCCTGAACCATCTCTCCAGTGGCCCCATCGCTCTGGTTTGCTGCAAACTCATGAGAGGGCTTTAGGAGAGAGACAGAGAGATGCTAGGATGTCCAGAGACAAGGTCCTGAATGGAGCATGGCAGAGCCTTGGCATCATGGCACCCACAGGCCCAGTTCAGTCCCCAGCAGAGCAGGTAGCTGGCATGGTGCTTAGCTCCAAGAGCCCAGATATGGCTTCCTGAAAAAGCCCTGCCTTCATCACTCCCTTAGAGGCCACGCCCCTCTCAGTCTCCTGCTGTGCCCGACTCACTTCTGCATCAAACGTTCTCTAGCAACAGGTAAGAACTTCTAGGCTGAGCAGACAGGGGAGAGAAACCTTTGCCACCTTCCTGGCCCCAGCCACCTCCCTCTCATCCAGGAAGAGTCCTAACATGAGTGACAAAAAGCTTTAGGGAGATGAGTGTCGAACTTCCTTAGTCTGCACTGCATGTGCACACTCACTGAGCACAGCTGCATGCCTGCTTCCTACAACCCTACCATAGCTGGGGAAACTGAGGCACAGAGGGCTACTTTGCCTGAACCTAGTTGGACCTTGGAAAAGACAAAGTTGGGTCACACGTTGGTTCTATCCTCCCTGCTTGAATGGCTTCAGACAGATCCTCCTGTCTTGTCACCTGTAAGTGACCTTGACACAGGAACTCCCAACAAGGACACTGGGGGTGCAAATGGGATGCAGCCTAGCTCTGTTCCCTTGCTCTACACTTTGCTATCCTTGCTGCCTAAGAACGCCAGAGAGCAAACCAGCACACGGAAAACACACTGCCTTCAGTGAAACGACTTTAAGTAAGGGGCAGTAACATGCTGCAGCCCTCATCTATGAGGTGTGGTTTTGATTGAGAAGATCCTTGCAGGTTTTGGAGGAATCAGATCCTGCCTCTGAATGCAGCCACATTCTAGTGGCTTGCCCTCAGCCTTAACTCCCCTCCCAGTCCACCACCTAGCTCCCCCAGGATGGGTCTATTTTAGGATTGGCTCCTTACAGACCAAACTCCAGAGCAACAAGGGCCAGGAGGCCCAGGTAAATATCAGCCTCATTGTCATGCATTAGAATAACTAACAGATGGTTGGGAATGGTCTCTCTTGAGAGTGGGTTATGGAGGTGGCAGGGGCTCAGTGACCTGCCCACATGTCAAAGTCTCCGATGTGATGGTCAGTTTTAATTGTCAACTTGACACAATCTGGATCACCTGGGAGTCTCAACGAGGTACTGTCAAAATTAGCATGGCTTGAGGGGAGTGTTTTGATTACAGTAACTGAGATGGGAAGATGTATCCACTGTGGGTGAGCCACTCCAGGGCAGGGCTCCTGTGCTCTCTAAGTATGGGGAGAGCACGCTGAGCACTGGCTTGCATACATTAACCCACTGCTTTCTGATCCTGGCTGCAAGTGTGGTGTGACCAGTGTTTTCAAGCTCTTGCCTTTGTGTCTTCCCTGCTATGATGGACCTGGAATTATGAGCTAAAATAAATCCTTTCTTTCCCAAAATGGCTTCTAATAGGATAATTTAGCGCAGCGAACAGGAAACAAAAGTAAGCCAGAGACTGTACCCTGGCTGGGCTGCTGCCTCTGGAGGATGGACGGTCCTCAGAGGGTATGGCTCCCATGACAGGTGACCTCAGGGAGCAGCAAACAGTATGAAAAGCACATTGGCCCCTAGAGCTGGCCACCAGCACCACCAGCTCGGCTCTGCAAAGAAGACACAGGGAATGGGGTTTGGTGGCAAGTTGGTGTTCTCATTGCTCATTCTGGCCGTGGGACCTGCAGACCTCCACGTGACTGAAAAGGGACAACAAAAGTGGACATAGGGGTGTCCAGGCTCTGTTTCTAGACAACAGGGATAAAACCTGATGTGCCAGATTTATTCATGCTTGGGAGGAATAGAAATGCCAAGGGGTCCTGGAAGGTGTGTGCAGGGCTCCCATTTAGTTTTAAGAAGCCTGAGATGGAGCCTGAGGCTGCTGTTCCATCCATGATACTGACATCTTGTTGGCTGGGGTACATGGCATTCGCCCTGCAGCCTTCACAGCGACAACCCGGAAGGCCCAAGGCCAGGATGTGTAAGAGGGGAATGGGAGTCATCAGACAGGACTCAAAGAGGGAAGGCGACAGGGAGAGACAGAGGGGAAGGGAAACTCAAGGAGGGAGGAAAAGGGGGGGAGACTTTTGTTTTGGCGTCATTCCCAGCGGTCCTGCTTCTGGGGAGTGTACTCTCCCTTTGATTATTTCCCACTATCTGTTTCCCAGGATCTCTGGTCACTGGCAGGGAGGATGGCATATTCACCAGAATCCAGAGAAGTGGGCCATTTTTAAATACATAGGGTATGTGACGTGTGATCAGAGCAGTGTGGCACACAGTTGGTCTATCTGAGGATGTATGCCTAGTGGTGTATGGATATTTGTATGATTGGGGTATATGAGTATATAACTAGGGTGCACCAACTTATATAATTGAGAATATCCAATTTGCATTATTGGGGACATATGAATTTGCAAGCAGATACATGCAGTTTATTTAGTCAGCTCCTCTTCACTAGGACAAATGTGTGAGAAAGGCTACTTTTAAGAATTGTTTTGGGGCTGATGGCTCAGCCGCCAAAGGCGCTTTATGCTGGGTGTGGTGGCTGAGCTCAGTCCTGGCATCTGCACAGTGGAATCGGAGCCCTGACTTCCTCATGTCGCCCTCTGACCTGCGCACACTTGCCACACATGTGTGGGTACACAACACCACACACACAATAAATAAATGAAATACAGATTTTAAAATTAAAAAAATATTTATTTTGGCTCATGGTTTCCAAGGCTCCAGTCCATGGGCAGCTGGCAGCGGTCCTGTGGGCTGCGAGCGACCATGTGGCAGAGCAAAGCTGCTCACCTCCTAGCAGCGTGCAAGAGGCAGAGGGGTACAAAGGGGAAGTGGCAGGAAAATGCCACGCCTACTTTCTCCATGGAGGCCCCTCTCCACTGCTTCCTGGTGCCATCAGCCTTGGTGATCCAGTCCCTCCCAGAGGCCCCAGCTCTGGGTGCTGCCGGATCAGAAGGCAAGCCTAAGACACAGGGGACATCTGGAGGACACTTCATGCCCAAACCGTAACAGTGCTCATGTGCTTGTGGCCGGCACTGTGCATGCTCAGTCTGCTCTGCGGTCAGTCTGCTGGGGACACTTTCAAGTACAGGAGAGAGGCATCTGTGAAGTGAGGGCTGACCCCAGAGCACAGGTGGAAGGTATCTCATAGTTGTGCCTGTGAGCTCATGGGGGTGCTAACCTGACTCCGAGAAGTCAAAAACGCACAGGGGGGCAATAGCGGCCCAGCAGGCAGGAACTGTAAGTGAACACCTCTCTCTGGCTCCCTGGAACTTTCCCATGTGGCCTAAGCCCGAAATCCATGGGGAAGGAGACTGGGAAATGTAGCCCAGGCCAGCTGAGTAGGTGATGGGTTAAGCCACCCTTAACCCCTTTTGCCAGAAGTCAGCTCCTCTTGAGTCAGAACAAGGGCCAGGTGGAGGTGGAAGTCGGGTGACATCTTGGAGGAGTGATGTGTTCAGATGTGATTTTAGGGTAGCAGGCTTGGGTTGGAGCAAGGTGGGAGGTGAGTGGGTGGGCCTGCTACAGGTGTGGCTGGGCTGGCGTAGCTCCCCAGGCTCCAGTCTCTCCCAAGTGCAGAATCCGATGACCTTTGAAGGTTCTTTTGGGACCAATCTTGTGGCCCCTGTGGCCAGGCCTTTTGCCTAGAAAGGAGAAGAGACTCAGGTCAAGACACCCAAAGGGAGAGATAAATGGAAAAATAGTTAACCCAAGCTGTAAACAAGTGTGTTGGGAGGTTTTAACAGCCTTGGCTGTTTCTGAGTGAGAGTTCCTTTCTGGAGCTTGGGCAGGGCCAGCGCTGGGACTTGGCACTCCTGGGACACACCCTCCAAGCGCCTCTGCTGCCTTTCCTGCCTACAAGGGGATTCTCAGTCTACACAGACTAAGACTGGCTCTCCCCAAAAGAGAATTTCTCAGAAGCATACACGCTGGCGTGAGGTCTGCCCGGGGTGCTCAGGCTTGAGGCCTGCATTGCTAACTGAACTTCGGCCCCACGGGCACTGGGGAATCCAAGGCCCCACCTTTGGGACTGGTGAACAGGGGGCATGTTTATTCCAGACTGCCTGGCCTCCTGGCTCCTCTTTTTCAACCTGTGTCAACTTCATGTCAAAACTCCTGGTGACCCTGCTTTGCCTTCCCCTCTGGCCTCACCAAAGATGCCATTTCTGCCAGGGCCATCCTGCAAAAATAGCACAATTTGGGGGCATCTTTCTAAAGCAGGTGAGCTCACCCAGAGCAAACCTGGAAGGGCTGGGCAGTGCCTCAGGGCTTCTCTAGTACTCACAGGACCCTGGATTCAATCCCAGCAGTACAGGCCCAATGACAAAAATCCCAAGACACAAAGGAGAGCAAATATGGATGGTGTCTGGGACCTCCCTATTCCCTGTTTGACCAACATGAACTTCCCAGGTGAGAACAACTCACACGCAGATCAGTCTAGGGAGCCAAAGACCCCCATGCAGCAATTCCCCAAAGTATTTCAGACTCAAGTGTGCTTTCTTGGCAGGAGTCAAAATGGACCTACAAACTCATCGGGTAAGGTGTGTGTCAGTCATCCAAGTATAGTGTGTATCAACCAGGAGTGGAGTAGGGGACAAGAAATACGGGGAGCAACATCTGTGGGCAGGGCCTGAGCCACCTGCTCAAGCGTGGTTTCAGGTGAGCCTCAGAGCAGGCGAAGCCAGGCTCCGAGAGCCAGGAGGCCAGTGGGGCTGGCTCCTCACCTGCCCTTCATTCTCGTTCCCACAGGGAACTGGGGAAGAGCGGTTCCGATGGTCTTCAGGTGGGGCTGGGAACCAGGGCCGACTCCCATTCTTAACTAAGACAAAGACATCTGCGTGAGCTCTGGAGCTACCTGCTCTTCACCTGGTCCCAAAGACAACCTTTGGTACTGGGTAGTGACAGTCAGAAAAACACAATGAGCAAAAGTGGGGCCAGTTGACTGTTGTGCACAGCCTGGGAAGATGCTGGCTAAACCATGCTTCAGGCACATGCCTTGCCCCCAACCCCTACTCGCCCCAGAGACCCTGTGTGGAGCTCCATACATCCAAACACTCATGAACCAAAGCCCTCACCTGCCTGCCGGATCTCTCATTCCTCAGGGCGATGCTACCTGCCTCTGTCCTCACAGAACACAGTTTTGTTGAAGGGCTTATGGAACTGGGTATAGCCCCACAATGATACCATGTTTATCCTTCCACTTCCCACCCAGTCACAGAAGTGAACTCACCTCACCCCATGCTTTCACAGAGGTCCATGGCTAGCAGGAATGACAAGCAGAGTGCAGGTCCATGGATAGGCAGGAATGACGAGCAGAATAAAGATGGCATGGGTTGTTATTTACTCCTCTAGCTAACAGCTTTCTAGAACGGAGGGACACAGTTTAGCCCCTGTGGCCTGTGAGTGACTAAGCCCGTCACCCTTAGTCCTCACTAGTCCTGGGAAGATGGCGTTGTCATTTCCATGTGGACAGATGGATTTGCGGCAGTGTCTCACAGAGGGCTGGGCGCCTCTGCTGGCCCTTGGATATTTTCTGTTCTGTCCAGAGGTTCTTTCTATCTTTGGGGCGGCTGACAGTTGGATGTGAGGGAGTCAGGGTCTGAGGTGTGGTTGTGATGCATTTCTTTACTTGCTCTGGAGGTAAAAGAATGGACCCTCATGTTAGTTCCTGGCTCTGCTCACTTTCTGCACCTGACTCCCCTAACCAGACATGTGCTAGTGTGTGTTCACCCTACCCACACCTGAGATAAAGGGTTCCGGGATACCCCATCCCTTACCACAGCAGCACGGCAGCGCTCCTTCGTTTAGCCCAGTGCTTGGCACTCCCAAATAAGCAGTTTATTGAAATATCTATTAGTGTCTCGTGGAAAATGTCAGTATAGTTCTGTGAACCACCATGGGGGAAGCAGAACCTGTCTAACCGCCACCCATGTGAACAGAAGCCCTCACAGCCCACCCTGACCCACTGCACACACACATCCCTGTGTATACGTGTGCCCATGCTTCCCATCACTGCATGCGTGCATACACACAGCATACATATTTCTCCTCCAACACACATGTATACACACTCTCCTACATGTCCCCTTAGTGCGACTCACACCCCGCTCACCTCCGCACTATTTCCGCCCTGCCCTCTCCTCCTTTCTCTCCTCCTCTCCTCATCTCTCTCTACCTCTATCTCCTAACTCCTTCCAGAATTCCTGCCCCAATGTTGGGCAGCACATCCTTAAGACTTCCCCCTGGGCTCTTTCATCTCTGTGAAGTTTCCCTTTGTCCTTTGTGAAGGTGGGTGGGTCTCAGTGCTCAGGAGCTGAAGTCTGTCAGAGGCGGGGAGAGGATGGAAAGCAGCAGTTGGGCATCCTTGGACCTGCCAACGGACTACCCACCCCCACCCCGGCAGCCCCAGGTTTACACTCCTCAAACTCAGACCGCATTCCATCTATCCCTGGGATTCTGGGGCCCTAGCCCTCCCCACTTCACTGCTCCAGGCTGACTCTGCCACGCACTGCATTCCCGTGTTCAGCAACAGCTGGCTGAGCTTAATTAAGCCCCACAGTGCTGGTTCCACCTGGTGAAGAATTAACAACAACAACAAAACAGCAAACATCAGAGGAGGGGGTAGTCTGGGGCCTCCTGCTTTTCAGAGGTGGGAACAGGGCTGGGAATCCCAGCCTCTGCCTTTTCCTCCGTGACAGCCCTTAGATGCAGACTGTCACCACTGAGTCCAGGGAAGCCATCACCAATCTTGGGAAGGGTTTTGGCCTGTATCTTTCTCTGTGCAGGGCAGGCAGCCGGTTTCCCCTTCCGAGATGAGAGGACCCAGGCTACAGAAGGCCACAACTTAGCCTGTCTGCTGAGGATTGTCACATGTGTGGTCATGCAGCCATCCACCTAGAGGGCATGTT
The DNA here is from genome assembly GCA_028658305.1 of Pachyuromys duprasi. Lineage (NCBI taxonomy): Eukaryota > Metazoa > Chordata > Mammalia > Rodentia > Muridae > Pachyuromys > Pachyuromys duprasi. Next base: position 57,309,257 of record CM053744.1, read on the forward strand.
TGTGGTCAGAAGGGTCCAGGCAGGTGACACGTGAGCAGAGACCAAGGACCCCACACACAGTGACTCTGCAGAGGGGAGTCATGGGTTGGCCCTGGGAGAAGCTGATAGGTCTCCCTTCGATGTCCCAGCACCCTGTCCGGGCTGTAAGCAAAAGCGGTGCTGGCTGCAGGACCCCAGGGTGCATGGACGGCGGAGCACGCTCCATGTTCAGTGGATCGAGATGCTCCTAAGTTTGTGCTTCGCAGCAGTGGCCCCAGGAAGGTCCTGAGCCTCCACGCTACAGGGCTGGAGCTTAGGAAGGCTGGCCATAGTTATATCTGAGCCAGGTTGAGGGGCTGAGCAAGGGTGGGGCTCCCTCAGGTGCAGACTCCAGAGGTGGCTAGAGAAGAAGCCACAGCTGGGAGCACTCCATTTGAATGGTCTTCAGAATGCCAAACTCCGACAGGCCAGCAGATGTCAAGGCCTTCTGTCCACAGAGACTGGCTCCTCTGGAGGCTTTATCTGTAATGTGTATACATGTGCTTCCAATACAAGCATGAGGAATGTCAGAAGACAAAACAGCAGTTGTAGAAACAGCAGATTGTACACATCATGGATTCCTGTACTCTGTTGAGTCCAGGGTCTGCACTTCCTGGCACCTAAGGCAACAAGGGAAAGGAGAGGGACTTGTTAATTGTGTGTTTGGACTTTGGGTTTTGTTTGTTTTGTCTTTTGGTAGGAGACGTGGGAGATTTGGTGGGGAGAAAAAAACTTTAACTGTGGAAACCTCAAATGGAATCTTGCTCTATGACTGTGTCAAAATTACCCAACCTCTGTGAGCATCGAATGCATTGAAATAAAATTGTTAAAATATTCCACGCTTTCCTTTTGTTTGCATTTGGGGGAGTCCTGTGTATTCTGTCACTCTGGGGTGAAGGGCCCTCTTATTATCAATTAGGTCATGATGGTTGAAATACTGACTTTAGATCCTCGTTCTCCTGCACCTCTTGATTTTCTGTCTGTATTTGACAGGGATGTTGGAACCTCCAACTGTGACTGGAAGTTTGTCTGTTTCCCTTTAGACCTGCCTGGATTTATGTCATGTGTTTTGAAACTCTTCTTAAGAACAGACTCACGACTACGGTTCTTCCTAGTGAGTTCATAAGTGATGTGTTCCTCTTCAGCTCTAGCAGTACTTCTTGTCTTCTCTCTCTCTCTCTCTCTCTCTCTCTCTCTGTGTGTGTGTGTGTGTGTGTGTGTGTGTACAAATGTCACATGTGTGTGGAGGCCAGAGGACAGGGGCCAGCTCTCTCTTTCCACTGTGAGGGGGATAGAACTTAGGTTGTCAGGTTTCGAGGCAGACACCTTTTCCCACGGAGCCTCCTTTTGTGCCCTTTTCTTTCTTGTGGTGCTGGGGATTCAACCAACCCAGGGCTCCTAACATGAAAGGAGCGTTGAACCACACACTGCAACCCTTCAACCTCTGCTTTTTAACTCAGTATTAACCCATTTGTATTTAATTTCATTATTAACACAGTTAAGCTTAACCGGCTTGCTATTTGTTTCGTATACAACTTGGTTTTTGTTTCCTATTTTTCTTCTTGCTTACTTCAATTATTTGGTCGTTGTGTAGCATTTGATTTTATGTAGGCGATACACCTCTTGGCTTCTCCTGGTTTTGGCCTCTGCTTCAAGGATTATGATATCTTTGCTTTGGATTCATGTCACATCTGTACTGATTGATCTGATGCTGAGAGGAAATGCTACCCCACCCTCCTGTCTTGTGTTAAAAGCACGCATGTTCCTTTTGCAAATGGCATGGTTCCCACCAGACATCTTTATTTTCACCTCATTGTCCTGTAAGGAAGGTGCGAAATGAAAAGGTGACTCTGTGTTTCCACATTCCAGCTTTCGAATGGCTTCCTTTCTCAGTAGGCCTGAGGCTCTTCAGGCCATGTTCTCTCTTGAAGGACTTCCCCACAGTTCCTACACACACGTGTGTCTGTTGTAATGGGCTATCTCAGATTTTGTTTACCCAGGAATGCTTTATTTCAGCTTAATTCTTGAAGAACGTTTCATTTTTCTTTGTTTATACGTTTGTTTCAACATTTTCAAGACACTCCCGCTGCCTTCTGGCTTGCATGGCTTCTGATTAGAAGTCACCAGCGTTCTTCACTGTGTGTCCCGGCCTGCAATGTGTCTGTTTGCCTGCTTTAGCTTTGGTTTTAGTAGTTTGCCTGCGACGTGCCTGCCTTTTAGTTTTTATGCCATATGACCTTTATTGATTTGTAGAATAATATTTTTCACCTACTCTGAGTCTCTGTCCTCTCCTTCCACGTCCGAATCACATACATATGACCCTGCTCCGTGTTTTACCACAGGTGGTAGGCTTCTTGTTCTTCTGTTTTTGAGACAGGGTCTCTGCTTCCCTGGATGGCCTCAAACTCCATCTGTAGTTGATCTGTAGTTTGATCCTCCTGTAGTCACATTCTGAGTTCTTGTGTAAACACAAGCTACTATCATGCCTAGTTTATATCATCTGGGGACCAAATCCAGGTCTTCACGACTGTTAAACAAAGGCTGAAACATGTCTCCAGTCATGTTGGGTTTTAAAATTTGTGCCTAAATTTGTATTTTTAAAAATGGATCCATCTTTGTGTCTGTTTGTTTTGTTTTGTTTGTTTGTTGTTTTTTCTGCTCATTTCTCATCATGTCCAAATTTGTGCTCACCCATCTTTCTTTCAAACCTTTCTCTTCTAATTCCAACATCTGGGTCACCTCTCTCTGGGCCTGTCCTCTGAGAGCTTTTCTTAGAGAGGGTGACATTTGTTCCAGCCATGAAGCTGATCATAAAGGGGAGGGTGTGCATGGCACCCCTTGCGCTAGGATCATCATCACCCTGCTTTCAAGACTTGCCTCTCCAGGCTCTTCAGCCCGTGTGTGCACTCCATCTGTCTGCAGTGAATGCTCACCAGTGCCTCATCACCCCTACACCTTCTGGTGACAGTTCTCATGGGCCTGTGCATTTCTACTCGTGGCGCATGTTGTTCCACGGGACTCCTGTGTACTGCTCTGGCCTCTTATTTGTATAGCTTCCTTTTCTCTATATATTCCACTAATTACAGACACCTCAGTACCCTCGAACACCAACCTCTGTGCCCTGCATTTGCTAAGACCACTGCACTGCCCTTGCCTCCACACCCCCAGCAGAGGCCTAAGAACCTTCACAGGGCAGAAACCTAGGCTGGTTTGTAGCTGTCTGTGTGGCACCCTGCTTCCCAAATGCTTCTTCTGTCCAGTTGACCATAATTCTGTTGCCAGATCTGACCACTTAGAAGGAAGGCAGAGTTGCTTCGGCTCAAGTTTCACAGGCTTTAGGCCAAGGGGTGACTGGTTCCACTGCTTTGGGCCTAAGGGGAGGTGGAGCACCAGGACAGCAGCACTGTGTGGGACTTCTCACCTTGGCCTGGAGGGGGAGGGGAAGAAGAGGAGAGTCAAGGGAGAAGAGAGGACAAAGAAGGGGAAAGAGGGAAAGGGAAAGACAAAGGAGGAAAAAGAAGAGCAAGAAAGGGGAGAGAGAAATCAGGAAGCGCCCAGGGCAAGATGGCCCCTGAGGTCATGCTCCCAGTGAGCACCACCTCCCAGGACTGCCATCACAACATGGCAAGCCAGAACCCTCAGGGTCCAGTCACCTCTCAAGGACTGGGTCTGCTGCTGGGAACCAAGCTGTCCGCACATAAGCCTTCGGGAGACACAACACATCTAAAGCTCTGTGAGCAGGTTTTGTGCATCTAAGCAGCTGTCTTTGGCAGGCATGTAATCCTGATGTCTGTTACTCTAATCATGTCCAGAAGCAATCTCACCATCCATTTCCTTCCATAACTTTCTGTCCTTCCATCTTCAATGGGATTCCTTCAAAACCCCGGTCTCCCTACAGCCTTTCCCATGCTGCCAACCCCTTCCCGGGGCGGGGGCACTCAGATGCCTTTGGGTACATTTGGGAGTCCCTTGCTGGGTCCTGAGTCTCACCCTGAGCCTGTCAATGCTCCACAAGTACCTAAGGCTAGCACCTCATTTGAGAAAGGTGCTAGGTCTTCATGGATCTTTGTGTGCCCCTTGGTGCTGTCAGGACAGTGTCTAGAGACGTGGATTTGGTGGCTCGTCTTCCCGACTTCCACTTACCTTCTTCTGGACATAGGGGTCATCTGGAATGTGAAGATGAGGGTCTCTGCATGCCATAGTCCCAGAAACGGGTCCAGGGCAACTGAGAAGAAGCAAATTTATCCAGTATTTAATAGAATGTCCTCCAACATCAGTTGTGGTTCAGGCTCTGGGAATGAGATAAAATGCTCTGCCCTGGAAGAGCCTGGGATAAAGGTGTGTGTGTGTGTGTGTGTGTGTGTGTGTGGTGTGTATGTGTGTGTGTGTGGTGTGGTGGGGAGGTCAGAGAAACAGGCTAGTGATGTCTACCAGGAAGCCTGTGTGGCATGAGTTTGGGCAGCTTCAGCCCACCAGGAGCAAGCCTGGGCACCCTCCAAGGAGGCAACAGACACGGCCATGAGTCGCCAGGAAGGGGCCTGGGAAGGAGGGCACGTGGGTGGGCTGGGAGCCTCTAGAGGCCAGAGCCCAGGTGCACTTCCTAAGCTCTGAGGATGAGGGACCAGGCCCAGAGTGCTGTCACAGGATGGTGGGCAAGGAGTGACAGGCAGCTTCAGGTTAGAGCGCCTGCTGTGGCGGCTGTCAGGAGGGTGGGCTGCATGGAAGAGGAACTGAGCAGCAAGGGGACCAATGGAGACTCTTCCCTTGATGAGAAGAAAGGAAACGGCAGGCTCAGGGCATGCAGACCGACTTCTGGAGTTGCATTCTCCATCTCCAAGGAAGGACCAGAGCCGAGGGTACACACCTTCGATGGTTGCAGGGAACAGCTGCCCTGTGCATGGTGGACACCTGGCTCTCGTGAGATGCCTGAGGGGACGGAAGCTTGTGGGAGAGGGCCAGCCCGTGCCCAGCTTCACAAGACGCCACAAGATGTAGGCCCGGGGTTCGGGCTGGACTGCAAGCAAGTTCCCTGGTGCAGGCAGTCTCCCTGGGGTCCATCTGCCCCAGGGGTCTGAGCAGAAGTTAGTATTGCAAGCACATATATGTGTATAGACACACAGATGACTCATGCTTACACGTGTGTGCCTAGCACAAATTGTGTGTACATGTGCATGGCGCTCAAGCTTATGGATACAACATGCTCACTCACACTCCCGCAAATTTAGGCACGTGAATGCATATATTCCATCCAAGGGTAGGATGGGGGAGTATTTCTGGAGCATCCTCTGTCTCTGATGATTCTGGGGTCACCCTCTTCCTTGGGCCAGCTGGTGGGCGCTGGTGGGAAGGTGAGGAAGCGATGTGCTCTTCCTCAGCACACCCAGGGGCACCTTCTCTTTTAGGTGGGTACCACATGCAGGTTCCAGGCCTTGTCAGGACCAGAGGCTGTCTCGGGGACCTGCCCAGGACCCCACAGGATGAGACACCAGGATTCCCAAGACAGATGATGGTGCAAAGCCGTGATTCCTCATCTAAGGTGTGGGTGGGGAGTGTTCACAGGAGATCAAAAGCTACGCTGTGCTTCATTTCCAACCTCAGGCAGGAAGCAGCCACATCTATGGCCGTGACACACATGGCTTTCAACTGCTTCCCCCCCGTCTTGCCCCTGTGCTCTCCTCACAGACACACTGTCTTCCTGCAGGAACGATGTCCCTACAGCCCACCCATGTGCCATGACTCTTGTCTCCCCTTCCCACCTGCTCTCTCTCCCTCTCTCATCATCTCTCTCTCCCCCACCCCCACCCCAGCTCTTGAGCAGCAAGAAAAATGGAAGTCGAGATCTTCTCTTGGTGATAATTATTGAAAAGTTCAGTCAGAGGCAGACAGCAATGCTGTGAGCAGGCGAGCAGGGGAGGGACATTAAAATGCACACACACAGCTTGCCTTGCAACAGATGTTGGCATAATTAGAGAGAAAAAAATTATGAAATTAATTTGTGGTTCAATGTAAATTTCACCAATGGGGAAGGGAGAAGCTGGGCTCTAGTCACCTCATGTGTGCACACAGGCATGCACACATACCTCACGTGCCCACATGCATACATGAGCACATGTACGTGTGTGTACATGCCTGGATGTGCAGATCCCGAGCTCCAGGGGAGTGGCGACTGTCAAGCCTCTTTAGGGGAAAGACAGGTTTGAAAACCAGGAAGGAAGGGGCCTGAGCGTGGATCATCCTGCCAGACCCAGCCACTGAGGTTGCTGGAGATGGCTCCTCCCCCACGGCAGGAGTGGAGACTCAGTGGGGACAGCACAGCTAGCACAGCTGGGTGGGTCCTGAGGTATCACAAGAGCCAGAGTCTGACAGCTGTCTATGCCTTGAACGTACATAGAGCTGGTGCTAGCCCCCCACCCCCGGCTACCATCCTTGAGCAGATCAGAAAGGAGAAAGACCGTTCTGGGGACTGGTGGCTGGAGACCTGTGATTCTCCTCCTGCCTGGGGGGCTGTTTCCCACCAGCCCTCAAAGGCAGAAAGGGCAGAAGATGGGCACAGAGCTTGGAAGGCTGGGGAGCAGGATGGAGACCACACACTCTGGGAACCACTTCAGGGACCTAGTTCAACTTTAATTCCAGAGAACAAAGGCTACGTGCCCATTGAAAAGTCGGGGGGGGGGGCTCCAAGGATAGGTGTACATAATTGGTTAAAACTGGGTACTTCAAGGCTACTTGATTTGCATCTAACTGCACACTTCTACCCTATGAACGGTAGAATTATCCTATAGGCGAAGGGAGGGAGAGCCAGCAGGGAGCTGTGTCAAAGGCCATACATCAAATGTGGTTAGGGACATCTATGTCTAAAGACACTCTCCAGATGAAGTCCTGCCGGTGAGAGGGAGTCCTGCACCTTAACAGTGAGCTCAGAATGCTCTCTGGACTGGGAGGACTGCAGCCTCAAACAGCAGGGTCCTTCCAACAGCAAACAGGCAGGACCTGGTGACAAAGTGAGACCGGCTTTTTTCTGTTTCAGTGACCATGTGACCTGCTGTTGCTTATTTATTACACTTTCCCAGTAAGGACTGAAGCTGGGTTCCCCACCCGTCACCCTGGGCTGGTCACAAGAGGCATCTCTGAAGGTTTCTGCCCTGCACTGGACTCCACCCGGGGGAAGGTGTTCCTAGGCTGCAGTAATGTCACCATCCTCCTCCTCCTCTTTGTGCTCTCAGCTTCATCTCTCAAGCCTCGGTGTGTGCATGGTGCCCGGCTCCAGCACAGTGAGTGTTCCCCCTGAAGCGCTTCCCTCACATCTGTCCTACGCCCATCCCATCGTTTTCTATCTGCTCCTCTTCTATGTCCTTCAGCAGCCACAGCTATGAGGTACACAGCCATGTGGGCTTTGGGGCCTGCGCTTCCCACTGGTGTTCCTCCGACCCGCCTCTCCGTGCTCCCCAGATGCAAGTCTGGATAGGCATGCTCCTGGGAGGGTGCGGCACAGTCAGGCTGGTTCCTCACCCTGTGTCCCTTAGTGTCCCTCACCCCACTGCACCCTCCATAATCGACTTGCTGCCTCTGCCCGCCAGGAAGCCCTCCCTGACCTCGCTCTGCAGAGCAGGATACACGCAGCCGCACGCATCGGGGATGCCTCATCAGTTGGGCTTGTGCAGCCAGGGCCACCTTCCCCCGCAGAGGCCGGGGACTGTGGACCAGCCCCTCCTGGCACCGTTGCCGCTGGCACAGAAGGTTCTGTTGACAAGTCTATCCCCAAGGGGGTCGGGGAGATATGAGAGGCCAAGTCAGGGCAGTGAGAGGTCTGACTCATAGCAGATGCACACCTAAGAGCAGCAGCAGGCACTGCCCCCTCCATCGCACTGTGGCGCTGCCCGGTGCCAGGTAGCAGCCTCAGACCCAGTGAGACCTATCTGTGCTCCACGCATAGTCTAGTGTGCCAAGTAGCTTCAACACAACTTGGAATGGGTGGGGGGACGGTATGTGTCTCATTTATTCTTAGTCTCTGTGTGTGTGCGCGTGTGTGTGCGCGCGCGCGCACGTGCATGTCTATACATGTGAGCAAGCGCATGCTACCGTGCACATGTGGAGGTGGCAGGATAGCTTGTATGAGTCAGTTCTCTTCTACCATGTGGGCCCCAGGGATCAATCTCAGGTTCTGAGACTTGGTGACAAGTATCTTTTACCCTCTGGCCATCTTACAGGCTTCTAGAGCAGGGGATTTAAATGTGGCCAGGAGTACCCTCAGGCCCAGGCACACACAATGTGCTAAGAGGTCCCAAGTGAGTATGTTCATGAGCCCTGGGGGTGCCAAGGCCAGCGCTGGTCCTAGGTGTGTGGTACCGCAATGGCAATGGCATCTGGTCTGCCGTCTCCGCAGATGAGGGCAGGGACTGGTTGGCAGGACTGAGGTGGAAGTCCACAGCTCACCGCTTCTGGACCTCTCCAAGGTACTGAAGTGAGTGCCTTGTGAGGCTAAGGAGTTGTGCTGGATGCTGAGGCCTGAGAGTTCTGCTGGGCTTCCCCACACCCCCCTCGTGCCTCCTGTGGCGATGATTGGTGCTCCTGATAGTTTGTGATACTTGAAATCAATGGGTGAGATCAGGCCTTGCGGTGACAGCCTTCATCAATTCACTTGCTCTGTGTCTTGGTCTGATTTTCCCTTTCTCCGATTACCAGATGGATTGTTGCCTGCCCTCCTGAGTGCTTCAGACCTGGAATCAGATTGCTGGACCCATAAGGGGGTGGAGGGTGGGGTAGAGGGAGCCACGCTTGCCACTGCCTTTTTGTTGACTTCAGTCCCGGTTATTTCAAACCTTTTAAACTTACAGCCTCATTTACAGCCACAATAAGAAGGGGAAACTGAGGCTGGGTGGATCCTTAGATCTCTCTTCTACATGTGAGTGTGTGAGCATTTGAGACACAGAAGACAACTGATGAGTGAGAGACAGTGTGCGTGGGCACCACTTCCCGGCTAGGGGGTGCGCGGTGGGTGCGGAATGGCTGCAGGCAGCAGTCACGGGTTGGTGTGTGGCCTGCCCAAGGGACAGCGTGTGCCCCATGTTGGTGTGTAGATGTGTGTTTCAGGGGTTGTTGCAGGCGGCCCCCACCAGATCCACTCCCCAGCTCATTTAGGCTCTTCCATTATTCTGACATTTGTGCACATCACGTACCAGCAAGAAGTAATTTACTTAGAAGAAATTAAAAGTTCATTTTAATTGAGCGCACACTGCAGTATGCAAATGCACAGCACATTATGTACACTGATGCAGAGACAAAGCCATCATCAGTGCTTAACCCTCCACGTGCTGGACTCCTCAGCTCCTCGAGGGGCTCCAGGCCTTGGGAGGGCCTTCCTACCCACCAGCAGGAGGAATCAGCAATGCTTAGAGTGCACTGAAATCTCTAGATGGTAAAATTGCCTATGCCCTCGGTCCTGAGGACAAGACTGCAGCCCCAGCCCAATCCAGGCCCAACTCACAGCCTTAATTGATGACGTCTCAACAAGACCCTGGGTTCTGGTGGGGACAGGTACATACAAGCCTACAGTGCCCCAGGATAGGCCCAGTAGCACCTAGCCTGATGCAGGCTACCTATCCTGACGGTTAAGCAAGGTACCAGATCTATGGTGCGGCCTGCTATCTACTGCCAGCTGTCAGAGGAGGCACTGCAGCAACTACCATTCTCCCGGTGTCCAAGCACCTTCCAACAGCCCACAGCAGAGCTGTGAGCAACAGTCCCACTGCTGGCTGGTCTCCTCCTGGAGTTTAAAATCCAGTACACCCCATGTGCCAACGCTAGATGCCTCCATCCACTCACTGCTCTTTAGAACCGCAGCCCAGGAGGTTCGGAGAAGTCAACAGATGCTACGCTTCCTGGAGAGGTTTCAAGAGGTGGTGCTGGAGTCCGGCTCAGCTCCAGAATTCTAGACATTATACTGAAGGTCTCAGGGACACCAGGGAAGAGAGAAGGGCATATGGGGATTTCTGTCGACCCTGTCAAACCTTCCTAGTGGGATTCTTGTCAGGTAAGTGAAAAAGGACCCATAGGGAACAGCCAGCCTCCTTCCAGGGGTAGAGCCTGGATCATGCTTGATCTCTGGGGTCTCCTTGCCTCATCTGTGGATGGGCAATACTTGGCCCCTTGAGACTTCTGTGTAGCACAGCCCAGGTAGCAGGTGGCAGGGATGGGTCTCTGCCTTCCCACAGCTTCCCCTTTGTCCCCTTACTCTCTGGCTCTTCTGTATTGGGTATCAGAGAACACCTGTTCAATGCAGCCAACCTGCCCCAGGACAGAGCAGAAGACCAACTCCCATCTGGCCTCCCTGAAGGAATAGATTGGTAGTGAGCAGGATGCCCACCGGAGCCAAGGCTGCTCCCGGGGATGTTGTTTTCACGTTGGATTTTTGCTACCTGTCAGACCTGGGATTTTTAATGACAGTGAAATGAAGCTGCTTCACAGATGTGAGATGACAGCCAGCTGCAGGAGGCAGACAAATTACCTCCAGACCCAGCCCACAACGCCCACACATCCACACAAAGGAAGCCAGCCTGCCTCACTTGGATGAACAGAAGCGGCAGGGGGCCTGAGCAAGCTGTTCCCGCTTCCCCCAGGGCTCCTGCCCTGCTACAGGGCAGTGCCTGCTCTCCTCTACAATAAGGGCAGCCTGGCTGCAGCCTGCTCACCCTGGCCCACAGAGCTCATACGCACAGGACCCTCAGCTTCCGATCCATTAGTTGTCCATCTCACAAGTCCCTGGTGAACACCTGCTGCAGCAGGAGAAAGAAGGGCTTGTTCTGCCGGAAACCCTAGGGAGTGGGGGTTGGGAGAGAAAAGGAGACCCAGAGGGGAGGGAATCGTCAGGAGGGAGGAGGACCAGAGAGAGAAGGAAGCCGTTTCTCTCAGGGGGCTTGGCTAGGCCTGAGGTGTGGAGTTCTTTTGCCTCCGGTAGAGCTCTGAGACCCTAGGTGGTTGAGAGGCCCATGCAGGGAGCCTGGACCCTGGGCCTGCACTGGCCCTAGAACCTGCATTGGCTGCACACCTGCGACCCTTGGACCTCTATTCTCCACTCCCAAAGGAGGCCTCACCCTTTAGTTCATGTGTGTTGCCTCTTCCTATGCAGGAGGCCCCAGAGAGTCAAGGGAGAAGAGATGAGGCCCTGGGCTCAGGCAAGGTAGACACAGGATTGGGGGTGGTGTCCATCCTTTCCCTCCACCCAACAGAATCGCAGCTGTGACCTCCAAGACGGAACTAGGACCACACCTATTCTCTGGAGTACCTCCCTCCCAGGTGGTAGGAGTTTGCCTCTGCGCCCTCTGGACTCCGGGATGTGACCCAGAAGAATCAGATCTTCATCCTGTAAGACACCTCCCACCCCAACACACTGGAAGAGTGTTCTGCTGACAGCTGTGTCGCTTTGGGTGAGCTCCTGAACCCTGTGCACCTCTTCTTCAGGCGTCACAAGCACACATCTTGCTTAGCTGAGCTTGGGAAACCACAAAAGGCTTGGGCCTGCCTCCAGCCCTCTAGGCCTGTGAGCCCAGCTGAGCCCGGGGCCCTGACTCCTCGCATGGAGACCAAGCGTGTCTTCAACCCTGATCCTGCCTCCTGCATGGTCCTGTCACTGTATGTGATCCCAGCTGCTCCTCACTCACAGCCACTCCATCATGGCCAGCAGTTTCCTGGTTCTAGGCCTCATTTTACCCTTCAGTTATTCTGTCCTGCCCAAAATAGGCTTCTGGGAAAGCTGTCACAGCCCTGCTCCAGAGTGTCCTTATGACTTTTGCTTCCTTGGCCTCAGTCATGCCTCTCAAATCACTATGCCTCCATTCTGGTCACCAAGAGCCTAGCTCTGCAGCCAGATGACAGCGTGCTTGGAGACATCAGTCCCTGTACTAAACGTGTGAGTCGGTTTTTCTGGGCCTTAGTTTCACTGGGCATATGCCAAGTGTCAGGCTCAGTACAGGCCCCTCTGGCCCTCATCCTGGGCCACACTGCAAATGTGTGGACTGAGGGCAGTGAGGAGAAGCCCATGAAGGCCACAGATGGTGAGCAGCTTGCCTCTGTGCCTCTGGACCACTGATATTGTGAGGAGAACTTGGCTCCTTGCTTGAAGTGGCTTCAACGCCGAGGCCAGGAGGGCTCTGTGGGAACTTGAATGGGGTCCTGGCTAGTCCAGAGAGGGCCTCAGCTGGTGTTCATTGTTCCACGTGGCCAAAAGACTTCAGCTATGGCTCTCTAGCGCTTAGACTCTAAGCACCTTGATTTCTGTCCTCAGGCCTTTTGCCTTCTGTCCCCCATGATTGCTCAGGATCCTAGCAGCCTGGCACTTCCTGATGGCCTCAACCTGCCTCCAGCAAAGCCTTCCTGTTCCAAAGAAGCAAGCAGCATGAAGCTCTTATCCAGTACTTAGAGTCCCTACAGCTTGGTCCCCTGAAGTCACAAAGCACAGCAGGCACCGTCATTTCTGCACTGAGGAAAACACAGTCTTAGTGAGAGCCAGAGTTGCCAACAATCTCTGCAGCTTACTGCACTTGCAGCAGACAGGCTCAGGGAGGTCTGCACCATTCTGTCCTGGCCCAACACATGGAAAGCCCCGAGATACTGTGGGGACAAATGGCCCATTCCTCTATGTGTTAGAGTTCCCTTCCCCTCCTTCCTCATACCATCTCCATCATCTGCGGAAGCATCCTTATTCTGCGAGAGCCAAGGCGGGCGCTACCCCTTCCAGGTACTGGACTCTCAGTGGATGCTGGGAGCTATTTGCAGCGCCTCTCTCATATTAGCCATGGTAGCTGGAGAAGGCAGAGCAGCCATAGCTAGCCTGCTCCCAGCACTATACTGGCCCTAGACATGGGACACAGTGAACAATTATGGAACAAATCAGCAAACAGATAAAAAGCAATGGAGTGGCCAAAGGGACCCAGATACCTGGCTTCTAAAGGTTGCACATGAAGATCAGCTAAGGAGGAGTTCTTGGGGTCCTCTGTGGGTCCCCATACTAATATTGAAGTGGCTAGACATGTGGCTGTGCAAAGCCAGGGAAAGCTAGCTGAACCCAGTGTTGAGCTCAGGGGCACCCCTGAGTGGTTCTGTAGAGCCTGGATGGGTTGAGCAGACAGGGTCTTTGGGGAGAGTTAGCTGCATCACCACACACTCCCTCCTGGAGGCTTCAGATGGAGAGTAGAAAGGGTTAAGTCCTCTGTGAGCAACTGCGCGAAGAAAGTGGTAAACAATTTTTCTCTCCCTCGGCTAAATTAATATGCAAATTCCTAAGCCCCCTCCACTGGCGTCCCCTGCCTTGAAATTAGCGAGGTAGAATGCTTGGGCTAATTATGCATTCAAACGAGCAGGCTGCGTTCTTGCGGCGCTAAGAGGGTGCGGAAAATGATTGTGAGAAGGATGGAATTGACATTCCAGCGGGTCCTTCTGGGACATCTGGAAGTGCTCTTGCGTGCACGGCAGATGCAACCAAGCGGTGACCGCCAGCCACCCCCGGTCTGGAGGTGGGTTCAGAGGCCAGGGGCTGCTCTGCACTGATGCTCTGGGGGGAGCAGAGCCGGTGAATAGCCACCAGCTAAGCACCTTTATTCCTGCCCTGGCAAACAAGAGCCTCCCGCTCTGCTGGTGCCACAGCCAGGTCCACAGGGTGCAGGTAGAGCACTGCCAGCAATCTCCCTAACTGTGGAAGGAAGGATGAGGGGTCTCGCAAACCCTTTCCGGTAGAGCCCTGAAGGTCACTGAGGAGCCCTCGCCGTCCCTTCTTGCCTTGGTTTTATGATCAAGGAACCCTGTCTTTGCACGACCTTTCCTTCAGCTCCATCTCAGTGTACTGACTGCTGGTCTTGGCAATACTGACCGCCTGAGCATAGGGCATGGGCTCTTCCCAGCGCTTCCTGACTGCTTTTCTCATGAAGTTTCACAACAGCCTTCGTTTATGTGGAGCCTAGGTACCAATGCTCCGAGAGTGTGAGCATGGCCTTTCCCTTTACGCCTCCCTATCTGCAGAACACTGTTGTCCTGCAATCTCAGCAACAACCATGGGCCCAGGCCCTCAGATCCCCATATTTAAAGATGTGACAGTCAGGAAGCTGGTGGAAAGGATTGACCTGGTTGCCCCTAATCTGCTGGACACAAAGGAGGAAGCTCCTTTCTGGAACCGGAGCCAGGCAGTGTGGGAGGTCCTGGAAGCATTCGGTGATCCAAATCCACTTACACTGCAATCAGCGTCACAGTCATAATGGCCATTATACCTGTCAATCACCACAACCGTTACTATGCCAGCATCACTGTCATCACTCTATCACCATCAGTATCATCATCAACACCATCACCATCATCACCATCATCACAATACCAGCTTTGTACCAGAAGTACAAGTTACATCTTACATTGAATCCTCACACATACCCACTGAATAACAGTTAGGTGTATGTCTTCTGTCTACAGATAGAGCAATTGGCATTGCTAACACCAGAGACCGACCTTGACCCAGGTCTCCCCAGCATCAACATCCCAAACTAAAAAAAAGCTCTATATTTTGCTTCTTCTCATCACTCAGTGCCATGCTTTCAAATTTAGGGATGAGAAACAAAGCAATGGGCATCCCGAGCACAGAGGCTGCTGCTTTCTGCCTGGCGGCAGAGCCAGCGGTGTGCCAAATTCACAGCCTGGGGGATTTGAAACAGTGTGTGTTCTTAGTTATCAAGATAACTAAGAATGATTTTGCAATTACAGATGCCCTTACCTCTGTCAGGATGTGCTCAGGGGGCCAGGCAGCTGGGTTGGGGAGCAAGTTAGACCCAGATGCAGAGTCTTACAATGCAACCAGGTACAGGTACCCTTTCCAAGAGGCAGGCTGTGGTCTCAGGACCTGTAAGCTCCCGCAGACCTTGGAAAGGAATGCAGGCCTACCCTCAACTCCCCTGCCAAAAAGCTGTGTGAGACCAAGCCATGAGGAAGCAAGAGTGACTAGTGGATTGCCACAGAGCACAGCCTCAGAGCCAGAGCTATGTCTGAGCAAATAACCTCCCCTTTCTTACCCTCTGTTTCCCTCTCATACTACTGGTGTGTTAGACAAGATGCTTTTTAGACACTTGCCTGAAGTTCTATGATTCTGAGTCCCGGTTCTTGTTGGCTCATGTACCCACTGGTGCGTCACTCTAGAAGTGTTCACAGGAAGCTTCCAATGTTCAGCATGCATCTCAAAAGTAGACTCATACCTGGGGTCCCCAAGAGAAGATGTGCACTCCAGAATGACCTCCTCACTCACAGAGGAGAAGAGAGGCAAGGACCTGTGCCAAAGCAAGACCAGGGCTAGAAAACATCAGGAGTGCCCTGAGCTCTGAGCAGCACAGACAGATGACTATGCTCTACCTCCCCCACCTGCCATCTTCCCGCCTGTCCAGGGAGAACAGCCAAAATTCCCAAACTCAGAAGGTGCAAGGCAGAAGGCAGCAAGTAGAAGTCATAGACAACCCTCCACCCCGCCCCCACCCCCACTGTTGGGTAGCGACAAGGGGATGGATGGGTGATGTTAAATATTCATCAGATGCAATGAAGTTACTGGAATTGCCCATTAAGATGTAACGTGCAATTTGCAGCTTTCTCCTAACACCCAGGGCAGACACTCATCCGCTGGATGGATGGCGGGCTGTGTAGGAAGACGAATCGCCAGGGAGCTGGTGCATCTCAGAATGATCAATACAGACCGGCAGTTCCAAGCAGCCCAATAGGCGAGCAATAAGTACAAGTAAATAGACAGGCAGATTAATTAGGCCCCTTGTGGGGAGGGGGGAGAGGAAGGCCTGGAGCACAGTCCACAGGCAAGAACACAAGAGAAGGTGTTGTTTTGTGAGGCTGCTACGGTGAGTATTGAGAACTCAGGCTCCCACTAAGACTAGCCCCAGATGTATTTTGACAACAGCTGGCCATGCGGTGACCTCAGTCCTGGAAGGCCAACTATATGTGGCCTAGGTGGAGTCAGTGATTCCTCTGGGCTAGAACCTCCAAAAGGGAAGAGACCCACGGCTTCCTTTCTCACCACCAGGAGCCAGCTTCCTCCCTGGAACACAGAGCTGTGGGAGTCTTGGGGTTCGGGGCGCTTTGTCCCTCTGATGGTGATGCATGGCCCCACTAATTCGCTGCACGAGGCTGTTAATTCTGGCGCAGCTGCTGCAGCCGCCCTCCAGGCGCTCTGTGATGCTGGGCTGTGGAGCTTGCTGCAAATTAACACCATTTGTTCTGCAGAACATGTTTCATTTCTACACGACACGCATAGCTTATTACCTCGCTGGCAGCATGGGGAGAGGCAGCAGGGGCCAGGGAAAGGAGGGAAGATGTGGCCCATACCCTTCTTGACTCCAACCCATTCTTTCAAACCCATTGCCTGTGTGGGGGAAGGGCGTTAGTCCTGGATTCTTGTCAGTGAACTTGGAAAGGCTGGGTATCCCTGTGGGGAGGTCCTGGGGAAGGGAGGCGGCTGCTCCAGTTCCTGGTGGCTGGTCCCCAAAAGGAGGCCAGGGCTCCAGGTAAGGGCTGTAGCCTCCTGAGTCCTCGCTCTGGCCCCAGGCAGCTCTGTGGCCTCAGGGAAGCATCGTGACCTCTCTGAGCTGCTTCTTCCTTAACTGTGGAACCATCTACTGAACTAGGAGGTCCACCAGCACAGCTCCTAGCTCCGCCGTCCACAGCCTGCTGATTTCCTACTTTGCTGTGGTTAGAGACAGTCTGGAAATGAAAACTGAGTTTTCATTCAACCTACTGTGGCTGTCAATCATGAGCAGGAGCTCCAGGGTCTCACAGTCCCCACAGAGGTGGCTCACGACATTTGTTACCCCTTGGTAAAAGATCTAGGTCTGGTTTTGCCTCCCTGCTACCCAGGGAGCTGTGGCAATCCCACTGGGATGGTAGGGAAGTCTTGGAGAAGGCCTACTCAGGCCTTTTCTTTCTCCACTGACTCAGGTCTGAAGACCCTTTCCAAGGGACTGTGTCTGAGCCCTTCCGTTCTTCCTTAAACTTCCCCAGTCACTGCTCGCAGACCTGCTTCCGTATCTGTCACCCTTACCCTTGTTGAACTCAGCCCTTTCCCTGTCTTTGCCCCACTTTGCAGGTCCCCAGCACAGTAGTGCCCTGAGGATCGCAGGACAGCACTCTGTTCTACCCACAGGACAGACAGACAGACAGCCTCGCAGCTTATCAAGGGAAGGCCCACAGGGCCAAGATCCATACTCTAAAAGCCAGGAATCATGTTGTTGGGGACTCCCGGGTCCTCTTTACTATGACATGAGCAGCCCCTTGGGTCCATCTTTTGTGAGAGTAGTTGGACTGGAAACTCCTGTGGCCCCAAGTATGTTCTGGTCCCACATAAGGGTGTCCCCGGGGAAGGGGTGAAAGGATGGGATTGTCTGAACCCTCAGTGGTCAACATCAGTGGAAGGATGAGCCCGTCACCACCAGCTGCTGTCTTGAAGGGTGGGATTTGGGCAGCCACTGAGCCCAGGCTCACTCTCTGTTTGTACTGGGATCACCACTACATGCATAGGGGAACCTGACCCATGCCTATTGGTCCTGAGCCATGCTCTCAGCACCTAACTCTTCCTGTGGCCTCTCTCCCCCAATCTCACCCACCTCTGCCTATGCAGAACCACGATCAGAGAATCCTATCAAGGGACAAAACCAGACAAATCCAGAAATGTTAAAGCCGAGGGAAGCACCACACTGTCCCCCTACCTTCATTTAATGGTCCAGGAGCAAGAGCTGGCAGAGCCTTTACTTTGTGTGGGAACCTAAACATTCAGTAAAGGGGTTCAGACCCTGAGCATGACGTTTGATAGGGAGTTCCTGGAGCTGCTGCCCACTTGAGATGCCTACGGAACAACAACCATCCTCTGGTGAAAAGTCCTTCGAGAAGGGTGCTCCCCATAGACTTGAGAGCCCTGTAACTGGTGAATTTCGGTGTGCCATTAGTGAGGTTGGAGTAAATGGGGGAGGCATCCAGGTCTCATATCTCAGCACAGGTACCAGGGTCAAGCCTAGGAGTGTGGAGACATAGCCAAGGGGAGGAGTGAGGGAGCATGAGATCCAGGAAGGCCAAACTCAGAGCTGTTTGGATGTTCCCAGGGCATAGAGTAGACTAAGAATCCAACTCACCAGCAGAGTGACAAGCCAGAGTTCCACCTGGCAGAGAGTTCCTGTGTAGCCGATCCTGAAAGCTGAAGCTCTGGATTTAGGAGGGAGTCAGGTCCAGGTCCTGACAGGGCAGCTTAGCACAAAGGTGGATGAACAAGGGGCTGTTTCCACCTGCTCTGGCCATTGACTTTGAAAGAAGGGCCACAAACTGGCGGCAGCAACCTGCCCCAATCTAAGGCTGGTACCAGTACCTGACCCACATATGCCAATAATTTAAACTTGTCTGTAGGAAGTGACTAGCCCCAGTCTGTGGCCTCCTATAGGCATAGCTAGCAGTGGCCCTGAGCTGCTTTCATCCACCATATTTCCAGACCTGGGGGTACAACTCTCCATTGAATGCAGTAGCTAGACTTTCTAGGGGGCTTTTGAGGACTGCAGGGGGGTGACACACGGAAGGCACAGGGGGTCTCTTGCTCCAGCCACAGAGCCTGCACCCGGGAATCTTATTTTTATCTCAGAGGAGTCCATGGATGGAGGTGAGCGATCAGGCTGGTCAGCCACTCAGTAAGAGGAATATGGGTGGGCCACAGGTGCTTGTTAGTGTGGAACAATGGAAGACAGGGGCAGCCCATCCTCCCTGGACTTGCAGGGTCGAGTAGGGTGCTCTTTGAGGGTATCTATGTCCCACTGGGTAGCTTAGCCCGTGCAGAATGGTCTCTTCAGCTCTCCAGAACCAAGACCATGTTGATATGCTTAGATGCTGAACCCGGGCCCTGGGAGGGCATGTGTGGAGGCAGAGTGCTTCCCCGGGGTAGGATGAAGGGAACCCTGACCCTTCTCAGGACAAGGGGTGGATTTGGTCTAGAGCCGTGGGATGCTCCTAGTAAGTACCTGCTCACCCTCAACATCGGGGGAGCTAGCTGCCTGGCTCCTGGTGTCGGGGAAGCTGCAGAAGGTTTTCATGTCAAGAGGCAGAACGGCTGCATGAATATTTCATTAGGGAGCAGCGCGCGGCCAGGAACATCTGGTGGCGTCCCCAGGGAGCTGGGCCAGCACAGAAAGCAGGCACTGTGAAATTTGGGAGGCAGAGGAGGAGGAGGAAGGAGCTGGGAGGCAGGTGGGCTGCCAACCTCTCTGCCTGCCTCCTGATCCTCAGGCACTGAAGAGCCCAGGACAAAGGGCACGTGGGTATGGAGCTCTTACACATCCCTCAGAGGACCCCTGGCCCTGCCCCAACCCTCTATCAACATCAACAAAAGACCTGCCCAGCACGGGGCAATCAACCCCCTGGACCTACCTCTAGGCTAGGCCACAGCAATTAGGGAGTTCCATACAGGTGACAAGCTAATATTCTCCATGGGCAGAGATGTCAGAGGCAGGAATATTACCTATACTGGCCTGGAGTTAGGTGGCAGACCCAGGGAGTACCCAGGGTCTCTCTTCTCTTAAGTATGTTTCTGTTGTGGACTAAAGCTGTTATAAGGGCCACAGGACCACAGTGGACAGCTAGGACCACCTGAATACTCCTGGGCACTCAGACCAGGGAATCTGAGCCAGGCCAGTGTGTTCCCTTGCCTCAGGGACATCAGACCAACGATGACTTTCCCAGCCGAACCTAGACTCCCCTGGGCCAAGTCTACGTAGCCAGTTTTAGCTCCTCCTGACTTCCACCCATCCCACACACACCTGATCCCCAAAGGCAGACAGGGTCTACTTAGACCGAGGCCAACCAAACAGGTCCTTGTCATTAACTGAGCCCAGATAGAGCTTAGACTGGATTAGCACCAATGCCACAGCGTTTGCTTCTGAGAGTCCTAGGCTCCAGGGGGATGGATGGTTGGAGTTAGGAAGCCTGACTGGGATCCCCTTTGAGTCCTTGCCCTGAGAATACAGGTTGGTCATCTTGCTTCCTTCCTGCTGAGACCCATCCCTTTGGTCCTGTGTGTGGCAGTGACCACAGCAGGTCTGGGCCTTTTCACCTTGATTTTTCCAGATGCCCAGTGGGCCTGTGCCTACTCATCGCCAGCCCTAGCCATGCCAGGAACTAGCCCATCCCAGGATTTTCAAAGGGAGCTCTCTCTTCTTAAAGCTTTAGCCACAGTCTATCTAAGGCTGGAGCCCACTGTAGCAGCGCCTCCCTATGCTGTAAGAAGAGGCCTCTGGTTGGTTAAGCAGTGCTTATGCCTGGTTGGTTGCTATGGGACATCTACGGCTTAGCCTTTGCTGGGCCCTGAGTCTCCCCTGGAAACCCTCCATTCTTCCCAACTGCCTGTTCCAGTCCTTGTGCCTCTCAGTTTGGAAACCTGCTCCTTCATGTCTTTTCCTGGAGCACCCCCTCCCCACTCAGCTGGGCTCTAGACATGCGACCTGACTCTTCGGGGAAGCTGGGCACCACAGAGCCTGCACTGTAGTTAATGTTTTTGCTTACCTGAGTGCCCTAGACCTCTGAGAATGACACCCTCCTGAGATTAGAGTGACTTCCAAGAGCACTACGCTGGAACAGAGTGGCCCACATGCCAATATGGTCCCACTGTCCCTCTTGCTATCCCACCAGCCTGAGGCGTGAACCCCAGAACCCCATGCCAGCCTCTCTTGGAGAAGGAAAGGAAGGGAAAGGAAAAACGGGAAGAAAAAGGAGAGAAGCAGATTTCCATGTTTGCCTGGGACCTCACTTAAGGAAGGGCACCTGGGCACAAGGGAAGCACCCATAGCTTTGCCTGATTCACACTGGCCACCTGGGACCACCCATGCCATACCAGATGGAATGTCCCCATCCCCTCAGCCCCACCCTCTCTGACCAACCTATGACCACTAGGAAGGGGGCGGGCTTTGTTCTTGGAACTGTTAGGGAAGCTTAGCTACACACTCCTCCCCTCTGGAGCCCACCCCACCCGTGCCCTCAGCAGCTGGCTCCTTGGCACTGGCACCCGGATCCCTTAGACAGCACATTTGGCTTCAGTCCCATTGATCTGCACACAGGCACTGAGGTGCCAAGCCTGGCTGTGGGCAAGGATGGGGGCTCTGGAAAGACTGAAGGAGTAGGGTGAATTTCTCTGGATGCTCTGGGACCCTCCGGCGTAGCCCCAGTCCATCCCGGCCAGCCTGCAAAGGGAAACAGATCTATCCCTTCAAGGTCAGAAGACCTGGCATAGCCAGGGTAGAAAGGACCATCCCTGGGAGTCCCGACATCGATGGAGACGATGCAGCCGTGAGACCACCACGGGGCGCGGCTGCTGTATTCACAGCTCCAGATGGCCCACCCAGGCCAACCCACCCCACATCTTTAGAATGCCAGTGAAGCACACATGGGCAAGCGGCGGGCACCGAGACATGTTAAGGGACCCGGAGGTTATGTAGAGATGGTCTGGACACGCGGCAGCCAGACTCCCTCAGATCTGGCCCTCTCTGGAAGCTGCCATGCCAAGGGATCCGGATGGGTCCCAACACAGTTACCAGGTGGCTATACTTCAGCGAGCCCCACCCCGCTCTTACCTGTTCCGTGCTGGCCTTGCCTACATCCGCCTGCTCCCAGGCTAGTCCTCTGCAGCAGCGCTGCCAACTGTCTTCTGCCTCCTAACATGGGCTGCCAGCGATCTGCTGTGGGTTTTGTTCGTGGGGTCTGGCCTCATTCAGCCGCTGGCGCTCGAGATGGCAAGCGTCCATCTTCCTCCACACCCATCCCTCACCTCTGCAGCCTTCTCGTGCCACCATGTGTCCCCCACGGTGCCTGCTCTGAGGGAGTTGGCACGGACAGAACCGGGCCCGCCTCTGCAGCTGAGGAAAGCCATGCTTCTTTTTTCTGTGTTTTAAACACACACACACATACTCTCCTTCTCTCTCACACTCACACACATGCCAAGCCCCCCACCCCCGACAACTCGCATCCCTTCTGTCAGGAACAGACCGAGCCAAGAAAGCCCCTGGCAGGCAGGGGCAGAGTGGAGGGGCTTCACATAGCTGGTGTAAACCCAGCCTCATGGTTCCGTCCCTTCCTGGCCCCAACGCGCTGCCTCTTACGTAAAGCATCAGGAAGGAATCAAAAGGAAACGCAAATCCATGTCACATTTTGGAGCCTCCTGATTGGGCACACCTTTTAACTGGCTTGGTCCTTCCAAGCATGCCCTACACTCGGCCAGCCTGGACCCATCTAACCATCCATCTCCCTCATCATTGTCTCATACAACTGGACACCCCGTCTGGCCTGTGCTGCAGGGGCCACATTCATCCCCTGGTGCCCATTCCTGGAAGGGTATTGAGATTTTGAAAGCAATTCTGGAGCACACGCTCAGGACTCCAGTGTGGCCTGCTGGCTGGCCAAGAGTCTGGTAGCTACAGGACAGGGATTTCTGGGTGTTTTGGGTGCACCTTCAGATCCTGACCTGAGCCAGGGGAGGCCAGGAGCAGTCCCTAGAGGACATGAGAGCCAGGGCCAGGTTGGGGGCAGAAGACGGAAAAAGAGGAAGGTGGTCAGGCCTCCAGCTGGCTGCCCCCGGGCACCAAGGCCCTCCGTGCCACCCACCTGCTCCATGGCATTTGTTTTCTCTGTTGTGGGTGAAGACTTCAGCCTCGTACACCCACTGGAACATGCTTCTGACAGATGTGGCGGAGCCTGTGCGGAGACTCAGGATGTGTGGCTTCTACGATGAAAGGCAGACTCTGGGGTCACATGGTAGTCATTGCTGGCCTGTCTCCCTCCCTCCTTAGAACTGATCTGGAGCCTGGTATTGGAACCAGTCAGAAGAGTTGCTCTCTCTGAGAAGGGAATAAGGGGAGCTGGACTCTGTCACTTCTGAGTGACTTCCCAACCATGGCTACCCCTTCTTGCCTTGACCCGTGCTCAGACAGATCGCCTGTGTAGTAAGAACAAAGGCAGGAAGAATGCACATAGCAGCAGCCCAGGTAGGCTGTGTGAGGCCAGCTTACAAACAGCACCTTCTCTTGGTCTACTACACACACACATACACACATATACACACACACACACCATCTTCTCCAAGCCTTGGCCATCATGGCATGCATGTCTGTTTTGACCAGGCTGGCTCTGGGTCAAAGGTCATCCCAGGCTCTTTCACTTGAGACCAGTCTATACCTGGTTTTCTGGCCTTTTGCATTTTCAGGCATTGTGTTCTTAGGGGTTTTTTTGGGGGGAGGGTTAAGTTTTTGTCCTTCATTCATTATACTCATTGACTTAAACTTACTCCAAACACCCCTGAAACATCCCCAATAAAAAGGATTAGGAACTATCTCCTCCTGGTTCACAACCACATCCCAAGCCTTAAGTTTAGCAACGGGTGCTCTAATCCAAGTAGGTGTCACTCTCCAATCTTTCCAATATATGCCTACAAGCTCCCCAAGACCCTCAGCTACCTGTAGCTCTCCCTTTCCTCTGACCTCTGACAGTGGGGCAGTCAGGACCCAACCCTAGCAGCTGGGCAGCCTATGGAGTATGTGTATCTTCCCTGGGTGTCTGCCCTCCAGCGAGAATGATGTGTGCATTCAGAACTGAATGGAAAACACTTCCCCATGATCTCCTGCCTTGCTTCACGGTGTTGACAGTACCTGTTCCTTTGAATAACAGGAAGAAGACTAAGCAGCCTCTGTAGTTGGAACTGTGACTGAATATGCATGTCCCGGGCAGGGTTGGGGATTCAACTGTTAAAGTGGAACACAAGACATTTAAGCAGACCTAGGCTGAGCTTGCTGAGGTGGTGGTAGGGTCAGACAGATGTTACCCCAAGGTGTCACCCTCCAGATGTCACATGCTAAGTGTGAGGGGCTAGGACACAGACTGGGGTACACCTGCCATCTCCAGGAGGAGGTATTACAGGTTCAGCCTTGAGCCCGGAGCTCAGGAGACAGAAGAAAGGCGGGCTTCCTGCCTTAGAAGAGGGGTCCAGACTTCAGGGTAGGAACTCCAGGAGGCCATCTCTCTGCCTTTGGAGACCCCCCTGTCCAAGGTCCCCAGACTGACATGGCCATCACTCCTATGATCCTCAATGGGCTGCAAAGCCTGGAGCATCTAGAGTTGGCACCCAGCAGCTTCCAGAGCTTGACATGGGTGTTCTCTGGGCAAGGGGGATGAAAGAAAGGACCTGGCTGTGTCTCTACTGTGTCCTTGATCATTCACGGCGCGGAGTTGCTCCTAAGCCAGGACCAGCATAGCTCCCAGAAAAGTAACCAACGTAGTGGACACTAGTGCAGGTTAGTGGAGGAGAGAGGGCCCACCTCTGAGCTTGGTGGCCATTCCAGCCTCTGCCACTGCTATGGCAGATACTATGACCAGAAACAGCTTAGAGAAACTGGCTTATTGCACTTAGTTCACTCACAGGTCCATCTCTGGGAGAAGTCAGGACAGGAAATGTGGAAAACGCTGCTCACTGCCTCAGTCCGTGGCTTGCTCCCAGGCTCATGCTTGACTAGCTCTTTTTATTCCCGCCCAGGGAATGGCTCTGCCTACAGTGGAATGGGCCCTCCTACCTTATTTCCTCACAGACATGTCCACGAGCCAGCTTAATCAAGTTTCTCAAATTGAAGCTTCAGCTCTCAGAAGACTCTAGACAAAGTTGACAACTGATGCTAACTAGGACAGTGGTGGGTAGGAGGCAGGTCACTGAACCCCATAAGCATCCAAGTGGCCTTAGGTCTGACATGGATCTTTGCCGGGATCAAGGCTTGTGCCTTGTTCATTTATTCACGTGTTTGTTTCATTACCTCCAACGTAGGCCTGTGGACTTGCTTCCTGAAGATAGCTTTCTAAAAGGAGCCACAGGTGGCTCAGTGTGCCGGCAACCCGTAAGTGTGATTGATGAATGTGATTCACGCGTGTGAGCCACGTGGGACCCACAGATTCGGCCTGCATGCCTTCTGCCATGCTCCTTTATGAAAATGGCTGTTCCCTTTGTTACCCCATTTGTCACACACACCTCCAACAAGCAAAATGGGCAGGTGTGGGATTAGCAGGGTTAACTTCTAGATCTAGTAAGTTCAGTGTGTCTCAGTGTCCAGCTATCAAGCTGTGGCCAGTTGGGTTCCCTCCTTACTCTTAAATTACCCTGCTTAATCTCCCACTCCCTTTCTTCCTGGCCTTTGTTACTTTGTTATTGATTTATGAGGATTTGTCGTGCCCGGCAGGCTAGCTGTGTCTGCAATTGACGGAGATTGGTATAGATCCCTAAAAGAACCATTGACCCTCAACAGCCAGGAGAAGTAAGGGGGCCTCTCTCCCCACTAACCTCTCTTCTGCATAGGGTTGGGAGGTTAGAAGGAGGTTGAGGCCTGAACAACCTAAAGTAGAGTTTTAAAAACAAGCATTGAAGAAATCTTGGATGGCAACATACTTTAAATGAAAGGTCCTCCGGGGCATGAGGCAGGCCTGTCATCTCAACCACTCAGGACAACGAAGCAGGGGGATAGAGTTTAAGGCCAGCTTAGACTATGGAGTGAGGATAAATCCAGCCTGGGCAACTTCTCCAGACCCTCTCTTGAAATTAAAAAAGTAAAAAAGACAGTCCTGGTTAGTTTTTTGTCAACCTGAAAGAAGCCTAAGGTCATATGGGAAGAGGGAGGCCTCAACAGAGAAAAGGCTTTCACCAGGCTGACCTGCAGAGAAGTTGTAAAGCCTTTTCCTGATGAATAATTGATATGGGTGGTGCTGCCCCTGGGCAGGCGGTTCCGGGTTGTATAAGAAGACAGGATGAGTGAGCTGTGGGAAGCAAGGGAGGAAGCAGTGTTCCTCCATAGCCCCTGCTTCCCTTCTTGACTTCAGGTTTCTGCCTTGGGTTTCTACCCGGGCTTCCTTCATAATGGATTACAAAGGTAAGCAGAGATAAACGTTTTTCTTCCCCAAGTTGCTTTTAGTTGTGGTGTTTATCACATGAATAGAAGGCAAACTAGGAAAGGACTGAGTGATAAAATACTTTCCCTGCATACATGAAGCCCTGGTCCCAGCTCTCCCATGGCAAGGGGAAGAGGTAGAGGAAGAGGAAAACGTGGAGAGAAAGGAGGCGGGGTGAGGGAATATCTCCCACAAAATTCCATTTCTGGCATCTGCTGCCTGCTGTGGCTTCGGTTTCTACAAGGTGGGCTCTCTGGTGTCCTTGCTGGAAATGGGATTGCTTTGGTTTTGAAGCCAGGCTCCATGTCTTTATAAATGCCTTGGGAATCAGTTCTCTTTGATTATTATGAAGAATTTAATTGTCAAATTTCCTGAGCCTGGTATCCAATTTGGAGTATTGTTTAAATGGATATTTCCATGTATTGGTTTGTTTCCATTTTATACTATTTTAAGTGACTTATTGTTGCATTTCAACAATCCCCAGAAGCTATTGGAGGAGGCCTGGGCACATGCCCTCACGATTTGGAAAGTCTCCCCTGTGTCATGTCCCTGGGTCCTCTGGGTCATTCTAAGAAGTGCTGGCCTAGTTCACTGCTGACTGCCACTTCATCAAGAACTCCCCCAACATCTTTCGTCGTTACTTTCTACTGTAGTTGATTTTTCCTGCCTTACCTTTATTTATTATTTTTGCTCTTGGCTTGGTTTCCATTTTGATACCCCACATACGCATATCCCTTCCTCATATGACAAAGTTACTGTGTGGGCTACAGCTTTTGGCAGTCTGTATTAGACATAAATCTAGTTGCCTGTGTTTTCCTTCTAGATAGCTTGTAATTAAAGTATTTGTCTCCTGCTGGGTGATGATGCCACAAGCCTTTAATCCCACCACTCAGGAGGCAGAGGCAGGTGGATCTCGGTGAGTCAAGACCAGCCTGGTCTACAGAGCAAGTTCCAGAACAGCCAGGTCTACACAGAGCAACTCTGTCTTAAAAAAAAAAAGTACTGAGCTGGGTGGCAGTGATGCACACCTTAATCCCAGCACTCGGGAGGCAGAGGCAGGTGGATCTCCGTGAGTTTGAGGCCAACCTGGTCTACACAGTGGGTTCCAGGACAGCCAGGGCTATACAGAGAAACCCTGTCTCAAAAAACAAAATGAAAAGGTATTTGTTTCCCTTTTATTAAAATAGTGAACCAGATTGTGGGTTTCTTTACAAATTAGGGATGTATTAGGCTTTTAACCATTGCTTTTAGTGTGTTGGGGTCAGAGAAATTGATTGAGGCACTTCCGACCATTCAGGTTGTTTCCCAGGGCATGAGTCCTCTACCATTCTTACTGGGGAAGTCCTGGGCACACCAGGCTAGGGCATCCCACCCTGCTTTGGGGTTTTTCTCCAAAACTTCCAAAGCCACCTAAAATTCGAATAGTTGTAGAGCTTGCTGCAAGGGAATTTGAAAAGAAGGTGTTTCCTGAAAGGATGGTGCAAAGTTTAAATTTGGACCCACTTAGTTAACTTAATGAACAATAGTTCTCGGTTCCTCTAAAAATTTTTTTCACTGATTTGTTTAGTCAAAGCTTGAGAGAAGCATGTAAATGTTTGTCACCTCTGATCCCGAGATCATTAATTTTGTCCACAACTTTTTGAAGACATTTAGCTTTATATGTGTATTTCAGTGTGACAGTTGTTCTTTTAGGAGATCATTACTATAAAACTGATGAGCTTCTGCAGACACGAAAAGGCAACAAAAGAACATCACAGTCAATATCCCTCCCACACATTCCAGAACTGGGGAGGGTAAGTGGATTACCCTAGAGCACAAAATACCAAGTCTCCACCAAAATGAAAGGGGCTATCCGCAGACTACAACCACCCGGGAGGTGGAATTGTTCAACTCTGGAGCCCTGACAAAGAAATCTCCAGTCCCTGCAATGTTCTGTCAAGCACCCTGGGAACCCGGAACTCCGGTCCCCCTCAAACTCTCCTAGAAAATTCAAATGGAGGGAGCAATTTCTGACAGACATCCAGTGACTAAAGCCAATGGCAATCCCAAACAGCCTCAAGTGGGTGCCTCTCTTCATTCTGTTACACCATTAACCCACATCAAAACCAACAAACTTGTAGGAGAGTCCTCGGGAACTGGTGTGGGCGGTGGGAAAGCAACACAGAGACCTTGCCTCAAACAAGATGGAAGACAAGGACTGACACCCACGTGGTGTCTGACACGTGAGGCTGTTCTCTGACCCCTGTACACCTGCCACAGTGTGGCATTTACACACAGAAATGTGAGTGTGCTTGTACACACAGAGAGACGGGAGCGAGGGAGAGAGACACAGAGGACTCACGGGTTAGTATGCATCTGGATAGGAGAAATAGATGGATAGTGGCTTACTTAGCATTACCAGTACTGTGATGAAGCACCATGACCAAAGCAACTTGGGAGGAAAGGGTTGATTTGGCTTATGCTTCCAGTCTTAGCTATGCAGAGACTCAGAGATAAAGCCAGCTGTGGGAAGTCAGCCCCCTACACACACACACACACACACACACACACACACACACACGCCCCTACTTGAGCTTTCCCATGGGTGCCCTGGAGACCTGTTTCTGAAGGTTGTACCCTGCTCCCCTTAGAGGCATGAAGAAAGAAGCCACCATGGACACAGTCTGAAGGAAGTTGAGGAAGATGTGGAGACCGGGTTTGCGATGAGCAGCTTGGGAAGGACTCCATATGTCACCCATTTCTCCTGCTTCCTCCTGTGTTGTTATAAAGGGATGTAAAAGGACTTTCTGTGCTTCTTTAAACATCAAAGGTGCACAGACAACGATCCTGGTGAGGAGCAGCTGCTGTGTACACGTCAGATCTGCAGAGCCAAGCCATGCCCCACCCAGCCATGATGCCTGATGCCTCCATATTCCCAGCACAGCAGGGAGTCCCTGGACAGGCCTCCAGAGTGTAGCTGGACATCTCCTCCCTTCAGGAGCTCTGGAATTCTCTGTGATGTGCCTCCATTCAGGATCCCTCGCCTCTGTAAGCTGTCTCTGCCCACAGAAAATGCTGGACAACCACCGGCATGGCTGTGCAGCTATGGCGGAGTCTGTAGCCCTGGGCATGCTACCTGGCAGCACTAGGCATTGCTTCACTATAGGCCTGGGGTCACCACTGTCCCCCTGGCACCTCAATGTTGGTGCTTTACCATTCGAGAAAGCCCAGGTGACACTTGGGGAAGTGTTTAAGAGATGAAGAAATACTCTGCTATTTAAAAAACTGTGAAGTAAATCACATTTCTGATGCAGCACCTCTAGAGAAGCCCCAACTTTCTTGACCCTTGACCAAGATTTTGACTTTCACCATTCAGCATGTCCTTTCAGGGGCCCAGAGTGCACAGATGCCCCAGCTCAAGGAGATCGTGTGTGTGTGTGTGTGTGTGTGTGTGTTTAAAGTCTGTTCTTGGAGAGAATGGGTTGGGGCCATAAAGGCCGCTGTTCTCGGGGGGCTCCATGGCCGGAGTCACAGAGCCGGGGACAATGGTGATGCCCGTGGCTTGTGCTGGCTGCTGCCCCTTGCTGGATGCTTCTCATCATCAGAGCCATGTAGGTGCAGGGCTGGGAGAGATGGCAGTGGGTGGAGCAGAGTCTTCAAGGGGACTTCAGAATGGCCTCAGGGCTCCTGAAGGCAGGAAAGCAGGAGGTGCTGGGCACAGCAGACAGAGTCCATCAGTGGCAGAGTACTCTGCTGGGTCTGAGTGGAGGTTTGGGCTTGGCAGGTGGCAGAGGGAGGGGCTACCCAGGAGGCTCCTGCAGATGGACACCTAAGGGTGTTCATAGGGTACAAAGTATGAAAGCTGCTAGATTTCAAATGTCCCCATGAAAATGGAGGGTCCCGTTACTGTTCCTGAGCTTGTCTGGAGACATCTAAAGTCATCTCTGGCTTGTCCCTCAAGCTAGATGTGTTAGAAAGAACGGAGGGGATATTCCTGGCTTCAAGCCACTCCTAGCCATGGACTTCCCCCAAACCCAAGCTGATCTCACTAACCAAGAAGTCTCCAGACTGAGCAGGACCCTGGCCTTAAAGGGACAGGTTCCCTCACATGATGGAGTTCCAGGCATGTCCCTCTCTTTGTGGACCAACCCTCAGGTCATCGAGAAGACCAAGAATGGCCCAGCTCTAGGGTCTCTTCTCCCCTCTTTCCCAGAAGTAACCCCTGTTCAGAGAAGCTCCTCTTAGAAGATGCTGACCTGGATTCTGAGGTCATATGGCACCTCTCCCAAGAATCACACTCCTGACCAAGTGTCAGTGTACCCCCGAGCCTCCCAGGACACAGGCGGGATTGGGCTGGAGGCAGCAGGAGCTGGCAGCTTGTGGAAATGTGCACAGCTGGAGGCAGTATCCTCCGTGCTCTTGCCTCAAGCTCTTCTTTCTGTGTCATGGGCAGCGGGGTCTCTGCCGGTCTCCCCAGAGGCCACTCTTTGAAAAGAGAGTGTTAGCTCCTGAACCCTGTTTGGGGCTTGGAGGCAACCATAGAACCCCCACAGAAGACCAGAAATGTGGCTGAAAGACAAACTGAAGTAGATAGGACTATGGCCCGCGGGTGTGGTCCAGCCAGGCCAGGCCAAGGAAGGATACCAGGAGGACCCAGGGATGTGGCTTGGGGACCATGAGCTGAGCTTGGTGAGAGCTGCCCTTCTGTCCTGTATGCCCTGCCCACCCATCCTGCATCATGTGACTACAGAAAGCCATGTGGCAGGAGAGACCCAGGTCATCCAGGGCCAGTCTACAGGAAGGGGTCATCCATCAGCCCAGAGTCTGACCCAGGTGTCCGGTCGGGGGTTGAGGGGGGGATGGAGACAGGCCCTGAGCTTGGCCCAGA
>CM053744.1:57340603-57475020 GCA_028658305.1 Pachyuromys duprasi
GAGAAGAATTGATGTCTATCAGATCAGGCATGTCTGTGAGGCATTTTCTTGATTAATAACTGATGTTGGAGGGCTCAGTCCATCCTGATGCCATCCTTGGGCTGGCGGGGGCCGGCTATATGAGGAAAGCAGACTGAGCGAGCCAGCAAGCAGCACTCTCCCATCATCCCTGCTTCAGCTTCTGCCTCCAGCTTCCTCCTGCCCTGAGTCCCATCACCAACTTCCCTCGATGATGCACTACGACAGAGGTGTAAGCCAGTCCACCCTTCCTTCCCCTAAGCTGCTTTTTGGCCATGGTATTTATCACGGCAACAGAAAGCAAAGTAGGGCACCCTTAGTCATGCTGTGGGGCTCCATGTGCCAGGCAGGATGTGAAGAGTTGAGTGGGGGAGTTTTGTGTGGCTCCCACAGCTGTTGGCACCAAGCAGTAAGACAGTGCATGATAACAGTTTACTCACCTTATCCTATCTAGGGGTAATGCCACAGTGGATGTGGGCCTTACCTAGCTATCATCCCTTGCCCATCATATTTCCTGTAAGCTTTCCTTCCTCCTATCCCCAAGGCCATGTCCTCTTGGGCCTGAGCTTTGTGGTTTGCGAGGCACAAGGCGCTGGATCCGGCAGGCTTCCCATGGGCATTGCCTCCTGTTCAGGGCAGTTGTGTCTTGGAAGCCACACTGTATAGGAAAGACCCTGAGAAGTACAATAAAGGAGACTGAGGCACAGAAGGGTTCGGTGGAGTGTGTGGAGGGCACACGAGGGCAATGCCTTCTGCACCACAGATAGACTGGCACCAAGCCACTACAGAATGCCCAGAGCCACAAGCCCAGGGAGTTCAGCTGTCAGTGATTCTACCCAGACGCCATACTGCACACAGCAGGCAGGCTCTGGGGAGCATTTAAATCAGAAGCACGGAGGTCAGAGAAGGTTCCCAGGAATGGCTGGGTGGGGAGAAGAGGAGGAGGAACAGTCAGCCTCCTCTAGAAGAGCCTCCTCTAGAAGGTAGATGACCTAGTATGAAAGGTGCAAAAGGTCCCAAGCCAACCCTGGCATAGCCCACACCTGCTCAGATCTGGCCACAGTCACAGACGGCAAAGGCAACCGGTGAGGGGACTGAATACGGAGCAGGCCGGTGAATCACCAATAGGTGGTGATAACTGACGACTGTCATTTCAGGAGCACCTGCAGATGACACGCCAGGAAGTTCCACCCAGTTGGCTAAACGGGGCAGCCTGACGCTAGGTCCTCCTCTGGAGGCAGATGATGGTGCCATAGGCACGGGGCTGTGAGAGGGTGAATGAGAACAGCAGGTGACGCTCAAGCCAGGGCCTGGGGAGAACAGCAAATGAGGCTGTTCTGAAGGCTCCACTCTCAGCCTGGATGGCCCGCCAACCCAAGCCCAGACCCACCACGTGCTGAGTGTTTCCAACCGGGGCTCTGCCTTCTGCTCTGTGTGGCTCTCTCCTCAGGTCTAGAGTGTTGAGAATGGCCCAAGCTGACGAACACACATGCAGATGAGTACCTGCAGCTGTGGCAGGTAGCAGTGTGTGGGTTGGCCCACATCTGCTTCAATAGTGAGGTTGAAGACAACTTGACAAGATCTTCTAAAAAATTACTCATTGTTTATGCTTTCCTCTCATGATTCTTTGTTGGGGATTTATTTATCCTGAGGAAGTGAATATGGCTGAACACTGGGATTTGTTGGCAAGGAAGCTGAATATCCATGATTTATGTTGCTGAAGGCAGGCAGCATGTAGCCATCCACCCAGGGGACGGAGGAGCCCAGTGGCCTGCTACCATGACAAGCCGAGATGAGTGCTCCTTGAGCAGAAGAGAGGGCCCAGCCTCTGACTGAGATGCCGCAGCTGAAGCAGATATAGCATGACTCCTGTGCTCACACTGAGCACACCTTTATGTTGCCAGCAGCCCGGGTCCATGGTGAGGTAGATGCAGATGAATGTGCCCATTTGATAATGTGTATAAGAGTATGTGCACTGCGGGTATTTATTTCTATGGGCATGTGGATGTGAGTATATATGTTTACATGTGGATGTGTGCATGAATTCATGAGTCCACAGACTAGTCTGTATGTCTTTGTCTATGGCATTGTGCGCACACATACAGAGGCATACAGGTGTGCACTTGTTCATTGACTGTGCGCTTGTACATGTGTAGGAGTATATACATACATGCAAGTGTCTGCTCCTGTGTATGTGTGTGTCCGTGTCTGTGTGTGCCTGTGTGTCTGTATCTATGTCTGTGTATGACTGTGTTTGTGTGTGTGTGCGGACATGCATATGTGTGTGAGCCATAGTGTAGAGGACACATAAGACCTTCAGTTCTCAGCTTCCTTGAGATGCCCATGGCCCTCAGCTTCTGAGGCTCCTGTTGCTGTCTGTCAACCTTTGACACCTCAAAAAAAAAAGCCTTAATTGGTGCCAAAGATGTGAGAACCAAAGTGGCTTTGGGGAGCTCAGGACCTAGGAAAGCAGGGACAAAAACCATGAGGCCCTACACGGAGGCCAGCCTTCAAGGGAAGGCGATACAGGAGTTCCAGGCTACAGGCTACAGCCTCCACGTGGCTATGGCCAGCAATACACCGCTGTCCTGGCAAATGAACTACTTACCAAAAAAGCAGCTTGTCTTTGTATGATGCCACCCCCACCATGCTGGCCTTGATGGTGGCCAAGGATGGTGGCAACAGCTGGCCTATGCATGCCCTGCTGGGTACTGGAACCTGCATCATAACCTGTCACTCATGGAGTCGGACACAGACGTCAGGCAGGATGCTCGCAAGTGGCCCAGAAATTGACTGGGCAGGACGGGGAGGTTAAAGGTGAAGGCCTGGTGACTCCTCATCACTGTGTCCCCTCGCTTTTCAGGGGTCATCTAAATATTAGGGTCAGGACACCTAGGAGACTGTAGCCTTTGCAAGCCCAGCTAGAGACCCAGCAGACAGCACCCAGCATGCCTGACACCGTGTCTAGGGTTGGGAATCACTTACTTGTCCTGTTGCTTTGACAAAGTGCCTTGATGAAGAGCAACTTAAGGAAGAGCAGCATATTTTGGTTCACAGCTCCATGGCACAGCCCACCATGGTGGGGAAGGAAGTCGGGGTGGCAGGGCACTGTCCATAGTCAGAGCGCAGAGGGGAGGAATGCTGGCAGGCAGCTTCATGTGTGCTCCTGGACTCCAGCCTTTGAACAACTCTGCCCGTATTTAAGGGATGTCTTCCCATTTCACTTAACCTAATCTAGATAGCTCCCCACAGATGTGCCCAGAGACATACTTCCAGGGTGATTAAAACTCATCACTGTGACAGCCATGTTCAACCATCAGGGGTTGTATCAAGCCCCTCTGGAGTCTGGAGACACCAGCATTTCCCAGGGACTGCCCCCCACCAGCACTGAGTACCGGCACTAAGGGAACCTCATCAGGCCCTTAGGCCTCTCTATCCTCTATGCCAGGCAGATCAAAGGCTTGGTCCCTCCCGCAGGCCCCTGTACCTACCTAACCTCCTGGACCTCCCGGTCACACACAGTATAGTGCCTCAAGATGCTGGTCAGTGCAAGTCTGAAAGAACCCAGGAAATATGGCATTCTCCCTTTCCAAGCATCTTTTGTTCTTGTTTTTGTTTTGTTTTGTTTTGTTTGTTTTTTGAGGCAGTGTTTCTCAGTGTCTCTCTTGGCTATCCTGGACTCACTTTGTAGACCAGGCTGGCCGTGAACTCACAGAGATCTGCCCACTTCTACCTCGTGAGTGCGGGGATGAAAGGTGTGCACCACCACACCCAGCATAATTTTATTTTATTTTTATTTTTAGTATTTTTTATGTATATGAAAGCTCTATCTTCATGCACACCTGTAGGCTAGAGGAGGGCATCAGGTCTCATTACAGATGGTTGGGAGCCACCATGTGGTTGCTGGGAATTGAACTCAGGACCTCTGGAAGTACAGCCAGTGCTCTTAACTGCTAAGCCATCTCTCCAGCCCTTGTTTTGTTTTTTTAAAAACTTGTTATTTCTTCTTTTCAAAGCTTTGCTTTCCCCACCCCTGCAATCCCGTAGTTCCTTGTATGGTTGCAGCCCACTGGCCTTACCTGGGCATCAGCCTCGGGCCTGGGTCCATCTGGCCACTCTCAGGGGCCACTCTCCTCCAGAGGTGAATGCCAGCCCCTGCTGACTCTATGGATACCCTGAGAGTCTTCCCCAGAAGAGACAGTTTCAAAGGCCCCTTCACAGGGTCCTATCTCCCTCTTGAATCCCTTTTCACTCCATTTGAAATCTCTGCCCTCCCTTCCT
Organism: Pachyuromys duprasi; assembly: GCA_028658305.1. NCBI lineage: Eukaryota > Metazoa > Chordata > Mammalia > Rodentia > Muridae > Pachyuromys > Pachyuromys duprasi. The sequence continues at coordinate 57,344,903 of CM053744.1, forward strand.
CCCACAGCTGTGGAAAAGAAAACAGAGGACTACCATCACCTGTCCCAGCACATGAAATTCCAGTCAGTCCAGATGTTCTCCAAGGTTAGGCCACATCCCCTACATCTGCAGAGTCAGGGGTGCGCTAGATGCTAAAAAGAGGTCCAGACAGGAGCGCACCTGGGAAATTTGATACTTGCAAAAGTCTAAGCCATGTTCCAGCTTCTCCCTCAGGCCTAGGGGTTGACTGAGTTCACATGCATGGTCTGCTTAGAGCTTCTGCTCAGGCCTTAGCCTCAGCTGATCTCCTCACTCGCACCCATTTCCTTTGGTTCATGCCTTAACCGCAGCACAAAGCCTGGCCCTCACTGCTGGATTCTCTCGGTTTCGGGGTCCTTAGACAGGTACTCCCGTCCCTGGAGGTCAATACTGGAGCTCAGGGATCCCTGGACTCGGCCCATGGCACTGACAGTTCTACATCTGCCCCAACTTGGCACAAGTGACAGGAAGGCTGCTCAGATGGCGGCGTAGGCGGTGCCTGCCGCCCGGCGCTGCACGGGCCGTGATGTGCTCGGAGGGGGCTGCGGCTGCTGACTGAAGGCAGAGGCGGGAGAGGAGGAGCGCGGCAGGAGAGATGACAGGTGGGAAGCGGATGGAGGATCTGGAAACAAATCAAATTTTCGGTCGCCAGGAAATATATCCCCAGCCACAGGTAGTCTGCGGAAGAGAGTCGGCTGCCTCCCAACTGGCACCTCAAGGGGCAGGCAGGGGCTCCTCTCGCAGCTGCTTCACGAAGCTGGCAGCTGTGCTGCTGTACCAGGCGTAAGGAGCTGGTCTCCAGGAGCACCCACGCCAAGCTGCTGTCAGCTGCGGGAAGCCACATGTGTGGCACTTGGACATTTTTGTCCTGTGAGGCATTTGTGACTTTGTGGAAGGAATCCTGGCAGGATTTGGGGCTCAACACATCCGTGCCAGGGTCTCCAATCCCAAGCCAGTCCCACCCAGCACCTTGTGTACTACACGGCCCTGTGGGGCAGCTTTGTTTGCTCACACCTCAGAAGAGGCCAGCCACCTGCTCTCACCAAACACCAAGAGCTGCGTGTGCTGAAGTAAAGGTAGAGTCAGGCCCAGTGGGTTCCTGGAACACTGAGGACCTGCCCAGAACCTTCTCCAAGCCCAGTGGACAGGACAGAGTAGAGGAAGCACAGATGATGTGGACAGAGGGGACGTGTAGGCATGGACGGAAAGGCTACACGAGTGAATGTTTACACAGACAAGGAGCCATGCAGATAAGGTACTGACTAGGGCATAATGGCCAGGAAGATGAGTTGTGGACACAAGCAGAGGGCCTGTGTGGGTTAGGCAGGGATATAGACGGAGCAACTGCGTGGGAGAGCTTGGACCAAGAGTGGGCGTGGTCAGAGCAAGTGTTGGTTGCGGTTTGTACTTCTGATTGCCTTTAAATCCAAGTTCTGATTGGTCAGTTCAGCCAGTTTGCTAAGCAGGCCATAGAACTCAAGGAAATGTCTATTGGTTTATTGAAAAAGAAGTGAATCAGGATAAGAGGCCAGCCAGACAAGGGAAATAGGGAAAGGACTGGCCATGTCCCCAGTGCTGGAGCGTCTCACCCTACAGTTTGGATGTTCTGTGGCCGGAAGGATCCTCTCTCCTCACCTCTTAGAGGTTTGTGCAGGCATCACAGTCTGAGCGTGACAGAGTATGGTCGTGTAAGGAGTTGTGACTGGGTAGAGGGTCTCTAATGCTTGTGTCCAGGAGGGAATGCTCAGCCAGGCTTCTCTATCCAGATGCTCCTTGGAGATTTGAGCTCCTATGACCTGCTTGGGAACGAGAAATTCTAATCTTTCATTTCTATGACCTATTGAAGAGGTGGCTATGAGTCAGGAGCCACAGACAAGCCAAATAGACATTTTATCTGAGTTTTCATGTCTTAGGACGCTGACACTGTTTTAGGAGCCAGTACCAAAATCCTCAGCCTCACGATAGTGTGAAAAAGTTTGCTTTGGTAGAAATGGTGGATTTTAGATACTGATCTCTTCCTAGCCAAGCCACTCACAGCATGATGCTCCCCGCCCCCAAGATGCTGAAAAGTAAAAATGGACCACAGCCAGATGACCACAAGGGAGAATGAATGATACTGATGTGCCATAAGGCTAAGCCACCAGCTGTAGCCTCTCAGTGACTCTGAGCTCTCTGGCAGACCTGATTCCCTCCAGTTCATTAACTCCCTTTAAATTCCAAAACTGTTTCCTGACCTCCACAACCTCACAGCCTCCCTTCCTGTGCACCCTCCAGGCAGCCTCAGCTGAGCACCTCGGTTTCCGTGCCATTCGGCCTCTGACCTTGTTCTTGCCATCCCTTCTGCCAAGCACAGTGCTCCTCCTGACTCACCATGTCCCTACACTGCTGGAATTTTGGGAGCCAATCCAACCATCTCTTTTCACATACCTTTCTTGGGCCAGATCATCTGAGCCCTTACTGCTTTGTGCTAGAAAGTTTTACAGAGGAGAGGGTTGGAGAGCTGGCTCAGAGATTAAAAGTCCTGGATATTCTTCCAAGTTCAAGTCCCAGCAACCACATGGAGACTCATAACCATCTATAATGAGATCTGATGCCCTCTTCTGGGCAGAATACTGAATAAATAAATAAACATTTTTTAAAAAGTTATACAGATGATTTGTGACAGAATGATGCCTGTGCTCAGTGTTTGCTGTTTTCCTGGCACTGTGTCCTACATGGGATTCTTTATTTGAATTTTATAACACCTACTGGAAATAGGCTTCTCTCCTACAGATGAGGAGCTGAGAAGTTCATCTGCCAGCACCCACAGCCCCACATCAGTGGAAGTTGCGTATTATTCCTCTGTTGCTGTGTTCACATTGCCTCAGAACTTCATGGCTCACAGGGGTAGGGCTATGGCTCAGCTAGTAAAGTTCTTACCCAGCATGCCTGAAGCCCTGGGTTCAATTCCCAGCCCCCCATAAGCCAGGTGTGGTAGCACATGAAAGACTATGGAAGGACAGAGGCAGAAGGAGCAGGGGCTCAGGGCCATCCGTATCTTCAGCTATGTAAGTTCAGGCCAGCCTGGAATATATGAGACCATGTCTGATGGGTGAAAACAACATTGTGTGTTAGCCTACACAGCTCTGAGCACCAGGAACCCAGAATCCCATAGAAGGGTGTCAGGCCTCCCACAGGATTGTAGGTGGCCATCGGGCTCTTCAGGTACTGTGGGATTTGCTGGCCAGTGGGATTGTGTGCAGACGCCTCTGTTTTCTCCAGGCAGACCCTCCACAGGCTGTTCCTAAATCTCCACTCCATGGAAGCTTGTTTCCATGGGTACAGGATCAATCATGGGAATTAGAGGCCGGGGTGCCTCTATTTACCACTCTATCACTCCTCCATCAGTGTCAAGCTATAGTTTCAGGTCAGTCCTGTCCCATGTAAGCTGGACCAGCCTGGGAACAGAAAGGATGTGGCAGGTCAGAGGCTGTCATGATCCTCATCCTTTCTCTTAGTCACCAAGTGCAAGGTGTCCTCAGTGCCCCCAGGGCTGGGCCTCACCCAGGACACCTGTGTGGTCTCCCCCAGAACAGGCAGCAGTGGCTCACAGAGCTGCCTGCAAAAGGTAACGTGTTCACAGCTTGTGGAAGTTCCCCTCATGTGCAAACTCCTGCCAGCCAGATCTGTGTTCAGCTTCAATCAAGTGAGAAGGTGTGACCCAGGCGCCCCCAGCAGCTTATGCTCATTAAGATGGAGGTGCAAAGGACCAGTGGAAAGGGCTGAGTCTCCTTCCAGGATGCTTCAGCTAGGAGGGTTTTTTTTTTCTGGGAAGGGCAGGTGTATGTATGTGAGGGACAGCAGGTGTCTGGAGTATAGAGGCATGTGATGGGGGAGGGAAAGTGTCTGGTGTGTAAGGTGTGACGTAGAATGTACAGAGTCATCTCGACCACCCGAACCCTAGGGGGAAAAAGAAGCTGCATCTTGAGTTGAGCTGAAACTGTCACGTGGGATGGTGCAGCCACCTCCTTGAGGGCAGATGGGAACTGGCTTCCTGCCCATGGCTGCAGGTGCTGCTGTCTGGCTACTTCCATTTACCTCACATCTGTTGAGAGGCACCTGTCCTCAACTACGGAGAGCCAGTGATGAAGATGGCAAGAGTGATGGTCGTTCACACTTTTCCACAGAGGTAAGTGTTCTGGCTCCTCGTGCTCACAGCCCCCCTCTGAGGGGCCACTGCTGCATTTCCCACCTTCCTGTTTGCTAAATTGACGTACCACTTAATCCATTGTGCCAGGCCTTGTCTGCTGGGTCTTTTGAATTTGTCCCATGAGTTCCCTTGTTCTGTCTCTTCCACTTTTCCTTCCCGAAACCTCAAATCCTGCCTGCAAGACTTCCCCCAAAGACCCACTCAATCTCTTTCCCTGATTTCCACCTCAGCCTTTTGTCCAGACACACCCTTGTTTCCAGCCCTCCATGGATGGTTCTGCTTGGCCACTGCTCTTTCGATAGCCCTCAGGTCTTTTGGAAACCCTCTGTTGGAATATATTTATCTTGTCGGCCCTTTGTACCTCGGCTGAGGGCAGCAACAGGGGTCACTTTGGAATTGTCCTCATGTGGCCATCCCTGCCCTCTGCATTTGTTTTTGCTGCCTGGGTTAGCCCACATCTGTCATGTTAGTGACCACCTGGCTAACCCCAAATGTCTGCTCATTCCTGACAACTTATGCTGTGGTCACTGAAATGCCAATCAGGAGCTCAGGGGATGGGTAGGACTGGACCCTGTCAGGCTTCCCCTGCAGAGTGACCACTGAGACTCCCTACCACCACCATCCTGTTCATACAGACAATGGGCCCCTTGTTGTTTTTGTTTAAGTGTATGTACGCACCTGTGTGTGTGTGTGTCCACAGAAGGAGGATCCCCTATGGAGCTACAGTTTCAGGCAGTTGTGAACTGCTTGGTATGTGTACTTGGAATCAAACTCGGATCCTCTGGAAGAGGAATAGATACTCTTAACTGCCGGGCCATCTCTCTAGCCCTTCTATCTCTTGTTTGTTTTCTTGTTTTTCATTTTATTTTTTGAGATAATCTGTATCATCCAAGCTGGCCTCCAACTCTCTATGCAGCCAGATAACCTTGAATTTCTAGTCCTTTTGCTTCCACGCCCCAAATGCTGAGATTACAGGCATGCATCACACCATGTCTGGTTTAGGTGGTGCTGGGAATCGAACCCAGGGCCTTATCGAGCTGGGCACTCCAAACCCCAGTCCAGAGTCTTGATGATCGCCAAGGACCAGGGGTCACAGAAGCTGACTTGATTCATCTCCAGGTCATGCCTAGACCTATGCTTTGGAAGCGTAGAAGTCCTGGGGCCGTGTAACCCCAGAGTTAGACATTGGAGTTGACACTGATGCTCTGTCTCTTCCACTCTGTGATCTCACCAAAAAGGGGGAAGAAAAGGAAACAAATGTTTGTTAGATACAGCATAATTCAGAAGCCACATGAATTGTGTACACGGCCATTGTAAAGGCACTGGGGTTCCCTCCTCAGAAGCCCACATCTGTACTGGAGTATACACCAGCCTTTGCCTATCAGTTTCCACACCAATCAGTCTGTCTCAATGTCCATGCTCAAAACTATACTAAAACTATTTCTTTTTCTCCTGTTTAAATGTTTTACTATTATTTATTAACTTTTATTTTATTTTTATTTTTAATATTTATTTATTTGTTTGTTTATGGTTTTTTTTTCCAGATAGCCTTGGCTGTCTTGGAACTCACTCAGTAGACTCAAACTCACAGAGATCCACCTGCCTCTGCCTCTCGAGTGCTGGGATTAAAGGTGTGCATCACGACAACACAGTTAAAACTATGTCTTAATAACTCCAGCTTTGCTTCATTCTGACTCATCCTGAAACCCAAAGTCAAGAATTGCTGTTTTACTGACATGGAGGTCTGTGATGCTTCTCCAACTGTCTCCAGCTTTGATGCCACTGACAAATGGACTTTAGTGTCTAGCTTCCAAGGTTTCACTTTATTTACAGAAAATGTTTAAGAGCCTAGCCTAAAGCCGGCTGTGGTGGCCTGTCCCTGTAGTCCCTATACTCAAGAGACTGAGGCAGCAATATTAGCAGGAGTTTAATGGCAGCCTATGCTACAGAATGAGGCCTTTCCTCAAAACACAATAAAACAAAAACAAGCAAACCAAGAAAAGTTCCTGCCTCAGTTCCTGAGTTCCTGTGAAGGATTCTCACACAATGTGTCACAGATTTAAAAATCACCTGGTATGTTTAATGCAGAGACTACCAGCTACAAACCTGGGACCCCTGAGTAGTAAGGCAAGCTTGTAATTAGTTATCACTCAAGAGCTAGCGGTAGGTCATCCTTGGCTACACTGTGAGTTCAAAGCCAGCTTGGGCTACATGAGACCCAACAAAACAAAAATTAAAGTGGACCCAATGCAAGCAACAGTACTTGTTCTACCAGGACAATGAATCCAGAGGTCTGGTGACTGCTGTCAGGCACCTAACGGTTACTCTCTGGCAGTCCTGCTGCGGACTTAGGAGCCCAGGCATAGCCTGTGAGTAGGCAGGAACGCTTGATTCCGGAACCCATTATCCAGGATCTGCACACAGGGACAGATTAGATCGACGGACACTTGCGCCGCGGACATATTTAGATGTAGGACTCATTCCGGCCCGATTCGCACACCTGGCCGAGCTGTCGCTCCTGTGCCCCACCCCCAGTGACCCCCGTTTGACCCCAGGCGGGCGCGTAGCAGAAAACAAGTAAAGGGGTGTCGAGGTGAGCTGAAGCTTGTCATGGAGGGTGTGGGATCTGCTGGGCAGGTATCTGTCATCGCGCGCGAGAAACTTCTGTTATATGATAAACTCAGCCCTCCCCGGGCTGGTCACACGAAGCCCCTCCCTTTGATTTGTTTGCACTGAACACCACGTGGGTTGCAGGTTGCCAGAGGCCTGGCTCCGAAGGGCGGATTGGTCCTAAAAGCAGACTATGGCGTTGGGGTTAGGACCAGTGTGTTTGGACTTGGAAGCCGGTCTGGGAATTTCGCTGCAAGATTCTCATCCTGGGAGGGAATTTGTTTATGGCCAACCACTAAGACCTGTGGGAGGTTTCAGATGCTACTGTAGGAGCACAGGTCAGCCGAGGGCTGTCTCTCGAGGGGAGTCACTGTGAAAATGTGAATGCTCTTAAGTGTTCTCAAGGCTAGTGTGAATATTGTGAAACGAGTGTCCCTGCTGTCCTTGGACTTGAGATGATGTAAACATACCTTTCCAGATGGCTTTATTATTATTATTAAATTTAGGGACAGGGTCTGTTGTATCCAAGCTGGCCTTGAACTTACTATTTAGCCAAGAGTACCTTGAGCTTGTGCTCCTCCTGCCTCCACTGTGACTATTTTAGGGTGGAACAAGGGCTTTCTGCACACTAAGCAGGCACTCACCAATAAATACCCCCAGTTCCCAGGTGTCTTTTTGAAATGGTAGTTTATCAACCAAAATGGATATGGGTTTCAACATCTTTTTTTCCTTTTTAAATTTGTGAATGCTGCTTTAATATTTAGTTTTGACAGTTCCTAAACCACAGGTATCATGTGGCATTCTCTGTCATATCTGGACCTGAAAAGGGTCAGGGGACCATGCACAGCCAGATGCCCTGAATAGACAGGTTTTGTTTTGCTCTGAAGAGCTGGCTCTGACTGGATGAGCTGGAAATTAGGTCAGCTCTGACAGGTGTTTAAGTGCTTGGGCCAGGCTCATGCCTGAAAACCAAAGCAGCTTTAGAGGCCTGGACGGGTCCCATTTCCATAAATGGGAGAGCAAGGCCATGCCTCTGAGGGGACATGATAGAACTTATAAGAATTGAAAGTGGCCCAACATTGCCACCCCAGCATGAATACGGCTGTCCATACGGGATTCAGTTTGCCCTTACCGTCAACCATCCTCACTGACTTAGCACCTCAGGGTCAGTGTGTCCTGCTCATGGAGGCCACTGTTCTTCCTGGTGTGGGCACCTCATCACAGAGTGAGGGCCCCATGGGAACTGTAACTGAGTCTGTTCCACAGGAGCCTGTCTTGACACCTCCCGATGCTCAATGTCTGACCATGGTAGGAATGCCACCAACCTTCGGGGCTCAGGAGGGCAGTGGTGTTCCCTCCAGCTGTGCTGTAGATAGGGCCCAGGCAGAGGTCCGCAGCTGAATCAGCAGCCCTGCCCGCTCTGAATCTTGCAGTCACTTGACTGTGTTGCTTACGCCTGGTTAGCCGTGTTGACTCGGTCCTACCACCTCACGGGGTGTGGAGGTGTCGAGAGGAGGGTACCCAGTATATCAGTGGAGGCCAGTAAAATATTGTACAAGCATATTCGAGTGTCTGTGCATGTGGACACAAAGTACTTGGGCTTTTTCTGAGAACCAGTGGTCAGTTTCAGTTGAACTCATTACCACTTTTGTGAGTGTCCTATATGCCTATCATTTGTGTCCCTAAGGTCATAGTGTTAATGCACTGAGGGAGAAAAAGGTTCAACTGTTTGTTCTACTGCTGAGAGGACTCAAGATTCAAGCTCTTGGCCTCCCCAGGACTATAGGCCTATGTCGGGACTGCTCTCCCATGGCCTTGTGTGTTGTTTCTGTGTGCCATAGTCTCTTGGGGATGGTTCTTCATCAGGAACCCAGCCTTCAGGATGCCTTTGTGCAGCTTCCTGATGCTGATGAGTACCCACACCTCACTGAGGGGCAGCAGGTGCTGCTTCCCAAGCACTTGGCTCTCCAGAGCTTCAGAAGGCCAGTTGTGCTATTTGGGGAGGCTGTGGTGTGGCACTGTGTTGGATGCTTCTGGTGTCTCTCACACAGCAGGTCTTCTGTGTGACTCTCTCTATTTTCTGTTCCCTCATGCAGAGAAAGTAAGTGAATGTCAATGTCTTGTCCTACGTAGTCATCTACGCTTCCCCACAGCATTCTGAGACATCTCACGCTCTATCTCCCAGGAATCTGGTCACAAGTCTGTAACTCAGAACTACCACAGCATGCCTTCTCTTTGAGTTCCTCTCGCTTTTGGCGTCTCTGACTGTAGCGCCAATAGAGAAGAATTTGTTGGACTGAGAAATGAAGCACCCTGGCTTACTCCGCACTTCCTGACTTCTGGAAGCCCACATGGCTCTCAGGTTCTTGGCTTCTCTTGCCTAGCCCTGCTGTTTCCTTACATTTGTCAGTTTCTTTATAGAAGTAGAAATCCAGAGTGTGAACAGCCCGAGACCTCCGGGCCCTTGTGAGATCAGAGCTGAGAGCAGCTGTTGGACTCTCACTGTCTCATCTGGACCCCATGCCGTCTCGAGGAGCCAGAGTGTTGGAGAACCGACACATGCAGAACCAGTGCACATAGAGACTGCAAGCAGTCACAGAGAAGCGAGTTTAGACTTCTCCTGCTATCTTGACCAGAGCACCTGGCTAGAGGAGAAAGCAGCCAACCCTAGTAAGGAGGGACACAGAGTCATACCCAAAAATCTTGAGCACAGAACAAAATTTAGTTTTACGAGTATTTGTTGATGTAGAATTTGTTTTGTAAGATAATTATTGAAGTATTGTGAGTAGTTTGTACTTAAGAGAATGAAGTTGCCGTGCTGGTGTGGTGGTGATGCACCGTTAATTCCAACACTTGGGAGGGAGAGGCAGGCAGATCTCTGAATTCAAAGCCAGCCTAGTCTAAAAGAGATTTCTGGGACAGCTGGGGTTAGACAGGGCATTCTGTCAAAAACAAAAAACAAAACGACAGCAAAACCTCTGCTTTTAGTACCTGTAGCTGGTAATGGTGTGTTGGCTTGCCCCTGGCAAGCTAAGGAAAGAGAAAAGCTGGTATGTGTCAGAGAAAGCGTGCTAATGGCCACAGACCTCACAGAGGGAATGTTACATGCCGATGTAAAGGGAACCGAAAGGAGAGGAGGCAGGGTATGGTCATTTTTTGCCTTTGTCCTTCTGGGCCTTCTAAGATAGTGCAAGGCTCCTAGCTTTCAGCCCGAGAATGCAAGCTGTTGTGTTGGTCAGGGAATTTTAGACTCGTGGCCTGGGATGGGGGCAAGGTTTCTGTCATCAGGTGTTTAGTATTGAGTGATGTCTGACAACCCAACATTTAGCACTTCTGTAAGAACAGGTTGCAATACCTTCAGCCCACCATAACCTCTGCACTAATCATTTCCTCCAGCTCAGCTATGCCTGCCAAAGCAGGTGTGGCCTCTTGGCTCATGTAACTGTGGTTGGGGAGGCTGCTCTAATGAAAGCCACAAATGATTGCGGGCTAAGTGTGGTAGAAGCCAGAGGGCTTAGTGGAGTGATGTGTCCTAACTGCCCGAGGCCAAAACAACAAGATGAGCTTGGCTGCTTGCTGGCAAGCAGGCAGTGAGGACATGTGACTCGAGTATTATAAAACCGGAGGAAGGGATGTTGCTAGCTAGCTTTGGGAGGCAGATCCAGAATATTGGGTGGCCTCTGGACCTGCTAAGTGCCCTGTGCAGAGCCGGTGTGGAAGTGTGATTCCCCCCCCCCCCCTTGTTGCTCTGGAATGGACTTCAGGATACCCAGAGGTGATGTCCAGTGGAGTGTCCCAATAGAGCAAGCAGTGACCTCCATCCCTCTCCCTGAGCACCCGTCCTCTGCTTAGTTCATTTACAATTCAGTAGTTGTACTGGGGAAGACAGATTGAAGAGTTGTCTTTCAACCTAAAGAGGGGGAAAAAAAACAGACTGCTGCTCCCTAGCCCTGTGGACTCGCCTTTCTAAGCCCTGCTGGGTTGCAGTTCTGAACAACTGTTGGGACATGCTGGTGAGAAGCAGCTCTGGGTCCTCCCTGAGCAGGCCCTGTCTCAGATGTGACCTGAGGGCAGCAAGGGTGACTTTTAAGCTCCTGCAATGCTTGCTTCTACTGACTAGTGATCTTCCAGGCTCAGAATTCCAAACTCTGTTATTCAGGATTTACCTTAAGTATACTTTATTTGCTTTTCCTAACTTAAAACTATTTGGGATATTTTTGCGTGTTTTTTGAAATCTTTAAAGAAAAAATATAAATAAAAAGTTTTGATACAAGACACTTTCTGACAATGTGCTATTGAGAGTGTTAGCCTTTCTGTTTAGGGGATGCCATGTTAAGAGTTTCTGCAGCCTTCTGGGGTGTTTGGAGGGTGTATTTTAAGCTGTAGGCAAGGCTTGGGTGGGCCAGACAAACACTCACACACTGCGCTCTCGTCCTCCCCAGCTCAGCCAGTGGTTTGTTGGTGTGATGCCACCCCACTTGACACCACCCTTCAGGCGTCTCATCTGGTCCTTGGCCTCCAGTCAGCTAGTTCCCAGAAGACACAGAGGACACAGCCTCCTGCACACGGCTCCAGAGGCACGCACGGATGGGAATGCCCCAGTGTTCATCCGTGCCCTGGCCTTCGGGGACAGGATTGCCCTTATTGACAAACATGGCCGTCACACCTACAGGGAGCTCTATGACCGCAGCCTTTGTCTGGCCCAGGAGATCTGCAGGCTTCGGGGTTGTAAGGTTGGAGACCTCCAGGAAGAGAGGGTCTCCTTCCTGTGTTCCAATGATGTCTCCTATGTGGTCGCACAGTGGGCCTCCTGGATGAGCGGTGGCGTCGCAGTCCCACTCTACTGGAAGCACCCGGAGGCCCAGCTAGAGTATTTCATCCAGGATTCCCGGAGCTCTGTGGTCGTGGTGGGCCAGGAGTACTTGGAGCGGCTAAGTCCACTGGCCCAGAGGCTGGGGATCCCTCTTCTTCCCCTCACGCCTGCCGTCTACCATGGAGCAGCTGAGCAGCCCACAGAGCAGCTGGTTCAAGAGAGGGAGTGGCGTGACCGGGGTGCCATGATCTTCTACACCAGCGGGACCACAGGGAGGCCCAAGGGTGCACTGAGCACCCACCGTAACATAGCAGCTGTGGTAAGTGCTGTGCTCCGGAGGCCTCTCTTCGTAGCCCAGCCTTGTTTACGGTCACCACGGAGTGGAGCCCTGAGGTGCTTCCCGGGGCGGCCTGCTTTTTACAGGGTCATCCACAGCTGTCACTGCCCTGCAAGTTCTGAAATGCTCGGTGACAGAGGGTAGCAGGTTCATGTGACCCATCCATGTATGATGGTGAGGCACACAAGAAGAGGGGTCCTAGGGGATCACTGAATGACTTCTAAGACCGTATAGTCGCATAGGCAGGCTATACGATCAGGACCTAAGGTTGGGATTTATAGGAGCACCCCAGGATCAGGAGCAACGTCCACGTCGACTCCTGCCTTGAGCGTTGCCCTTGTGTCTGTCACCCCCAGAGCCACCCTGGAAACCTATCAGTCATTCACTCTGTCTGACTCAGTCTGCTCACTTTTTAAGAAGTATGTATATGTACAGTGAAGTCTCCTGTACAGTAAGAACAATACAGTGAAATGAAAGACAACACACAGAGGAAGGCAGGTTCTTTGGCACACACACGAGAAGCTTGGTTCCAGGCATCAGGCACACACGTGTGTGCAGCAGCACCCCCAGAAGAGGCACAAGCTTAGAGACCACGCGCTTCGGTGGCCTACTGGAGCCTAGTATCCTCATCTTGATGGTCCAGGAAACACAAAGGAGTCTTGTGCACTGGGCTTCTCCATGAGAGCTGAGAGCATGCCTGGAAATATGCCTCATGACTCCAGGTATAGCGGAGAGGGTGGCCATGGTACAGGGACACAGACGGCTCAGCACAGGTAGACAGCTGTGCTAGGCTGGTCCAGATTCAAACCTGAACTCTGCTGCAGTCCATCCTTGGCAGGGAACCACTCTGTGGGTAGCAGGGCCACAGGGCCACCTCTGCCTTCCGCAGTGTCTGCAGAGCCTGTTCCTCAGGCTTTCTAAGGTCTCTGCAGTCCCTAGTCCATGTCCCCTTCACCTGGCATGTGAGAGAACCCAGTTACTCCCCACTTCAGGAGCCTAAAAGGAAGGAGCCTTTTCCTTCTCCTTCGCAGGATCCCCTAGACCAGTCGTCTGCCAGTGCTGTGCCTGCACCCTCCCCTCCCTGTTCTTAGGCAGTGCTGCTCCCCCACAGGTGACTGGGCTGGTCCACTCATGGGCATGGACGAAGAACGATGTGATCCTTCATGTCCTCCCGCTGCACCATGTCCACGGCGTGATCAATAAGCTGCTGTGTCCGCTCTGGGTAGGAGCCACCTGTGTGATGCTGCCCGAGTTCAGTGCTCAGCAGGTGAGTTAGGATTGAGGCTTCCCGGCAGGCCCAGTGAGCTTCTGTGTGCTCTGTGACCAATGACCACAGGCTGGAGAGTTATATTTGCCCGGTGGTGGCTATGGCAGCACACGCCTTTAATCCTCGCACTTAGGAGGCAGAGGCAGGTGGATCTCTGTGAGTTCAAGGCCAGCCTGGTCTACAGAGTGAGTTCTAAGACAGCCAGGGCTACAGAAAAAACCCTGTCTTAAAAACAACAACAACAACAAAAACCCAGCACACATTTGTCTTAGCTGTCTGGAGGGCTGATCTAGAAGGAGTTTGAAGGTTCCATGCAGGTTTTTGCACCTTGCTATTTGTGGCTTCTAGGGTAGTCACGTCTCCACAGCCTCTCCTGGTTGATATCACTTCCCTGTGTCTAGACCCACAGCTTACTCCCATCTGCACCCTCGGAGCAGGACAAGAGCAGCAGGCTGTCCTCTGCCGCATCGTCTCTGAGTCCTCTGCAGAGGAGCCCACCGGAGGACCCACTGGGGTCACTGTGCTCTCCCTTTTCCAGCAGACAGGAAGCAGGGCTGTGGCCTTGGCTTTGGGGAGGGGGGACGGCAGAGGGGCCATCGTCACTGAGCTGTGTGGCATCCCCTTTGAAGGGCAGCGTTACCAGGGCAGCAGCTCAAGCACTGCATTAGAGTGTCCTCATGCTGTTGGTCACTTCCGCGCGGCGAACCGGAAGGAGCAGGTCTTACACCTTTGTTCTTTCCATCTTCGTTCTGGCTCTGGGACCCCTGCCTGTCATTGTAAGATACCAGAACCTCTTGCCGGTCTCTGCAGGTGATGCTTGTTGGGAGTTTGAGGATTGCATGAGGAATTTCCTCTTTGACAGTCTGGAATTTTCAATCCGTGAGCCAGCCTCTGCCCTTGCCTGTGTTGACAGCTTGACAGCCTTCGGTCCCATCCAGCATGCCTTAACTGTCACTGGTTTCTTTTCCTCCCAGTCTGGATTTGATCTGCCCACCCCCACCCCAGTCTGGCCTCTTTTATCCTTTCTCCTGCACTGTGTGTAGTGTATTGCATGTCCCTGGTTTGGCCCTGTTGTAGCTTCTGGTTTCCTGGTGGCTCTTCATGGGTTTGTGCAGTCCTCACCCCACATTTTCTGTTGTTTATCATCTGAACCCCCGACACAGAGCAGGGCACCTTTGTGCCCTGGTCTAATAACCCCACGCCTGGCCTTCCGAGCCCTGCCTCTGTGGGTTCTCTCAGTTCCTTTTGCGCTCTGTAGTCAGGGGAGCTGCCTGGCTCTGTTCTCCCAGAGGTGTGTTACCACTGTTGGCAGCTGAGGTGAGGGCTCATTACAGCTCAGTGACAGGTGACTTGCACAGGCTATACCCATCACTGCCGAATGCGTGCACGTGCGTGTATGTGTGTGTGTGTAAGCTATGGCACCAGAAGTCAGAGGTCAGGACCACAACAATGTGGAGCTTGCTTACTTGGCATCTAGGAGCCTCAGAGCTACCAAATGGACACCAGCTTTTCTTAAAGATGATCATATTGAAGCCAAAACCTAACTGGTGAGAAATTTATATATGTTTTACACTATAGCTTATTAGAAGTTTATTACAGGGTAAATTCAAAGTTCGCATGAAGCTTTTGGATAAGACCACAAACCTACCTCCTACCTGCGGGGGGCACCAGCCAGATTCCTGAGGCGGCCCCGTGGTCCCTGTGTGGTTGCAGCTGAGGCTGAGGTTGCTTCTGGCTTGCACTTGCATCTGGACTATTCCTCCTCACAGGCTAGACACAAACGTCCCATGGGAATGTTTCAGAGGCATAGGAGCCCCTTGGAGCTGGAGCCAGTGATGGGCACATTCATCTTACCCAGGAAAAAGCTTCCATCAGGAGGAGAGACCTGGAGTGGAGGCAGGAGGCAGCATTTGGCTGGCAGCTGTGCTGACTTCCAATTGCTAAATGCTGCTTCCCATCTCTCTTAGGTCTGGGAAAAGTTCCTGAGTTCTGAGGCTCCACGGATTAATGTATTTATGGCAGTGCCCACGATCTACAGCAAACTGCTGGATTACTATGACAAGCACTTCACACAGCCTCACGTCCAGGACTTTGTGCGTGCCATTTGTAAGGAAAAAATTAGGTGAGTGGAAAGAGCCCTCCCTCCTTCCCGTGAGGCTTGGTGGTCAGCAAGCATAACTCATTCGTAGTGTCTGTTCAGTTCTCTCCCTTTAAATGACAGCTCTGTGCATTGGTAGCCTCTGTGCACATCTGTGTTCTGCCCTCTGCCCAATTCTCTCGCTCTGTCATCCACACCCTCGTGTCTGTCTTCTCCAGCACCTGTCTTTCACATCTCTGTCTGCTGAGGACAGAGCCAGCCTCTTACTGCCCCACTCTGGCCTGACTCTCTGAGGCCTCCCCTCACTCTGCACCTGCTGCTGACTGCCCTCTCCCAACTTCTGGACAGGCACCTGTCCTCACAGCCATGAGCTGAGGCCTATAGGCCATTCAGTGGCATGAAGTTTGCCCATCTCTCGCCTATGAGCTTATGGGTATCATTTCTTTCCTGAATTTATGTTGAAATGTGATTTGCTAACTAGAAGTAATCATAGTACAGCTTCCTTGATCGGCACACATGGACCAGATCCACATTTCCAGCAGATATGGGTAGGCGGCTTCTCTTCTGCCAGAGGGACAGGGATGTGGCACATGGAAGGGGACTGAAGCTGGCTGACAGAATTGCAGGGACAGCTTTGATTTAAAGGTCCAAGCATGGGTGCATGCCTGTAATCCCAGCACTCAGGGAAGCAGAGGAGGGGAATCTCTGTGAGTTTGAGGCCAGCCTGGTCTACAAAGCAAGTCCAGAATAGCTAAGGCTACACAGAGAAACACTGTCTTGAAAAAACAAAACAAAACTCCTAGCATGATCAGTGTGGGTGCAGCCACTGTGTGTGCCCAATGTCTGGGCCCATGAAGGGACATCTGGATGATGCAAGACAAACATGAGAACATCATTTTTGCTCTGTCTGCCATTTTTATGCTCCTTTTCCATAAAGACACTTTGAGGAAATCAGAGCCCTCTTTCTGATGGTGCTGCTGCTGGCTGCCTCTCTGGACCCTCTACCTGGGCCTGTCCTCTGAAGCATCCAGGGCATCCAGCAATTAGGAGCCAGGGAAAGAGCAGTGGATCCCACCAAACCTGTAGACCCACAGGCACCGTTGCCATCTCCGAAATGCAGACTCCTCAGCAGAGGTGATAAGACTGCTGAGGCTCCTGGTGGCCACACACTTCTGGAGGAGACTGGGGCTGGTTCCCACTTCAGTTTAGATGCCACACCAAGGACCGTCCTTTCTGCTAGAGGCATGCCATGGGGTGGCCTCGGAAAACACCGTGGAGACTCTCGGAAGACTACCCACTGTCACTGCCATTATCCCCACGGTCGCTAGTCCCCTGTGTGTCTTCCAGCTTCAGCAGCTCTGATCCTACAGCATCTGCCGCCGCCTGCAGGTGCTGTGGCCTCTCCTCTATGACTACGCAACCTCATCACCACAGACTTGTCATGATCACTACAGTTTAGGACTGTTGGTGAGCCGCATTGTAATTATTTGCTGTGCCGCCAAAGATGCTGCTTTAGCTAACATCCCTTTGTCAGACCTGCTCACATTTACATAAACACGCTGAAAAAATGTTTTTAAGAACCAGTTTTAGCCAGGTGGTGGTGGTGCACGCCTGTAATGCCAGCGTGGGGGTGGGGCAAAGTAGGCGGATCTGAGTTCAAAGTCAGCCTGCTCTCTTTAGTGAGTCCCAGGACAGCCAGGGCTACACTGAGAAACCCTGTCTTGAACCACTCCCCATAAAAAAAAAAAAAAAAAAAAAGAACGAAAGGAAAGGAAAAATTCCCAGTTTTAGCCCCAATTCACTTTTGTCATGAATGTGGGATACAGAGATGGAGGAGAAATGTGTGCACTCAGAGGGAGGTGTGTGTGAGCTGCCCCCATCAGAGCTAAGCCCTGTGGTTGTGCTGCCTAGGCTGATGGTGTCAGGCTCAGCTGCCCTGCCTGTCCCCGTGCTGGAGAAGTGGAAGAGCGCCACGGGCCACACACTCCTGGAGCGCTATGGCATGACGGAGATCGGCATGGCCCTGTCCAACCCCCTGACGAAGGCTCGCCTGCCAGGTACCAGCTGCCCCACAGCTCTTTCCCTTCCATTTCCCAGTGCCCCGCATGTGGCTCCTGGTCCACTTGCACTTAGATAAGGGGTCATGGAGGACACTGCCCTCGGCAGCAGACTACAGGGCCAGGAGCGCCTTCTCAAGGCACCAGCCATCATTCTCCTGTCCTTCTTTCCCACATGATGGTAAGGGAGGACACTATGGTCCTTCACCCCAGCCTTGCTGGATCATTTGGGAAAGAACAGGATTCCAAGCTCAAGTGAGTTGGCGAGAGCCCAACCTGTAGGTCCCCTTGCCCGCCAAGACCTCCACCCTCAGGCAGTAGCTGAAGTCCTGAATTGCCATTCCGGCGCTTTGCTTTTCTGTTGTGTGATCATGTGTCAGTGTGTGTTCACCAGTGCCTCTCATGTCCCTGTCCGTGACCAAAACGTAGATCTGCCTCTTCCGGGAACCTGGCAACCATCCCAAACACCTCCCTCCTATCTGTCTTGCGCTATGATGGTGTACAGGGTTTCTGTGTGAGTGTGGACCTGCCACATAGTACTCACTTAGCTTATGAGTTTGTTGGTTTGTTTGTTTAAAGTGCTGCCATGTGACCAGTTCTGCCAGGGTATTTTCCATGTTCTTATTTCCACCCTCATGAGTCCTGAAGCCAGGTGGTTCTGGCACTGTCCTTCCCAAAGGCATCCTGGCTTTTCTTCCTTCCTTTCTGAGTGGATCAGGGGGATGCTCTGCCCCAGTGTTTGAGGGAGCCCTGGGGATTGGGCAGAGGGTTCTGGCCAGGCAGGAAATGGCAGAGGCCCAGGGCTGAAACAGTCATGGCTGTGCGGGCAAGAGGCAGAATCGGTGGCAGGGTCTCTCAGCAGCACGCTGTTCTGTGGGAGCTGGCTCACAGTGTAGGGTTGGCTCGTGAAAAGACAGCAGGAATTCCGTATGAGATCCTGGAGACCACCATCAGCACCCTGGCCGTTCAGCCAGCCTGCCTCACGCCTGCAGTGGCCATCACATACCAGCACCATGCCTGCAGCAGGTCTCTCTACGTGGCCATGGCTGCCTGGCAGACATAAGATGGAAGGTAGATCCCAGACTAGAGCATGTTGGGTCTCCTTCCTTCCCTCCTGTCATCCTTATTATTGACTGTGACTGCCCCAACTAGGGGGCTGACCTTCTGCTGAGCTCCGGAGTCTCTAGAACGAGGAACCGACCAGAACTTGAGTACAGTGGGTTTTCAGCCCGAGAATGCCAAGTCCAGCTACAAACTAGAGCTACAGCAAGACAGATTCCCTGAGGAAAAGGACTGGCAGCAGGAAGCTTGGTCATGTCTCTCCATGGGAGCACCATGGAGTGTAGGTCCTATGACTGGAGTGTTTGTGAAAAAAATCACACAGTAGAAGTTTTCTTCATCTTCTCACATGGCCCCCGGTGCTAGACTACTTTATACCACCACAAACCCGGGGACAAAGCTGCCCAAGGTCACTCAACCTGGGAACAAACACACACCCAACAGACTCCCAAGCTATGGAGAGCACAGTGGTCTGACGGAGCCCAGGTTTGGTGGGGGCTTGGGGCACAGACAGCTGTAATGAGAGCAAATGCATGGGTAAAGAGGGAGGCTAGGACGGAAGGAGCAAGCAGAGGGCACCGCAGGGTGGTCCATGAAGCTGTGGGATTATTCACATGTGGCCGTTGGGACTACTTTTATAGGGTAAATGTTGGGGACTATTTGCATGAGGTGATGGGGAATCGTTCCTACAAGGCCATGGGGTCCATTCTCATGAGTCATGGGTGCCATTTGTGTGAGCTATTTGGGATCATTCTCATTAAGCTATAAGGATGATTAATGTAGGAACCATTTCACCCTAAAGCTATTAAAATGTAAGGCAGAAGCTCAGGTTAGCAGAAAGGAACCAAAAGCCCCTGACAGCCCTGCCTGTGCTCACCTCTTGTTGAATTGCTGTCTCTCACTTGGGCTGATAGACTGAGTGTGGGATGTGGGGACAGCTGTTCTTCTCTAGAGTGGGATCAAGTACTCGTGATTTTGACCCAGAGATGCAGCCCAGTGCAGTTGATTCTTTGGCTTGAAAAAGCAAACAGTGGCCTCCTTGCCACACCCTTAGCTCAGCCCCTGCTGCTGCAGGACACTGACGCCTTGGCTTCTGGGCCAGTGTTTTGTTTCAGCCAAAGGAACTGAGCTCATGTCCTAGCTCTAGTTAACTCCACACCATGGCTCCCAGAAGTTATCTCTGTTGGTGAGCCCTGAGACCTTATTTCTGTGGTAGGCAGAGTGTGTACTCAGCTGTGAGGAAGAGCCCAACCACATGGCAGCCTGTCCCTCCTCTGGTTGTCTCTGGTAGCTGTAAAGGGATACAAAAAAATCCAAGCTCTTGTGCTTGCTGGGTCTAATCACACTAAATGGGGCTGAGATTCAGAGGTGATTGGAGCTGCAGGGCACAGCATGATGGGGCTCTGTGACCTTGTCACTGGGTTTACTTTTTAGGACGCAGGTGTGCAGAGATGCACTATGCCCTCACACCCTCAGAGGTAGAGGCCAAAGGCCAGCTAGTTGTCTAGGAAGAGCTGACACCATTCTCAAGAGCGACCAGCTGTCGGAAAAGTAACTGCTGCCATCTGCTCTGGCCTAGGAGGGCCCCTGTCCCTATGGTGTCAGCTTCAGATGTTCTTGGAGCCTCTGTAGTGCTCAGGTGCCCTGTGTGTGGGTGCAGGGGAGCGAGGACAGGACAGAATGGACACACCACACCTGCTTACCAGCAGTGGCTCTCAGCCAGGCTCAGCTCCACTCTTGGAGTTCTGTAATCCCAAGACCTGAAAGCAGCTCCCAGCCTGGTGGGAGCTCATGTGCAGCTTGGAGCCAAGAGACCCTAAGGCCTCTAGAATAGGGATCCAGCAGATCTGAGAACTGAGGGTGCAGCCCTGCCTCTGAGGGAAACTGGCCAGCCCTATTTACAGTTGCAGTACCTTGGTGAGGATCTGCTGAGGGCATGCCTGTGGAGTTCTGTGAGTTTGGCCCATCTCGCTTGATGGTAATCCTTGGGCTAGCCCACTTCCAGTGTTGCACTGGCCTAGGTTTGTTTGTTTGTTTCCCCCAAGGCAGGGTTTTTCTGTGTAGCCTTTGCTCTCCTAGACTCACTTCATAGACCAGGCTAGCCTCAAACTCACAGAGATCCACCTGCCTCTGCCTCCCTGAGTGCTGGGATCACAGCGTGCACCACCATGCCCGGACTGGTCACCCTGATTTTTAAAGTCTGAGAGCCCAAATGATAGAGCAGTAAGGATGCTGCTTCCATGTCTGGCTGGGGTGGGTGACTCACGTCTGACTAGGGGTGAGGCCTCAGCATCTACAGACCTGGAACCAAAAACTTCCTAGGGCAGCTGCCCTTTTAGCATGCCTCATCTAAAACAGGTGCAGACAGACCTCACCAGGAGCCTGAACCTGAGACACTGAGTGTCTGTAGAGGGTCCATTAGTTGCCATTTGGGAGACTTGTCCTGACACAGACTCCCTTTAACTGCGTGGTTTACATAAAGGCCTGAAACTATAAAGTGAATTCTTAGGAGAAGAGTGTGTTTGGACGTTGGCCTTGGGCCTGGGTGTGGTGGCCCTGCTGCTCTCCACCCTCTTCCTGCTGTTCATGTTGGCACCAAGGCATGTGATCTTGGGCCCCAAGGCAGCAGCAGAGTGATACTTCAGCACGGGGCATTGTCCAGAAGCATGGGGATTCCTTGGACGCATTCTTACCAGCTGGGTTCTGTCTCACCATTGCAGGAGAAGGTGTAATTTCAGAGGTTTGGAGCAGCCCAATATACAGAGCAAACAATAAGTGCCTAAGTGCAAACCCCACACACTTCCGCATCAGCCCTTCCTGAGACACACCAGTGGCCTGCTTTAGTAAGTGTGCACACATACCTGTTCCCTCATATAACATCTCCTCTGTGTCATCCAGCTGGGTGGTCAGCTCTCCCTGACCAGGAAGTGGTAGTGAAGAGTCCACCATGGCAGTAGCAGGATAGGTGACCCCCAGTCACATGACCAACAGTGAGTGTCTCTGGTTGTGCACCAGCAGCTACTGCTGTAGCATCATTCACATGCACACTTGGCCACTGTACCCACGTCTTTCCTTTCGGTCTCAGAGTACAGTGGTCTCCTCCTGACAGTGATCTCAGTGTCCGTGATACACGAGGAAGCATCGCCCAACCCCAAGAATGTAGCTCTTCGTTTCCCACCTTCTTTCCCATTTTTCTACAGGTTCTGTGGGGACCCCACTGCCAGGAGTGGAAGTGCGCATCATCTCGGAAAACCTGCAGAAGGGATCCCCCTATACCGTCCATGCTGAGGGGAATGAGAGGGGGACAAAGGTGAGGTTGTCTTTTGGAGTTGTCTTCCCCACCATGCTGGGGGATGCTGAAGAGTGTGCCTGGGACTGTGCACTATGTCTGGGCCTCTCGCGTGAGGGTCTTCCATTTCCTCCCAGAACACCGTGAGGGAGGGCAGCCAGGGTGTGCCTTGCTCTAAGTGCTCCTTCCAGCTCCTCTCTGTATCTGTCCCTGGGGACATCTTGAGGGGTGATGTGGTTTTACTAAGGCAGCAGCAGTCCTCACAGACTGGGCCTGTGGGAGTGCAGCACTGTCAGGTGCTGGCGCCATCTGGAGTGCTCAGGTAATGGCTTCAGCTGCAGGAAGGCGGTTCTCAACTCACACATGACGCTTAATTCGGCATAAGAGGGGGATGGTGTCTTCTTTCATTGAGGGTTTTAAGACCTAAGAGCACTGGGTCTTCCAGAGGACCCAGGTTCAATTCCCAGCACCCACATGGCAGCTCACAACTGTCTGTAACTCCACTCCAGGAGATCTGGCATTCTTAAACAGACAAACATGCAAGCAAAACACCAAAGCACATAAAATAAGACAAATAAGTCATTAAAAAAAAAAAAAAGAGCTAAGAACTTCAGAGCATAAGGAATGTTAGCCATAGAGAAGTTTAGGATTCATGAGCAATGGAACATTGACCTGAGAGGAAGTGATTATCCCAGAGCCTGAGTGGGTGTCATGTGCTCCTGATGCTGTGAGCCTGAAAAAGGGAAATGGTCAGGGAGTCTTGTGTCCTCCTGAGTCAGTTCCTTCTCCGCCATGCTGGAGTCTTGCTGGCAGGCCTTCCAACAGTCCCTGAAGTCCACACCCCAGAGATATAGCTGTTCAGGTCTTTGTGGGCCTGCCCTGACTGCCCTTAGCCTCCACCAAGAGGAAAATAGTTGCTGGTGCTAAAGAAGGCAAGCAAGTGGGGACTCTGAAAAGCCAGTGATGTCATGTAGTAAAGTATCTATTGTTCTCTGTGGGTGGGGGTCAGCAGTGTCTCTTGCCTGACTTGGAGCTGCCTCGGTGCTTTATTGAGCTCTTATTATCTGGACTCTTCCTTCTGGGGCCTTCTCTGAAGATCACCCTCATCCCCTGACCTGACTGGACATCTCTTGTCTCCCTTACCCACAGGCATCATCCAGCTGGTCCAAGACCCCCTTCCTCTGCCACCCTACATGGTGAATTGGCTCTTGGGCCTGTGCCCTGCCTACCCTGCCCTCAGCTCAGATAACAACACGTTTGGGCCTTCTGCCTTCCCGAGGCTTGACCAGTCCCCAGGCCTCCATGCATTCATTGATGGACTCTGCCAAGGAGGGTGCCTAGAGGGCTAACAGCTTCACATCAGGGGTCCTTAGGCAGGGGGCCTCAGGAATACCTGCTCTTCAGAAAATGGCAGAAATGTTGCCTAGGACAGGGTGGGGTGGGAGCAAGGACAGCTGTCTGAGGTGCAGATGTAGCTGCTTAGCCCCTGCACAGCAGGTGCTGCTCACCCGGCCGCCATGGCCCACGCTTCCTCAGCTGATCCTGTCTACAGAGAGCTCTTCCCTGAGACACACTTAAAATGCAAGGGTCGGCAGCCAGCTTGGGACATTTATACCCTGGACTGCAGGCATGGGGGGTGGCCCAGACAGGTGCTAAGCATTAAAAGAGTGCATGCCAGGGTAGGGTTAACATGGAGCTAAGATTTATAGTGGCTGCTCTGGAGTCTGTCAGCCCCATAGCAAGATGGACCCTCATTTCCTAGAGATCACTAGCCAGAGACTTGTCCCCAGATTGAGGGTCTAAGATGGCAGGAAAGTGGATGCTGGCTGGGCAAAGAAGAGCATGTTCCTCACCCTAGCAGTCCCATAGCAAAGGGCACTGGCTCACACTGCCACTCAGCAATTTGTCCCAGCTGGACATAGGGGCCCTTCATCACCCAGCTGCACTCCAGTGCCCAGAGTTGCCCTTAGGCATGGCTAGTCAGAGTTGACTCAGGGTCAGCATTGCCAACTTTAACCTGGATGTGCTGACATCCTGGATGTGGCTTCATCCTTGCTTCAGATCCAGTCTGGGTCAGGTTTGCTTTCGGTGTCATGAAAAGAAAGTTCTTAAGACTTGGCTGGTAGGTGGCCACCTGGCTCTTGTGCCTGAAGCAAGAAGCAAGGTGCTGCATCTGTGGCATCTGTTAGTGAATGGAAAGTGCCCACAAAAAGAGGTGTGCAGGTGGGGACAGGAGGATGCCTCTGTTGAGGCCCACCTTCCCATCTAGGCTAGATTGTCTGGGCTCTTCCAAGGCCATAGCCCACCTGCCGTGGGAGTGTCCTGCTTGGCCCCAGTTTATCAAATTTGAGTCCGTTATCACCTTGCTGATGGCTATCTGCCTTCGACATTCTAGCCTATAACTAAGGAGATAGTGACTATGGAGTAAGTGAGTGAGTTTATGTCTGTCTGTCTGCACATGTGTACAGTGTACTAGTGTACAGGACACAGACACCCTCAGCATTTTGAGCTGAGGTCATAGATTCTTTGTTTTCTCATACTTGTAAGTTTCAAAACATGTATCTGTGAGGCTTCCAGAAAGTGACTTTAAACTTGGGTCTCCTCCTAACGAAAGCTCCACTGTAGTTAATGATGGGTGATGCTCACGGTGCCTGCTGTCCTGTGGGGAGGGCATGAATCTAGGGCTGCTGCTGGTAGCCTGAGAGTACCAGCCTCACAGGTGGAAGTGTGCTGGCAGTGCCCACTGCCTTCTAGAAGCTACTTTCTATCTTTGTGCACAGGCTGCAGCAAGCATCTGTCCACATGGACAGGATGTGTGGTCTCAGCTGGGCTCTGCCTTCTCAGAATACTGGTACCCCAGCCTCTCTGGCACTGGGCAGCATCTGACCCGACCTGCATTCCATCTCACTGAGCCAGCAGTGGCTGCCATGGTAGCACATGAGTCCCTGTTGGCATGTGCCCTCATGAGCATGCTGATCATTCAGGCGCTGAGCACAGTCTAGAGCTGGGACGCTGCTCCTGCCAGCATGTGCACTGGACAAAGTCAGATCCTCTAACTTGAAAGTTGATGACTTTGGGCTTGGGTGGAGCTCAGTGGTGGAGTGCTTGCCTTAGTTCATGCCTAATCACACAATCCACTAAAGCCTAGAACCTCCCATGTGATCACCCCAAATCTCTTCATACTCCTGCCTTGGTTAGGAAAGATTATCTAATCAGATCACAGAGGGAGGGTAAAACAAAACCCCTCATCTTGTGGTCTATCTCAGAGACAGGGACGGACATGTTTTCTGTGGTCAGTGATGCCCTATTGTTACTTTGAGGAAGCTGAAGCCCCTGAGAGCTAATATATATTGTCCTCCTTTATGGGCACGACTGTCAGGAACCCTAGGATGGTCACCCAACACTCCTTGGGTGTAGATTTCCTGACTTTTCTAAACTGGAAGATCCTTGGGAAGACAGGTCCCTAAAACAGCATGTGACTTAGGCTTTCAGGTCCTCAAGAGCATGCCTGGCCATCATCCTGACAACTTCTGTCATCTCAGGACTCTGGGAGAAGAGGAAGGAGGGGTTGGAGGTGTTACTGGATCAAGGAGGTGGTGTGGAAGCATAACAGAGCTGTTGAGGCTTGCTTCTCTAGGTAGTGGCCGTGTGCACAGTCCCGTTTGAAGTGAGAGGAATGGGCTTCTGGGCCTGTCAACGGGGAACCAGTATAAGAGCTGGGTAAGAACAGTCACTACATCACAGGGGCTCCCAAGCCTAGTTCTGTGTGAGACCCTCTGTCTTCTCGTCTGTCTGTGAGCCGTCTTATCCCCAGAGCCCAGACCCCTTCACAACATGCCTCTCAGCCAGCGTCCCACGTATCTGCTTCCCTGTGGCCTGGTTTCCTGAGCCTTGCAGCTTAGGCAGGCAGTGAGGCTCTGGAGGACCAGTGTGAGTCCCTTCCCTCCCGTGGACAGGGCTCTCCAGCTTGTCCCCTCACGGTAGGAGAGGTGAAGGCTGCGCATGCCCTTGGCCTGCTTTGTTGGCTGTGATGCATATTTCATGCGCCTTGCTCTCCAGCTGGCTCTGCCCCGTGAGTGCATCAGGCATTGTCTCTTTATTTATTTATTTTTTATTTTCTCAAATTGCTCGCTTACATGAGAGCCAAACACCAACTAGTGACAATAGGGGTCTATCAACAGATAAATGGCTGCACAGCTGTGGATAGTACCACCCTGTAAGCAGGGCCTTTACACAGAGCCGCTTCCCTTGCTGAGGATGCAGCAGGTGTAGGGCGGGCTGGGCTGCTATGGCTGGAGCAAACTTGCTTCTCTGAAAAATGAATTCCCTCATCAGTTCTCCACACGCAGGCCGACACTCTGGTCAGCAGACCGCTCTGCTGTTGCCTTCTCCCCTTGTGGCCAACAGCATCCTGGCCTCCCCTTTCCTCTTCTCCCTTCCCCTTCTCTCTGCCATAGGTCCTGATGTGGCAGCTGCAGTACCTGCCCCACACGGAGGGGCCAGACATTGGTGTCCTTTACCTAATAGCTCTCCGTTCAGGGGGGGTGCCACTTGCCAGGTGTGTGTCCTCCTATGAGATGTGTGTAATGACCCATGGTATCCAGGGCCAGTTAGGGGACAGCTGATCTTCAAGCCAAAAAGCAGGCTGTTTGCAACCAGCTTGGCTTGTAGGCAGCTTGGCCTCTCCGTGGCCCCCAATGTGTAACAGTTTTGCCTGTGTGTATGAATGTGCTGGTACATGGTGGGTCTAGAAGAGGACTTTGGATCTCCTGAAACTGGAGTTACAGACAGTTGTGAGCCGATGTGTGGGTGCTGAAAATCCAATCCAGGTCCTCTGGAGAACAGCCAGTGAGTGTTCTTAACTGTTGAGCCATGTCCAGTCCCACTCAAGACCAGTTTCATATGTGTGGGGCCTGCCCACCCACATGCCCTTGGAAGGAGTGCTTGGAAATGTGGGCACTCAGGAGCACCCTACCCAGCTCTTCTCCTGTTTTCTCAGCCTTCTCTTCCACTGGCACAGCCCTAAGCAGCCCCTAGCTCTGCTCATTCCCTGGAACCTGTTTGCCTCCCAGGAGCTCAGGGGCTCCCATCTTTGCCCCAGGAACACAAATTGTGTAGCCTATTGCTGGCTGGGCCTTGGTTTTAAAGTACTTGGTTGAGGTGTGATTCATGTGCAGTTCACCCTGAGAATGGTTCTTAATGTTTTCACAGACTTGTGTACCTGTCCCTGCCATCAGTTTACAACACTGTGGTCATTCTGGAAACCATGGCTCTCAGTAGTCACTGTCATCCCCACCCACTGTCCTCTCACACTGGGCCCCACACAAACACTTAGCTACTACTCTCCATATATTATCTATGTTTAAGTAACTTTAGTGGACACACACACGTGCGCGTGCAAAACATCTGATGACATTCAGCAACCCCTTGATGACAATTTCTGAGCAAATTAAATAGAAAAAGAATTTGCCTCAACATACAGACCATATATGACAAACTACAGCTAACATCACTGAATGAGCAGACATCAAAGGCTTTTCCCTCACAGTCTAAAACAAGTCAAGGATCACCATTTTGTTGCTGTTACTGTTCAACGTGATACTAGAAGATTTGGCTCCAGCATCAGGTGCAGGAAATAAGAGTTACCACACCTGGAAAGGCGAGAATGAAGTTACCCTGTTTACAAGTGATGTGAAATTATGTCTACACAAACCCAAAACACTATCAGATTTAAATAAAGAAAAGTTGGAGGGCACACCATCAGCATCTCCATACCCTAAGAGTGAGCTATCTAGAAAAAACAACTCAAGAAAATAATCCCAGTATAATGTCTTTAAAAAAAAATGTTAACTAAAACCAGAGAGATGGTTCAGTAAAGTCGCTTGCTGCCAAGCCAGATGACCTGAGTTCAGTGCCCAAGAATGATGGAAGGAAAGAATTGACCCCTGCAGGGTAGTTTTTGGCTTCCCCATATATATCCATTCACTTAATACAATAAACGACTTAAGAATAAGCTTAACCAGGGAGGTAAATAATTTCTACACTGGAAACTGTAAAATATTGACATGAAGTTGAAAAGAACAGGGCTGGAGAAATGCCCCAGCTCTTAAGAACATTTGATGCTCTTACAGAGGACCTGGGTTTGGTTCCCAGTAGCCATGTGGCAGCTCACAACCATCTGTAACTCCAGTTCCAAGGAATATCTAACACACTCTTTTGGCCCTGAGGATACTCCAAACATATGGCACACATACATATATGCAGACAAACCCTTATACAAATACATACATGTAGACAAACATACACATAAAATAAAAACATCTTTAAGTCCATACTTGAATAGATAAACCCAAAATGTTTTGCACAGGTATTGCAGCCGGCTACAAAATGATTTCTCTGTTTGCAGTGGTCCACATGTATGTGTCTTCTTTGTAGCTGCACCATGTTCCTTAGTTATAGGAGTCTTCTAGGACATTTTGAAGATAGGCAGTTCAAGACCCATAGCTTTGTTCTTTTTGCTACAAACTGCTTTGGCCATTTGTAGCACAAGAAACTTTGAATACTGGATGACAGAATAATCAGCAACAGCATTTTAGCCACAGGTGTTTGGATAAAACTTAAGAAACAGTGGATGAAAGCAAAAATCAATTGCTGGAATCCAGTCAGTTTAGACACCTCTCTCAGTGAGAGAACTGAGGTCACAGAATGGGAGGAAATGCTTGCAAACCATGCATCTGAGAAGAGCTAACACCTGAGGTATAGACGGAGCCTGCTCACTGGCAGGGAAATAAGCAATGCCATTGGAAGAGTGAAAGACCAGATACTTGTCATAAAGTGGCTAACGTGGTCAGCAAGTGTGTGGAAAATATTAATGTCACTAAATTGTCATTGCCTCTGTTAGAATGGCAGCTTTCAAAACAACAAACATGGGCTGGAGAGATGGCTCGGCAGTTACGAGCACTGACTGCTCTTCCAGAGGTTCTGAGTTCAATTCCCAGCAACGGCATGGTGGCTCACAACCACCTGTAATGAAATCTGATTCCCTCTTCTGGTGTGTGTGAAAAAGACAAACACACAAACATGTGAGGATGTTGAGGGGACCTGTGCTCACTGTGGGGGTGTAAGATAAATTTTTAGTCATTATGGAAAATAGTGTAGAGGGTTCTCAAAAAGGGGGTGCTGTATCCAACAGTCTGTGTATATATGCAAGGGAGGTAGTACTGTGACCGACTGTGCCCATGTTCACTGCATGCAGCAGTGTTCACAGTAGCCATAAAAAGCATCAGCCACAGTGTGTAACTCAATAAAGGGAATGTGGCATGGGTTACACACAGTGGAATACTGAGGACCATTCAGCCTTTCAGAGGGGCCATACTGTGCATGTCAGTGTGTGCCTGTAAACCCAGCGCTCAGGAGCCTGGGGTAGCAGCATCATGAATTCCAAGTCAGTCTGGGCTACATGATGAGACCTGATCTCAAAAAGGGGGAAGTGCTGTCCTTTGCGAAAACGTGGTTGGTACTGGAGGACAGCCCAATCGAGATAAGCTAGGTCCTGAAGGCTAACCCCCATGACTTCACTTGTGGGATCACAAAAGTACATCTAAATGGATATCAGACTGTGGTAGTGACTAAAGATGGGGAGGATGGAAGATACAAGAGGAGATTCAAGGGAACACATGGGGAATCCAACTGCTTTTCCATGAGTAAAGTATTTGTTTTTTGTGGTGGCTGCTAAGCGTGGTCCCAGCTGGGTGTGCACCGGGACCAGACAGCAGCCTATGTCCTCACGAGCACAGTTGGGATTGGTGAGCATCTCTCTCTGGCCTTGGACATGGTGAACCTGTTGGAGGGGGCGGGGGGTTGGGCTGGGTTCCAAGCAGGACTGAGCAGAGAGTCTTGGGGAGCCAGTTTCCTGAGGCCCCTGACTGCTCCAGGCCGTTGGTGCTGTGCTGGCAGCTGCTGTTGTAGGCGGGCTGGTGTGACACCAATGGGATGACACCACACGTCCTCAGGAGCTCAGAGCAGCTGTGTCTCAAAGCCCAAGTTACCGTGGCAGATGAGTAAGCTGGTGTGCATCTACTTCATGCCACTTACCTGGGAGTCCGTGTCTCTCATCTCTCAAGGTGATGCCCTGATGACAGGTTCCCATCCCTGCTGCCTGCCCAGCGTACGAGCCAGGCGCCTGTCTGCTGTGTGGGGCAGGGGAGTTTCCAGGTGTTGGTGTACACCTGGCTGTGGAAGGAACATGGCTTCACCGTGTTTGAGTTCTCACTTACTAGATCCTAAAGTCACACACAGTAGGGTTGCACTGGCCAGTTTCCTAGCTATGGGAGCACAGTGTTCCTGAGCAGAGCAGAGCGCTCTGTTGCCGAGCTGGCTGTGTGCCGTTCTGTTCCAGCTGGACAGAGACCACACAGTGATTTTAAACCCACAACATTTACTGTCCAAGTTGACTAAACCGTGGTGACTGGGAGAGCTGCTCTAAGCTGTTAGAGCTCGGCAGGGCCTCTAGGGAGCTGTCTGGGAGGGAAGGTAGGGTGTGGTGGGGTGCCTGCCCACTGAGAGGTGGGGGGAGGGGCTCCTGATACCGAAGTACAACTGCTGACTATAACCTGTTGGCATTAATGGAATATATGCTCTGCAGAGAGTGAGGGCACCTGGGAGGGCAAGAGGCCTGACATGATCAGGCTGTGAGGTTAGTATGTTTATTAAGTACAGCAGCACCTGGCCCAGGCAGCCCAGCCCTGCTCTCCATTCAGATGTTTCCTCCCAGTTATCTTATGGTGGAACTATGCAGCACACCCAGGTGTGGTGTGTGTTCCTTTGTTGCTGCAGTGATGTCCCGTGTGGTTATGTCTATCACTTGCTTGTTTGGACATTTGTTCTGTGTGATGGTTTGGGGTCTGTTGGGGGTTTGGACACCAGCTGTTGGGCTTTAGAGTGTTAGTGAATCCTGAGGCCTCTGATCTAGTCAGAAGATTCAGCCCTTGGTGGAATCGTGGTAGAATGGCATTTTTTGGGAGGTAGAACCAGCCCAGGGGAAAATGCATCCCTAAGGGCGGGTTCTGCCAGCCTCTTTCTCTCTGCTTCCTGGTCACCACAGGGTGAGCAGCTGTTGCGCTCAGCCTTCCACCAGGATACCTCATCACAGGCCCAGATTCAGGAGCGAGGTGACCCTACGCCATGAAACCTTGGAAGCCATGAAGCAGAATAACTCTTTTGTCCTTTAGGTTATTGTTTCAGAAATGTGTCACAGCAGGAAAAAGTTATTTGCAGACTTAGGTCATGGTAAATAGCTCTGATAAATGTTAACTTTGAGGTAAGGTAGGTGCCTGGGCGGGGCCTGCTGCTATGTGACACGCAGTTGGGAGCCGCCCAAGCCATTCCTGTCGAGGGGCAGTGCTGCTCCACATCCCTCCACAGACGTGAGGTTCTGTCTAATATTGTGTGGAGTTGGCCCTCGCCATCACTCTAGGTCTAACGCTTGTAGTCCCAGCACGTGTTCAACTCGAGGTGCTGTCTGCCATCACAGACACCCACCTATCGGCAGCATTCTCAGAGGGTCAGCTCTGCACTTCAGACTGTTTTATAGAGTTGGTTTCTCAGTGTTGGGTGTGTTTCTGGTATTTCGTTTTACCTGGATTATCACCAGCATTTGAAAACCAGACCTGGGGAGAGAACCTGGCCAGAGCACGTGTGTGGTCCTGCTCTGGTTGATGTTCCGTCTGTCCTGATTGCTACAGGACCAGTGCTATTTTAAGAGTTCTGAGATACATAATTTTCCAGTCTCCCATTCCGTAGTTTGTCTTTTAATTCTCCTGTGGTTTTTAGAGCCAAGTTTTAAATTTTGATCAAGCCTGTTTTCTTTCTTTCATGTCTTAAGCTTTCAGGTGTCATGTGTGTGAGCCTGGTTCAGGATTGTCTGCGGTGTGTTTGGGGTGAGTTCTTCCTACTGTGTGAAGAGGTTATTTTTGTATGTGGTCATCCAGCTGGTCAACTGTAATCTAGTGAAGAGACCATTTTCCTCACTAACTTGCTGTTGCAACCGTGGTGAACGTCAGTTACACATACTTGAGTGAGTGGACTATGCCAGCACCAGGCCACGGTCATTCCTTTGGCATTGTAGTAAGTCCTAAAATCATAGTGATTTCAGCACTGAACTCTTTGTTTTCAGTTACTTTAACTAGAAATGTCAAGTTTTAAAGTTTTACAATGCTGAAGATCAAATCCAGGACCTGTATACACCCAGCAAGTGCTCCACCACTGAGCTATTACCCCTACGAATCCTGCACATACCGATTTTTTTATTGTGTGTGTGTGGGGGGGGTATACACATGCTGTGCCGTGTATGTGGAGATCAGAGGAAAACCTCAGGTGTTGGTCCTTCCGTCTTGCAGGGCCTCCTCCTGTTCACTTCGTTTACACCACAGACAGCTAGCCTTCGCCTGCACGAGCCCTCTCTCTGCCTCTCATCCTGCTGTGTGTTAGAATTACAGATAGACAAGACCACATTTTACATGGGTGTTAGAGATCCACACTCCAATCCTTGCATTTGCACAGCAAGGGCTTATCTACCAAGCCATCTTCCTAGCCACTCGGTCTTAGAGCCAGCCTATCTGTAGCTACAAAGAGCCATTGGGGTTGCGGGGGGGGGAGGGTTGTTTTTGTTTGAGACAGGGTTTCTCTGTGTAGCCCTGGCTGTCCTGGGACTCTGTAATCCAGGCTGGCCTCAAACTCACAGCAATTCTCCTGCCTCTACCTCCCAAGTGCTGGGATTAAAGCGGTATGCCATCACATCCAGCTCCATTTTGGATTCTTATATATATGGTTGTGAGCCTAGATTTTAACAGCTGAACTGTCTATGCAGCCCCCATTTTGGATTCTTAATTGAAATCATATTACTACTGTAACTCATCGAGGGGACAATTAACAATTACTGAGTCCCAATTCGTGAACGTGGTGTGTCTTTCCATTTACTTAGAGCTGGCCTACCTGTGTGTGCCATTTTCAGCAAACAGGTGCAGTACATGATTTGTTGGTCAGAGTCAATTTTTTCTTGTCTTTCCTCTCTTCCTTTTCTGTCTTTTGCTTCAAATAACACATCAAGTGCAAGTGCTGGTTTCCAGTTGTTTGTTGATGGTCTTTAGAAATACAGTTAACTCAGATGGGCATTCTGGCATCCTTTAGTAACTTGGCTAAATTCTCCAACTAGTTCAAAGAGATTGTTTGACTTGATTTTATAATATATTTGGGATTTCCACTTATGCCATCATTTCCATTGCAAATAGGAGACCTTTTGTTTTTTCTTTTCAAAATTTTATGCAATTCCTTTTGCACTGCTTCTCTAATTAGGATTTCCATTGTGTTTCATAGAAGCAAGAAAAGGGGCATACTTGGGGTGTGTGTGCATGTGTGTGTGTGTGTGTGTGTGTGCGGGCATGTGTGTGTCACAACATACATGTAGAGGTCAGAGGACAACTTACAGTTGGTTGTCTCCTACAGTGTGGGTTCCAGGGATCAAACTCAAGTCATGAGGTTTGGCAGCAGGCTCCTTCATCAACCAGCTTGTGTCTAGCCTGGATGCGTCATGAGTTCTAGACCAGCCTGTCCTACAGAACAAGACCCTGTCTCAAGAAACAAAAAGTGGAAGGGTCCTACTCTAATAACATTGGTGGACGTGTGAGACAGCATTCTCCACTGGCGTCAAGCATTGCATCCTCGGTGCAGCTGTATGTGCTGATCTCACATGGCCAGTTCACATGACATGACCACAAACAGAAGCTCCGTGGTGAAGACACATAATGTCCACAACAGTGTCAGAGTGGACACATGTTCTACTTGGCATTCAGGAATTCCCTTGGTTGGTCACTCTGAACAAAGCTGTCGCTGCCCAAAGGCTGTGCCGGGTGCTACTTGAACCAGCTGCTTGAGAAGTGCTGACAGGTGTTTCATAGCTTCCAAGAGGTGTGCGGAAATAGGATTGGGGAACAGTTTCTGAGAGCCAGCAGACACTGGCTTTCATCAGGCCCCAGGCCAAGAATAGAGGAGGAGCCCAGGCTCGGGCACTTGACTGAGGTCTGTCCACTGAAGGCTGTGACTTTCAAAGACGTCTAATTGTCTGCTTTCAGAAAAGGGCATTTGTTCTGTGGTGGAGGTGGAAGCCACCTGCCTGGACCAGTCGTGGGGTAGAAGAGCTATGGAAATACCAGTGCTGCCCTGCTCTGACCTACGTGTTTCTCCTTCCTGTGCAGGTGACCCCAGGGTTCGAGGAAAAGGAAGGGGAGCTGCTGGTTAAGGGGCCCTCTGTGTTTCGGGAATACTGGGACAAGCCAGAAGAAACTAAAAATGCTTTCACTTCGGATGGCTGGTTCAGAACAGGTAGGACCAAACTGAAACAGAGGGGACTGCCGTTGAGGAGGGGCTGGTCTATTTTGGTGTCTCTTGGCCTGTGCATTCTAGAAGCCCCCACTGAAGGCAGAGTCTGTTTGGAAGCTGCTGTTTTGATACCCTTTGAGTGCCCCAGCCTCCTGCCGGCTACCACTGCACTCCGAGGAGCCCGGAGCCTTGTTCCCCAAGATATAGCTCCTACACTGTCCCTCTGCCAGCTGGACACATTGCCAAAGCCTTGTTGTTGCCTCATGACTCTGGCCCTCCTGCCCCAGAGATCAGGCCCTCTCTCCTCTCGGGTACACTGCCATTCCTGTCTTCTCACACAGCTCCGTTCTCGCCCCGTAAATCTCCCCTCCCCACCTTGGGGGCAAAAGCAGTCCCACTTATCATGATTTGGTTTGGTTTGGTTTGGCCATTAATTTTCATATTGCAGTTTGCTCTCCTTTGTGTGGCCTGTGGTGCCCGTGGATGATGGCAGGAGACCCAAATAGGCTGGGAGACACACAGCATGTACTGTAACTTCTCCTGTGGCAGCGCTCCTGAGACTCCTCCTCATCTTGAGGGACTCTCATGTCCTGAAGACAGTATGGTTGTGCTGGAGTTGCTGGCTGTATATGTCTGCTGGTGTGTCTTCACCTGAAGTTCATCACCATCACATGAGTTGCTGGCCTTAAGATGTCAGGGTTCTGGTCTTCCTGGGCTCTCCTTTTCTCCCTACTGTATCTCTAACAATTTTGTGTATGTACTTTCTTTCTAGTTCTTAAGTAATACTTTTCTGAAAGAAAGGCCTGTTTCCCATATGACATTCTGGCCCATGTGGTTTCACCCATGCTCTTCTGGGAAGCAAAGCCTTGGGGACCATGTACTGTGCTCATCAGAGAGAGGAGGCAGTCTATTGAGCTTGCCAACGTGACCATCAGTCTGGCCCTGGAAGCATGTGTCAGCTACCTTGGGCCTGTATACTCTAGATAGGTGAGGGCATCATCCCAACACCTCCAGGGAGGGCCCAAGGTCCAGAGGTGGAGACCCGCAAGCTCCTGAGCATGGCCTGCAGACTCTCTAGGCACTGCTGTGGCAGGGCACCACCAGTTCAGTGTTGGGGAACCTGACGTGATTATCTCAGAGATTAGTGATGGAAAGCGGTAGGCCTGTAACTCTGGGCTCCCCATTGCTCCGTCTGTAAACATCCTGGTTAATGCCAGCTATCGGGAGGAAACAAACCTCCCGCTATTGTCCCTCCAATGCAGCATTTAGGAAACCCTGCTTCTCAGTGAGTCTCGCTCTTAGCAGGCCCCTCCAGCAGCCTTCTGCATAGTCCCTGCGGGAATCCCAACTTGCTTTGTGGTCACCTTCTTTTATCTTTAGGTTTGGATAAAAAGCTGTATTCTTCCCTTTAAAAACACAGGGAGCAAGCCCTATAGGTTTTACTGATGTCGGGGCTCATGGAGCCCTGGGGTGCAGCAGGAGCCACGTGGGCAGTGAGCGCTCCGGGTGGGCCTTTCTGCTGAAAAGGAATAGCATGCATTAATTATTGTAAAGAGATGTCTTCAGGAGAAAACGATTTTGAAATTCAGTTTAATTTCATTGTAACGTGCTGCAAACAGGAAGGGAGTGTGTGTGTTTAATTGGCTCTCGGGGGTAAGGCCGGGAGCTGGCAAGCCTTTGTCACAGGCCATTAGCGATACAGGCTGCATAATGAGAGCGCGCAATCAGCTCGCAGCTGCCGCTCCTACGGGGAGAGCATGATATTAAGTAGAAATCAGGATAAATTAAACTTAACCCTTTCCCTAGCTGTCCCCCCTGCCACTTGGATTGTGGCACAAGCTGGAGAGAGGCTTCCCTCGCTCTTGAGAAGGGCCTCAGCCACGGTCTCTCCCAAGCCATCCTCCAGGTCAAGATGGGGGTCACCCACCTGATCCCTACTGCGCCCTCACCCTGCTTTCTGCTAGTATGCTTATCTCAGAGAATGTGCAGAGGAACTCACAAGGTCAGTGGCTACTCAGGAAGGAGCAGAGACCTCCCTCACCGCAATATTAGTCTGTCTGACTCTGTGACTTCCACCAAAAGTAGAGCACATGGCCTACCTGCTGCCCTGGTGATTCTGGAGTTTGGCTGCTTGAGGACCACCAAGGCTACAGAGCAAGGTAATGGGCCAGATCCCTACAGCAGAGGGGTGGAATCTTAGGAGCTGGACTCATTCCTATGAATATGCACAGGTGACCTGTATGGTTGCTAATAAACCAGCAAGGAGGACACCAGCTGTGCAGCTCCTCAGAGAGCAGTCCCCTCATCTGAGGAAAGTCACCAGGAACTTCCAAGCCACCAGAGAAGGAGAGATGAATGCCTTCGCTTTTCCAAAACAAGCCTGTGGACAGCTGCCCTGCCTTCAGATTTTGTACCCTGCTTCATGAGCTGTTGAGGCTCTGCTGTTGACTGCTGGGTGTGGCTGGCTTTGGGGACTTTGCCCTTCCCCCTTGGCCTGGGCAGCAAAGTGTCTTTACCACATGGCTGTAGATGGTTTGCAGATGTAGCCTGTTGACCTTTCTCCGCCGTAGAAATGTAGCGCTGAGTCAGGATCTGTGAATCCCCTGTGCCTTGGGCAGGAGCTGCCTGTCTGCCTGCACATAGGAATCAGCCAAGACCCGGGCTGGGAGCCAACCTTGCCTTCATGCACCATAGTAATTGCACATGGTGGGCAGTCAGTGCTGGTGTGCCATCGAGAGAGCAGGGCACAGCAAAGAGGGCATGAGTTAACAACATGGGTGTCTTGGGGGGGTTGGAATTCTCCAGACAGGCTGTGCCCCCCCTAACTTGGGTTTCCATGGGGACTTGGGACATACAAAAGCCAGAGCTTAGCCTGGAAGAGCCCCCCCCCGATAATGACATTGTCCACTACCCACCACATACCGTGTTTACCAAGATAGGCAGGCAGGGAAGTGAGCACCCCTAATTGCACTGCCATCTGGGCAAAAGGCTCCACTTTCTCCCCTGCTCTCTGTGTGCCAAGTTCTCTTTGAGGTTCTGTGTGTGTTCGCTTAGGATTAGTACCAGGTACTGCTGGGAAGTCTCCTCAGCTCTGCTGAGTGGCTTCTGCAGTGCATCCTCTATAGGTTATCACTGGCATATTAGAGAGTTTCATGTTTTTTCATCAGTTGTTGATCAAGCCCTAATAGCCTTCCCATGGCCTCTTAAACTGTCGCCGTTGTCACAGCTGATGGAGGCGTGTATGGGTCTTTATTTCTGACCGGTGAGCTTCCTGCTCTTGCCTTGCTGTGTGACTGTCACCTGGGAGGATGGGAGAACAGCAGGACCTTCCTGACTGGACACAAGAAAAAGGAGGGTACCTTGCACCCTATGTACTTTGTTCCCAGTGGCAAGTCCCTGGCCTTGGGTGCTGCGTGTGAACCAACCAGGCCAGGGACCACAGGAAGGTGGCCTCCTCCACCTGGTGCTGACAGTGCCCATCCCTGGTTTGCTCCTGCGTAATGAGCTGTGAATTCTAGGCAGGAGTTCGCAAGCTTTTAAAATCTAAGTTATGTGCTTGTCCATGGCTTAGACTCACCCAGCCCAGCCAACCCAGCCATAGCCCAGAAGACTCAAGACTCCAGGGTATTTTTAGCGTGTAAACCAGAACTACTGCTCCCTCCCTCCTCTCTCCCAAGCCTTGTTGGTGGGCTCTGGGATGCTGACCCCATTCCTAGAGGATGAGCTGGTATTGCCACATGGTTACTCAGATCCTACCATCCTCTGCTGGACCCTACTCCCAGAGATGCTGCCCACAGCCGGGTCAGTCCGCATGCAGTATTTGCCCTGCTAAGCTTGGGCTGGTGGAGGTTGTCTGCCTGTGCTGGAGAGGCCTGGGTCCATAGGTCTCAGGTACCTACAGTTTCTTCTTGGGGCACTCCCCTCTTCCCAGGGAATCTCGAGCCTGAGGCCTGTAAGTGTACACTTCTGCATTCTTTGACACATGGTGTCCTGCCAGGCTCTGCAGTCCTTGACTACCTGCCTGTCTGCTTTCTGGCATTCACCTTCTGAAATAAGATTTCTTATGCTTCTCTCTACTTTAGGATTTACGCCATTCAAACCAAACCAAGCTATTGTTGATTTTGTCTCTGAGGTTCCTGGCTGTGTCTGGTCTGCCACTGTCCTGGGCAGGTTTGGGTGAGGCTTAGGTTCCTGGGACGTTATCCCATCTGTTTGGCTTTTATTTCCTACTCCTTCTAGTATCTTCCCAGGTTCTGCTTCCCAGGCTCAGGTCCCAGAGGCTTTCTGCTTTGGTGTCAGTAGCAGCTGGCTCCCTTCTGCCATGGGCATGCGCTCTGCTAGAGTCATGATGCCTCCCCTTCCTGCTTCTGGCAGGCCAGAGAGGCCCGGGAGGACCTAAAGCTGCTGGGAGGCAGGACTGTGGCAGGGGTGACAGGTAGTCCTGGGTGCCCGAAACCTTGAGACCAGAACCCCAAATAAATGCTGCCACTCTGCAGCTGCCTGTGGATGCCTGGCATAGTGCCAGAGCAGCAGCCCTCCGTCCTCAGCAGAGTGGATGCTGTGCTATTGTGTGCAGGGCCGATAGCCAGGAGAGTGAACTGACCTCAGGGGGTGGTGTGCAAGGGCCCTGACAAGGCCCCACAAGGAAGGTACTGTGCCCTGCTCCAGCCTTGCATCCAGAAACCAAAATCTGCGTATCACAGATTTATTTTCAATTACAGTTTAAGGCAAAGACATGAACTAGCACTGGGTTTGAAAGCAGTGCATAAATCCATGTAATAAGATTTTATTGATTGCATGCTGTTTCTGTCGGAACAAAATTCCCTCGATGCACACATCAGGTCAGACCAAGGAGGCACATTGGCAGGAGG
Organism: Pachyuromys duprasi; assembly: GCA_028658305.1. Classification (NCBI taxonomy): domain Eukaryota; kingdom Metazoa; phylum Chordata; class Mammalia; order Rodentia; family Muridae; genus Pachyuromys; species Pachyuromys duprasi. The sequence goes on from CM053744.1 coordinate 57,383,886, forward strand.
CTAAATCCAGATCAATGCATTCTGACAAATATGTTGTTACAAAAAGTAAAAGTTACTTAACTTGTTTGATGTGCATTTCAAAATGAAGACTCCGTCTTTAACTCCCAGCCCAGCATCCTGGTGCCTCGGATGCTTGGATCCTCTTCTTGCCTGTGTGCCTTGATCTCCCTGTCTTTAATTATGTTGTCCATTGGTAATGGAGTTGAACAGGTCAGGACAAGCTGGAGGGGCCAAAATGGCCTCACACTGACAAGTCGAAAGTCATAAATTAGGTCAGTTTCTAAGGAATTGGTCCAAGACAGTAAAATAGCAGGAGGCTGCTTGAGGCTGTGACATCCAGCAGAATTCCTCTGAAGGTTCTAGCCAGGGAGAGGACAGTAGGGAGGGATGGAAGGCAAAGGCATACTAGCGCCCCGAGGAAGGGACCTCAGGACCCTGACATATCGAGGCTTTCTTCTGAGACAACAGGAAGCCTTGTTCCTGAGGGCGCAAACAGGGAGAGGATTCTGCTGTGGAACAGAGAGCTAGGCTTGACCAGGAACAGCCAGGCTCATAGCCTCCTGATGTCCCAGTGTGGACACACCTCAGCTACTGACAGAGTTAGGCTGTGATCGTGGGAGATGGGCCTTAGCCCCATGCCAATCTGCTTGGTCTCCTGTCTGCCGTGCTAATGCCAAGTACAGCCTTCTGATAGAACAACTCCTCCTTCCCTCCCTCCCAGAAGCCTGGTGGCCTGAGAGGATATAGCCAGCTGCAGCTGTGCCTCGTGGGTATTGTGAGAGGCACTGCCCCCTTTTCTATAAGCAGTGCCCTTCTGTTCCTACCCAGGAAAGGAGACCAAGGCAGTAGTTACCTTCTCTTGGACCCTGGAGATAGCCTAGAACCCATTCAGCGAGACCCTAGGGCACATCTGAAACAGTTCTTGTATTGAGCCACCGATGTTTGGCCACATGTCAAGTATGGACCCAGCACAGTGCCCTGGAGCAAAAGCAACTCAGCCTGTGTGGCCGGCCCGCCATGGGGAAGGCCAGGTGCTGCTGTCACCCATGGGGGCACCACCATCAGGGTCCCCTCTCTTGTACTCTGTGAATTCCAAGACTTTATGATGACATTCACTGCACCAGGCGTCCCCTTTGTGGCTGACTGGAAGTACCTGTGTCCACAGCATTACTGGGAGGAAAGAGTTAGAACTGCGCCTTCAGACCTCCTTGACTTGCTGTCCTTTCTAAGCCTGTGGCGAATTACCTTCTCATCTGTCCACAGAGGCCACTCTGTGGATCACCATGGAGATCACACCCAGGTGCTGATGCTGCTTCAGCTCATGATTTCCTGCAGCTTGCACTACCTTGACATCTGCATGCTTTGATGGTCCTTCAAGCCTTTGAAGGCCAGGGACACCAAGTGGCCTGGAGAGACTAGTTTCCTCAAGCCCAGACAATGCCAAGAGCAAAACTGTGGCTAGAGCCATGGAGCCGCCACCATATCACACCGCAAAAGGCATGAGCCCTGCTCTGGTGGTGGCGCTGATGGGAGACCTTGGCTCCTTGCCCTGCATCAGACTCTACAGTAGACGTGACTTTTTGCATGTGAACATAAATGGTATCCAACCATCAGTATGGTTGGAGGCCGGAGCTAGTGATGCCCCATGTATAGGCACCTCACCAGAGCACTGCAAAAGTCCGGCACTTTCTCATCAAGCCTAGCACCAGCTATGGAGATTTAGGTTATCTCCGAGGCCAAGTACACCCAGTGGCTCAGACTCCTTGGTCAACCTTGTCAGAGCTGTGAGAGCACGCTGCTGTTGAGGTCTTCCGGACTGTAGGAAATCATGACTTGTAGGCAGCATGGAATTGGGGATCTCCTCCTTGGGGAGCAGTTGCTCTGACTCTCCCAAAAGTGTGATCCTGTATCACAAACAAGAACGAGTCTTTACACACTGGCAGTGTGAAGCAGAATCCACCTAGAGAACAGCCCAGCAATGCCCAGATCTCCTTCCTCAGGAGAGAAAAGAGCATTGTGGGGCACAGCCCCAAAGCAAGAAGCCCTGTGTGCAAAACCCTTTATCCCGAGGGCTCTCACCAGATCAAACAAGGGACCCTGAGAGACTCATACTTTGGAACTACACAGAGAGGGTATGGAGCTTTGCAAGTGGGCAGCATGGCATCGCTTGTAGGGCCAAGAAGAGAGGCCGTGTTCAAGGCAAGGCAGTGGCTGTGCCGTGCCACATCTTAGAGTGGAGGCCCATGGGGAGCAGCATCAGAGAGATTCTTGCTGGGACCCTCAATGTCAGTTCCCATCTCACTGTGGAGACCCAGCAACCTGATGCGAACCTGGCAGAGGAAGCCAGTGGAAGGCTGAGCTTCCCAGTCTGAGGGGCACAGCTGGACCCAAAGTTACAGCAGGAACAAGAAGGGGTCATAGAGGGCCCCTTAGGACCCTACACCCCACATCCGTGTCCTCTCTCTTCAGTCAGTACCTGCCCAAGGTGCTATCCTAGTCTAGGCTGAGGCGATGCATCTAGTGCTTCTGCCACCTGCCACACACAGCTGCCGCTCTAGGGAGAGAACTGCCCAGCGCCAGTCCTTGCTCTGGAGGCTAGCCTCTTCCCCTCTTCTCTCTTAGCCGTAAATAAGCTGGGCTAGGCCGCCCATCCATCTTGTTTAATAGACTGGAGTGCGCCCTGCACTGCAAGTCCCAGGGAGCAGGGAGGTGATGGATGGTGCCTTCCCACGTCGGGCCGCGTGATGTATAATGAAATATTTATGATTTATTCCAGCTACTAACCCACAGGGAGTGCAGGGAGCGTGTGAACAGACAGTGAGGCCTCACCGCTGCTATCAGGGCTGCTGCTGACATCTGCATGCCTACACACAGTCGTAATGGTGCAAATGTGTGTGTGTGGACATGCACAGGCACTAATGTGCAGATACACACCCCTCCCCCACACCACTGTGCAGGAGGACGCCTTGGCTAGAAATGTAGCCCTGCTTTCTGGCCTGGCCCCTGCTTCTGGTGCTGCCAGTGTTTCTGTGGGGTATAACAAGCTCACCAGGTCTCAGGCTCCCATGTGGAAGGAGCAAGTGGACAGTTACTTTGCGTAGGGAAGAAAAAGCACTATAGTTGTTTGGGGTGGTGGGGTCAAGTGCAGAAGAGCAGGAGGACGTGTATCACGAGGCATCCCTGTGTTGGAGGAGGAGCTGAAAATGGCCGTCCTTTTGCCCAGGACCCAGTCATGGTAGGATGACAAAGGGCATGGGATAGGAGAGGCACTGCAGGAGGGTGCCCGCATGTGTCTGTGTGAAGCAGGGCTTGTGCTTTCCTGGTGTAGTGTATCCTGAGGCGGGGTTAAGGCCACCAGCTGTTTGCTGCTCTATTTTGAAAATGTCATACTTCTGATTGCTCTGACAGAAACGTGGCCCACACTGACTTGAGTTAGGGTATTTACAGACCCCAGAGGCCTAGTAGATTCTTAGCACGCCATGGTTTCTGGTGGGTTCCAGTCCCCACTGCTGGCTGCAGGGCGGGGTGCCAGTGTCTTAGGGATAGAGAATGGAGACAGCCTTCACAGGCCTGGAAACTGGGAGTGATGGGACTCACACGTGCATGTGGTCCCCTAGGACTCTTATGGGTGATAATCAGGAACACCACGGTCCCCTGTGAGCAGACAGTCCAGAGCTCTCAAGAAAACCCTTTTCCAGGAGACACCGCCGTGTTCAAGGACAACAGGTACTGGATCCGAGGGCGGACCTCAGTGGACATCATCAAGACCGGCGGATACAAGGTCAGCGCCCTGGAGATCGAGCGGCACCTGCTGGCCCACCCCAGCATCTCAGGTGAGGGACCGGGTGAGCAGAGCACGCCCCCAAGACACAGTGCCCCCTTTCTGCTCTGTAGCGGGGATCCTGTGGAGGGTGTTTCTGCTCCCTCCATCCACTGCACACAGTAACCTGGGGGCCATCCCAGGCTGCTGGCCGCTGCACCGGACTGGGCCTGCAGACCTGGCCAGAATGTAAGGCTGCTCTGCAGATCAAGCAAGAGCAAGCTGAGCCCCTAGAGACGCTTCCCACTCCCGTGAGGATCATTCTCACAGATCTTGTTCCAGGGGCTTGGGCACTTCAGCTAACTGCCCATCATTGCCCACATAATCCTGAGTGCTGTTCATCCTGTTGTGGTCATCAAGGCCTTCCTACGTGTCCTTAGCCTGTTCTGCTGTCCTCAGATGTGGCTGTGATTGGAGTTCCGGATATGACATGGGGCCAGCGAGTCACAGCTGTGGTAGCCCTTCAAGAAGGACACTCATTGTCCCATACAGACCTCAAGGAGTGGGCCAGGTAGGGCTAATGGGACTGTCCTGGATTCTTGGAATCAGGGGGATGGGAAGGGCCTGTCCTAGAACCGGGAGGCTGGGGTGGATCATTCTGGACTTTGGAAGTGGGGAGGAAGAAGCTGAAAATATCATCAGCCATGTGGCCCTTAAACAGCCCTGTCTCCCCTCAGTACAGACCTGGGAACTGGGAGGGCCTCCACCAGCAAACTGAGTTATGAGTCAGGAGTAGTCTGAGGCAGTAATGTTTGTGCATGAGACAGAAGCAAGTATTTCGGTATCAACTTATAAACCCCAAAGTGTTGTGAGGCTGAGGACCCCAGGAAAGTGCCTGGCTAGTCCAGTGCTGCACCGAGTAGCCCCTCCCTATCCTGCCAGACTTGCACAGCCTGCCACAGAACGGCCTGGGCACAACAGCCTTTCTGCTCCTGCCCTGGGCTGCCTGGGTGCCTCACACCTCACTGTGGGGCCTTCAAAGCCTGGTGTGCCCATCGCCCTCAGTGCCTATGGCCTATGCCACAGCTCTCTCCTCAGACCCAGGGCAGGAGCTTTTCCCATCTTGTCACCTGTAGTTGCTGTCTCTGGGTGTTTGTTTTCTGAGACAGGTCGACTCTGTGTAGCCGTGGCTGTCCTGGAACTTACTCTGTAGACCAGGCTGGCCTTGAACTCACAGAGATTGAGTGCTGGGATTAAAGGAGTACACCATCACCACCACCATACTGTATTCATACACACATACACACACACACACACACTATATTCTTTGAGTTAGACTCTAGTTTTCTCTCATCTCCTCCCTGGTGATTCCTGATGTCCTCCCAAGATTCACAGGGCAAAAGGGGGACTCACTGGGACCCTCACAGCTTCTACTGTGCCCCATCAGGATACCTCCAGGTTCCTTCTTTAATGTTCTCTCCTCTCTGCCCTGTCCCCTCCTGCCCCCATCTCCTCCTACCCTGGCTTGCCTTTTCCTCAGCGTAAGACTATTTTTGGCTCGTCCAACAAGACTTCACAAACAGCAGGAGTCCTTGTTTCATCAGGGGCCGCACAGCTGGGCAATTACCGATTCCCCTGGATTTGCAAAATCACAGTTGGAACTCCATAGCTTAGCAAAGGCAACAGTCTGCTTGGACGGTTGCTGCTTTGATTAAACAATTACTTTTTTGAGAAGAAAAACACCCAGGCATCCTCTGCTGAGAGCCACAGTAGTTGTTGGGTGGAGGTCCTCATTGGCCTGAATTCCCACTGCACAGGCATGGACATAGCCATGTTTATGGCTCCTGCACTCCTGAGTGCTTCCCCTCAGGGCCTGTCTCTAAGGCTGAAGTCAGACTTGGTTATTCAGGTTCATCGTGAGTTACAATGACCCTAAAATGGAGTGCTGATGTTTGGAGCATCCTGGGAGTTGTAGCTGTGTAGAACAGGACAGTGCAAGGAAGATTGCAAGACACTGCAGAGCCGAGATGTAGACTGTCCTCCAGGAGCTGCTGGCCCCTCAGGTTTTGTCCCCACGGTGGGTAGACTCCCCACCACTTGTTTCTTGGGGTTGGGAGACCTAAGGAGATATCCCCACTTGTAACCCCAGCCCTACCCACTCCCAGAGAACAGTGGCTAAGCTTCCTGGTGCCTCTCCTATGAGGGCAACTGTAAGGGAAGGTGGCTGCTCCTGCCAGAAGCCTTGAGGTCCAGGTGATCCTCGCCTTTATGTGAGGTCCAAGTCCATGCCTGATGGATGCTGCTTGCTGCTGCTGACCCGCACCTCGCCCTTAGAGCCCTGCTGGCCATGCTTTCCCAGGCCCCTGTGCTGTGCTGTCCAGCTGCCATTACAGGAGAGAGGCAGGTGGGAAGCAGAGATTAGAGCATCATCCTGAAGTTGCAGCTGGCTAAGGATTGTTCCAAAGAGAGACAGTGTCTGGAGAGGACACCAACAAAGAAAGAACCAAATGTTCTCCGTATTGATTGAAAGGGAAAGCTGGGCACAGTGGCACGTACCTTTGATTTAAGCACTCAAGTGGCTGATACAAGATTCTCTTGAGTTCAACCCAGTCTTGGCTACATAGCAATGTCAAAGCCAGCCTGAGCTATGAGATGAAAAAGAGGGAGATTCAGGAAGGAGCAGAGAGAACCAGGTGTCACTGTTATCCACAGAGGTCTGACCTCACAGCAGCCCAGTGTTCCTTAGGAGGTCCACACAGCCTCAAGCGTGTCCCAGTGACATGCGTAAATTACCAGAACTGACCCAAAATCCAAAGCTCCAGGGCTCCATGCTGTGAAGCTGAATTCCCAGCTAAAAACCTTACCATAAGGCAAATGCCAGGCCCCACAGGCTCTGCAGCCGATGGCACCAAGCACCTCAGGTGACCCTCCTCACAGTGCATGCAAGTCCATTCCAGTGAGAGGGACACTCCCAGCTGACTTCATGGGGCCCACGACCCTGTTACCAAAACCAGACAAGAAACCAGACCAGTTTCCTATCAGACAGACACAAAATGCTTAACCAAATGCTGGAAATTAGGTCCTATTCACAGAAGAGCCAACACATCATGATTGTGTGGCATTTACACCAGAAACGTGAGGTTAAACATTCAAAACTCCATCCACACGGCGTGCCGTGTTTACAGAGCAAAAGCCATGCAGTTGTCGCAGTGGACAAAGAAAGCACGTGTCTAGATGCCAGTGCCACTTGCGGGAACAACAGCAGTACCAGAGGAGAGACATTCCTGAGCTGAGGGAGAGGGCCTAGTGACCACTGCGTTGGACATTTTCTCCTGTGTTTAGGAGCAAGCACGTACCTCCACCTCTTTCCAGTCCCACCCAGACATATAGATCTTCTGGAAGCTAATGTGTAATGGGGCCAAAAGTCCAGGCCATGGCCATGCTGTGTGCCTCTATCTGGAACTGGGTACTAACCGGTCACTTCACCCAATTGTAGACGTTTATCTCCACATTACACTGCATAGCGGCCCTCCCCGAGAAACCTGCCCAGTTTCTGCACGTAGAAGTACACAGGCCAGCTAAACTTAGGACAAAAGGAGAAAGATGGGGTCACTAGGAAGAACAGGCACCAAGAGCTGAGTAGAGGGCAGGAGCTGGAGTCCCCCTGGGAGTAGAGCCGGCCCGTCCGAACCAAGGGACAAGTCTGCAGTGCGTGGAGCAGCAGTGTCAGGGCCCGACACAGCTCTGCTGGGAAGTCTGGGCAGCCACTGCAGACAACGTCAGAAGCCATCGCCTAAGGGTCATCAGCATCCGCAGGTTTGTAGCTTAAGAGCTGCTGGACATAGGAGGCCGGGAGTTGCCCTAGGTTTAAAAATTGCATCTGAAGATAAAAGTGTGTGCGATTCTGGAGGTGTCACTTAGAACCTTGGGTGAGTCAAAACCAATTGCTCTCTGCTCAGAGGAACTTGGGCAGACTAGGATTCTGCTCCAGGCCTTACACACCATTCCTGGCTGGGCTGTCCGTGCAGCGGAACAGGAGTCACATCCTACCCGAGTGCCTCTGAGAATCACAACAGGACCTGCAGCTTTTTCCTACCCCCTTCTGATTACTTTCTGGTGGTGGCCCCAAAGCTGCTTCTCTGTAGTTGACCAAGCTTGTCAGCTGCAGGGCCCACTTTGCTGTACCAGAGCCAAGCCAGAGGGGAGAAGATGGTCCTCCTTCCACAGGGCAAGATGGTCACCCTGTTGCCAGCCATCACAGAGTCAGAGTGTGACCCCACAGTGGCTTCCCCGGGTGTGGAGCGCGGTCATCTCAGGCTGTGCTTATCTCTGCAGAGGCGTCCTGGCACCCTATGCTGTGCCCTCTGAGCTCCTGCTGGTGGAGGAGATCCCACGGAACCAGATGGGCAAGGTGAATAAGAAGGAGCTGCTCAAGCAGTTCTACCCCTCGTGAGCAGAGGAGCTGGCCAGAGGACAGCAAGCATTTCCTGATGATCATGTGCTGTGGTCCAGAGACCCTTAGATAGAGCCCCCACCCCACAATCAGGTTGACCAGAATCAAAACCACTGGGATGAAGTCACCAAGTGAGGCTTCTGCAGTCCCAGGCCAATTGTCCGAGTTCGGGTGACCCTGTCCACTGGCTGTGTCCTCAGTGCCAGTCTCACAAGCACGGTAAGGACATGGTTGTGTCCAGTGTGTGCCCAAGGCTGCTGACTTTCCAGAGGGCAGGTGCCTGCGAATCAGAGCTGGCACTGAGAAAAGAAACGAAATAAAGGCAGCAGACATGTGTCTGTTTTCTAACTGACCTACAGGTGGCATGTCTGCGTGCACACACTTTCTACAGCCACACAGCTCCCTGCCCACATAGGACGCCAAACAGCAGCGCTAGGCAGAGCCTGCAGCACCCCAGCCCAGGACTCCCACTGCTGGAGCTGTTGTATGTGTGGTAAAATGTTTTAAAGTCCCTGTAGCCACCCAAGGCCATCTCCAAATGGCCCTGAAGCTCCTCTTCCTTGACCTTGCCTTACCCAATTTAGGGTCTTTCTGATCCTCTGTGTCTCTCCGCTATGTTGCCTTTTTCTCAGACCTCTTCTTGCTCTGCTTCTCAAAGCTTCCCTGACTCCATCCTCCAGGCCCTAGGTACCTTAGATATCCTGCCAGCTCAGATATGTGGACATGTGCCCTCAGGCCACATGGAGAAACGGCACAGAGCTTTTCTCTCCCCCTCCTCCCTCCCTCCCTCCCTCCCTCTGGGGCCACTGACAGCTCTGTCGGTGATAGCCCTGTACCCACATGTGGCCCTCAGCAGTCTGTAGACATCAAGTGAGGACCAGAAGCAAACAAGAGTAATGGGACCCTTTGACATTGCCGCAGGCAACCCTACAAGGCCTAGCAGAGCTCTGGGCTAGACTGGACTATAAATCGTTGAAAGGTAGATGCTCTGGCCCTAGAATGCTTAAGGAGCTGTCGGATATCTGGGCTTCCGAGAGGTCAGTCTGACCCCAAGGGGCAGGGGCAGGATTCCTAGAGAATCCCAGTGCAGCCTGTGGGAGCCAGACCATGCTGCCTCTTTCTGCAGCATCACCCTGTGTCGGGCCCTCTTGCTCAAGGAAGCGCAAGCTGCCCTGAGCCCACAGCTGCTACTGAGCCCAAGACCCTGGAGTCAGAGGACAGTGCAGAACATCCTCAGCAATGGTGGGAGGTGAGGTTGGTCATAAGCCATATCCATGGCCTAAGCAAGTTGGCTTCTGTGTGTTGAACCTAGACACCACAAAGGAAGTGAAGGGAGCTCCTGTGGAGGGTTTCCCCATGGCCAGAGGTCAGCTTGCACAGGCTGTGGCCACAGGTAGCTGCTGGAGCTCAGCCTGTTGTCCTCCCAGAAGCTCTGAAATTTCCTTCCCGGTCCCTGGCTTCTCTGACTGCCTTCAGTGTCCCTCTGTAGCAGCTAGCATCACCTGGAGCTTACCTGCCAAAGCAGGTGTCACGGGCCAACCCAGACCTCAGTCCTCAAGTTTCCAGAAGGCACAGCCACGGGGTCACGGGAGGACACCTGTGCTATGCACACCTACTCCGCTGGCTCTTGGCCATTGTCATCAGGCCTCAGCAGTCAAGCCTTGTATACCACGGAGTAGGAGTAGGTGCCCTCTTGGTGAACTGAGCCTGAGAAGGTGGCAAAGAGGCTGAAGGGCACTGATCCCATAGCCACACACCCCCTCATCTTCATTGGCAATGCAGATTTCTGGAGCCCCAATGTGGCTCAGCATAGTGAAATCCGAGATGGGACCATCAAGTAAACCTGGAGCTGGAGGCTGCACCAGCTTGAATAGCTGAGCAAAATGAGTAACATCGACTTAGCCACGGGAGATCTGTGCCTTTGTTCATGTCCGTCCATCCATCCACATGTCTGTCTGTCTGTCTGTCTGTCTGTCTGTCTGTCTCTCTCTCTCTCTCTCTCTCTCTCACACACACATACATCTCTTGCCTTCTCTGCATGCTGTCCTCAAAGCCACTGCAGCTAGACATAGCATCTCTGGAGAGTGGGAAACATCCATGTTCACGCCCGTTGAAATACTATGGGTGCAGAGCTGGTGGCTCATGGCCCTTGTGGAATCTTCCAACACCCAAGAAGACTCACTTCCCCAATATCTGGAACCTAGGCCCTCAATGTTGGCCCCTGTAGTCGTTTCCACATTGTGGCCATGAGCAGGAGGTCAGAGGCCCCTCCACATGCCCAGTAGAGCTGAGTGCCCTTGCAAACATCCACTGTGTGGTCAATTTAGCTCAGCAAATAGATCGATATCAAATTATCCTGATTCACCCTCATAACTCTTACTCAAGCAGCAGCAGTGGAGGAGAGACGGGGGTTACTGGAAATAAATAGCCGTGAAAGCCCTTTGTGATCTATCACCTGAAGACAGTTGCAGCCTCCCACTCCACCTGCTGACAGGGTCGTTAATAAAGCCCAGGAAAGCCCTGTCAGCCACAGTGAAGGATAGCCGCAGGTCAGGCACGGGGACCTGCCTCACACTGTCAGGGCACACGGCACACCGCTTACGACCTGAGCCCTTATCAGAGGTGGCAGCGGGTACTGCCCAAGCAGACACACTGGATCTTCCTGTCTGTGGGTGCTTTTTACACACTGTGGGGAGCACCTCTGGATTATTCTTCGAATGAAGCAATGGAAGTTGTAGAGTGGTCATCATACAGTCTGAGAGAGAAAGGACTGAGTTGTAGACTACACTGCTCAGGTCCAGAGCCCTTGGCCTTCTGGCTCCGTCTATCCTGCCGCCTCTCTGGAGTCCCCCCAACCCCCCAACCACTTTCCTGCCTGCTTAGGGCATCTGTGTGTGAGCAGAGGTCAGCAAGTGCACACCTGTGGAACTGGTGTGTGCATATGTGGTACACGAAGACGCGTGTAGGTGAGGCTGACACCTCTGCACATTGTCACAAGTGGGCATGTTTGTGTTCAGGATTCCAACAGAGGACTTCCTGAGGACTGTGGTGTCACGAGGGAAGCTCAGATATAAGCCCAGACCAGGCTTAGCTGAGTCATGCACGTCTTCTTTCCCCACCCCCACCCTGGGGGCTGGATCCTTTTTGAAGCACAAGGTTTGCGGGGTAGAGCCCCTGATGTCAGAGTGATAGATCATTAAGTCATCAGTGTCCTTCATCCCAGTCTGGGAGGGCTCTTCCCAACCCTGCCACCAGTGAAACACCAGCAACCAGCTGCATCTCCGTCAGTGCCTAAACTGTGTTCCCGCAGCACCTGCTTTCATAGGAACCAGCTTGAACATACATAAAATACATGCTCGCATGGGTGTCCATAGACCACACACCTCTGGTCTCAGAAATGCCCCGCTGGATGAAATATCAGCTGCCTCAAGAGGCTCCAGTAGCCAGTTTCAGCCAAAGCAGCGATAGATGTTCTGCAGGAAGGGGCATGGGCTTCTGCAGCTCCTGCTGAGTCCTGGGGTCCACAGACCATCACTAGTTCTTCACTGACCCTGTATGTGAACACTTGTTCCTGTCCCAGAACAGCAAACCTGGACAATGCAGAGGAAAACCACTCTCTAAAAGATACTTTAAACATTGTGGAAGGACAGGAGAAAACAGTGGCTGGCCCTGCATTCTCCCACCAGTTTATTGACTAAGAGGTTCATCCTATATTTGCTTTGGTCATCTTCAAGAAGTGAAACCCATGGGGCTCAGTGGTTGAGAGCACGGGCTGCTTTCCAGAAGACCCAGGTTCAATTCCCGGCACCCGCATGGCAGCCCACAGCTTTTGTAATTCCATTTCTAAGGGATACAATGCTGTCTTCTGGCTTCTCTGGGCACCAGGCAAGCATATGTGTTGTCCACAGGCATACACAGACCAAACGCTCATTAAGAAATACCTGTAAAATAAAGGAGAACCCCAGACTTTGCTGGTGACATGGAGACCCAGCTGGGTCCGTGGGTGGAGCACCACTGCCTTGGAAGAAATGGGTGGTGTCTTGAGTGCTCACAGAATGTGATCCCTGAGCACTCTCTACTGTTCTGGGATGAATCCAGTGTCCTAAGGAAGGAGTTCATCCCGGCGTGAGTCCAGCATGTCTTTGTGAAAGCAAGCTTCTCCATGGCCTCCAGGAGGAAGTCAGGAAATTAGGGGACCAAGATGATGTCTAACAGGTGAAAATATTAGATGTGGAGCACTTTAACGAGGAACTACAAGCAGTGGTGTTAGACCGGAGGTTTAGGGACAAAGGCAAGGTGGCCTGGGCCAGGAGGTCTGGCCCTTCTCTTCTGACCAGGAGCCTGTGCTTTCAAAAGGCTACATAAAACACTGGGCAAAGCCAGCTCCTAGTTCTGGATTCTGAAGTGACCACTGGACCTAAGACCCACCTACAGGGCCCAGAACTCAGCGGATGAGGCTGTAACCCCAGTACCTCACCATCATTCACAACTCCCCACCCCCCAACACTTCCCTTTAAGAAGCTCCTACCCCAGCCCAGCCATGCCATTTCACAAACCCCCACCCCTCTTGTGAGGTCGGTGAACCCATCTGAGAGCAGTCCCAATAAACCTGCCTTTTTACTGTAAATTCGGCTCAATTCAATTTATTTCGAATGGAGAAACCATTCAATGGATATGAAAGACAATTGGCAGTCAGTGTGTTGTATGACTGTGGCCGCAGAGAGTTGCTTGGGGACGTAGGAGGCTCATGGGAGCATTTGTGCAGATGAAAGCCCTTGAGGACGGCTGGGAGTGTGGCTCCGTTGGTAGAGCACATGACTATCATGCACAAGGCTTGATCCGCCTTGGCACAAAGTAGAACCAGACAGGGGTGGTGGTGTATGTATGCCCGCAATCCCAGCACTTGGTGGGTGGAGGCAGGAGAATTGCCATGAGTTTGAGGCCAGCAGACCCTGTCTCAAACACCGGGAAGGAGGAAAGAAAGAGAAAAATAGTCCTAGTTGATTTTATGCTACCTTAACATTAAAAATATGAAAACAAAGCTGGGCAGTGGTGGTCCACACCTTTAATCTCAGCACTTAGGAGGCAGGGTAAGGTGGATCTCTGAGTTCAAGGCCAGCCTGGTCTTAGAGCAAGTCCCAGCACAGCCAGGGCTATACTAAAAGAGAGAAAGGAGAGAGGGAGAAAGAAAAGAAAAGAAGCTCTAACAATTGGCTGTAATTGGCACACATGTATAATCCCAGCACTCAGGGAGGCAGATCACTGTGAGTTTGAGGCCAGCCTGGTCTACAAAGCAAGTACAGAACAGCCAGGGCTACATAGAGAAACCCTGTCTCTAAAAAACTAAAATAAACAAAAAACAATTGGCTAGTATACAACTGTAACTATCTTTTGTGGTTTGGTTTTTTGTTTGTTTTGGTTTTTGTTTGTTTTGGGTTTTCAAAACAGGGTCTCTCTTTATAACAGAGGAACAGATTTGTAGGCCAAATCTTTGTGAGTGATCACAAAGACAAGTGACAGTGTCTTTTCCGTGTTGGCTGGGCCTGGCTGCACAGGCATATTCAGCTCATCTTAAAGAATCACTTTACTGTTTTATGTGTACGGGCATTTTGCCTGCATGTAGGAATGTGCATTGCGCACATGTCTGGAACACACAGAGCTCGGAAGAGGGCATCTGGTGCCCTGGAACTGCAGTTATGGTGGTTGTGAACCATCATGTGGGTGCTGGGAACTGAAGCTGCGTCCTCTGCAAGAACAAGTGCTCTTTAACCAAGGAGTCATCTCTCCAGCCCTAAATTACATATTTAAATTAGCTTACAAAGTACTGGATTTCCATAAGAGAACACTTGAAAAAAATTATACAGGGTTATATAAGGCCAATTTCATTACTTAAACAATAAATCTGTGAAGTTTCTAATTAGAAGCCCCCATATCCAAACTACAAAAGCCCACAATTATAAGTAGGAACAAACAGAATAAATATCTGGGTTACAATAATTTAAAGTAATGCTCTACCTACCTATTTATCTGCATATAATGGAATTCACACACATACGTACATATATAGAGATATATATTTGTTTGTTTGAGACAAGGTCTCACTATACCTGTGGCTGTTCTGGAACTTGCTATATAGACGAGGCTGAGGCTGGCCTCCCACTCACAGAGAGCCTTCTGCCTTGCTTCCCAAATGCTGGGTTTAAAGAGGTGCACCATGTGCCCAGCCTTTCTTTTATGTAATTTTAGAAGTTAAGGTACTTCATTATGTATGTGTACCTGCATGCCACAAGGCCTGCGTGATCAGAGGACAACTTTAGGCAATCATTTCTCTCCATCCACTGTGAAGGGTCTGGGCTGGCTGAACTCAGGTCCACCGGCTTGATAGAAGCACCTTAACTTGCAGAGCCATCTCCATGGCCTCTCCGGTGGATTCTTAATGTACTAAGTTGGCATTTAATAAACACAAAAGAGTCTGCCAAGGTGGCACACGCCTTTAATCCCAGCACTCAGGAGGCAGAGGCAGGCAGATCTGAGTTCTAAGGGCACGTTCTTGAGTCAAGCTTGCTCTGCCCAGACAATTCTGCTGGAGTAGTGATCCCTTTCTTTGTGACCCTGAACTTATTTCTAACAAAGCTTCTCTAAGCAAAACCTCTAGGATTGTAACTGGAACTGCAGGATTTACAAGTTAACTTGGATAAATCTGATCCTGCAAGACCACACCCTGGAGCCCACACCTTTCCCACCTTCCTCTAGGTAGTTCCTGTCTTTGAAACAGGCCTCAGGTATCATCAGGGGTGGACCCTGAGTGAGATGCTTTTCTCTTTCATTTTGTTACTCATGTGCTCTTGGACAGCTTGTGTTCATCCTGGCCCCCGAGCCTGGCTCCCTTCCTGGTTGCTTCTCTGAGCTGTCTCCTCCCTTATCTCTCTTTCCTCTTAGGCATTGCTGGAACTTCAATGAAATAAAACCTGAGGCACCTTCCTCTTGCTCAGCCTCCTTCCCCAGGGACCCCAGGCAGGACCCTGACACCCCTCAGATAATCCAGCTGCTCTGAGGGCTGCCACACACACTGAGCAAGCACTGAGTTCTGTTCAGGTCGTCACCATTGAGCTGATTGTACCCTCTTTGTCCAGTCTTTCTTGGGGACTTCCTGTTGCAGACCCTGGAACAGCCACACAGGGTGCAGGTGCGTGGGTGTGTGAGAGCAGAAGCCACTCTTCCGGGTGTGACTGTGACTCTGCAGGGTCCTGTTTCCAATTCTAAAACCCAGAAGGCTCTGAAAAGCAATGTTGTTTGCGTGTTTTGTTTTACTGTTTTTGTTTCCTGCAAACTCATTCCCAAAGAAAGCTGAGCTGAACGCTTGAGGCTCCATCTGGTCCTGGACCCCACTTGGTGAGAGTCTTTGCAAGTCATGCTGGGAGCTGCAGTATGTTGGCTCTGGAAACAACCCCAGACCCTGCTGGGTGTCACATACCAGGTGTCGAATGTGCCTCTAAGACAGCCAGAAGTTCAGACTGACACACTCTTCTTGCTGTGGGGTTGGATGCAGGATGCATCCTGGAATCTGAGGGTTTGAAGGGTAGTAAAGTGGCTTCTGCAACCCTGTGACCTGTGAGCTCAGAAGGGGGACACATTGGGGTATCTGGCTCCAGATTCCACTTCCTGAGGGCTAATGACTTTCTTAGAATTCCACTTGTGCATGTATGGGTCTCATGCAGCTTTCAGATTTGGGGGCATGAGGTGGCTCAGGCCTCTGTCTGCGTGTCCTGGGCACCTTCCTGAGTCCTGTGGAAAGTCTGCTTGCTGATCTATAGGCCCATCCTCCCAGATGTACAAGGCACCCCTCCTGGGAATCCAAGCTGAGCTTGTGCCTGTGAGGCCTTAGGCACCATCCTTCTGTCACTGACTGTCACACGCGTGCGCGCACACACGCTGTTGTGAGTTATTTGGGAACACATTTCCCCCTCAGCATTATAAACTTACCTCTGCATTCCAGGCCTTTGAGACAAGATCCTCTGCCCTAAGAGAGCAAGTTCTGTCTGGTTGGTAATGACCTGCAGGACCAGCAGTGCCAATATCTAAGCCTAATGACCCGACCTCACAGAGTAGCCACCGTAGAGTCTGCGAGGCTTTTTCTCCGATGTATGGCAGCCCTGAGATCCTGGCCTTCTCTGGACTGCTGCGTTCTGGGTGGATGTTACTAACTGCTTCCTCCCTTCCCCATCCGCTCCCCCTCCGGGTTGGCGCTCGGTGCATCTTTGTGATTCTCTCCCCACCTACTGCATGGCTGCATTCAGTGAACAATGAGTGTTCGGTTTTTGTGGTTTAATCCAATCTGATAAACCATGTCTTACTAAGATTAAATCATTTGTGGTTATTACCAGTGAATTTAGAACACCTGTCTTCCTGCACTGGCTTCCTAGTTCTTTTGTTGTATTAACTTTCTTGGCATTTTCCCCCTCTCAGCTTATTTAGAAACCATATGTTAACTTATGTTCTTATAGCAAGTGTCTTTAAGTTTTCTAAATGCATATGGATTATAAAACTGGCCATGTACTATCTGAGTTCGAGGTTGTTCACCTGTACACATAAAATAATAAATGACTGTTTAAGACTAGCCATGCGTAAGCCTCGTGGCCATGATGAGGACGGACAGGCTTGACTTTCTGTGAGGTGCCCCTCTGCCATCTTGGAGCACTTTTTTGTTTGTTTGTTTTGTTTTGTTTTTTGAGATAGGGTTTCTCAGTGTAGCCCTGCCTGCCCTGGAACTCACTCTGTAGACCAGGCTAGCCTCAAACTCATAAAGATCCTCCTGCCTCTGCCTCCCAAGTGCTGGGATAAAAGGCGTGTGCCACCACACCCAGCTCTAGTGCACTTCCTTTTTTAATTTTTTCCTTTATTTTTTATTTTACATGCTTGGGTTTTTGCTTGTATGGATGTCTGCACTGTGTGCATGCTGTGCCCTCCGAGGCCAGGGGAGGGCGACTTATCCCCTGGATACTAGAGGTTATAAACCTCATGTAGGTGCTTGGAGTAGAACCCGGGTCCTCTGGAAGAGCAGCCAGTGCTCTTAACCATTGGGCCCCTTTCCAGCTCCCCTGGTGCATGTCTTAAAGTGCCGCTCTTTGAGACAGGCTCACTATGTAGCCTAGGCTGGGCTTGGACTCCCAGTCCTCCAGCCTCAGCCTCCCAAGTGTCCATTTGTTTTGCTCTGCACAAGAAGCAAAGGTATTCTTTTCAGGTGCACAGATAAGAGAACACTCTTTCAGGCTCAAAGGTCACACTTCCACAGACTCTTTGGTTCTCCCACTAAGCACCAAGCGGTTTGCATGACCTTCGTTCCCTCACGTGAGTGGCAGCGTGAGGAGTGAGGGCCAGCTCCTGGCATCAGTGACTGTCACTGCCTTTGACCCTTTTAACAGCTGCATCAGTTGGTCTTTTCCCAGTGGTGCCTTTGAGACAGCCCTTGTCCTTGCTTGGTGATGACCCAGACACAGACCGTCCCCCGATGTCTGCCATCCCCTTGTGGCTGAACAGCCCTACAGCTGTCCCTGTCACCACTCCTGAGTGCACTCTGGTGGAGCATGTTCCTCTCAGGTCTGTCTCATCTCTAAAGCTGGAGGCCAAAGCTCAGGCCTTCTGTGACCAAAGTCTGGGAGTCAGCTTTCCCTCCAGTGGTGGCTGTGTGGAGGGGGCCCAAAGACTCCCTCATGCCACCATTTTAATGGAGGCCTGCATTTTGCACATTCAGATTGCATCATTGGGACAGGACATGTGAGGGGCTCTGGGGAGAATCTTGGCCTGCAGAGCCCTAGCCACCTTCTGTGACAAACCACAGGCCCTGCCAGTCCCTGCCACCAAGCCACCAAGCCACAGCTGTCAGCAGGACAGTTCCAGTCAAAGGCCTAAAGGATCGTGAATGATGGCAGATGCCTGGCTGAAATCCTAACTGCTGTGTTTGTGGGAATGCCCTGTGTGGAATACCCCTATGAGGGAATCCTATAGAAAACCACTCTTTGGTATGTCCTCAAGGAACCCCCTCAGGGGACTCCTCTGCTTGAGACTCCCTTCTTAGGACACCCTCTGACTCTGCAGGACATCTACCCATTTTTCCAGAACACAAGCCCACCAGAAACAGGGACTCAACAGGCAGGCTGCCTCAAAGTTTCTGTCTGATGTGAGGTAGAGATCAGGGAGGGGAAGGGCCATGGCACAGGAAGTGGAGAGGATGTGACCATAGAAGATAGAGGTGTCGAGGCTGGGTCCTGGCTGGATATACAACCCACAAACGAGCCAGTGCCTCACCCTTGCCCCCAAGATGACCTTGGCTTAACCCTGAGCTTTGTGGTGAGGCTGTGGTCTGGCAGTGACCAGAGCGGCCGGCAATGGTAGGTCCATGCAGTGACATAGCCGATGTCTCCTTGGGGAGGAAGAAGTGCTTTGGGAGGGGCTGGGATGCTGAAGCACATAGCCACGTGTGGCGTTTGAATAAAAATGGCCCTCATGGACTCATAGTGGCATTATTGGAGGCGTGGCCTTGTTGGAAGAAGTGTGTCATGGGGCAGTGGGTGAGCTTTGAGGTTTCAGAAGCTCAAGCCAGACCCAGTGTCTCACTCTCTTCCTGCTGGGTGCCATCTGGACATGGAAATTCTCAGCTACCTCTCCAGCACCATATCTACCAGTGTGCCACCGTGCTTCCCACCGTGATGACAATGGACTACACCTCTGAACTGTGAGCCAGCCCCAGTTAAATATTCTCCTGTAGAGTTGTCCTGGTCATGGCCTCTTCACAGCAGTAGAAACCCTAACTAAGACTCCAGAAATCCAAATCCAGAAAGGTCAGTTGCCCACAGGAGGGCAAGAGGCAGACAGTGACCAAGGACAGTAGCTTGGAGGCAGCCACAGGGCAGGTTCCTGAGGTGTGCAAGACCCTAGGGAGGAGTCCAGAACATTCTGCCTGTGTGGAGGGTCTGAATACAGAGCCGCTGAAGGGAAGGTGAGCTGCTGGTGGGAGGTGGCACCTGCAGGTGGGTGCTACGTGCCCAACAAGCACCTGACATGAGCAAGGCGACAGAGCGAGCGGTGAGTGCACACCTGCCATGCCCAGCCCAGAGCACTCCCTCACCAGACACAAGCACCAGCTGCATCCCTGGCCTGTCTCTGTGAACCCATGGCCATACCCAGCCCAGCCTGGAACATTGGACCTGGCAGGAGGCTCCCACGTTGCCCTGTGTGCACCCCCTCCCTGGCCTCTGCTGGCCCAGGTCTAACTCTGCAGAAGACAGAGCAGCAGCTGGGCCGTGGCTCCTCAGGCTCAGTCCCCACCCCCTGCGCCTTCCTCATGGAGTCAGTCTTTCTCCTGAGCTCTGTGGCTGAAGAGGACACACAGTGGGTTCCCTCTTCCCAAGCTGTGAGGCAATCCCAGGAATCCTTGGAGGAGACCAGCTGGAAAGCACCCGGATAGGGGTGTGGGTGCGGCAGCAATGTCTTGTCAGCTAAATGGGTTCTATTCCAGAGACTGATTCTATCTGAATGGTCATTAATGTGATTTATTTGGCTGTTTCAGATTCTTTGCTCCCAAATTTGTCACCAATCCTCTTGGCATTGACTGAAAGACAGCACTCGCAGTTCAGAACGGAGAGGGTTGGGGACAGGCTGTCTGGCTTGGCTCGGGACCCCGTGCCCACCTTTGCTTTTCACCCTCAGAGCAGTCGACTGGGAAGCACAGAAAGATGGAGGAAGGGATACTGGCTGGCCCTGGCCTTTCCACCTCGCTCCTGCTTTGGCAGACAAGCTCCCTCCTCCCTCAACCTCAGCTGTGTCCTGGTCTCCCCAGTGGAAGCCTGTGTGAGATGCCCCCAGCCAACACGAGCCTTCCTGGGAACAGCTGACAATGACGATGCCACGGTGGAACCCAGTTCATTCCCAGCATTCTGGCCCTGGAGACTCGGATACCGAGCTCTGGGCTGCTTCTCCAGGGCCGTGCTGCTGCCGCGCTCCCCGCCATGACAGTGATGGACTGTAAGCCCCAAATGAACCCTTCTAGGAAAAGCGAGAAGAGACCCAGGACAGCATTTGCAGCAGCCCCCCTGCCAGGGCTCCAGCTGCCTCCAGCCCCGGACCGTGTAGCACAGAGCCGGTGGCCGTAGTGCGTGGCTTGTGGTCACAGCCCTTGGCATGGCAACACGCTAGATTGCCACGGAGCAATGGCTCAGCCATGGTGTACCCCATTGTGTCTTCGGCTCTAGGTCTTCTCTTGCTTCTCTTTGACCACCTGCCCCACCAGTCCTGACTCACTGCTCACCCTGTCTTCTCCTGGAAGCCAGCAGAAGCAATTCCAGCTGAACCAGAGGGTGTGGGTAGGTACCTGCCGTCTGCACCCCTGCCGTCTGCACCCCTGCCGTCTGCCCTCGGCACCCCCTGCCCTCGGCACCCTGCCCTCTGCCCTCTGCACCCCCTGCCCTCTGCACCCCTGCCCTCTGCACCCCTGCCCTCTGCACCCCTCCCTCTTCCTGTCTTTCTTGACAACAGCATGGTGCTGGGAGATGAAAGACCAAGTAGTGCGACAGGGGAGGGCCAGGCCCCAGGAGGAGAGTAAGTGGGCAGCACCCCAACTCCAGTATCAACTCCCAGCACTACACAGAGCTGCGCATCTGTGGATCCCAGGGAGGGGCTTCTGTGAAGCAAGGCATGTCCACCCCACCATGGGCCAGACACATAGCCCCTGGCTCTTCTGAGTCCCCTTCCTCCCCGTCCCGCCTTTCTGGATCTGGCCTAACATGACCCACCTGTCCCCAGGGAGGGCAGCTGGTTTTTCACCTAAGCCCAGCTCCCATGGGCCACAGCTGGAAGGGCTGTGGGGGGAGTGAAGAAGCAGGGGCCTTTCTTGCTGAGCACTTTTACTGTGATAGGCTTTCCCATCAAGCACAGCCTGGAGGCAGCTGGTCCAATATCAAATGCTTTAAACTGTATGTTTTAGCTGGGTGACGGTGCACACTTTGAATCCCAGCACTGGGGAAGCAGAGGCAGGCACACACACTTGCGTGCACGCACGCACGCACTCCCTGTTGCCACATCACATTTAGATCGTAGCGAGACAGGTGACTGACAGGTAACGCAGGTTACCTGTGGCAGAAGAAAAGGCTCTGGGCTGGAGCTGATGCAGCAGGAAGACCAGGTTGGACAGATCCACATGCAGGACCACTGAGCAGGTGTGGGGCCTCGTGCCTGACAGTGAGAAAGACAAGTGTGACCCCCGTGGAGACAGCAGCATGAAAGAGCCCAACCCCCACCCTGTCTAACGGCAAGGGAAGCCACAGGTAGCCGCCTCCCTCTGCTGTGTCCCTGGAGCCACACTGCCCTCTGCTGTTGCTAGCAGGCATGGCAGGAACCTTTGGGCTGAGTGTTCTGATGGAACTCTGCCCGCAAGTACTTCAGCAGATTCAGAGTGAAGAGCCAGTTATAATTGTGGACTTTTCTGGCCCCAGCCAGGGCACACAGGAAGCCAGGCGAGCTCAAGGCTGGGCGTCTGCCTGCCCAAGCATTTTGCCAGCCCGGTGCTTGAGCTGGGCAGACGGCGCTTAGACCCAAAGCCAGAGGTTTGTGGCACAGGAAAGGCCCCACAGCCTGCATCCCTGCACCCTGTCCTTACCCTGGCGGCACTGGGACTGACTGCTGGGCCCCCAGGGACACAGCAGCCTGCAGGGGCAGCAGCGGCCAGTCTACTGGCTCCTATCTGCTCCACCCACCTGTCTGTCCATAGATCTGAAATGTTTTTTCCTGCTGGTGAGGACTGACCCCAGGGTCTCCTGTGTGCTGAGCAAGCCTTCTCCACCACTGACAAGGCGCCTGCTCTTTGATGCTTTAGTTTGACGGAGTCTCACTAAGTTGCCCAGACTAGCCTTAAACTGGCAATCGCCCTGTCTCCACAAAGCTTCAGGCCCAGCATCTTCTGAATTAACTGGCTGATTAATTATTTGGGGAAGGGGGACTCAGCTTGAGTTGTTGTTCTCAAACTCTCTGTGGGAAGCCTGTTCACAAAGGACTGGTTTCCTCCGTGAGAAGGCTCGTGTTCGCGCTGATGAGTTTACACGTACTGAAGTGAGCCATTGCTTGCTCTGTGGGTCAATGCCTTGGCTGGCATATTGCCAGAGGGGCTGGCCCAGGTGGGTGATGGGCAGGTGGTAATAGGCAGTGAGGTGTCTGTGAGAAAATGCCAGGAACCAGATCCCATGAGCTAATCCTGGTTTCCTGTTTTTGTAATGAGGGAAACATTCCCACACTCATTGCATAAATCCGGCTCAAATATCATGTTCCGAGCAATGCTGGTCCTCATTGGCTTCATGTGTGTTGTGCTGGTTTTTGTCAACTTAAGACAAACCAGAGTCACCTGGGAAGAAGGAATCTAGTTTGAGGACTTGCGTCCGCCAGGTTTGCCAGTGGATATGCCTGTGAGCCAGTCTCTCAGTTGCTCCACCGGGGGCGGAGCTGTCCCCAGCCCAGGTGAGCTGGGACAGTAGAAGAAAAAGAGCCGAGCAGCCTGCAGGGAGCAAACCGGTAAGCAGTGTTGGTCTGTGCTTCTGTGTCTGGCTCCAAGTTCCCGACTTAAGTTTCTACCCTGACTTCTCTCAGTGACAGACTGTAACAGGTAAGATAAAATCCTTTCCTCCCCAAGCTGTACTCTTGTCATGGTGTTTATGCACAACAGGTGGCGTCCTGTGGCTCTGCCCGTGTCTGCCTGAGTGAGTTTTGAAGTGCTGTTGGGCACAATGCTTCTCAATAGCCACGTGTACATCAACCTTCACACTCTGCCACTGGATGGCTTTCACCCCCACTCAGAGCCAGGCACCTCCACCTCTTAACTACACTTTGCAAGTGACTGGTTTTTTGGTTGGTTGGTTTGTCTTTGTTTTAGGTATTTTTGTTTGGTTGGTTGGTTGGGTTTCTTTTTTTTCTTTCTTTTTTTTTTTTTCGAAATAGGATTTCTCTGTATAGTCCTGGCTGTCCTGGAACTCTTTTTGTAGACCATGCTGGCCTAGAACCCACAGAGTGCTGGGATTAAAGGCACCACCATGTTTTGTTGTGGTGGTTGGTTGGTTGGTTGGTTGGTTGGTTGGTTGGTTGGTTTGGGTCTTTCTGGATTGGGTTTCTCTATATGGCCCTGGGTATCCCAGCACTCACTACACCATGGTGGTGTCAAACTCGGACCGCCTACTCTGCTTCCCCAGTGCTGGGATTAAAGATATGTGATTGTTCTGTGGGTCCCGAAGCCTTGGGGCGTCCTGCACTACATCCTGTGATCACCAGAGGGTAGACCGGGCTGTGGGCTCTGGCTAGGGCATCTCAGTTCAGCTGTGGGCAGCCTCCTCTGGCCCTGGGAGGTGCTTAACGGGCAGGAAAGCCCTCCACAGGACTCACTCCCCCAGGACACTGCCTCTGCCAGGCCTCGTGGGTTTTCCTTATCTGCCCCACGCACTCTTTTCCTGGGGAGACACTACACATGTCTACCCATCTAATAGGGAGCCTCAACAGACAAAGGTCCCCATACCACCAAAGTCTAACTTCATGCAAATGACTTTTATTGGGGTTACTTACAAAAGCAGAAAATGACTCAAAGACAGCTAAACCCTTGAAGCCGCTAGCATGGGTGACAGCTCATAAAAGCAGGGAACCTGAAACACATTGCAAACCCTGCAGGCAGATCAACAGGTTGGAGAGTCCCTTTCTAAGTGACTCAGTTGATCCAAACCTCTTTCAGGTAGCTTGGCTTGTTTCTGCTTCTTCCAGGTCTAAGAGTCTTTGCAGTTTGGCTGTGCTCTTCTGAGAGGGACTCTCAGCTTTTATTGCTTCCTCTGTCAGGGAGGGGCCTAGTGAATCTGGTCAGCTTCAGGGACTCCCTGAAGCTTCCTGAGTTGCTTACTGTGGTGGTTTGAGTTAAAATGGCTCCACATAGGTCCATAAGGAGTGGTCCATAGGAAGTGTGGCTTTGTTGGAGGAATTGTATCTTAGTTCTGTTTGCAGCCTTTGGATCCAGAGATAGAGCTCTCAGCTACCTTTCCTGCCTGCCTGCCCCCATGCTTTCCACCGTGATGATAATGGATTAACCCTCTGACCTATAAGCCAGTCCAATTAAATGTTTTCCTTTATAAGAGTTGCCATGGGCATGGCGTCTCTTCACAGCACTAGAAACCCTAAGTAGTGGGGTGAGGGGCTGGAGAGATGGCTCAGCAGTTAAGCACACTGACAGCTCTTCAGCGTCAGTGTGCGTCTGTTCCTGGCTCCAAGTTCCCGACTTGAGTTTCTACCCTGACTTCTCTCAGTGACGGACTGTAACGGGTAAGATAAAATCCTTTCCTCCCCAAGGAACCAGCACCCACATGGCAGCTCACAACTGTCTATAACTCCAAGGTCTGACACTCTCACATAGACATACATGCAGGCAAAACACCAATGCACATAAAATAAATTAAAAAAAAAAACCCTAACGAAGATATTCACTTTCCTGCTTAAGGAGCTTCCCTGCAGGATGGAATATTTTAATCTGGGAGGAAACAGTTAGGCAGCACTCCTCCCTTGTGGCCTAACTTCTTGTCTACCCTCTACCTACAAATGAAGCCCGGGGCAGCAGTGTCCTGGCAAGCAGAACACTGGGCTTCTAAGGAGCAGAATGACATTACTTCTCTGAAAGCCTCAGTTGATCTCTAGAAGCTGAAAATGACTTTTTTTTTTTTTTTGAGACAGGGTCTCACTATATAGCCTTGGCTGCCCATAAACTCACTATGTAGCCCAATCTGTGTAAGGCTCTGAGGGGAAAGGCATCCTGGCAGGCAGCAGCCAAGGAACACCACACAGTCACACTGTACAGCAAACCTCACACAGAGACTTACTGGGAAGAACACAGGAGGGTGGCTGGCTGCCCCAGGCGAGAAGCAGCTGAAAAACTGAGCTGGTTTGTATAGGGTTTCTTAGGGGGTGGAGTTTTTCAGGGCAGGGATTGGTGAGATTCAAGTCCTGAGCTGGGAGTGAGCTCAAGGAATGTTGAGATTGGGAGCTCAGGGATTGGTGGGATTTCAATCCCCAGAATTGAGCTTGTTTTGGGGGGGGTGTTTATTGTTTTGTTTTGTTTTGGGGGACAGGGTTTCTGTGTATAACAGCCCTGTCCTGGAACTCTATAGACAAGGCTAGCCTCGAATTCATAAAGATCTGCCTCCCAAGTGCTGGGATTAAAGGTGTGTGCCACCATTGCCTGGCTTGAGCTTGGGTTTTTTACCCTACACACACACATTTTGTGCACTACCAATAAACAATCAGGGGTCAAGAAAGGGAAGTGCTGTTTTATCATTAAACTACTTCCTGCTGATTGGGATCATTGAAGTCCATGGGGCAAGCCTGATCTTTGCCATTGGGGCATAATCACGGACCATAAGCCTCTTTTTTTTTTTTCCCCTGAAGTCCCCTGACTTTGGAGAGAGAGCAGTTATTGAGCCTCAGTGATAGAACTGTTGAGACCTTTTGCATCTTTAACACCCTCATCCTCACAGTTTAAAAGCCAAGGGAACCTTCCACTTGGTTAGTGTCTCCAACTTACCATCTCTGCACTGGTCCCTCTCCACTCTGTAACTGGATGACTAGAGAAGAATGATGTTTTGCTGCAGAGGGGTTTGGGGTGTCCCATACTCAGGGACCCCCCCCTGAGAGGCTGGTATGGGGAAGGGTGTGTCAATGTATGATTTGGAGGAGAAAGAGATGGGGAGAGGCTGTTGAGCCTTGGATCAAGCAGATGATCCAAAAGGCTTCCACTCTGGCTAGGAGGCCCCGTCCCAGCAAGGAGACAGGACAGGAAGGAGCCGGTAAGGAGAATAACCCTGAAGGTGCAGCTGAGTGGTGAGGCTTGGTGAGGCTGGCCCCTACTCCAACAATAGAGTAACAAGAAAAGGCAGTGGGTCCACTAGGACTGTGTAGGTGGCCCCAGTGTCCAGAAGGAAGAAAGGAGTGGCCTGTGATGACTACCCGAGGCTCCCAGCTGGGGATGGCGGTGGTCAGGCCAGGGGAGCCTGGACCCACGCAGCAATCCATGGTCAGACCTAGAAGCTGGCCTGAGGACAATCTGGGCTTCATGTCCTCATGCTGCAAAGGGACATGGGGCAGTTGTGGTCCCCTGTGTAGCACCTTGGGCTTGGTTGAGGTGGTTATGAGAGTTTGGGCAAGCCTGGGCTCAGTGACCTTCCTGATCACGTTTGAGGCATGGATCCGGAGGCTCTCAGGTTTTGGAAGGCAGAGGAGTCTGGCCAAAGCCTGGGCAGGTGCTTTGGCCAGCTGAAAGGCCTGAGCTAGCATCAGGTATTTTTGTTTGGGGACTTTCTCGTGTCATGTTTCCTTAAAGGCTAAGACTTCTGCCTGTGGAGCCAAGGGTCCTTTCTGTAGGTGTTTAAGTTTGGCCCTAATGTCAGGGAAACTCTGGGAAAAGTAGCACTTTGAGGGGAGGCTTATGAACACAGGCCAGGAGGCAAGTTGTCCATATTTCATCTGCACATGCTCTAGCCTGGCCCCAGACTTGCCTAAATCCTTTGGGGAGAAGGATGTTGGTGAGAATCATATAAATACTATGGAAAGTAAGGTTGTAAGGTTGTGTAATACCTTTAATAAAGATAGAAGAATTAGCAATATAGGACCCCAGTCCTTTTTCATTTGAGAGTGTTTGCCTAACCAGTAGGGACACATACCCTGACCAAGCTGTCTACCTGGTAACCTCCCACAAAGGGAGAACTGTGATCAGGTTAGACCAAATAGGGGGAGGCATACGGGGTCCATGGCAGCGCAGGAGCCAGTAGCAGGAAGACTAGGGCTGGAAGTGGGAGGGTTGATTTGAGCCACCTGTTGCTGAGGAGGAAGAAAGGGAGACCGAAGGGGCTGGAGAAAGAGATGAGGTGGAGGCAGATGAAGGGGAGGTCATTAGCATGAAGGAAAGTGGTGGAGAGAACCTGGTAGTGGCCATGCCTTTAACCCCAGGACTCAGGAGGCAGGGGCAGGCAGCTCTCTGTTTAAGTTAACCGTTTTGTTACACATATTTGATCATGCCTAATATGCTTATAAATCTTGGGGTACAGAAAGTTCACACAATAGTCCTACAAATCCTGAGATCAGATTTATGCCTTAGCAAAAGTCCCCACTGGGAACAGTCCGTCCCTGTATTTTGGCTTGTGCTCCTTTCTCTGTCACACAGTCCAGTGTCTTGCCTGGGATGGGACAGAGGTTATGGAGGAAACCTTCAAACAAGCATGCTTGGGTCTAGAAGAGGAGAGCCAGCTTTTAATTAAAGAGGGACAGCATAAAACAACAGTCTAATGCCAATCATATCTAAAAGACACCGGAATCCCCATTAAACTGAGCTAAGAACAAAGAAGGCCTAGGAAAATTTGAACCTTGGTTTCAGACAGAGGACGCTGCTGGAGGGAACCAAGACTTACCAGCCAGAGAGCATCTGGCCTGCTCTTTTCCTTTCTCCAGCTCCAGCTGGGTCCGGCTCCAGGCTCCTACTTTGCTACAAACTTACAAATCTATTAACAGAAACTTAAAAAAACAGGTCATCTACATACTGTAAGTGGGGAGACCAGAAAAAACAAGCAGGGCTTGGAGCAGAGAAAAGAAAAGGCCTGAGTATGGAATAGGGAATTATATTTCCTGGGTGGCTCACAGTATTTGGAAAGGTCAATATTGGAATCTGGGGTGCCATTAGGCAGCCACTTAGATTGATAATCTAAGGGGTATTTAGGCCAAATTTGATTGCAAAGGTGAACAAGTTTAGTGTCCTTCCATCAGGTGCCAGGTATAGAGGCTGGAGGTTTTCTAGGAGGCATCCCTAAGGAGACTGAGAGGGTGTGGAAGTCATTATTCCCATGGATAAGAGGAGCAGGTAGGAAAAATGTCACTGCAGCCTGTAGGTGAGGGTATCCACAGTACTGGGGGGGGGGTGAGGGGGGTGGTGGAGCTCGGGCAGGGACCAGAGGAAGACACAAGCCATTCCGTGAGCCATCACCGCACCAAAGTGGCTCAGGGGCCTAGCTTGGTTGAGCACCAAAGAGACTCAGTGCTTGGTACCAAGGCTTTCTTGGGAGCCAGAAGGTAAGAACAGGAACCAAGGTCTAGGAGGGGAGTCTCATCCATGGGAAAGGGTCAGGAAGGGGACTGAAAAGCCACGAGGGCTTAGAGGAGCTGTAGAATTCATGAAGGCCAGAAATCAAGGAAGAATATGGGCAGCGCCAAAGAAAGGGCAGGAGGGCAGGGCAAGGAAGAGGTGCAGTAACCGGGGTGAACCTCAGGAAACTGCAGGGTTGCAGCTCCAAGGATGCAGCGATGAGGTCTGGTTAAACAAGCCAGCCATAGCCTTAAAGACCATGGCTGGGGGTGCCTCTGCCCAAAGTGGGGAACTCGCCAAATTACTGCTGGTGGATGGGATGCCAAAGGATGGGGAGCCAGAGATGTGTGCTGTGCTGCTGGGGTCCAGGCTGGGGTCCCGGTGGTGCTCAGACCTGGAGGGGGAATGCAGGTCCCAGGAGAGCCTATTTGAGTTACAGCTTCAATGTCAGGGTTACTGCTGCTCCAGGGTGGGGGAAGGTTTCCCCACTGCAAGTGTCACGGCTCTGAAGGGAAGGGTATCCTGGCAGGCAGCAGCCAAGGAACACCACAGAGCCACACGCACAACAAACCTCACACAAGAGACTTACTGGGAAAAACACAGGAGGGTGGCTGCCTCTGCTCAGGTGAGAAACACCGAGAACTGAGTGGGAGGTAGGTTTATATAGGGTTACTTGGGGGTCAGAGTTTTCCAGGCTGGAGGTTTCCAGGGTCGGGATTGGTGGGCTTTCAAGCCCCAGAACTGAACTTTGGCCTTGAACCCATAGAAAGCCACCTGCCTCTGACACCTGAGTGCTAGGATTTAAAGCTCGTGTCATGATGCCTGGCCTTGAAAATTCTTGTACACCCTTCATTATTGAGGGTCTGGGACCTCAATAATGTACGTACACCAGCCAAGTATCTAGCAATCCACACAGGGTCTGCCCAGCCCAGCACAACAGAGCAGAGCTGGAAGGGACCACACACCCTTCCTGCCCTTCTTAAGCCTTGGATTCATTAACTTCTGCCTTCTTCAGTGCAAGCCACTTCAGTCTGCCCAGAAACACTGGATTACTCTGCTCCTTGCCCTCAGGTCCCTGGAGACCCTGCCCGGTCACAAGGATTGCAACCAGAGCCAGCTGGGGTTAGAGAGGACCACCCGGAAGCTAAGAGGATGTCCCACAAAGTCACGGTGACCATTGCATGCACATATGGAGACAGATGCAGGAGTGGGCAGAGGCGCTCTGGCCAGAGCCCAGGCCAGTGGCCAGTGTGGCGAGGCCTGGACCTGAACCCCTCAGTAATGGACAACGCTTGAGCCTTCCTCCCTTTCACCCAGCCTCCATGAGCCAATGAGCGCCCAGGACACTCACAACTACCCCAGGACTCCGTTCAGGTGATAACACAAAGGTCACCTTCCAAGGGAACCCCAGTAGTAGTGGGGTGCTATTAGAACCCTGAAGGCAGAGAAGGAGTAAACCTTGGGTGCCTATGCAAAGGCCTTGAGGCAGGAGCCTCTCCTGAGTCCTTAAAGAGCAAAACCCTCCTGCTCCTCTCTCTCCTCACAGCCTGTCTTCTCCCTTAACTTTTTGTTTTTGTTTTGAGACAGGGTTTCTCTGGGGAACCTTGGCTGGCCTGGACTTGCTCTGTAGACCAGGCTGGCCTCGAACTCACAGAGAGCTGCCTGCCTCTGCCTTCCTGAGTGCTGGGATCACAGGAGTGCACCAGCTTTGTTTGTTTTGTTTCCTCGGGTTTATTAGGAGTACAGTGGGAGGGGGAGGGAAGGAGGGAGAGAGAGAAAGAGTGTGTGCGGAGAGAAGGGGGAGAAGGAGAGAGACAAGGAGTGAGAAAGAGCAGAGCAAGAGAGGGAGGAGGGGAGGGCAGGAGGACGGGAGGACAAAGGGGCTTGGTTTGTTTTTTGAGACGGAGTCTCTCTGTGTAGTCCTGGCTGGCCTGGAGCTCACTGTGTAGACCTCTAACTCACAGGGCTCTCTGCCTGCCTCTGACTCCCAGGTGCCTGCATTAAAGCAACGGGCTCCCATGTCTGGCTCCCTCTATTCTTGGCTCTTACAAGACTGGGCCTCTCTGGACAGCTGCCAGAGGCCCCAGCCTGCTGCGCGCTGAGTGCTTGGCCCTGTGTCCACTTCCAGTCTCACTCCATATTGTCACTCAGTCCAGGACCACCCACTACACAGGAGCTCACTCAGAACTTCACAGAGCCTCGCTCAGGCCCTGACCACATAAGCTGTCACTCAGATCCTCGGGCGCACCCTGCTGCCCATGTGCTGTGGCTTTGCTCTGCTTCTGTCCTGGCACCTTCATACCACACCCGTGCTGCTATCCAGGCCCCACCTACATGTGCGGTCACTCTTCTCTAGCACCGCCTACAAACCCCCCCCCCCCCACACACACTGTCACTCAGCCCTAGTCCTGCCCCGGCCCCGCCCTGGCCCTGCCCCGTTGCACACGTGCATCCCTGCTGCCCAAGCACTTGTGCTGTCACTCAGCCCAGCACTCTCAGCCTGGGGGTAAGAGCTTCCCTCTGGCCGCCCAGTCGCTCACTTGCCCACAGCTCTTCAGCTGCTGTCCCAATGAGTTCTGCTCTGCCCTTCGCCCTCCTGCTGCTTGCCCAGGTAAGCTTGGGAACCCTGTGGCCTCTAGCTTTGGGATGGCTTTCCCGGGGCCACTGGCCTCCAGTGCCTTTGGGGGACCGGAAAGCCGCAGCCTGCAGTGTCCAGGGTGGGCCATACCCTCTGTTGCACTGTAGGAAGGGATGTCCCGTGCTCAGGGGCTTCCAGAGAGAGAGTGTGTGGCTGACTGCTCCTGCACACCAATGAGCAAAATAGTTCAGGACTGGGGAGTGTCTCTGAGGCACAGGAACACCCGTTTGCTGACCCTTCAGTCTGGAAGTGTAGTACAAGCCTCCTGAGCCTCCTGGAGCCTAGGGAAGGACAATCGTGTGAGACCCTTGTGTTCCAGAGTATGTGGCAGGCAGGGGGAGCGAAAAGCCACGGTATCTGTGAAACTCCCAACTATGACGTGAGTGGTCTGTGCCCCTGGTTGGTCTTGGTGGTGTCTGAGCCCTTGCCTCCATGGTTCTGGCTAGCAGGAGTAGCTGCAGCTCTGCCCTCTGGGACTTAGGATTCTGGAGGAAGTAACTCCAGGCCAGAGCAGCCCAACACACACTCAGCTGACAGTGCCCACGGCCTGACCAGGACAGATGCTCTGCCTCCATGTACACCCGGAGACGCAGTGGCCTGCGTTCCCTAGATCCGAGTCCCAGTGCCCTGTGCCTAACATAGTGCAAGAAAGGGTGGGAAACGCCGAGGGCCCCAGTTTTTCCTGCTGTGGGCATTCTCCAGACAGGCTGCTGGAGGCCCTGGACAGGCCTAGAACGGAGGATGTGGGTCCCGTGGTCCTTGCCAGGGTCCCCTGCCACGGAGATGGCAGGACGGTTGCGGCCAGCACCCCAGAGGCGACAGGTGGCAAGCACAAAGAATGGCTGTGGTTCGAGGGTGGCCAGCCAGCACTGCGTGTGTGGGGTGGGGGTGGGGCCTGGCTTTTCTGGGAACACTCCTCAGGACTTTGTTGGGCCCCTCAAATTCCCACAAGCCTTGCAGCTCTGCTCAAGTTTCAGTCCCTGGCAGCTGCCTGGCCAGAAAGACCCTCTAGCAGTGGCCTGGGAGCATCGGCCCACATCACCAACCACCTCCACCACTGGCCGAGGGGGCCTCATTCCCTCCAGTGGGCACATCTGGTAGGCTCCCTAAGACCCAACACCCCAGTCTTGAGTGTAACTCCCTGACTTGTTGGAAGCCCGCTCATAGCCTGGGCTGGGGTTACATCCCCACTAACTATGATAAAGTTTCCACCAGCGCCCCTGAGGATGCAGGGTGGGTAGTGTTGGGTAGCGTTCTTCCTCCCCCACCAAGCCGCCCCTCTCTGTTGCACTAGGGCAACTGCAGAACACCCTCCCCCGAGCAGCTGGAGGCCCCAGGAGTCAGGTGCGGGTAGAGGCAGCCCCTGAGGCCTGGCCTCCTGAACTTGCTCCACAATAGCACTCAAATTAGCTCCTGCACGCCTCCCCCCACCCCCCATGTATGTCACACACACACACACACACACACACACACACTGCTCAGCTTTCACAATTTTATATACTCTTGTCCACACACATGGGGCCTTCTGATCATTCCTGCCTCCTGTTTGTTTGTTTTTCCAGACAGGGTTTCTCTGTGTAGCCTTGGCTGCCCTGGACTCATATTGTAGATCAGGCTGGCCTCGAACTCACAGAGATCCTCCTGCCTCTGCCTTCCAGAGTGCTGGGGTTACAGGCAGGAGCCACCACTCCCAGCTTCCCGCCTCCTCCATATTGTGCTTTCCCTGTCTTGGGCTCTTCAGGTTGGGGTAGGGAGTGGGCTCTGCATGGATTCACACCTGGCTTCCCTACCCAGGTTCCCTCCAGAGTCTGAGCTCTCTGAACTCCAGGGCAACCCAGGGGCTTGGATTGTGTTCAGAACTGGTCCCCACCAGGCCTCTAATTCTAGCTGCTCAGGAAGCTAAAGCAGGAAAATCACAAGTTCAGTGCAATTTAAGAATACCTTGCCTCAGGCAGATCTCTGTGAGTTCAAGGCCAGCCTGCTCTACAAAGCTAGTCCGGGACAGCCAGGGCTACACAGAGAAACCCTGTCTTGAGAAACAAACAAACAAAACAAAACAAAAAGACAAAAGAAAAAATGAAAGCCTCGTGGGATGTAACTGGTAGAAAACTTGCCTGGTTCTAATCCCAGTATCAGCATGCGTTACTAATAAGAAAGCTGACCCCCTTGAGCCTGCCCTTGGGGCTTAGTCTCTCCAGCTGCTTGTCCTGAGCTGGGTTGCTGGGGAGCATGGACAGTCCAGAAACGTCTGTCTAGGGAATCAAGGAAGCCATGTGGCCTCTTGGAGAGATGAGCCTCAGCAGTACTTTTGGGGAGCATTCACTGAGTCTGGGAAAAGGACTCATCCCCGGCAGGTCCAGCCTGCTGTGGTGATGCAGGCTGGAGACTGCCCATGGTTCTGAGCACGGTGCCCAGTCTGCGCTGTCAGGTGGGCCAGGCCCATCTGATGGGACAGAGCAGCTGCCTGTCTGCCCCCTCCTCATTCCCCTCTGATGGCTGCAGCAGCTGGACAGGGTGGTCCCACAGTGGGAATTCGGGGCCAGGACAACAGCTGGGCTCATTCCTGGCATGCTGGCTGTCCAGGAATGAAGTGGCCATGGATTCCAGCCTGTGGGAAGTATTCAGGCCTGAGAAGCCTGTGGAAAGTCAGTACAGGGCTTCCTGCCCACTCGTCCCCTGCCCCCTCCTCTGTTCCCTCTCCTGACCCAAAAACCATTAGCTCTTTCAAGATGACCTTGCTCTCATGGCCAGAGCACTTTGGTCTTCCCAGTCAGCCTCATTGTCTGTCACCAGAACCTCTGCCCAGGATCAGTGCAGGGTAGGGGGCGGCAGGGAGGCCAGCCCTCCGTAGCCACTGGCAGTGGCTGATGCTGCTCTCATTGGTAGGGATGCTAAACCTATTGTTTGGCCAAATCACATACTCCATGCATGGTAGGACCCAGCAGCTCCTTGGCGTTGGAGGTCAGGAAAGAGCCCAGAGGGTAGTCAGCTGAGGGGTGTAGGTTTAGAACAGTGGCTCAAGATGTCTCTAGGGCTTTACAGCTTTTATCTGCATTCATCCTTGGCCTGGGATGAGGTGGGACATATTGGATATCCACTGTGGGAAGAGAGCCTGACTATTTCCTGTCTAGCCTGGGATGGGGGAACAGAGTGGATGGTGTGGGAGCGCCTTCCGGGTGCCTCTGCCCTTGTCCTCTGTCTTGAATGTGGGGAGCCTGTGAACCAGCTGTGGCCATGTGCCTTTGTCCCAAGAACTGGATGCCCTAGCTTCCTAAGGAGGCGCCCAGCCTTGCCTCCAGCCTGCCACGTCTTCTGGGAAGTGGGTAGGGTGAGAAGACACAGGACAGGCTGCACAAATGCCTCCCGAGAGCCGGAAGCTGGCTGTGGCCTGCCTGCTGGGCGCCCACTCATACCCCTGCAGCCTCTGATCTGGGCATGGGGCCCTGCCAACGCATTGTGGTTCAATGACCTCGTGAACTTGGGCTGTGGACAGGCCAGGGACCCATGGTTCCCAGGCCCTGCCTTGACCACACCCAGTCAGCGCCAAGCCCATGGGCAATGGCGGAGGCAGCTGGTGGAAGCAGCAGGATGACGAGGAGGGTGGAAGGTCTTCCCAGGCCACAGGGGCTTCAAAGAGCCTGGGAACTCCCATTCTCAACAGGCCTGCCCAAGGCAGGGCAGACACTACAGATGACATCAGCCTGACATGCCCTGTGGTGCCAGCTCTACTTGTGT
Organism: Pachyuromys duprasi; assembly: GCA_028658305.1. NCBI lineage: Eukaryota > Metazoa > Chordata > Mammalia > Rodentia > Muridae > Pachyuromys > Pachyuromys duprasi. Next base: position 57,418,606 of record CM053744.1, read on the forward strand.
GGCCTTGGGCAAATGACTCAGCCTCTCTCAACCTGGCTGGGAGCTAGGATTGTTAAGGTGCTTTTCCCCTTACCTATCTGTAGGTGTTGTGAAGAGCCCCAAGTCCAACCCACATACCATCCTGAGGGGAAGAAGACCGAGCCAGGCTTTACCCAAAGCGGCCCTGAGGCACATGTCAGGGTCTGCCAAAAGCCCCCATATCCATGGAGGCTGTGCCCAGGTTCTCCATGCCAGGCAGGCAGGTGTGTGCCTGGTAGGAGCAGTGCCCTGACCTAGAAGCAGCTCCGCATGCTGGCACAGGCGTTGTTCTAAGGCCAAGCTGCCATCTGTGAGGACAGAGCTGTCCAGGCAGGACTCTGGCCCCTCCAAACCCATCCTCCCATCTTGAACAGGGTCCTCTGCTCTCTGGGGGTGATGGAGGTGGCCTCAGCTGCCACGAGGTGCTGTAGAATAGGTGGCCAGGCTCCCACTGGTAGGATGGAAACAAGGGCTCCCAGCATGGTACCTCAGTCAGGCTGGGTAGCAGGACAGGAGAGCAGACTGAACCAAACCTTTGATCCCCAAGCAGGCTGTGTGCAGGTGCCCATAGGGCCAGGACCTTCCTGGGCCTTGCGTATCCATGTGTGTGGCAGGAAGTCATGAGGAGGCTGAAATCTGAGTGGTCTGCTGGCTGGCTGGCTGCTCCCTCCCTGCTGCCCTTAGAGAACCCCCAACCAGCCACTGTCTTTCCTCCCGTGAGCGCCACTAACCACGGATCCAGCTGATGTAGAAGCCAGGGGGCCCGGGTAGCCAGCAGGTGACTCACAGGAGGGAGGCCATCCACTCAGCAGTCAGGCAGGCATGGGGGCTGATGGATGCTGGGGGAGAGAAGGGGGGGTCAGGATGGGAGCCTCCCTGAGTGTGCTGCTCACACAATCCTTTTTATAATGTTTACATTTATTTTTATGTGATTTGTATGTGTGTGTACCACATGCGCGAAACACCTGAGGAAGACAGAAGAACCTGTCAGATACACACCTCCCCCACCCCACTCCTGGGCCTGGAGTTACAGGTGGCTGTTAGCTACCATGTGGGTTCTGGGAATCAAACCTGGTCCACTAGAAAGGGCAATGTGTGCCTTTAAACATTGAGCCTTCACATGACCTTCCCGCAGAGAGAAACCGGCTGCTTCCCGGCCTTGCCAGGGCTTCTCAGCTCCCTTGCTTGGGTGGGCATTAAGAGTGAAGGCTGTGCTGGGATACCCGTGGAGCTCCAGATACCAGCCCGCCTGCCATTCCGAGGGAGGTAGTTGGGGACAGTGAGGAAAAGACGGGGCCCTGACTACTTGTGGACCGTGCCGAGGGTGGGGCTGGCATGCTCAGTGCTGTGTGTGTAGTGGCCCAGCCGTCCACACTCCCAGCCCTGCTCTGTCCTGGGGACCATCCAGCAGTGTCCCTTCCGCATGGGCAGCCCAAGGATCCACCCCCAAAGAGGGAGGCGTCTGCAGGCAACTGCATGTTGGGGCTACACACACGGGAAGTAGAGGCAGGAGTACAGGGTCATCCTTAGACACATTGTGAGTTTGAGGCCGGCCTGAGCTATATAAGACAAAACAAACCACAAAACAGAGAGCAGTCTTAACTGAGGGCAGTTGGAAGTGTGAGCCCTTCCCACCCGGGGCTCTGCTACCTCCACATAGCAACCCCTGCTGACTCAGTTTTCATAGTTTTTATACATAGAACCCTTTGGCCTCGACCTTGCTACGGCTAGGCATAGTTCTAACAGTGAGCATCTGCTCAGGGAGCTGCTGGCCCTGAGCAGGCAGAGTGAGACCAAATGAAAAATGTAGCTCTGCTTTTGAATCATGTCCTCTGAGACTGCACCTGTGGACAGGATTTACAGGACAACGTCTAGAAAGGCACCACTCTGCAGGACAGAGCCTGTAAGGAAGGAAGTCACTCAAAAGAAGGTACCTAGCAGCCAGCAGGACTGCTCAGCAGGTAAAGGACTTTGCCATTAAAGATCCAAGTGTGTCCCCATAGTGGAAGGAGAGAACCGTCACCCGTAAGTTGTCCTCTGACCCCCACGTGTGCCATGGCATGTGTCTGTCTGCCCTCCAAATAAATGTAAAGAGAAGTCATGTGAATGGCCCTGAGGCAGAAATGAAAATCTCCCAAACCCTGCCTCTGGCTCAAGAAGGCCAGGCTCCAAAGGTTCAGCCCCTCAGCTTGCCCTGAGCCCTTCTGCAGGCCTGAGGGAGTGCAGCCAGGGACAGCCACAGTGCTAAGAGCATTTCCAAAGCCAGCAGTCCCCATGTGCTGGAACCCCTGCACCCGTCACCTCCGCAAATCCTGCTAGGCTGTACCCTGCCCAGCACTGGCCTCCTGGAAGCCTGAGGTTGCCCTAGGTTTTGTTCCTAGCCAACATGTGCTGGGGAAGATGAAGTCAGCATGTGGCCAATAGCCACACCCACCATAGTGGGCTCCACTGGGCTGTGCTTTCAGGAATGCCAGTGGGGACAGTGTTCACGGGGATATGCCCACAGTCCTCAGATGGCCGGTTCTCATCTTCCCTCCAAATCACAGAATGGAACAAGGAGCAAGGAGGACAGGTTGTAAGGACCAATTTATGAATAAATGAGGCTTACAACAGATTTTATATAAAAGAGGTTTATTAGGTGGATATGAAGAGAGAGAGAGAGAGAAAAAAGGGGAAGATGGGGGGGTGAGAGAGAAAGGGAGAAGGCTAAGAGCAAGAGCAAGAGAACAAGAGAGAGGCCACTGTTGGGTTGCCCTTAAGGGGCAAGGTAACCACGCCTCCCAGGTGTGGCCACCTGGCCAGGGCGACACAAGATGACGTTGTAAGTTGCTAGGTAACCCAGAAGCAGGTTCTGTTTCAAAATACTAACACAGGTCACCCTGGGTGAGATCCATTGAGAAATGGGATGGAAAGCACCTGTGAGAACCAGGACGGCATCGGAAGGTTAGGAATGCCTTTGAGGAGCTGTTCTGCATTCTGCCACGAGCTTGATAAAGGCGTCTCTTCTGCAAACCTTAGTTTCCCCCTCTGAGGGGTGTGGTTATTTGTGATCATGAACAGCTAATGGCAGTGGGTTTGGGGAAGAATATGTCTCAGTAGTGCTCTCTGGGCTTAGAGACTTGGCTTCATTTCCTGTCTGCAGTCACACAACCCCCAGGAACTTTTGAGACAGGGTTTCTCCGTGTAGCCCTGGCTCTCCTGGAACTTGCTCTGTGGACCAGGCTTCTCTTGACTCACAGAGATCTACCTGCCTCTGCCTCCCCAGTGCTGGAATTAAAAATGTGTGCTACCATTGCTGGGCTGTTTTTTCTTTAAATTATTTGTATTTATTGTGGTGGGAGCTGACATATCATGTGGGCTCAGAGTACAACTTGCAGGTGTTGGTTTTCTTTCTACCATATCACCTCCAGAGATCAAGCTCGGGGTATCCGACTTGGGAGCAAGTGTCTCTATCCACTGAGCTCAGTACTTCTAGGGGTCACTGCTGGTCTCCCGGGTGTGATGAGGAAGAAAGGGCTATATCCCAAGAGTCCTGGGTTTCCAGAACTGAGATCCAGTTATGAAAACCACAAGACTTGTGTGGGCTGTCCATTTTTCCCAGCCACCCTCTCAGCTGAGCTACACAGCCAGCCCAGTCCCACCCTGTGCCCTGCAACAGCCCTGAGTGTGGCCCAGCCTAGTCCCTGGCATCTGCTGGGCATGTTCTCCCTGGACAGGCACCATACCCCAGTCCATGTCACAGACCAGGCTGGCCAGCAAAGGAGGCCACAGACACTGAGTCCTTCTGTGCAAAGCAGCTTAGATAAGCTCTCTGCTGCCGGGGGATTCCTTCTGCAAAGCACAACTGAGAAGTGGCATAGGGTGCCCCGAGCATGGCCCCTGTCTGTTCACACAGCAGACGGTGGCAGAGGAACCATCCACTCTCATGTGCCCAGTCTCTGGAAGTGATAGGAATCAGGCCCCAGGCCTCAGGGCGGAGGGAGGTTTCAGATGCTGGGTCTGCTGTATGTATGGCTGCCCTGGGTGGCTGGGGTGAGTGTGTTTAGGTGAGGGTTGGACACAGATGCTTAGGGGCCCCTCCCCTCATTTAGTCTCTTCTTACAAAAGCAGGCACGGTGACATTCAAGCTGTGGAGCTCAGGAGGGACATGTCACCTCCCACTCAGTGGCCCCACTTCTGAGTTCTGGCTCCAGCAGCTGCTGTCCATTCTCCTGGACCTTCACTCCCAGGAAGCAACAGTTGCCCTCTGGGCACTTTTCTGGGCCCTGTTAGCACCTGACCTCTCAGGGACCTGAGGAAAAGTACAGACCCTCACATTGCTTCCAGCCAGCCAACAAGCACTCTCTACGGCGAGGGGTCTGACACTGTGGACACACCCTGTGTTCTGGGCTCTAGGCAAAGAGAAGAGTCAGGCAGCAAGTGTCCACATGGGAACTCTGGGCTAACTAGCCCAGGATGTGGCTGCCAAAGCTCGCCTAGCCAGGGTAGTACCACCAGGGTCCAACCACAGCCCTAGGAATGAGGTCATCCTGGGGTTCCTGTGCCCTGTGTGACTCTGTCCCATCTGTGTTTTAGAGCCTTGGCCTGTTCTGGGCGGTCCCCGAGGCAGAGCCCAGTACTCTGTACCTGTGGCGCCGGGCGCCAGCCCTAAGCCGAGTGCGGAGAGCCTGGGTCATCCCACCTATCAGTGTGTCTGAGAACCACAAACGCCTCCCCTATCCTCTGGTGCAGGTGAGTGAAGCAGGGGATGGGGGTCCCTATAGGGTCCCCTGTTTCTTAAAGATTGTCTTGGGTCTGGGGAAGCCCCATCTGCTGACTGGAGCTGGGTGTGTAGCCTAGGAAGGACTCTCCCACTTTGTCGCTCTGTTTCTCTGCTGGGATGAAAGCGGGGCTCCCATGCCCCAGGCCACTCCAGTGAGCATGCCCCAGTCCATGTTGCAGACCAGGCTGGCCAGCAAAGGACACCAGCCATGTGCCCTGGAAAGCATAGACCTGTGAGATAGTTAGCCTTCCATATTTTCAGAATGGAACTGACTGCCAAGTCCCAGGATTCCCTGGAGCTGGGCTTGAGTTTAGGAGGGCAACTTGTTGGGTTTCAGAGCCTGGGACCTCTGCTCGCCTAGCTGGGGAGGAACCTGAAGGTGTCAGGGTGCCCTCTGGCCCTCACCAAGCCCCTCTCCTGCCCCACAGATCAAGTCTGACAAGCAGCAGCTAGGCAGCGTCATCTACAGTATCCAGGGGCCCGGTGTGGATGAAGAGCCCCGAAATGTCTTTTCCATTGACAAGTTCACTGGGAGGGTGTACCTCAATGCCACGCTGGACCGTGAGAAGACAGATCGCTTTAGGGTAGGGCCTGGCAGGAAGCTGGGGTCCTTCCTACTGCTCAGGCCTCTGTTCCCCATCTGATGTACTCCAAGCCAGGAGCTTCTGAAGCAAGATCTGGTGCCCATGTGCCCCACGTGTGAGGATTCAGTGTCTGGGATCATGTTCCCACCTAACACAGGGGCACCTTGAGGCCATGAAGTGGGGCTGGGTGGTCCTATGGAGGGCAGAGCATTGTCACAACTGCTGAGCTGATGTGACAGCCTGGATCCAGGCTCTGTTTGGTGGATGGGTGTGTCATGAGGAATTCCCAAAAAGTGTTACTGTCGGCAGCAGCCCATGATCTCTGAGGCTGGCCTGCAAGAGCCCACTACCATTACAGTGTCGGGGGGCAGGAAGGGAGGTGAGAGCCGCATTGAGGTGAGCACAGGGTCAAGAGCTAAGCCCAGGACCGCCTTTGGGTTCTCTGCAAACAGCCATCTGCTAGGCTAGGATGCAGTGTGCCTGCCTAGCATGCAAAGGCCCTGGGTTCAATCCCCAACATGGCTAAATAAATAGAGTTTTGCATAGTGTTACAGGCCTATGTTCCTTAGGAGTCTGGGGCAGGAAGTTTGTAGCCAGCCTGGACTACAGAGAAAAAACCTGTCACAAAAATAAAACCAAACAAAATTTCTAGAAACCTGCTTACTGTAGCCAGAACCCTGTAGACTGCATTCTGTGTGGCCCAAGGCAGGGTAGCTTCCTACCTTCATGTTTCCAGGGACCAAGAATTCTTTTACATCCATGAGAGATTCTTCTAAACTAAGAAGCTGCATTCTTACAAAGGAATCCATTACATGATTTTTTTTATGTGATTCATAATATCTTGTTGTGTGCCTCTAGCTGGGCCTGAACTCACCATCTTCCTATTTCTGCCCCTTGAGTACATGGAAATTATGCCATGCCATTATCCAAAAAAAGAAGCAGGTTAAAATGTTGTAAGCTCATGTGAAACCCTGATCCAAAAAGTAAAGTGAATTAAGCCAGGCATGATGCAGGCAGAGCTCTGTGGGTTTGAGGCCAGCCTGATCTACAAAGCGAGTTCCAGGATACCAGTGAGACCCTGTTGAGAAAGAAAGGAAGGAAAGAAAGAAAGAAGGAAGAGTAAAATGAATTAATTTAATTTTGACAGGAGCCAAAACTACAGAGAAAGGGAGATAAACCTAGAACCTTAATAAGAGCATTACTTCATCCATTCAATGATGTGATGAGTATCCTGGCATCCAAGGAAAGAGAACAAAGTTGTAGTCTGTGAACTGGGAGAAAACACTATTCATGGAAAGGTTGCATGCCCACAGTATACAACATGCATGTGTTCCTCACTTGTGTTAAGCCCATGGGCCTTTGCTGTTGCTTCTGCATGGCTTTAGGAGCCACAGAGCCAGCCCTTGCCTTCTCTTTGTTCAGCTGAGGGCCTTTGCCCTGGACTTGGGTGGCTCTACCCTGGAGGACCCCACGGACCTGGAGATCGTTGTGGTGGATCAAAATGACAACCGGCCAGCCTTCACACAGGATGTGTTCAGAGGCCACATCCTGGAGGGCGCCATCCCAGGTGAGGTGGGAGCCCAGCCCCACACTGGAGGTTAGGGCTTCAGAAGATCCAACACAGCCAAAGGCCAGCCCCCCCCTGCCCCCCCCCCGGAGTGGGCTTGCCTGGCATGCCAGGTTCAACCTCAGCCCTGCAGAATCGACCACCCAAAGATCATCCAAAAGATGGGGTGTAAAGCAGCAGTCTCCTCCACACTTCTGTTGTCAATATGAATGATTCACAGAAAGGCTTCTGGCTGGCTGTGTTCCAGTTGTTCACCCCTGTGTCATGGTGGCGAACTTTGCACCTTACCGTTTCAGTGAACCCTTCAGTCCCATTTAGTGAATCCATGGGCTTTCCCTAGAGTGGTTTTTATCCCCTAAAGGAAACTCCACAGCCTGGGGCAGTTCCCCCTCTAGCTCTGCTCCAGATGCAGCTTGGTCACAAATAACCAGCCTGTTGTGGTGGCACATGCCTGGGAGGCCAGTGCTTGGGGAGTGGAGCCTGATTTTAAGGTCGTTTCCAGTTCCCTGACCAATCTGAGGCTAGCCTTGACTACATGAGGCTCTGCCTTTGCCCCTGTACCCCTTCAAAATCACACACCAGCCCTGTTTTTCCTCAGCAGGGCCAGGCAGAGCAGTGTGTCCACCCTCCCTTCCTCACTGCCTGTTCCCAGTGTGTTCAAATCGGGACTAGGCAAGAGTTTCAGGAAGCCTAGAACACAGAAACGACAGAGCCTTGCTTTGTTTGCAACTCAGGTTCATTCTATTCCATTTATTCATAGTGCAAGATTTAAGGTAACGATGTACAGTTACTTATACTCTTTATTCAGAGCTGATTTCAGACTTACAGAAAATCTAGAACAGTTCCCACATGCTCACTGCAGGGAGTGGTTTCCCAGCTTAACCTTTTTCTGTCTTCCCACTAAGCTGCTTGGTTGTAGACTGGACGCTGGGCATTCTTACAATGTCGGTGTGTTCCGACAATTCTCTAACTATCAAAGCAGAAAATCAGTGTGCCACCTCCCCAGTCTGGCGTCTCCTGGCCTTGTCCAACTTCACTTTGTGTAATAAGGAGTTCGCCAGGGCAAGGAAGAGCTGGGTCAGGTGTTCTAGTCTTGCAGTCTTTCCTTCCTGCTTTTCACCAGGCTCTTTTCTTTCTGCCTTTCTTCTAACTTTACCATCTCTCCTGGGTGCCTCCCACTTCCACCAGCCCCTACAGTACTTAGTAATTACAATCCCCTGGAGTGGCCTGTCTGCTCTGGGGCTGGTCACCCTAGCAGGGGGGCTGGGGTGTAGAGTGAGGCAGGGCTGACCTCAGTTCTGTGCCAGTCATGGCTCTTGGATGTTTGCTTCTATTTCTCTCTGGCCTGGCCAGCATGCCCAAGGGTTTTCTGCCATCCTGCTCTTCCCAGCCCATCCCTTTTTGGCGGTGGGAGATGCCTGGCCCTGGGCACACTCTCCCACACTCCCAGCCCAGGCTGCATGTCTTTCAGTGTGCCATCATCAGCTCCTTAAAGGGTCTTTGTGCCACAGTGATGGGGTAGAATGGACCCCTACTCCCCAGGCAGCCTCTCGCTGCGCTGTTCCCTGGGGCCCATCTCCTGAGGTGTGTGTGAGACACTTACTTTCTTCTGGGTAGACTGGGAGTGTTGTGTTTATTTTTATTATTTTATGTGTAGGAGTGTTTGTCTGCACACCATGTGTGTGTAGGATGCTTAGAGACCTGATTCGGGCCCCAGATCTCCTAGGACTGAAGTTATAGTTGTGAATCTCTTTGCACAAGCTGGGCGTTAACCCTGAGTCCTCTGGGAGAATAGCTAGTGCTTTCAAGCTCCGGCCATTGCTCTAGTCCCTGCAAATGGGATTCTTGCTGTCATGGTCTGATGTGCCATGCCTCTGGGAAATGTGCTCCTGTCTGAACATACACATCCAGACGTGTGCACATGTGTGAACGGTATGTGTGAGTTCATTGGTACCCATATGTGCCGCAGCACCCCAATTCTAGCCCCTGGTGATACCTCTGCTTCTGTGTCAGCTCAGGAGTCCCCTCCTGGCGCACAGCAGCCCTTCTCTGATCGGGAGCTGGCTCCTCGTGCCTCTGTGTACATACCCGCTTGCCACAGAACGCTCACACAGCACAGGGTTGGTAATCAGAGTCCCGTGCCTGAGAAGCCTGCTGGGAGCCTGTACTGTGCACAAATCATTTGCTCAGTAGTTTCTGCCTGTGCAAGGTAGGCCTGAAGTACTGGCTGTTCTCTGCTGCTGCCTGCCCAGCACACCACATCACAGGGGAGCCCGGAGTGTGTCCACCCAACCTGATCCACAACACTGGCTCTACATTCCTGCACTGTCCTGTGCTGTGGGAAGTGAGTGACGGAAGAGGACCCGTCCTTGCGCTGGCCCCTTCCCAGCTGCCGCAGCTTCCCTGGGGTGGCACCTTGGAGGTACTGGGTGCCTGCTTGGCTCTGTCCCCACGTGCTTGTGCATCCTTTATAGTGTAACCAAACTTCTGAGGATCCCAGTGGGTTTTCCACTTTGACCTGGTGCATTAACTCCACTTGCTGACCTGCCATCTGGCAGAAGACTTTCTCCTCTGAAAGCCCCACTGAGATGCTCAACCTTGTGGGCAGCAGGCATGCCCTGGACCTGAGGCTGGCCTGTGCTGTTAGCCCCAGTCACAAGCCCACTCTGTGATCACAGTGTGAGGCCTAGAGGGTCAGTGCACACAGGGAGCGCTGCACACCCACAGGGCGCCCCACCACACCTGCCCCCTGGTGGCTGAGTGTTTTCTCTGTCCTACCAGGCACCCTAGTGGCCAGGGCTGAGGCCACAGATGCGGACGATCCAGAGACAGACAACGCAGCGCTTAGGTTCTCCATCCTGGACCAGGGCAGCCCTGAGTTCTTCAGCATTGATGAGCATACTGGAGAGATCCGCACCGTGCAAGTGGGGCTGGACCGTGAGGTGAGGCTGCTCTAGGGACAGCTGCGGGCCTGGGAGCTGGTTCTCCACATCCGGGCTCCTCATGGGGCAGGGCCTTCCCGCCCAGCCGACACTGGGGCTATTATGCTCACCCTGGTCCTTCCTTGCCGGTGCTGAACCCCCTGGAAGACACCCTGAGGCCCTCCTGTGCCACTGCACCAGGTACCCCTGCCACCGAGGTAGCGCCCTCTGCCAGGAATCTGCTTACTGCTACCCCTCATGCCTGACACAGGCTGGGGCAGGGGCAGACCTGTGTAAGGGGTAAGCCTTGAGGTGGCTGTGCTGCCATCCCAAAATGGTTACCTCTGGGTATCACAACTTCTTACTTCATGTCACATTGTCCCCAGGTGGCTGCTGTGTATAACCTGACCCTGCAGGTGGCAGACATGTCTGGAGATGGCCTCACCACCACAGCCTCGGCCATCATCACCATAGATGACATCAACGACAATGCCCCCGAGTTCACCAAGGATGAGGTGCCGCCTCTGCTCCCTCCCCCCAGCTTAGGGCTGCCCTTCCTTTGTAGGTCCCAGGAGCAGGCAATGTGAGGGTAGATGGTTTCATGGCACAGAGAAGGGCAGTGTGTGAGCAGGGAGCTTGAAATAGAGGGGCCCCAGGAACACAGATTACATGTGAGGTTCCTTAGAGAAAAATAGCTACTTGCTCTCCTTGGAGTCCTCTGCCCAGTCAGCCTCTTGCTGTGGGAGAATAGTTGGTCCAATGTCCAGGAACAGCTACAGCACAATAAGACACACCCGTGAAACAGCCTGTGGTGAGCAGCAGTGAAGCAAGGGAGGGATCCTGAGTCACAGGGCCAGGCCTTCTGATGGTTCCCACTCCTGGTCAGCCAGTCTGTGAGTAACGGGCTGTGGTCTCTCAGTTCTTCATGGAGGCTGTGGAGGCTGTCAGCGGAGTCGACGTGGGGCGGCTCCAGGTGGAGGACAGGGACCTGCCTGGGTCCTCTAACTGGGTGGCCAGGTTCACCATCCTGGAAGGCGATCCAGATGGACAGTTCAAGATTTACACAGACCCCAAGACCAATGAAGGCGTGCTGTCCATAGTCAAGGTGAGGTGTACTTCTGCCATGTGCTTTCCTCTTGGCCCAAATCTGTCACAGGCATCCTCCTGTGGCAGCTGCGGCCTGAGCTGCTGCCCTGGGTCCCTTCCTGGGATGGCTGTGCTAGCCTACCTCCTGGGGTAAGGGCACAGGATGGACAGGCTGCTAACCTCAGGGATCTGACAGAACTGGGCAGCAGGAGGCACCGACAGAATGTCATTGCTACTGGCCTCTCCTTTCTTACTAGTGTGGTCCACAGCCCCTACTTTCAAGTGAAGCTGTGTACCGGCATGAGCCCCATACCTACCAAAGAAGCAGGGGCCACACATACAAACACACATGCAATCACATATGTAGACATAGATGCGTTTGAAGATTTATTGCAAGAAACTGGTCAGACAATTTGAGGCAGGCTGCAATGTAGAGGAATTTTAATTCTGAACATGGCTGCTCTGGCAAGAGATGACATCCAAAGACCTTCCAGGTCTGTGTGATCCTGTTGGAGACAAAGGCAAGTAGATCTGAGTTCAAGGCCAGCCTGGTGTAGAGCCCAAGTATCACTTAAAGAAAAGCTTAGATCCAGGTGTGGTGGTACATGCCTTTAATCCCAAGCAATAAAGGTAGTTTGTAGAAGGAAGCACCCATGTTTGAAAGTGAGGTCTAATTGAGGGGCAGAAAAAGTGATGAATCAGTGATGAATCAGGTACACCTCGTGTGCAGCTGGATCAACAGCCAGCTTGGTGGTGGTGGCTGGCAAGATGGCTCAGTGTGTTAAGGTGCTTGCCACTAAGCCTGACCACCTAAGTTCATTTCCTGGAGCCCAGCTGGTTGGAGGAGAGAGTCAGTTCCTACCTCTTGTGTGTCATGGTGCTCATGCATGTGCACACAAATAAAGGTTTGACAGAATAGGATATGCCCAACTCTCAGAAGAACAGAGAGGAAAGGGAAGCTACTTAAGGAGCAACACAGAGAATGAGAGAGGAAGCAGTTTTTACCAAGACAGTAATAGAGAGACATGTTCCAGAGGGAGAACTCAAGTGAAGACCAAACGAGGAGCCAGAGAAAGAGAGGAGTTTTCCTGAGAGAGTTTTACAGAGAAGGCTGAATGAGAGAACAAGCTAGACACAGGTGAAGACAGAATGAGCCAGAGGGTGAGAGTGAGCCAGAAGATTACAGCAGATTGCTCAAGTTAGTTTGAGGCCAAGCGGAACAATTCAGAGGCTGAGCGGGAAGCCAGGTTGAGTAAGTCAGCTGGGAGAGGAGTTTGAGCCAGAACAGCTGAGTTGAACCAGCCAGCTATAAGCTCAGAAAGAACAAGAAAGGGTAAGCTTATTCAGCAGTAAATCTCAGAAGCTGAAAACATTCTAGGCCTAGGTTAGAGTATATGGAGGCTAGAAGCTTCCAGGACTAGACCTTGGTTAGCACAAGTAGGCAGTAAGCCTCCAAGACAACAATTGAAACAGACAAATAAAAGTTCGTTTTACACTGGAAGTCCTGAGAGAGAATTTCTTGCATGCTGCTCTGGAGTTGAGGAGCACCGTGAACCAGGACGGCCTCTCTGCTTGGTCAGCTGGCATGTCCACTACTACTCACACAGACCACAGTCGCTGAGGGACACAAGAAACTGCCACACCACACTCAGGAACAAACTCAGGAGCAACACGAGTTTATCTTGTTACTTATTAATATTTGAGCCTTGCCTGATTTGTATTGTGTCAGGGTTTAAAGGGGGAAGAGAAAAGATGGGCTCTCTAGACAGACCTGGGGAAAGGTTCTCTAAGTAAGATGTCTTAGCACTTGGGATTTCAGCTGTCTCTGGTGTCCTCCTGCAGCCCCTGGACTATGAAAGCTGCGAGCAATATGAGCTCAGAGTGTCCGTGCAGAATGAGGCTCCACTGCAGGCAGCCGCCCCCCGGGCCCGTCGGGGACAGACCAGGGTCAGTGTGTGGGTTCAGGACACCAATGAGGCTCCAGTGTTTCCCGAGAACCCACTGAGGACAAGCATAGCCGAAGGTGCTCCGCCAGGCACCTCTGTGGTCACCTTCTCTGCCAGAGACCCTGACACACAGCAGCTGCAGAGAATCAGGTGGGGTGTAAGGCAGAGGGATCAGTGGTTCCATTACTGCCAAGGGTACCTCTGGATTCTGAGGGTGAAAGAGAAAGGCCATTGGTGCACATCCCTAGGGTCTACGGGATGTGAGTCCCTCAGATAGCTTTGTGTGCGTGTGGAGTGACCACACCCACAGGGCAGGACTGGGCTCCGGCAAGGACACATAGTCCAAGACTATTCTCAGTCACCCTCTAAATGTTGACCTGTCAATTTTCAGCGGCCCTTCTTTCTGCAAAAAGCTCTCGAGCCTTAAGTTCAGCACTGGTCCCAAGCCTGGCACAGCATTCCTATGTGTCTCTGTGGTGCCAGCTCTGAGCAAGGTGGAATTCAGGCTGCCAGCTGCTGAGGGGCACTGGGCAGTAGCGCACCTCGTGTGTAGCTGGATCAACAGCCAGCTTGGGGCAGGGGGGCTGCCAGATGGCTCAGTGGGTTAAGGTGCTTGCCTCTAAGCCTAACCACATAAGTTCATTTCCTGGAGCCCAGCTGGTTGAAGGAGGGACTCAGTTCCTACTCGGTGACCTTTTACCTCTTGTGTGTCATGGTGCACACAAATAAATGCAAATAAACACAAATAAATGCAAATGCATAAATGTAAAAACATTTAAAATGTAACGTGAAATAAGGAAAACAGAGTTAGCTTGGGGCTGGGAGGTCTTGAAGGCTGAATGCTGGGTAACCACAGCTCCTGCCGGTCACATGTGAATGTGTGTGTGACCTGTGTTTGCAGATATTATACATTATGTTATGCGATATATTACATGTCATATATATAACATGGAGGTCACTATTTTATATATGTACGTATGTATATGTGTATGGGTGTACTGGGTGAGCCTCATCCCACTCTCCCCTCCCCGCCAACAGCTATTCCAAGGACTATGACCCGGAAGACTGGCTGCAGGTGGATGGGGCCACAGGCAGGATTCAGACCCAGCGAGTGCTGAGCCCTGCTTCGCCCTTTTTGAAGGACGGCTGGTACAGGGCCATCATCCTAGCCCTGGACGATGGTAAGGGGAGACAGGTGCTATCTGTGTCCCACAACCCGGCTTCCCAAAGTGGACTAACGGGGTAGGTGTGGGTGGGGCTTGAGCTTATCAGCTCTCCCTTGCTTCCAGCCATGCCCCCCAGCACAGCCACAGGCACCCTGTCCATTGAGATCTTGGAAGTCAATGACCATGCCCCTGCACTGGCCCCTCCTCCATCTGGGAGCCTGTGCAGTGAACCAGACCAAGGCCCTGGCCTCCTCTTGGGTGCCACGGATGAAGACCTGCCCCCGCACGGCGCCCCCTTCCACTTCCAGCTGAACCCCAGGGTCCCAGATCTCGGCCGGAACTGGAGCCTTAGCCAGATTAACGGTGAGCTGCCCCAACCCTCCCGCCCCTCACCCTAATCCTGGGACCTAGGAGATAGACACTACAGCCTTGGGCAGGGCTGGAATTACTTCCCACAGTACCCAGTGGGTGGATGGGGAAACTGACAACCGGTGACTCAGGTTCTCTCTGCGCGGGTTACCCTGGGGCTTCTGTCGACCATGCTGCATCTTCTGCAGTGAGCCATGCACGTTTGCGGCTCCGACATCAGGTCTCGGAGGGCCTGTACCGCCTGAGCCTGCTGCTCCAGGACTCCGGGGAACCGCCCCAGCAGCGAGAACAAACGCTGAACGTCACCGTGTGTCGCTGTGGGTCTGACGGCGCCTGCCTGCCTGGGGCCGCCGCACTGCTAGCAGGAGGTGTGGGCGTCAGCTTGGGCGCGTTAGTCATCGTGCTGGCCAGCACCGTGGTCCTGCTCGGTGAGTGCGGGCCCTCGGCCCCGCCTCGGCCCTGGCCCCTTTCCTATCCTACCCCTTCTAAGAGCCCTCACTCCAGCCAGCCCCTCGTGCCCTCGCAGTTCTCATCCTGCTTGCTGCGCTCCGAACACGGTTCCGGAGGCAGTCACGTGGCAAGAGTCTGCTGCACGGGCTGCAAGAGGACCTTCGGGACAACATCCTTAACTACGATGAGCAAGGGGGTGGGGAGGAGGACCAGGTAAGGAGAGAGGCGTGGTAGCCTTGGGGAGGGGCCCCAGAATGCCCACCAGCTCGGGACCTAACTGCTGTGACCTTTGCTCACAGGATGCTTATGACATAAACCAGCTGCGCCACCCAGTGGAACCGAGGGCCACCAGCTGCTCTCTGGGCAGGCCACCCCTGCGCCGGGATGCCCCCTTCAGCTGCATGCCACAGCCTCATCGAGTGCTTCCTACCAGTCCGTCTGACATTGCCAACTTCATCAGTGATGTAGGTGCCGTGGGGCTAGATCACAGAATGGAGTGCACACATGCACATGCGCACAAACACACCACATCCAGACCCTGCTTCCAGTCCCCATGCTGCAGGATGTCAGGGGTGAGCTCAGCAGGACCCTGGCTGAGCCTTAGAGAAGCCCATGAGAGTGAGGCAGCATAAGCAGTCACGTGGCCACAGAAGGCCCCCCAGCACTGCCTTACCAGCTGTTTTCTGTCCCTCTGTGAGGCATGCCCTTGAGTGGTTCACGACCTATTTATGTTTACTATGATGGTGGAGGCAGCATTTGCAATCTAGAAGAGGTTAAACACTGCATGAAGGACTACGATCTACACAACACGATCAGAATGTGGGGTGGATGGCTGGCTTGCGCCATGCAGGGAACCCCGTATTGACAGGCCTGCCCATATGGCCCAGGGAAAGTTCCCAGCAGATTGGCAGCACCCTCGGGAGCACTCCCAGTGTGGGTGCTGGTTACAAGATGTCCGGTGGCGGTGCTGCCTCTGAGGGAGGCCAGATACTTACAGAAGGGTGCCTTAGAGGCTGGGTTGGGTGCGTGGAGGAGACAGCTTCTCCCTACCCTCGTGGGGAAAGGCTGGAGGAAGCAGACCCTTCTCTCCTAGTCCGTTCTGCACCAGGAGATGTTTTGCACCCCCATCCCTTTTAAGAGGTTCCCTTCTGGGGCAATGCCAGAGGCAGACCTAGGCCTGGCTGTGGCTCCTGGCTTGCCTCCGAGTGGTTCTGAGGTCTGTGGGCTTCTCCACAGGGCTTGGAGGCTGCGGACAGCGACCCCAGTGTGCCCCCCTATGACACAGCTCTCATCTATGACTACGAGGGAGATGGCTCTGTGGCAGGGACACTGAGCTCTATCCTGTCCAGCCTGGGAGATGAGGACCAGGACTATGACTACCTCCAGGACTGGGGACCCCGCTTCGCCCGGCTGGCAGACATGTATGGGCATCAGTGAGAGCCAGAGCCCCGGGCAGATTGCTGTTGGGACGTGGCAGCTTGGCCCAACCAAAGGGGCTTTCTTCTGGGACACACGCCCGAAAGTACTGTGAGGGCCAACAGGATGTCCCATCCTCAGCTCCATAGAAGATAATGTTACTGAGGTTCCTCTGTGGCTCCTGGGGAGGACTGAGCCAGGGTGGTGGGAGAACCTGGAATGGGCAGTGGGGAGCACTCTCCTGCCGGGGTAGGGAAGCCCTGCTAGGGATATACTCCCATCTTTGTCTCCCACCTTTGACTCTTGCTTCTGTGCAAAAATAGGCGTCTAAGGAGTGGACTGGAATTAAACACACTATTTGGTGGACCATGTGTGCCCAGGGCCACTTTCACCACAGGGTGGAGTGGCCCTTACCCCAGGCCTAGCCCAGGGAGGGAGCTCACGACCCGCTCAGTACAGCTGGTGAAAGTGAATGTGTGTATATGTGTACATGCACGGGGGAGGAGCATGGGCAAGGTCCTCTCAACCCCCAGGTTCAGACAAAAAGAGAACTGAGTTCTGCTGTCCTTGTCCCAGTGGGTCTGGCCAGCGAGGAGACCCAGCACCCCTCACTTCCCCTGCTTACTCTGATTCCTGGTCTTCTGGGGTGATGTGTCTGCCCCATTGATGGTTACCCTTGCCCCGGGCACCTGAAGTGCTCAGCTGTGTCCTTTGACCCAGGTTATAGGGGCTGCTGGGTGGGAACTGCTCCTGGGAATGTGGCCAGCCAGGGGGACGATGGAAGAAGTGGGTGTCCTTCAGAAACTGGGCTGACTCCAGCAGTGACAGCAGCAGCAGAATTCAGTGCAGAACGACAGCAGGGAAGCAAAGACCGTGTGTTTTCTGTCATGTGACAGGGGTCCCCTTGGCAGGGGCACCAGTGTACAGCTGCTGGGTTAGGTGACACACTACAATCTGAATGTCGCTAGGTAAACCCAAGGACAGGCCTCAGCAGAGCCCACAGTGGGATTCAAGGGAAACAGGTAAAAAAATGGGGTATAGTTTTTCTGGAGTTGCTGTTGAAATAACACATAAGTACTGAAGTATTAAAAACCAGGCACCCACACACAACTCATGAACAAGAGTGGCCCCCAGAGGTTCCTATATTTAAATGGGTCCCAGTTGGTGGACTGTTTAGGAAGGATTAGGAGGGCAGGATGAATCGGGACACTTCACCCCTGTCCTAGAAAACTTTCTTCCCTTCCCATCAGAAAACCGGAAGGTGATTTCCCCTGGATCCTGCCAGCTCGAGCGATCCCTGCTCCTCCCATTCAAAGCCCCCGTCTCCTGTGCTGCCTTCCCTCACTCAAGGGCAGAGCTGATGACCGCTTGGGAGTGAATGGAGGAACCACAGGCCTTGGGTGAGGGCGGGAACAGTGTCCTGTCTGCTCCAGACTGCTAGGCAGCCGGTGGCTCACCCTCTGCTATGAGAGGTCACTGAGCATAGATTGGAAAGCCAGGAGCCAGGGACAGTGTGGTCCAGCCCTGCATCCCTAGGTCAAAGGACAGGTGATTCCAGACTCTGTCCAGCTTTCCACCCTGGGTATTCAGAGGCCTCTTGCCTTTCGGTAGCCACCCCGTGTGGCACATTCCTCCAAGCCCCCTCCCTCTCCATGGGAGTGTCTAGCAGGACAGCCTGAAGCCAGCCCTAACTCAGCTCTGACAGCGGCCACCTCTCACTGCTTTCCCACCACCAATGGGGGCAGCACCTGTGCACCCTAGGCCCTGCCAACCCCTAACCCTTCACTTCTGCACTGTGTCTCGTGCCCAGAAGCAGGTGTTCTAGGCCCAACCAGATCCTTCTATTTAATCCTGTCTCAGAAGATCCTGTTGGTCCTCAGCTCCCTGGGCCTGTTTCCATGTTTTAGTTACTATTCAAATTGTTGTGCAGATATCATGACCAAGGCAACTTTCACACACACAACACACACACACACAGCATGTGTCTGAATTGGGAGCTTTCTTACAGTTTCAGAGAGTTCAGGATCATTCTAGTGGGAAGCGTGTCAGCAGGCAGGCAGGGCACTGGCATAGCTCAGAGCCCACGTTTGATCAACGAGTTGGACGCAGGGAAGGAGAGCATGCATGAGTATGATCAGGCCTGGTGTGGACTTTTGAAACCTCAAAGCCCACCCTTGTGACCCACCTTCTCCAACAAAGCCATGCCTCCTAATCCTTCCTAAACGGTCCACCAACTGGGACCCATTCAAATCTAGGAACCTCTGGGGGCCACTCTTGTTCATGAGTTGTGTGTGGGAGTGTCTGTTTCTTAATACTTTGCTACTTCTGTGCTATTTCAACAGCAACTCCAGAAAGGGCTGGGCTGGGCTTTTCTGTTCTGGATGCCAAGGCCCTTCTTGACCTGGTTCTCCTGCCTCTCCCCTGGGTTTCTGCTTCTTCAAGCCTAAAATACTGTTTTAAGTAGTGCTAGGCCAGAGTTTATTTCAGCGCCCAGACATTTGTGAAAGCATACAGGGCATGAATGATTCCTGCAGAAGGGCAGGGCCAACTGGGGCAGGTTTCAGCACCCCTTGGCAGGTCTCACAGAGATGTAGCTACTTTCCTGTTTCCATCCAGCCCATGGGAGGGGTATGGCTGTGAGCTCAAGGCTGCCAGACAGGACAGGTGGTGAGGCAGGCAGTAGCTTTAGCCCAAGGGTAGGAAGGAATGAAGGTGGCTTGAAAGGCCTGCCACCCCTTTCCATTTTTCCACCCAGACCACCCACATTGCCTCTGGCACACAATGCTTACAGCCCAGTTCCTGGGCACCCTGTGGACAATTCCATTTTAGTCTTCCCCATTATCCCTTTCCAACAGTCAAAGCCACCTCCTGTCATGGAATTCTGGTTTTAGCAGCACCAGTCCAAACACAAGTTGCTCAAAAAACTGCACACACTGTGGCCTCCCGGTCCTCACTAACCCCATGGCCTAGATCATCCTTCCCTGGCCCACCAACCTGCCAGCCCTAGACCGGATGGGAGAGCCAGCCTATCCCAGCTTGTCTTTGGCACTCAGGGGCAGCCTGAGCAAAACAGCAGAGTCCCATGAGAACCCTAGTGTGACACCACGGCAGACAACGGGGAAGATAGCAGGCCGGTCCCTTGTTCTAGGACACGTGTCCGGACACGTGTCCCTAGTTGACCAGGCTGTGCAGCAGGCCAGGTCAGCACAGAAAAAGGGGGTACAACAGCGGCTCAGAGCTCTATGCTAGCCCCAGACCACGCGGAGCAGTCACCAGCCCCCCTCGACAGGCTCGGTCCAGCTGAGCCAACCTGAAAGAAAGCTAGATTGCAGCGCCCAGGGCCGGACGGTGGGCGGGCCCCACGGAGAGGAAACCTGCTGAGGGCGGGGCCGTGTCCAGGAAGCGTGCAGGTCACAAGGGGGCGGGGCCGTCCCGGCGGGCATACCCAGGTGTGTGCGGGTAGAGCTCCCCGGTGGTGTTCGTTGGGCTCGAGTCCAGAGGGGACGGCCAGGCCTGCCCTTTCCGCCCAGGCGTCCCAGCAGCTGAGCACGTGCGGCCCTGGGCGCTGCCCTGCAGGTCTCCAGGTCTCGGTGGCCGCAGGCCGCGTCACTGTGCCGGGGCGGCGCCAGGTTTCCTCCAGGTAGGTGGCTGTAGCCTCAAGCTCCTGCTCTTTGGCTGCAGGACTTCCGAGGTTAGCATTCTGGGTTCCTCATCGATTTCGTTATTTTTGCGTTATGGACGCGCTTTGCGTCTTCGTAGACACAAATGACTGGTTTTCGTGTTGAATATATCTGTCTGTTGTTTTCGAGTTTCTCTGTGGAGCCCTTGATGGTCTGAAACTCAGAGACTCGCCTGCCTCTGCCTCTCCAGCGCTGAAATTAAAGGCGTGTGCCACCACCACCCGGCCTTTAATTTTTAAAGGTTGAGGTAGGATCACAATTCTAGGCCGTAGCACAGTGTTGGGAGGCTTCATCTAACGTGAATTATAACCTAACCCTAGGTCCCCAGCATTTGACAAAGGAAAACAACGGGAGTGTACATCCGCAGTGGGTATGAGCATTAAAGTCCAGCATAAGCGCCGCTCCAGTACCATCAACACCTACTTTCCTCCTCCGGCAACCACTGAGCACCAGCCTCTGGTTTGGATGCTTCTTTACATGAGGGATTCCAACATTCTCAGGCCTTGTGTATTAGGAGCCTTTACACAAAACTACGTCAAGTCCACTTAACCCTTGCCAGACCTCACTGCATGTCTGTAGGCCTGAATGGTGTTTACACTGTTCATGGCCTTCTGCGCAGGGACATTTGGGCCCTTTCCATTTTTTGTTTGTTTTTGCAGATTGTAGCCAGCCATGCTGGTCAGTGCTAATTGTCAACCTGAGAACCCAGAATCAGCTAGAAGGCACTTCTGAACAAGCCTGCGGGAGGTTATCTTGATGGTGTTAATTGGGTGGAAAGCCACTTCCACTGTGGGTGGCACTATTCCCTAGGCAGGGGCTCCTGTTTAAGAAACAGTGTGTAAGTGTGGAGAAAGTTCACTGAGCACTAGCACACAGCATTTATCTACTGCCCTTTTCTGGTTGTGGTCAGCAGCTTCAAGCTCCCGTCCCTGCTATGACCATCATTGACTGAACCATGGGCCAAATAAACCCATTTTTCCCTTAAATTGTTCTTGTCAGGCAAAATCTTGTTATTGAAGCAAGAGAAAAACAAAGACAAAACAAAAGGCCCTAATAATCCAGCATTACCACAAACCTCCGAGTATAAGTATTTGCTGCAGTTTTTTCATTTATTCTGCAGATATACGGTTTCTGTTCAGGTCTTTAGGAAATATTTTTCCATTTTGGGGGGTGCAGGAGCTCTGTAGCTTAGGCTGCCCTGGGTAGCCAAGGATTACCTGAGCATCTGATCCTTCCACCTTTATCCACCACCCAGGTAGGAATGCTGGGATTTCAGGTGTGTGCTACCACACCCTGTTTGTGCACACCGGTTCTACCAACCGAACTACATTCCTAGCCATGCTTCTATTTTTTTCTAAGAGAAGCTTTGGTCTTTTAAATCCAATGTCTAAGTATATGTTCCATAAAACTATCCTCTGTCACCTGTTTTGGGTGCTTTTCACTTATCCACTTCTTTTTGAAAAGGAAATTATTGCACTTATCTGTTTTGTGTGGGGAATTATGTGCATGTGCCTTGGCTCAAGATGTGGGGGTCAGAGGAGAATTTACAGGAATTGGTTCTGTTCTTCTAAGATGTGAGTCCTAGGAATTGAACAGGTCTTTGGGCTTGGTGGCAAGCACCTTTACCAGTTTGCTGTCTGCCATCTTGTTTTGTCCTCATTTCTTTCTCGATTTTTTTTTTTTTTTTTTTTGAGACAGGGTTTCTCTATGTAGCCCTGGCTGTCTTGGAGCTGTGGGAGCTGTCCTGGAACTCAAGGAGATCTCCAAATGGTTGGATTAAAGGCATTTGCTACCATGCCCAGCCTTCTTGATTTCTTCTGCACTCCCTCTTTCTCATCTCTGGATTTTGTCCTGCTGTTGTTACTTTGAGTTTTCTCATTGAAAGAGTCATTTGGAGGCTTCTCCCTCAGGACATCCCAGTCCTTGCCTTTGGATGGAGAGCCTAATCTTCTTAGTACTGATGAAAAGGGATTTCTGCCATTATGCTAATTCATTTTCTGAATTACCATCTTTTGTTATACTGTTTTTTTGTTTGTTTGTTTTATTTGGAACAAAACCGTTTGAGCTCTTTTCTCACTTCCATTGTCTGTCACTGTCTTCTTTAGGGTTACCATGGAGATTTTTTTTTTCTTTCCCTTTTTCTTTGAGACAATGTCTGTCACATGATGTGGTCCAGGCTGATTGTAACACAGAATCCTCCTACCTCAGCCTTCTGAGTGCTGGGACGGCAGTGTGAGCTCTCACACTGGATATAACACTCTAACTTGGGTTTAGAGCAGTTGGACTTCACTAACATTGTTCCCATAAAGTTCCTGTCCCACCTGTTTTGGTTATTGATCTTGAAAATTATATCTCTATCCATCGTGTGCTCAAAATATAAACCAGTTAAGTACACTCGTCTCTTAAATTACGTAGGAAGCAAACTTTGGAGCCACAAAATAAATTACTTTGGGACTAGCTTTCAGTGAGTATTTGTTTTTGTTTTGAAAAGTATTAGTTTCCTAAATCATGAGAATAACAGAGCATGGGACCACAGGCCTTCTCTTGGGACCAAAAGGTTTTGATGGAGAATCCCTAAGCAGTTGCCTCTCAGATTCTGTTTAGTCTGGGAAATAGATTCTTGGAAATGGGTTCTTGGTGCCTTCCACTAAGCCATTTCCCAGAGTCTCTCTTCTATTATGTAGGTGCTTGCCACAAAGGGCGTGGTATTGCACTGTCCCCAGCTTATCAATTTCCTCACAGATTGGATGTCGGAGCTGTCTCCTTAGGTCACTGTCAACCCAGGGTCAGGCCATCTGTGTGTTATCCTGTGGTATCTTCTGTGCTTTGACAGGTTTTAAAAAACATACCTTTTAGATTTATTTTATGGTTGTCAGTGTTTTGCCTGCATGTATGTATGTATGGATGGATGGATGGATGGATGGATAGTGCTCATGGTAGTCCTGGAACTAGAGTTATGGATATTTGTGAGCCATCATCTGGGTGCTGGGACTCAAACCAGGATCCTCTGGAAGAGCAGTGAGTGCTCTTAATTACGGAACCATCTTCCATCTTTCTACCCTTTGTGTGTGTGTGTGTGTGTGTGTGTGTATGTGTGTCAGGGATTTCTAGACAGGGTTTCTCTGTGTATCCCTGGATGTCCTGGAACTCACTCTGTAGACCAGGCTGGCCTCAAACTCAAAGAGATCCAGCTGCCTCTGCCTCCTGAGTGCTGGATTAAAGACATGTGCTACGACTACCTGGCTATAAATGTAATTTTTAAAAAGTTTTTATTTAAGGACCTGGAGAGATGGCTCAGCGGTTAAGAGCACTGTCTGCTCCTCCAGAGGTCCTGAATTCAATTCCCAGCAAACACATGGTGGCTCACAACCATCTATACTGGGATCTGATGCCCTCTTCTGGCATACAAGTGTACATGCAGATAGAGCACTCATATGTAAAATAAATGAATAAATCTTAAAAAAAAGTTTTAATTTAAAACATTTGGCTAGTGTGATAGCAAACATCTTTTTTTCTTTTTTGTAAAAATTTTTTTTTATTAATTACACTTTATTCACTTTGTATCCCCCCTGTAGCTCCCTCCCTCCTCCCCTCCCAATCCCTTCTTCCCTCCCCCTTCTCCATGCATGCCCCTCCCCAATTCCACTGATAGGGGAGGTCTTCTTTTCCTTCCTTCTGATCCTAGTCTATCAGGTCTCATCAGGAGTGGCTGCATTGTCTTCTTCTGTGGCCTGGTAAGGCTGTTCCCCCCTCAGGGGAAGGGGATCAAAGAGCAGGCCAATCAGTTCATGTCAGAGACAGTCCCTGTTCCCATTACATGGACACTGAACTGCCATGGGCTACATCTGTGCAGCGGTTCTAGGGGTTCTGTGCATGGTACATGGTTGGAGTATCAGTCTCAGGAAAGACCCCTAAACAAACACCTTTTAATCTCAGCATGAGAGAGGCTGAAGGAGCTCAGTGAATGAAGGCCAGGCCAAGCTGGTCCACACAGCAAGTCTCCAGGCCAGGTGTTTCACCTTTGACCCTTGTGAGGGTGGTGCTTAAGCTAAAGTATGCTGAGACTTCCCATCTGTCTTCCCCACTGAGGATTTGCTCGGACTCTGTGGAGGTTTGAATGTGTTCTTCCTCGTGTTCCATGTGGGCCTGTAGTTGAAGAGCTCTGTAAGGTCAGCCACGTCCAGGGGATCATGGGTGCTGCTTAGATCATGACATCATTTCTGGCTTTCAGCCTGCAGGACTGTTTCTCTGTGTCATTAATTACCCCTCCCCCGTTCTTCCTTCTTTCTGGCCTCAGACTCACCTGACTTCCTGCCCTTTCTGCCTCTACCCCGAAAGCCTGGGATCACAGAGAAGCACCACCACACCCTCTGGCACCATTTCTGATGGTGCTCAAGTCTCTGCTGTGGCGCCGGCCTGTGCTTCTCCCTCTGCTGCTCTCTCTGTCTCTCTCAACCCTCCCCTTCTCATGATTTTATTTATTTTATTTCTCTTGAGATCGTGTCTCAGGCTGCTGTCAAAGTTGTAGCTTACGCTTCCAGATTTGAGATTACAGCCACCATTCTTGGTTTTGTTTAAATAGGGCCTGTCTGTTTGTTTGTTTTATGGTTTTTCAAGACAGGGTTTCTCTGTGTAGCTTTGGCTGTCCTAGACTTGCTCCGTAAACCAGACTAAACCAGACTGTCCTCAAACTCAGAGCTCCGCCTGCCTCTGCCTCCGAGTGCTGGGGTCACAAGCGAGTACCACTGCGCCTGACAGATAGGGTCTTAACTGCCCAGACTGACCCGAAGAAGCAACCTTCCTGCCTCAGCCTCCTGAGTACTGGGATCACAGGCTGCACCACAAAGCCTTGACCAGTTGCAGTTTTATGGCATTTTATATGCTGGGTGTCCATGTTTGGTTTGGTGTCTTACATTAATTTGACTGCAGAGGAAAGGCAGTGACGCCTAAGGGGCGGGAGACAGGGGGATGGCTGGTAGCTATGCTCCCCACACTCCAGAACAGTTCCTAGTGACCCCAAGAACTCCATGCAATATGCCAAGACTCATGTCCTCATAGTGGGTCTCTCAGCAAAGCCTACCCGGCAGTGACCAACATGCCTTTGAGGTATGGGGGTAAAAAAAAGAGAATGGAAGACACAAGGAGAATGAGGACACAAGGGATAAACGTATATTCTTTTCAATGTTTCCTTGGAGTGGGGGCTGAGACAGGCTCTTGCTCTGAAAGCCCTGGCTGGCCTCAGACCTATAGCAATCCTCCTGCTTTGGTCTCCTGAGTGCTGGGACTACAGGTGTGTGCTGTAGATCTGCATTCTTTTAAACCTTCAATTTTCTTATGATTTCTAATACAATGTATACGTGTTCTGTAGGGCTGTGTGCCAACTGTATGGTTTCTTGCGATCGCCAGAAGAGGATGTCAGGTCCTTTGGAGCTAGAGTTTCAGGCAGTTGTGAGCTGATATCCTTTTCTGGGAACCAAACTTGGGTCCTTTGAAGGAGCAGCAAGTGCTCTCAGCCACTGAGCATCTCTGGTCCCAGACTTGAGTTTCTGAGTTTCCTTCTCTCAGCCGGATCCCCCAGACTTGTGCAAACTGACCACACACTCAGACACACCTTAGCTTGGCCTGTGTTTCTCTAAAGAATGTCTAATATTCCTTGTGGGGAGGCTTCCAAGACAAATTCCTTCAATTTTTGTCTGAGGAGACCTTATTTGTCCTTCACTTTTTTCTTATCCCTTCTTTATATAGACAATTAACAGAGATCTTGCCTGCTCGGCCTCTGGGTGTTGGGATTAAAGGTGTACACTACCACCCCTGGCTACCCTTGGCTCTGGAGAGCCACTTTCATAGGAACAGATTTCCAGGTTGGTGGTTTCTGCACCAGTGCTATTTCATTTTTTCTCTCCCTGTTTCCTGGCCCTGAGATGCTGTATAGGATTCTTACCATTGTTTTTTTCGTAAGAGTAACCTCTTTCAGAATTTCTGTAGTTTAAAAATGGTATGCCCAGAGGCTGGAGAGATGGCTCAGTTGGCAAACTGCCTGCAGCGTACGAGTGAGAACACAGTCTGGCACATGGTGGCGCACACCTTGGAGTCTCAGCACTCTGGAGGCAGAGACAGCTGGATCTCTTGAGTTTGAGGCCAGCCTGGTCTACAGAGCGAGTTCGAGGACAGCCAGGGATACACAGAGAAACCCTGTCTCCAAAAACCAGGTGTGTAAATGCTGCTGATACCGGTCCTTTAGGACCCACAGCAAAAAGCATAAGGGAGTCACCCAGGGCTTGAGCTCTTCTGAACTGGGCCATTCTCCTTCACAATGTTCCCTTGTGGTTTCCTTCCTAAGCTACTGGGCTGCTTAGGAGGATGGTACAATTTCATGTTCCTCAGTTATTACCCAGAGTCCTTTCATCCCAGAGTAACTGGAGTGTCATATCAGTCCTTTTTTTACATTTGCTGAGCCCGACTTAAGGCCGACTATCTGTTCTTGGAGAGTAACCCCCACACAAAGGACAGTAGGCAGTTTGCTACTGCTGGGTGCACTCTGCATGGATACCAAGATCTGATTGGTTTCTGATGACTTCCTGCCTGTCTGATCCATTGTGGAAGGTGGGGATGCTAACATCTCCCAAACAAGAGCAGATCTGTTAGCAGTCAAGGCATTTTATTTACTTCTCAACTTTAGAGGGGTAGTTTTTAGTCATGCGTCCCACACTCTTGGCCTTTGACCTTCATGGCTCTGCTGTCCTGGCTAACCTGGAGAGCCTTCCTGTGGCCGCTGCGCTCTTTCTTGTGCTTTGATGCTATCCATTTAAGTTCGTGGAGCTTTTTTAAAAATCAAATTTGGGCAACTTCTATTCCTTCTTCGTTATTTCTCTCCTTTCAGGGCTCCCTTAGGCAGTGTACACTGGCCTTGTTATCTGCAGAAACAGGCTTTCTTTTCCTCCAGTCTTTTGTTTCTTAAATTTGATTATCTCAACAATCTACTTCCCAGTGTACTGACTTTCAACTCAAAATCAGCTACTTTATTATATATCAGAATGTCCATTTGTTCTTTTAAAACAAGTCACTGGTTCTGGCTGTTGAGACACTATTTTTGTATCACCAGCCATGTTAATTCTTTAGACAGGATTTCCATAGTTCTTAGAACACAAACAGTTTTTAGTCTTTGTCTCATTAGATCAGTTTCTTATCGCCAGGGTGTTCCCTCAGTGACTCTGACAGGTTACAATGCTACTTTGGACTTCATTTGCTATTTGTCCCTGTGGGCTGAAATTGGTGGTTCCAGGGACACTTGGAAAAAAAATGGGATAATGCAGTTTTTTTTTTTTTAATTGCAAAATGAAGCTGCAAAGAAGTGTTTCATGACAAAGCTCTGTGGTTTAGAGATAAACAGTGAACTAAGAGCCAAAAAAGAACAGGGGAACAGGGGTTCCCTAGCTGCAGAGCTCCCAGGACATCTACATATTATCAGCGGTGCTCAAGGCCAACCGTCTTCAGCAGAAACAAATGTGATAGATCTGTTGGTGGTAGAAGCCTAGTATCCACAGCCATCTGGGCAAGGGGGTGTCTTGGAGGCTGAAGAAATGCCTAGGAGCAAGTGGCTCTGGATCATAGGTTAACAGACCACTAGCAAGGCACTGCTGGCCTTTCCTGCAGCCTGACCTGGAACAAAGTAACAGCACAGGATTCTATCTCCAAGCTGTCCCCTGGAGGTCCAAGTACTTTGATATGGATGCTCGTGGACATACTGGCCCTCTTGGGAGGGACCCTGTTACTTGAAGGGATGGTGCCATGTACAAAGAGCATTTTAATTAATTTATTTATTTCTTTACACATAACTGAAAGTGATGTTACAGTACATAAGTTATTTACAACTGTGCAGTAATGTGTTGCAAAATAAATTATCTAGAAGGCAGCAAAAGTACATTGTGAATGTATATAAAACTGTACAGGTTTGCGGATACACTCTATAGGATTATTGGCTCTGTAGTGTTTCAAGTTACGTTCTCAGAAAGAGAAACAAAATGCCCAAGATTAAAGGAAAAATATACAAACCACGTGGATTTGACTCCATTAAAAACACTATTGGAGAGTCCTGGCTGCGTCCCTATGTCCAGGCAGGTGGCAGCCGAACTCTTGCCGGCCCCAGTGTCCAAGCCTGTCCCGGGGACTGTGGCGGGACAGCACTTCCTGCCTCTTTGACCTGGAGGTCATTGCTTATGCGAGGTGGACGCCTTAGTCTATTTTCCATTAGTTGATCAGAATGGAACGAGGAATTAAAAAACACACTCTGTTCTGCTCCTCAAGTGCCCTGTCGTCGGCTGGAAGAAAACCCAGAGGGCATGGCTGAGACAGAGCTGCCTTGTCTGTGGCCCTGGTCTCCTTGTCCCAAGGCTGGCAAACCTCTGCAGTGTCTGGGCCTCGTGCTCCCCACAGCAACTGGTAAAAAGAGATGCATTCTGCCTCACTGGCATCTGAAGGGAGACGATGGCCAGGTGTAGTCTCTGGGCTCCTCCCACTTGATGGACGTGGTGCTCCCTCTTCTGCTGCTGGGCGACCTATGCGGCCCTTGTCTGTGTCCTGTGAGCTTCCTCTGAGTGTCATGCTGGCAACAGTACGAAGTCATCATTGACGTCAACCATGGGCACGTAGAAGGATGGCACCTCATTTACACAGAGGGACTTGTGCCCAGCGGGGTCCAGCTCCTGGGCCTTCAGCTGCCACTCCATCCTTTGCACAGCATTGAGGGCTGCAGCCTCATGCTGCTGCCGCATCAGCAAACATGTCTGTGGGGCACACAAGGAGAGAAGGATGGCCAGGCTCTGGTTTCCACCACTGCCTTCAGGATTCAGCACAGGACTGCAAACCCACCTGGGTTCTTAGCCCAGAACCTGGATTATCCCCTGTGAGGCGTAGGCCCTCCTGGAGCTAGCTGTGGGAAGACAGGGCTAGAGACCTGTATCCAGCAGATGGACTGCCCCCATTCCGTGCATCAGCCTGGAGAAACTCATGCTGGAGATCTGAGCTCAACTGCTCTGGACATTGCCTGCCTCACCTCCACCAGCAGCTGTTAGTGCAGCCTCCAGCTCACCACATTTACCAGGTTCGAATCAACTGTGCTTTCACTGTTTTCATTTTATAATTTTTTTTTTTTATGTTTAGAAGTATACATAGGAAGCTGGATGTAGTGGGACTCATTAAGTAATTTTAAACATGGCCCAGGGAGTCCACCCATGCTCAGAGCTGATGCTCAGGCTTCACAGCTCTGGTGTCTGGTCGACTGGATTATCACAATGAACACATGGCTCATATCCTTAAGCTTTAAATGACTCAAGTCAGTTAACTGCTCGTTAGATGCATGATTTGTGAGATTCAGTACTGTGTGCCTGATTGATGAAACCAGCTGGTATGCCTCCCAAACTAGAGGGTGACAGACAGCCTTCCTCCAACCCAGCCTTGCGTAGTCTTCTTAACGAAGAATCCCATTCACCTTTTGGTTCTAAAAAAAGTTAACACTGAATATCTTTTCGCTATGATTTGACCATTTTATCTTCTTCCAGGAAAAATTTGGCCATTTTTATCTCCGAGGATTCTCTTCAAAAAATTTTAGAACTGTTTTTCTCTTGTCATAACCTTTCCTCCGTCTTCTAGTCAACATTACGTATAACCTCACCTGGGATGAGGTGTCTAGTGACCTAGAGGTGCCCCTATTATGGAATAAGAGGAAACGAGAACAGGAGCTCATAGGAAAATGGATACCACCTCAATTCTGAACCCTACTTCTGTCAAGCCTCAGGCCCAAGTTTTAGAAATAGTCCATATGCCACAAAGGCTTCTGATTCTCTCAAAGTCTGCTCAGCACCTCTGAATGGCCTGCTATGATATGCTAACTGTTCACTGCCCAGCTAACTAACATCTCACTGTCTACAATATGCATCTGATAGCAGCAATCAGGAGACTCTGGGTTGTGACCTCTTAGGAAGGTTCCATACCTGGACAGAAGGGAAGACACTTGAGGAAACTATAACCTAAATCTTTGCTCCCTGAAAGCAACAGTAGTGTGGGAACATTCAAAAGCATCTTTTATGATCATGCCTGGCAGTGGTACGGCCCACCACAGAGAGCAATCAGACACTACAACTTACCTTCATGCGGTCATACTTGTCATCTACATCTTGCAGCCAAGAAATGAATTGGCGGGCATTGAAGCGATCTCGCACAGACTTGTTTTCATCACCCTGCAGAAATCAAATAGGGATGTTCACAAAAGCTCTTGGAGGCCATGAGAGGGTGAAACCTTTGGTTCAGTCTCTTTTCCCATCAGAGAACAGAGGATGACCTCATCCTAGCCCTGTATGTTTCAACCATCTGCTGTTGCCCTGAGGGAGAGCAGTCCTAGGCACTCAGCCTTTGACCCACTGATGGGTGATGATGGGGCAGTCCATATTTGGCAGAGCTGCATGGGATATGCATGCTAGGAAGCAAGGAAAGTTTAAAAGTTCTGAAATTGTTGGCCCTGGAACAATTGTGGACCAACTGTTAACTAACTAAAGAGCTGGAGGCAGAACAGGAGCTCAAGGCCAGCCCAGGCTACAGGAGCCTCTTTAAAAGAACACCTGTTGTTAACCTGGGTTTCCCCAAGTGTAAGAACGTTAGTGGACTGAAAGAAGATGTTAACCCAAGTCTCTTTAGTCATGCTATATGTGGCAAGGGGCCTCTAGAGCTCCTGTTTTAAGAGGAAACACATCACCATGGGCTTAACAGCCACGAGGGAACAGATTATAGGCAGCTGCATGCTGAACAGGGATATAGGCAGGATATTCCCAGGAATAACGTTTGGCTGATATGAGATTGTCCACAGAGGACAGAGAACAGTGTGTAAAAAAACAACTGTAGACATTCATGGCCTGGCAGAGTGGGTTTGGGGCTGTTATCTACAGGAGACTTGGCTCTGAAATGATACAGAGCGGGAAGAGGGTGGTGGGATTGTGCTCAGTGACTAGCTGGGGCAGGAAAGCAGTTAAGGCACTGGAATGCTGCTCTCGTGTAGTGCGGACAGGCCCTGTGGCTCCAACTGTCAGGCACAATGAAGCTAAGAATCTCTGCTGGGCCTCTGCAGCCTCACAGAAATGCTGCCTGTGGTCCCAACATCTTGTTGCTGCAATTATCACTGACCCATCATGGCCACTGACATAGCAGCTCTGGTCCCCTGTAGCTGTAGATGGGACTGCAAATTTAAACAGACTGATGTCACTCTTGCAGCCTCTAAGAGGGAGGAGCATGCTATTCATCCCACTTGCCTGCACAGTTGCCTCAGAGGAACTTTCAAAAACTCTGTAAGAGACTAAAATATACCAAAGGCTTGAGGGCCTTGTCCATGACATTCCCTTGCCTTCTGAGACAACCTTGGACTAGGAGTTTGGGCCTCACAGCATGCCATAAGCAAGGAAGCTCTGGTCTAGGTGCAGGGCAGAGGCTTGGGAATGTAGACTGTCTCGGGGGAAGAAGTGAAAGCTGGCAGCTATACCCGGTCGTGTTACTGACCTGGCTTTCCAGAGGCATGTTGTAGACCTCGGAGTCCAGCAGCATGGTACACGCACTGAATGGGACTGCCTGGTTGGCAATGGTCCTGGCTGCCCGGCAGTGAACCCGAAGGATCTCTTGCTCACAGGACACAATCAGCTTCTCCTGAGGAAGGAGAGGAACAGGTAAGCTTAAGATTATTGCCACCAGGACCCTTGCCTCGGCGCCACTTACCCTCTCGATGCTGTGCTGCAGACGCAGCTTACCCCGCACAGCCTCTTGCTGCTTGAACAGCTCCTTCAGGGGCTCCGCCAGAGAGGGAGGGGGTGCGATCTGCAAATGTAAGGGGAAAAGGGTAAGCCACAAAGAGCATACTTAAAATCTGGACATGTTCGAGCTTAGTAACACCCAGAAACCTGCTGAGAAGACTTACCTGGAAGCAAACAGGAAAGTTGCATGTGAAGTCTGCCCTACAAACAGTGACAGAAAAGGCAGGGCACAGAGCACCTGGGGGTTTGTGGTTCCTTATATAAGAAAGGTGGTCAAGTGTACCCACCAAAGGAGCATGGTGGGAATGTGGGGGTTCTGACAGTGATCAGGTGCATGCAATCAAGGTGCACATACAGAATCCTGAACCAAAGCCCAGATATCTGAGAGTATGGGGGGAGCTACCACACTAAAGCAATGAGTAGAACCCACCCTCATCCCTGCAGACCTATGGCGGAGGCCTTGGGCTGTTGATAACACATCATAGAATAAGCACTGTGTCTCACAGGGTGAATAAGCAAATACACCGTAGATCAAGAGGAACAGGCCTTCTACTTCACAGAAAGGAACAGGCTTGTGCGGTGCTGAGAAGTCAGGTCAGCATGGAGTCAGACTGCCAAAGCAGACGCGGAGGTAGGTGAGCTGTGTTCAGGGCTGCAGGCAAGCAAATTCTGTTGCCTCTTTTTATCACTATAAACCAAAGGGGGAACATGTAGTGGTGGTGACAGGGCAGGGTTGAGGCACAAATGTAGTCCCGTGAGCCAGGAAGGTGAAAGCTCAATGTACAGCAAAAGGCTAGAGCTTGTTTTTGCAATGTACCACAAAGCAAACTCTGGGTGAGGCTAACAACCACCTCAGGACAAGAAGCAACTTTTCCTGATGGCAGAACTCCATCATTCGAGGTGGTGAAGAAAAGGAAAGGCCCCGGAATCAGGCAAAGCTGCAGAATAACTGTTTCAGGCAAGAGCCATCTAAGATTTAAGTCTCACGGTCTTTCCACTAAGGTGAGGTGGAGTACGAAAGGCGGACAAGTTCTCAGCAGGGAGGCCTGGACAGCTGTCACCCCTCCACCCCACCCCATCCCCGTGACACAAGACTCTCACCCAACACACCATGTTATGCCCATGCCCTACCCGCGGTTGGCCTTAACAGCTAGTATAGACTGCTGCTTTGAGGTGTAAACTTCTTAGTTACAAACTAACCCTCAGGGGCCTGTAAGATGTCTCAGCAGATAAAGGCATCTATATACACAAGAAAACTGGGGCAGGGAGTGATCCTAAAACTTGAGCTAAACTCCTGCAGGTCTCACTTGTCACATTTCTCAATAGGCCTTGCCTCCAGCATTAAGTTTCCAGTAGGACAAGCAGACAAGTCATTTTCAAGGCTGACCAGGTAGGAAGCTTACTTAGCACAGGGACGAGTGATTACTTATTTTTCTCTGACCCTGTCCATTAGAAAAGTGTTCCTGTGGCTTCTGGCCTAGTGAAGGAACCAGCAGATGAAACTTGGATGAACCAGCCATGAGTCCTGCCTGCTTCACTCTGCTAAGAAAGACTAGCAGGAAGGCACACAGAGCACTGACAGGGGCTACCTGAAAGGTGGTGACCTTTCTACCTCTTTCTCTTTCTTTTGGACTGAAGTCTTATTATTGTTTCAGTAATCAAATTTTAAAAAGAACAGACAATCCAAAGTTTCACTTATTAAGTATTTCAGATTCTTTGGAATATAGTAGTGTATACAGAAAGCTTAAGTTTGGTCCCTGTAAATCAGACCACCACACGGGCAGGGGGGAGGGGGGGCAAGCGGGGGGGGGGGGGGCAGGACAGGACAGGACTGAAACCTAATATGTTCTGTTGTAAGCCATCAAAATGAGTCCCATTCTCATTAGGAAGGGTTCCCAATGGGTGTACTTCCTGCCTAGGTAAGGGCTGTAATTCCTTCCAGGCCTTGTGATCATTTAGACAAACCCTTATATTACAGCATAACCCCTATACAAATTAGGGATTAACACGCAAGGGCCACAAAAGCCAGCAGTGTGGAAAATGAAGCTGCTTGTAGGCAAGTACTGAAATAAAAAAGGCTCTCCCTTTGGCTTTTGTGAGGAGCATGAAGGTAGAAGAAAGCAGCATGCACTGCTTGGTGTCATGTGTGGCTATGTGAAAAAAGGCCAGTTCTGAGGCACTGAGAAGGTCAGATAAAGTTATCTTCATGTCCAAGTGGGATGTCCTACAGAAGGATCTTGACAAAGGGACACATGGGAATGTGGCAGGGTCAGGACAAAGATGGCCCCGTCTGGCAGAACAGCAGCCACTAATATCTTAGAATGAAGGAGGGGACACTTCAAGATACTAGTGAGACCCAAGAACAGGTGAGTGTGTGAATGGAGACGGAGACTAGTCGGCTGAGGCCCTTCATTGTGAAAGGGGCAGCACCAGGGCCAAGGCCTTGATCTGTTCAGCTGGGTCGGAGGTGGGTGTGTGTAATGCAGGGCTAGTGAAACAGGAACTAACTCTCACAGACAACAACCAAGAATGCCAGTGCCTTTCCTGCCCCCAAAGGTTTCTGCTCTTTAGTAGTCCGTTGCATACACAGCTCCCACGGCACTCACCACAGGGATGTGCAGCTTGCTGAGTGGCTTGCCGTCCAGGAGGTAGGACCCTGTGTAGGTGACATACTCGGCATAGCACTGGGGTGCCTGTGGGGTGATGCAGCAGAGGATCTTGCGCTTCTCTTCAATCTTCTTTCTGATCTGAAGGTACTCAAAGTATGGGTTGGACCTGTCGCTGTGGTAGGGCTCAATTGCATCCAGCTTTATAGCATCCACAATGGCAGCCAGCGTCTGCTGGATGACCTCCCGAGTCTGCTGTGTGGATGTGTTCAGCTGCTGCTGCAGCTGCTGACTAGAACGTTGGAAGCGGCGCTTGCGGGGGTGTTGGGCCTGGGCATCTTCCTCCTCAGAGGCACGGCCCTTGGCTCTAGACACTGGGGCAGGCATTGGGTCCTTCTCTGTTGCAGGTATGCTTTGTTTGCTCTGGCTTGCCAGCATCTGGGCACGGTTCCTGGTCATGCGCTGAGGAACTTCTTCCACCTTGGGAGCCTTGGGGACCTCGGCTGTAGGTTTAGGCTCTGGGTCTGTAGCTTCTGGCTGAACGTTGCTTGGGGGACCTTCAGCTGCAGCCACAACGCAGGTGGCCTCTGTACTGTTGTGTGTCGGCGCCAAGCCATCTGTGGTGGGTCCATCAGGTGCACAGCAGGGAGCAGCAGAAGGGTCTTCAGCCTCAGTCTCTTCATCACCACCTCCCAGGGGATGCTGTTCAGGGGGACTGGGTGCTGGCACCAAATTGGAGACTGAGGCCTGAGGAGCACTGTCATCGGCTACGGCCTCTGTTTCCACCGTAGCTTCTAGAACCATATCCAGCTTTGGCTCCTCTGGGGGCTCAGGCTCTGTGGAGAGCTGAGGCGATGCTTCCTGAGGCGGTGGGGCTGGTTGTTCCTCAGCTGCTGAGGCAGGGACATCCCCATTGCTGAGGACCCCAGTGGGGCCTGGAGAAGTCTCTACTGGAGGAACAGGACTGCCTGCCACAGCTTCTGCCTCAACATCTGAAGCATCTTTGGCCTGGAGAGGAAGCTCTGGCAGTGAGAAAGGCCCCAGGTCCAGGTCATCCTCAGGGCTGGTAAAGGCTTCATGCCATGATACTGGTTCCACCTGGCTGAGGGTAGATATACTATGACTGCTGTCTAGAAAACTGCTCTCCAGGGGTCCCAGAGCCTCTACCTGAGCCACAGCAGTGACACATGTAGGTTCAGGGGCTGTGTCCAGGGGTGCATCTGGGAGTGACTTGCAGTTGCTGAAGAAGGACTCCAGCCTATTGGGAGCAGCATAAGGAGCAGCCCCTTCTGCAGTAGAAATGGCCACTGGGATGGCTCCTGTACCACCGTCTTTCACTTCCTCTAGGCCTGGCTCAGGAGCTGGCAAAGGGTAAGAGACCGGAGAGACAGGGTACGTGGGCTCTGTAGCACTGAATGGTCCTGGGGCGGTGGAATGGAGGGATTCTCCAGGGCAGAAATGTTTTGGGGACTCTGCAAACCTCTGTGGAGACTTTAGCAGAAGCTCAGAGCCCACAGGCCAGCTGACAGGGTTTTCAGAGGCACTAGCAATAAGGGTAGAGGAAAGGGCCTGCTCAGCAGCAGTGTGTGTCCACTCAACAGGTTCCTCAGTAATGACCGTGTTGAAGGGTCCCTCATCCAGGGGCTCCAGATAGCTGGGCTCTGGGGGAAGGATGGCAGCTGTGGCTTGCTGGTCCTCTGTGGCATCCAGAGGTAGGCCTAGATCTGTGGGCAGGGCCCCTTCAATGGCTGGGGTCAACAGTTCACCTCTAGGGGAAGGGGAAGACTTTGCTGGTAGGTTGGAGAAGACATTGTCTGGGGGTGGTGTGGCACTGACCACAGCTGTTGGTGGACAGTGCAGAGTGTCCACCTTGGGTGAGGGGATACCATAGTCTGGGGAGTAGTACCCAGGGGACAGGCAGGCAAACTTCTCTGCAGGAGCGGGTGGCAGAGGAGCCTTTTCCTCCAGCAAGTGCTGTACTGGAGATTCAAAACTAGAGGCCGCAGGCACACTCTGCTGCCTGAACAGTTTGTCCCCAGCACTGAATTCCTCTTCAGGTGTCCTTCTGATATCCACAGAGATTGAACGATAAAGGTTTGTGGAGATAGGCCTTGTGGGTGTCTGGCCTGGGTTTTCTGAAACCACACTGGAAGCCACAGAGAACCTGTCAAAAAAGGGTGGAGAGCAGGCGCTGGTGGATGTGGTAGAGACAGGCATTGAGTGTTGGGAGTCAGTGCAGTCGAACACTAGGTCTGGGTAATCATCAGCACTGCAGGATGGGGTCCTGGGTGTGTGCATCACCTCTTCATAGCTGGGGCATGACACTACTGAAGTGGGTGTGGGCACCCCAGTGGGTCGGCCCTGCTCAGTCCGGGGTGAAGCAGGTAGAACCTCCTTCAAGGGTTGCCCAGCTAGCCAGTCTTTGGATTCTGTACCAGGTCCAGAGTGTGGCTTGCTTTCACCAGTGGTCAGCATGGGAGCTGACTCCTTGAGCTTTTTGTCTTTGAAAGGCGGGTCCAGCCCCAGAGCTTTCTTGGAAGGAAGGTCCAGGCTCTTCTTGCGCCCATCATCAGTGGCCTTCTTCTCTTTCAGCTTGGGGTCTCCAGACCTATGCCGCATCTTCTCCATCTGCTTCATGCGTTCCTTGTGTCGCTTGTGCCGCTCCTCAATCTCAAGGTCCTTCTGGGAAAGCATCCTTTCAAAGCTGGTCATCATGAGATCCCCATCTCCCAGGAGCTTCTCACGTGGCCTGATGTCTTTCTTGCTTGACTCTCTGGATGGTGGGAGCTTGTCATTCCCATTGCTCAGCTTCACAGGGTCTCCCTTCTCCCGCTCTGCATTCTCCTTGAATTTCTCCTTCAGCTTGGTCTCGCTGAGCTTCAGGCTTTCGTCCCTGGACTTCTCCTTAAAGGAGTTGGGAGGGTTGTCCTTGTCTTTGGCTGCAGGCTTTGGCTCATCCTTGTGATGTCTCAGGAAACCATCTATATGCTTGTCCCTGTGTTTTTCCTTCTCATCTCTCCATTTCTCCCTATGCTTCTCTCTCTTTTTCTTCTCTTTTAGGATGCTGATGGTACTTGACCCATACGGCTTTAATTCCTTTTCTATTTTCTTGGCAGGTTCTCTTTCAGAATCATTTCTGTCTTTCTTTTCTGTAGAAAACAATTCAATAGCTTTATCTAGCTCCTCTTCAATGTCAGCTTTTGTGGTGTAAGAAACCCCGTACGCTTCTGCATCCAAAAAGTCTTTCTCATACTGGCCGGAGTCCTTTCTGCTGCTGCTGCTACCGTCCTTGTAGTCTTCGCTCTTTTCTTTCTTTTCTGCCTTTTCTTTCTTGGCTCTCTCACGCTCATGGCTTTTCTTAGAGGATGATGAGGAATGCCTGTGCCTTTCTTTGTCCCTCAGTTTCTCTGAGAGGCACGTACTCTCCCTGGCCTTGTCCTCTGGTGGTGGCTCAGAGAAGGACACTTCCAGGAGTGTGCTCAGGCTGGGTTCCTGGCCATGGTCAGCAAAGCTGTCCGAGGAGACCTCACTGATCTTGTCGTTGGAGTCTTCCCGGTAGTCATGCAGAGCCTCTTCCTCCAGCTTCTCCAGGAGGCTCTTCTCCACGTCGGGGCCTCGTGAAGACTTTCTCTCTCGGGAGTGCTCCTTCTCTGGCTTCTCCTTGTGCTTACTTTTGGCCTTGTCTTCAGCAAAGTGCTTCTTTTCCACCTTTTCAGGGAGCTTCTGTTTATTTTTCTTTTCTTGGGCAGAGTCAACAGAAACTCTGTCTTTCCTGTCCTTGTATTTTTCTGCACACTCTTTATCTTTCTTTTCTTTGTGCTTCTCAAAGATCTTTTCCTTCTTGTCCTTCCCCCCTTCTGCAGCTGCTCTGTCCTTCTTCTTTTCCTTGGGCTCTTTGTCTCTTGGCTTCTCTATGTGCTGTCTGTCGGAAGATGACTTCCTGTGCCGATCTGAGGGATGCTCTCTTCCATCTTCCTTCTCCTGGAGGCTATCTACCCTCTGTGTGTCACTGGCCTCTCCAACCTTAAAACTGCTGGCCATGTAATCATCTTTCTCATCTTCACTCTCATCTGTGAATATGTCTGCGATGTACCAGCTCTTCTCTTTTCCTTTCTTGTCGTCCTTTTTTTCTGAGAAGTCTTCTGAGAGGATGCTAGGAAACATCTTTTCCTTCTTCTCTCTCATTTGATCAAGGGATGCTTTTCTGTCTTTGCTGTGTATGTCCTTATGCTTTTCCTTGCTATCTTTCTTCTCTTTAAAACATTTTTCAAATTCCTTGTCTTTCTGACACTTCTCGAGGACAGACTTCTCACTTCTGTCTC
This sequence comes from Pachyuromys duprasi, assembly GCA_028658305.1. Lineage (NCBI taxonomy): Eukaryota > Metazoa > Chordata > Mammalia > Rodentia > Muridae > Pachyuromys > Pachyuromys duprasi. The sequence continues at coordinate 57,457,288 of CM053744.1, forward strand.
TCTCACTAGACTTCTCTTTGTATTTTTCTGCTCTGCCCTTTTCCTTCCTCTCCTTTTCTAAGACATCCTTTTTCTCTTTTTCCCGTGCTGCATGTGGCCGTTCCCAGGGCTCCAGGTTCTTTGTGAAGTCACAGTCTGACTTGTCCTTGAAGGTACTCTCACATCCACAATCCTTTACGTCCTCCCTGTGCACCTCTTCAGACCGCATCCGCCCATCCCTCCGCTCCCTGGAACCTTCTAGGGCATCCCTCCTGTCCCGGCCCGCTTCGGTAGGCTCTCGCCTCTTCTTGTCTTTCTCAGAGAGATAGCTGGGGATGCTTTTATGCTTTTCCGTTTGGTCTCTCCTCTTCTCAGAGTTCTTATCTAGGTAGTCCCTGTCTTTTTTTCGGAAAAAAGAGTCTCTGAAATCTCGCTTTTCCCGAGTTTTGTTGTCACGCTTCTTTTCCTTATTGTCTTCTTTGACTGTTTCTAGTATAAGTTTGGCCACTGAGTCACTCTTGATGTCCCTATAGTCTGTCACTGGAGAGTCCCAGCTGTCCTCACCTTTGAAATCAAAAGAGGAATCCGACAGGTCAGAAAACCACCTCTCTTGCTGGTCATCAGAAAGGCTGAACTTGGTGTCCTCGTGCTCCAGAAACTGACTTTTGTTGCAATATTCATCAAAAGCAGCATCTTCCCTGTACACTTTTTCCTTTTTGAGTTTTTCTTTGTCCTCTTTGAAGATCTTTTCCTTCTCCTTGGAAACCTTGTCCTCTTTCATGTCATTCTTCTTCTCTAACTTGGAAGGTCGGTCTTTGGACTTTTTCTTCCTTTCCTCTTTGTACAGCCTCAGCTTTTCCTCCTTCGGAGACTTTTCCTTTGTAGACTTCTCCCTTTCCACTTTACTGCTTCGGTCTTTTTCTTCCCGGAAAGATCTGCTGATGTCTTTGTTCATATCTTTGATTCTTTTTAGTGCCTTCTCATCCTTAAAGAGCCACTCTTTATCCTCTGACTTCATCTTACCAAGCTTATCTTCTTTCTTAAAATGGTCTCGGTCATGTTTCAATACTTTCAACTTATTGTCAGTGGAAATGTCATTATCTAAGAGAATAGCCTTATCTGACTTTTGCTTGGAGTCCTCATATTCGTATGTAAAGCTTTTCAATTTAAGTTCTTGGCTGACTGAACACTGTCCTTTCTCCTTGTTTTTGTGTTTGTGTTTCGTTTTGTGTTTTTTGACTACTTTCCCTTCCTTGTCCAGCTTGGGGACAGCTCCGTCTGTACAGGGGTGGAAGGTGCTTCTCTTCTCAGGGGGCATGCTCTGCAGGCCACCCCTTTTACGGTGTTCCTGCTTCCTCCTGGCAGGTTTCAGAGATTCCACACTAGAGCCCTCGGAGGAGCAGTCAGACTCGCTGGTCAGTCCCGTCCTTGAGGAGTCTGACAAAGAGCTCACCTCGGACCAGGCTGGAGAAGAAATGGCTTTCCAATTGTCAGTGCGCCAGTGCTTCGTGTGCTGGTCAGCGTGGCCAGAGCTATGTTTCTGGGCAGCAGCACTACCATGAGACGAGGTGGAGGAGGCAGACAGTGAGCTGAACAGGGAAGGGTCCTTCAGCACCAGCGGGGACCCCTTGAGGCAGCTTGAGCTCCCCACAGAGTCCCCATCATCCTCATCACTCTCTGAGGACTCACTTTCTGACCCAGAGGAACAGAATTTGTCGCTCCTCTTTCCAAACCGAACCTCTTTCCCTTTTGTTTCTTTCTTTCGCTTCTTTTTCAATTTATTTTTTTCTTTCTGCTGCCTAGAACTAGAAGACTCCCGTGCCTTACTAGGTAGCATCGTGTGTGCTGACAACCTCAGTTTCTCTCCAGGCCCCATGGCAACACTCACATCCTCCTCATCTGAGGTGTCTGACAAGATGCGATGGGCCGCCTTCTTTGGTGCAAGCGTGTTGTTTTTCGAGTAACTCTTAACTTCCATTTTGGGTATTGAAATGAAGCTGTTTGACTTAGTTTCTTTCCTGTAGTCTTTCTTCAGCAAGTGCTTGTCATCCACTGGAGGAACCCTGTCCTGCTCGTCATCTTCGTCAAACTCATATTCGTCCTTGACAGGGGTCACAGTTTTCTGGGGCTCTGGATTTTTAGCCTTAAGCTTGAGGCCTTTCTCAAACTCAGAGTCTGTGTTATTGCCATCAACAGAGCTGGAAGGGGCAAATGATGGGGCATCCTCCTCTTCAGAGCTCTCTGTTGGGAATAGGAAGGGAAAGATCAGGCAGGCCAGAATCATTTTTCTACCATCATTAAGGATGCTCTGCAGCTATGGTGGGAACAGGCCTCCCCAAGGCATGGCCACCCAGGAGGGGAGGCTGGTTGGCTGTGCCTCTGAAGAAGTATTTTACTTTAGTCACATCTGAGGCCAACCACAGGCAGGAGGAACCACAGGGCTCTGTGAGAGGCAAGGCTGGCATCTCAGCAGACAGAGCACAGGCATCTCAGCAGTGAGGCACCCTGGCAGAACTCCTGTATCTGGAAGTTCCTGAAGGTGCCAGCCACCCAAGGAAGCTTGTAGGCCCTGTGTGGCAATCTGGAGAATACCGTATGTAGACACTGCAGGGTGCTCCCCCATCAGGCAGTACAGAGCCCCACCCACACACTGACACGGTCTGCCAGACTGGCTTACCAGTGGAGCTCTCCTCACTGGAAGTGTATGTGCCTTTGCCTAACAGGAGATTCACCATCGTTGGGGAATTGGCTACTTTCAACGGTGTCTCGCCTTTCCTGTTGCTTTGTTGAGGGTTTCCGCCATACCGTAACAACAACTTCACCACCTATAAGACATTAATAATGGTATTAGCAGACTGTTTGAAAACTCGTTACTCTATCATGCCTGTGGAAAGCTACAGCCCATTCTAAACCCTGTTGTGGGGGTGCAGTGTGCAGAGCCATTGTGGCAAGGTCTCTAGGTGCCCAGCAAGGCTGTCTTCTTTTGTGAGAGACTGCACAGAGTTCCGCTTCAAAAGCAGTTTGCTTCCTCCATGTTTTCTCCATCTCTCCCTCTTCCCCAACACTTCTCAAAGCAGCTCCCTTTCCACCAGGAGAGAGCTGGTTAGCAGTGCAGGTCCCAAGGGTGGGGATATAGGGAAAGTTATCTTTGGAAGACTGGGGTGTAGAAAATAGAGAAAACAAAGACCACATTTCTGTAAGCTGGTTTATTTATTTTCATTTACATTAGAAAATAAAATAACTCCTTCCTTGCTTGATTATACATGCATAAAGATGGTTACATGGGTGACAGAAACGTTCAAGGTGACATTTTAACAGCTCTATTCAACCATTTATAATCAGCATATGCCTGAGACAGTAACTCACTCAACTAGTGTAAACATCCAGTTTCATTCTATCCTCAACTTCAGTTCAGGCTTTAATACATACTCTTGTCACTCACAGACTGTTTCCACTTCAAGGCAATATTTTGCATTGGATGATCAGCTTGGAGAGTTTTTAATGCATGTCTCTACTGCTGCTGTAACAAATCACCACAACCTGTCTTACAGTCGAAAGGAATCAGTTTCACTTGCTTGGTTTACATCAAGGCGCAGATAAACCTGGCTCATTCTTTCATTGTGTGGGTTGTTGTCAGAATTTGGTTCCTTATAGTGCTGGGACCAAAGACCAGTTTCCCTGCCGTCAGGTCAGTACCCTCCTGTGACTTTCCCCTAAGGCCAGAAATGCAGGCCATGTTCCTACCAGGTATAATATTTTTCTGTTTCCTGTTATCTCCTTGTTCCATCCAGGAAGGAAGGCTTTCAAAAGGTGCCTTTTGGATCACCCCATGTATTCTCTCCTGAGAGGCTATTTCTCTTCTGCTCACCTCACTGTGTTCCTACAGTTTGTGACATTTTACATAATTTTTAAAAATGTTAAAACTCATGGACATATGAAGATTTAGACAACAGCCCTTGCCTTCCAGTGTTATTGCCTGCCAGCTCACAGCCAGCTTTCCTCCACTACCTACCTTGTATTGTTTTACAAGTCTCAGACACTGCATAAACCTTTTCAGTACATTTTTCTAAAAGGGCTCTTAAAAACTAGCAAGCAAAAAAAAAAAAAAAAAAATCATCATGCCATTATCTCACCTAAAAATTTAATAGTTCCTTGTATCAAATGTTTAACAACAAAAAAAAAAATCAGTGCCATTTCTGGCTGTCTTACAAATCTCATTCAAAAGTCCCAGCCCACAACAGTTTGCTGTGGGAATAAGAGCACCGAGAACATGGACTCAGATGCATCTCCTACAGCCCCCCAGCCAGACAACAGAGCCAACACTGCACACTTACTATGGTGCTGTTAAGCATGAAAGCTGAGAGGTTATCTGGGTACCTAGGAGAGAAGGAACAGCTGGGCCTTCAGGCGGGGAAGGGGATTATGGTGGGGGACATCAGGGAACAGCAACGACAACACAGAACTCACTTCCCAGTGTCAGAAAATGTGAGCACTAGCTAGGACAGAGAGACATGAGGCTGTAGGTCCAGAAGTTAAGGACAGAGCAGCCACCGGAGGGCTGCAGGGAGATGCCAACCTTGTAGTGGCCGTTGTTGGCAGCATCGTGCAAAGGCGTGTCGTCATCCAGGCCCTTAGTGTTCACCTCTGCACCAGCGGCTAACAGCTGCTTGGCGATGTCATAATAGCCCCGGTTACACGCCTCATGCAGTGCAGTCCAGCCTGAAAACAGAAACTTAGGGTATTTGTTATGTAATTCCTGAAAGCTTCACTTCTGCCTAAACTGTGGTGCACAACATAATGAACATCTAGCCTGCTAACTCTGAAGATTTGTAACTTGTGGAAATAACTGTACATGGGTAGAAAATTTGTGTACACGTTAACTGTAGCCCCAATGACCTAGGGGAGCTCTTGAAGATTGTAGGTTGGTTGGCTGCCATAGCAGTCACTCTGGGGGCAGCTCCTATTTTCACCAAGGAAAGTGACAGTACCTCTGAAAAGGGAAACTGTTTTAAGATAATGTGCTAAATTAGGCAGAATCAGACAATTGTAAAGCAGACAACAGGAAAATCTAAGGTTCAGCACAAAGTTGACTTTGCCCGAACCCTCCCCCACACTCCACTTTCCTGAGATAGTCTTTAAAAATTCATTGAGAATTTCATACATGATGCAATGAATTTTGGTACTAACCGCCAGCCCTGCTGTCTCCAGTGATGTCACCGCACCATGAGCACACAGCTCTCCTACAGTGTTGCATCACAGTGAGGGAGAGTACATTTCAAAAAGGCAGACCAGTGCTCTAAACACAAAAATTGGACAACTAACAAAGCCTTGGCCTGTATCAATCTGGGGAGGTACCTCTACATATCCCCCGTCCAACTTCTGCAGGAAACAGCATGTGTGGCCTCTGCTGGAACAAGGCAGGCACTTTCTAAAACACTAGGGCAAGACCCTCCGGGAACCTGGCCTTGTGGTAGACACATAGAAACCAACCATACCTCACAAACACACTTCCTCCCCCATTTTCTGGGACCGAGGGCAGGAGGCCCCACTACAGAGCTTAGTCTATACCTCTGACCCCTGTAGGAAGCACGCTGCCCTGGTCTACAAGGACTTACCTGCAAAGTCCTTGACGTTGACATCTGCACCCTCACTGATGAGCTCCTTGATTCGCCGGGCGTCACCCCGGATAGCTGCTCGGTGCAGGCGTGTCTCTCCTCGTTCATTTCTCTTGTTCACCTTATCTTTGGTTTTTGAGGCAGAGTTGGGGGTCCCTTTCTGACACACTGTAGACTGGGAAGGGTGCTTTGGTGTTGTGTCTACTGCAGGCAAGGAAGAAAAAGGAGGGTATTACAGAAGGCAGCTTTGTTTCATGGGAACTTTAAGAATCCAACCATTTTCATTATGGAAAGGGGATCTACACAGGAGCCGCCACCAAGTAAAGCCACTCCCTCCCAGTCCAAGGAAGCAACCACACAGTGCCTGGGGCTCACCTGGGCTATTTGCAGACTCCTCAGCAGTCATCTGCATGAGCAGAGCCACCTGCTGGCGCTCAGAGAGAGGGTATCCAGCTCGGATCCCAGACAGCCCCATGCCGAACAGTAGCCCGGACTTTCGGGCAACAGGCTCCTTCTTGATCCTCTTCCGCTCGGGACCCTGCTTCTCTGTGTGGCAGGTGAGGGAGAAAGGGAGGGGAGACTTCATGCCCAATCCTCTGAGCTGCAGTTTTAACTAATGTTACAGAACCCCTTCATTCCACCCGACAGCTTACAGAGCAACAAGGAAGGCCTATGAGGGAAGTGACTGCCAGAAGCACTGACATCACCCCACTCTGAGCAGCAGCTGTGAGAGACACAGTGTAAATGCCCTGTTGTCAGGCCATTGGATCTAAGTCTCCGTCTCCACCAACCGTTTGTTCCCTAGAGGCGCCACACAGGAAGGCAGTAGGATGGCTCAACACCACTGGCCTGGCCCACATGGGACAGGTCTCTATTATTAACACGTGTCTGCAATTAAACTCCTTCCCAGCCCTCCTCCAAACAAACAGTGCAGATATAAAATGGCAGACACAGTTTAACTAATATATGTAAATAAATCAAGGCCAACTTGTCAGTACTGTACCTTTCTTCTTGCTTCTAGGAACCTCCATTTCATGCCATGGTGCTTCGAGGACCGTACCAGCCTTGCAGTACCACAACATGGACTGAGCTGGAGGCATCTAAAGGCATCAACACAGAGCACTAACAAGAACGATGTAACAGCTCAGCTGTTCCATCTTAACCGCCTCCTAACAAGCAGGCCCTGGGTGCCTCTGACTGGTGACAAAATGTGCTGCCAACCTCTATTGGAAAGCCTGTGCTGCTGTCTTAAAAGAGGTGGGATGTGGAGAAAAGACACCCATGGCTTGGGAACACAAAGACTCTCACTTTGCTTCTTGCCTAGCAGCACCTCTCTCGTGGTGGAGATCAGGAATAAGTCCCTGAGCAGGGCCAAGTCAGATTCAGGGTTCCCCAGGTCACAGGGTACAAGCTACATCGCCTGGATTTGCCAAAGTCTGGCAAAGAGACAAAGGGTTACTATGTAGGTAGTGACGAGGCTCTTGCTGGCAGCAGTTTTCTTCCCTTCCTTTCCATTCAAGAAACCCCTCCGCAGGAATAAACTGGGTTCTGAAACCAGTGTTTGACTCTCGAGGTAGCTGAAGCCTCAGCAGGACTGTCGTGAGGACTCGCTCTGGTGCTCAGCTGGTCTGCTGGCCCCGTCAGTATTTTTCTCTTTTCAATTATTGTCTCCAGACCCCCAAAGCCATCTTACCACTTTTCTCCTGAGTATTCTGATAAACTTAGCTATCTTTAAGTATTTCAGACTGCCTTCTTAAAACCTAAATTTGTAGCTTGCTGACTTAGATTTTTAATGCGACAAGCCAGTAGGCAGTGACATTCGCCTTTTTAACAGCTCCTGGTAAACTCCTCTAAATATTTGAGGCCACCACTAGCTAGTTTTAAACAAGCCATGATGTACAAATATGAGAAAAGAAAAATTATTAAGAATATGAGAACAAGGTCTCAGAGAAACATGCCACATTTGCTAATTACACTAACAAACCATTCTGTGCAGTGTATGGCTGGTATACTTGCAGGTTAGTATCTTCAGATCGTAATAATTTTTTTCTTTTAAGTTTTGCACTATGTTGAGTCTCAAATGAGCCTCCAAACCCTGCCAACTAAGTTATAAGTGATACTGTTTTGTTTGTTTAAAACGGGGTCTCATACAGCCCCCAAGCTAAAATGCCCCATGCTCCTGTCTCTACCCCCACAAGGGCTGGAACTATATGCATGCACTGACATACCTATATGTTTTGTTTTTGTTTGAGATATGGTCTTGCTATGTAGCCCTGACTGACCTTGAACTCACCATGTAGACCAGGCTGACTCTGAACCCAAGAGATGAACCTGCCTCTGCCTCCTGGGATTAAAGGAGTTTGCTACCATGCCTGGGCACATACCTGTTATTCTAAAGGTAATAACAAAGGAACCTAGTAAAAATGTACCAGGCTGACAGTGAGGCACATGTACTCTTTAGCAGGTAATCCAAAGGCTCAGGCTGGGAACCCCGCTGGCCTTTTCCTTGTGGGCAGACTAAGAACAGCACACAAGACCTGCTTATCCTGGAGAGCAGCTGCTGCCAGCCAGAAGACATACTGGGAGGGGTCTAGCTGGGTTTTTAGGGCAGCAGCTGGACCTCCCTGAATCCCACTGACTATTGGCTCTTGCTCAGTCAGGAGGACTTGCCTGCTCTTAAAGATGCTCAGGGACATGCAATGCCACTAAAACTCTGTTCTGCTGCCCTTCCCCTGGAGAATTTGGTCCCTGAACATAGAACTTCTCACACAGCTAAACATCTTAAGAACTTCATCAGACTTACTTGTCCAAATGGGAATGGCTCTGAAATGTGCTTTCCTCCAAGCACAAATCTTTCCATTATAAATGAAACTTTTCCTAAGACATGCAACAACTGATACCCACACTCCCAAGCCTCAAAAGCCAGGAAAACTGAGTGCCTAACAGGCGGAGACACTAATGTATCAGACTTCTGGGTAAAGATGGACACCAAAGAAGCCCCGCAAATGACGAGGAAAGTTATGACATACACCATGGCTCAGAATACGCCCAGACTTAGTATGTTCAAAAACGGCTGAGCTACCTGACATGATACAGATGCTCCTGCAGCAGGAGCCTGTATTGCTCACAGCTCACCAGATGCTGAAGAGCCTGGCTGTTGACAGGGCTGACCTAAACTGTGGGCTCAGGTGACCTAGCTCCACAGCCCCTGTCAGTCATATACTCTCAGAGGGAAGCAGGAGAAACCATTAGTTCCTACAGACAACCAGAGTCCCTGGCATTTTATAGTGATTTTTGCTTTTATTACCCAAATGGGAGCAAAATAGACATCCTATAAATTCCAAATGGTATCTGCTAAACTACTACACAGAACACTGACAGTTCCAAGGTGAAATTCAGTCTAGGACACAGGTAAATGAGTGGCAGGTAGAATCACAAGTATGCCTGAGCCCAAAGAAGGGTAGCAGGAGAGGGCTTCCAATTGGATCCAAGAGTCACCTTTAAAACTGCTCTTTGGGCTTTGCTTTAGGTAGACCCCAAGGGCAAGAGAGTCTGAGAAAACAGGGATGGACCCACAGACCTCACCAACACCCAGGGTGAGACCCCAGCTGTGGCTGTTCTCTTAGCCTACATGGTTCTATTTCTCACCTGTAATCAACAAGGAGTATGATGGTGCTGCTTTCCTGTAGTATCTTTTTTGAACCCACATGTCTCATGCCAAACCTTTGTATTTTTTTTTCACTCAATTGTAAAACACAAGACCGATAAGCATTTCTTAGGTTGTGGTTGGATTACCTCCTTTACCTGGCACTGCTGGTAATGGCTTGCAGACAGAGTGGGCACCTGCACTGGCAGCCTGTTCTGATTCATTACTTCCTGCCACTGCATCCACTGGAGGAAAGGCCTTCTAGAGACACAGTGGTTTTAAGTAGCGAGGACAGAATATGCTTTCCCAGGAACAGATATCTTGAGTGCAGGAAGTGGCGACACACCCAGCTCCTGGCTGCTGGGGTGGCAGAGACCTATCTATCAGTGCTGTTCAACAACGTAAGCACTCAGGAACGTACAAATGCTCCTGTCTATACTTACTCTTTTCTCAAGAGTTCATTACACTTTCTGACTGATTCTCACTCACTCTCTTTTAGAGTCACCTCTCCTGTGCCTGCCTCCTCTCTCCTGCAGCCCTAACCAGATCCATTAACCCTTACTCTCTTCTCTCGCCTCTATCATATTTCCTATTTCAATCATGTCCCAGTTCAGGAAATTTCCTTTAGCAACAATGAATTCACTGATTATTCTGTGGATGTCTGTGTGTGCAGATACATATTAGTGTATGTAAGAGGTCAACCTTTGGAATCTGTTTTTTCTCAGGCACAGACCATATTTATGTTGATTTTATTTAATTTTGCAACAGCCTGAGGTTTGCCACCTAGGCTCGGAAGGCTAGCCAGTGAGTTCCATCTTTGGGATTACAAACACATGCCACTGCAACCTAGCTTTTGTACACAGTTCTGGGGGTTGACTTCAAGGCCTCATACTTGTTTTAAGCCAATGATTCTTTTTTATGTTATATCTAATAAACTATGTAGTCTAGCCACTGATTTTTAAATTTTCATTTCCAGATGTTTCGTTTAATACTTCTTTCTCCTATCACATTCTCCTACTTCTCATTTTGTCATTCTACGGTGGTGTTTTAAGGCCAGCCATCTTGGAACAGCTTTCTTCCCTGTACACTGTAATCCTGCCAGGGAGTTATGACATCTAGGAGCCCGGGAAACAGCCTTACTTTTGCTCTGCTGGAGGAAGGGAGGGTGTTTTGGCAGTGTGTATGGCGCACTGTCTACACAACAACATCGGTCCTGCCAGCGTGTATGGAAGACAAATCCAACTAGAGGAAGGGACAGGTTTCAGGGTAGCTTTCTGACTTTCTTTACAATCTACCAGCATAGGACAGGACCTGTAAACAGAGACGGCATTCCTTGATAAGTGTGTGCTAAAGCCCTTTTGTGCGGACAAACATTCTGCGGTGTCTGAGGACTGGCTTCAGGGTAGAGCCTAATTCTGGGGCCTGGTACTCTACTGAGATATTGTACTTAAGCTCATTTCACAGTGTGGAGTTGTTCTTGGTTTTTTCTAATTCCAGTTTTTTGCAATGAGACCACGTTTTAGGCTAGAGACCACATCTCATTACTGAAATTTTAACTCTTACTTGCCACTTCAGAATCCAGATGTCAGTACAGTTTTGATTCTACTCTGTAGAGGAACAACTTTCTTAGTGACATTTTGAAATAGTAGTAAAGTCCTTGCAGGTGTTAATGAAACTCTCTCCAGGGAACAGTTTCCCACCATTCCTACCATAGGTAAGGTATAGTGGACAATCTTAACTCCTTTGTTTTACATATCCTTAAAAAAAACCAAACAAACCTAACAACAAAACACAAACCTTCCCAATCAAATATTTGACCTGGTCTTGGAATCTAGAGTAATTAAGTATAGCATTTCTCATCACAAAGTCCCAATGTCTCATATCAACAACCCCCACTCCAAAATTGAAATGCCAAACAAAAGTCCTAAGCCTTGGTTTTAGGTAGATGGATCACATTAAGTGCTTGCCCACCAGAACAGCTGCCTTTGAATTTTAGAAAAGCCAGAATTTGAACTCTAAAGAATTTCCCATGGGGTGGGGTGGGGGGGGTGGGGAGGAGGAGGCTTAGGTCTGGATAGGACAAATGGCTGAGAAATGCACCAGACTAACCACTGACTTCTCAATTACATAAAATATTTTATTTAGATCTGTTTCTTTACAAGTAGTCACATGTGGTTCTTAGGCTAATCTCAGGATCCACACTGGGCACTCATTGCATGCTAAGGCTTCTGTTCTACAGGCCACATTGGGGACGACATGCCAGAAGTCACCATATTCTCACAGCATTTCCCCTGCTATGCCCCAGGCAATGAGCCAGTGGTCTGACAGACAGGCCACTCTACTCTCTAATTTTCCATGCCTAACATCTGCCAATATGCAGCCCACAATGATGGCCATCTAGTGAGCAAGGGCGGGGGGAGGGGAGGAAGCCTCATTAGCACACAGTCACTACCTCTTACACCAAGCATCTGAGTTCCATAAATTCCTATACAGCAAATGGCAAGACACTTGGAAAGACCCTTTACCACAGAAAAGCTTAGGGATCAAGACCTGAGGACGAACACCTCACAAATGTGTAAAAATTCATGAGTCTTCTCAAAGGTACAAGCAATGTAAGAAAGCCTCATTCGCTCCCTTGTTCCAAAGAAGCCCTGGGTATTAGGAACAGGCAGTTGTTGGCTCCAATACTTCTCTGACTATGGCATATGCAATTGGGCAGGTGGTTTCTGTGTAAACCCTGGAAAGGTTAGGTAAGGGATTACTTACAGATTTTTAAATTAATGGAACAATTTTCAACATAAAATGGAAGTGAAATAGTATCATTTGAAGCAAACCACATAGTTAATACCAAAGGCTTCTTTCTCTCTCTCTTTCTTTCTTCACCAGGTCAAGGTGACGTGTGGTCAGTCCCAATGATCTGGTCTAGAAAAGGCCAAGGGAGTAGAGATGGGTTTACATTCTAAGCAGATATGAGCACTGGCTCTGGGCTGCCTGGCTTTCCTACACTGACAAGCAGATCTGCTAAGCTGCAGCCGAGGCTGCCCTGTTGTTAGAGATGTACTTTCCTGGCCTCTGCCCCTGCACTACCAACACTGACACAGCCATGCTTCCTGATATGTTTCTGTCTATAGCTTCTGGGCATCTGGATGGCAACTGTGTTCCCTGTTTGTGCATACCCGAACATCCACAGCATTTAGGTGCTGCACAAGCACCACCACACTGACATGCAACCTTGGGAGGGCAAGCTTTTGACCAGGCTGACTCACAACAGACAAAACTGTTCTTGGCAGGCTGCCCTCAGTCCTGACTAAGCACTGGGGAGGCCGCACCTCCAGTGGGCTGGGCCATGTGCAGCAGGGTCTGGGAAACTGGAAAACAATTTGTGTGCTTTGGCCATCTGAGGCAAGGCAGTCTCTTGCCACTTGAGGAAGCAGTGGAGGAAGCTATCTGCTACTCGGGTCCTGACTGGGTTGAGGGTGGGAGGGCATCTTTTTGTTTCTCCTGAATTAATACTAAACTGTGTTATCAGTAGAGGGCGCTGCAGGGACACTGTAGAGTCAAGAATGGCCAAGATGCTGGCCTGGGGCACTAGACCTTACATTTGTCCATAACCTTTCAAAGCCAGAATGTGCTTAGTATGACTAAATCACACACCTTCAGGAAGAGCTGACAAAACCCTATCAAGATGACCAGAGAGATCCTGTCACAGATCCTGTCACAGTCACTATTTTATCAAGTTAAAAATCTTGCAGATGCCAGCAATTTTCCAGCTTCCAGAACTCTTGAGCCAAACAAAACAAAACCCTTTCACATAGGGGGAAAATATCAATCGCACAATTCTGGCCATTTTGTGGGTTCTTCATCCTGAGTGAGGGGAGGGGATTACACCACTCCATCACACCCCATTTCTAAGCCAGTATTGCTTCTTTGGGTAGGAGAATAACACCCACCACTTCCTTAGGTATCGAAATCAAAGTAAAGAGTAGAAAGACAGATTAAAAAGAAGTGTGTGTGTGTGTGTGTGTGTGTGAGTGTGTGAGAGGGAGAGAGAGAGAAAGAGAGAAGGAGGGTTAGGGAGAAAGCACGTAAGAGAGGGTGAGCAAGTGAGCAGAGCCCAATGGATGAATGCAAACAATTGCTAACCTTCTAAAGCTAACCATAATTCCAGCACTTAGGCGATGAAAGTAGAAGGGTTAAGAAGGCTCAACAGTAGAGCATTTACATACTGGGTTCCATTTCCAATGCTATAAAAATGAGTGAAGGAATAAACTAGTCAACCTTGCACATTAATGTCAGCATACTTGAATGGCTAGTGTTATTATACTAACAAAGCAGACTTAAAAATGTTATACTTAAGAATTAGCCCTCCCCCCCCAAAGGACAGTAAACCTAGGACAAGGCATATATACATTTCTTAAGTATGTTTATATAGCTCAGTCTTGACTGAAACTACTATTTTGAAAATGTTCTAAGTCTCCCTAGCTGAGCCTCTGTCTGTCTGTCTGTCTGTCTGTCTGTGTGAGCACACACAGTTTGATAGAACACCCTCAGCACAGGTTGAAGGATGATCTATAGATCCTGACTGCAGTGGGGTAGAGCTTTACAGAGAGACACCACTGATACATACAGGTCCAAGACGCCTCCATAGCCCCTGAGGGACACTTCTCTCCACCATGACAACATGAATCACCTTCCACAAGTCACAGGATTCTCATAGGCAATACGAGGACCAACCCTGACCTTATTAACACTTACTTCCAGAGAATGTGTGGCCATTTCAGAGGCATTCAGGCCACAACCACTATCAAAAACACTAACAGCCAACTGGGAATACCACACTTTACAACATCCAAATCAAGAGAAGATTCTGCTCCCCCTCTTTCAAAAGACACAAAAGTTTGATCTGGCTTCCTCTGGACACATCCTTCTGAGCTCCAGGGAGCTGTGTTATCCCCTCTGCCCACCACCCAGCCTCTCCATCATGGCAGAACAAAGGGGCAAGAAAGCCTGCCAGCCACACACGTAAGTCTACCATAAATATCCACATATTTCTGCTTTTCCTTGGAAGCATCTGTGATAGAAGATGAAAACACGACCCTGTCTCCACAAACCTCCCAGCCCCAAACACAACAACAAATTACAGAGTCATATCTACCAACCCATAGGCAAAGATAAGCCACTCAGCTAATCATCATCTGAGCCTAGATCCTGTGGACATGTTCATGTGTGAACTGTGGCTAAAAAGCAGCCTCATCTTCAGCATCCTTGCCACAGACCCATGACGCTGCCTCAGTGCTGCATTCCTGGAGTCTGAGACCCAGCGATAAAGCCCAATGATCTCAGCTGGTTCACCCTTGGCCTCTGCCATTTTGGTGTTCTATTGTTCCATTGGCCTTAAAAAGACAGGAAGGAAGCAAAAAAGGAAAAAAAGAAGAAAGAGGAGGGAAGGGGGAGAAAACTCAGATGACCAGTGGAGTGGAGTCCTGTCTTGGGTATAAGGATCATCAAATGCAGGAGGATAGGCAAGCCAGCAGCAGAGACCGGCCCAGGGCAGAATCCGATTGGGAACATAAACGGTGAGGGGTGCTAGCTTCAACCCCTATACATGCCCATGTACACCCCTGTTCTGCATTCACAGACCTACCCATTCTCAGAAAGACTACACCAGGGCCTCACTTTCAGGGTTCTTCCTGGGTTCTGCTAAGAACAATAAAACTTAATCCATGTGCCCTCATAGCCCTATGGGAAACCATCTTTGCTCTGTATGAACTTCTGGGAAGTATACCCAGGCACGTGGAGTCTTGCAAGTCTGATGTCTTCGGATGAGGCTTTGCTGTTAATGATAGGAACTCAACTTGGAGGAGCCATCACCTGGAGGCCTGTCATTTGCTCTCCCTGGTTTGGGCTGTAGCACTGCACAGGCTGGTACAGTAGCTACAGAGAGACTCCTCCATGAACAGTGCTAAATCAAGAGCTGCAAGGGATGGGAAGAGTGGCCCCAGGCTGGTACCTGTGTCCGAGTCTTTCTGCTCTCCATTGGCCCCCACGGTGAAGGGCAGCTTCCGCTTGGTGGCGCGTTCTCTCACCTCCTTTCCTCCATCATTGCGGTCCAGCTTTGGAGTCTTGGTTAGAGAAACTTTATCTTTATCCTACAAAAGAAAGTGATGCTTTCAGAAATTATTCCCAGATTAAATCCTCAAATCAGCCATCACTTCATTTGTCAAAGGAACCAAACCTTTTATTGGGGCAATTAACAGCTCCTCCTGTTCTGGGCCACATGTGCAGGGGACAGGCAGGCTATGTTAGTCCCAAGGACTAAAAGGTAGAGTTGACTGCGGTTTGACCCACCACAAGGACCACTCAACTTTCAGCTGAAGGACTCTCAGTAAAGAACTACAGTGCAAAGGAAGAAGGCAAAGGTTGCTGTCTGACCCATACTACTACCCTGGAGAAGCTATTGTTATTAAGGAATGATGAACTCTCGCTACAATGTGGAATCAAATGCCTCCACATAACTCTCATTTGGAAGAAAGTGCTGGCAGAAGCCTTTAAAGGTGCACAATTACACTGTCCAAGGGGTCAAGCCTCCAGGTGACTCCAATAACCATGAATCCCCTTCCCGTGCCCACCGAACATTGGCTGAGTTGCAGCTTTGCTGTTCTGCTTCAGAACATGGGCCTAGAGGATGGCTCCTGGTGATAGAATGTTCCCTGCTTGTACTTTCTACCTCATGCTGGGCCTGAGCTATATTGTGAGATGGCATGTCTGTAGCAAAGAAAAATTCAAGGCTGCCTACCTAACCACAACCACTATGCAAGGGGCTGGAAGGAAGGTCTCTTTTATAGGGTAATAATATGTAAGAGCTATACAATTCTGGCCCTGATCCCTAACCCCTGCCTCCCAAACACATACACCCCCCCCCCAAACATCTACATGTCATCACTTGGTTGGTCATGAGCAAGTCTGCAATTTGTTTGTCTCAAATATGGATTAGATAAAATGTACCCTTCCAGAGGTGGGACTAGATACACTGTATATGCACACCTACAGTGTAGTTTCTTAAAATGTGCAACACAAGAGCAAGTCTCTATTTGAGGCTCAGATCACAAGATGTTTTGTTTTGTTTTGTTTTTTTTTAAGGTGTGCACTTTTATTAAATGGTCTCAAGTCAGTGTGCAGGCGAGCCCTGGCTGCCTCGACACCTCAACCCACTCCCTAGGAGACCAAAGCCTTCATACATCAAAGTTGGGGGGGAAAAAAAAAGGGGACCATGATGGCTGACCATTCAAAAATTAAAAAACAAAAGTAAAGAAGTATTAAGGCGGAAGATTTAAAAAAAATTTTTGCAGTACATAATTTACACAGAAGCAATGCTGTCACCTCCCCAGTGTGGACTCAGGGCATGGACTTGGCCATCCTCCTCTTGGGAGTGGGGGTGGCTTTTGGGAGGGTGAGGGACTTCCTGTAGTAGTATCTCATGGATACTTGGAATGACTATAAAAAAAAAAATGTACAATCAAAGTCCTCAGCCACATTGTAGAACTTTGGGGGATGCTTGCTCCAACCGACTGCTGTCGCCTTCACCGTTCCAGTTTTTAAATCCTGAGTCAAAAGTGCCAAAACAAAAAAACTTAAAAACGCAGCTCAGTTAACAGTCCGCCTAGAAGCACTTGCGGTGAACGATGGAGGGGCCGGACTCATCGTACTCCTGCTTGCTGATCCACATCTGCTGGAAGGTGGACAGTGAGGCCAAGATGGAGCCACCGATCCACACAGAGTACTTGCGCTCAGGAGGAGCAATAATCTTGATCTTCATGGTGCTAGGAGCCAGAGCAGTGATCTCTTTCTGCATCCGGTCCGCAATGCCTGGGTACATGGTGGTACCACCAGACAGCACTGTGTTGGCATAGAGGTCTTTGCGGATGTCAACATCACACTTCATGATGGAATTGAATGTAGTTTCATGGATGCCACAGGATTCCATACCCAGGAAAGAAGGCTGGAAGAGAGCCTCGGGGCAGCGGAACCGCTCGTTGCCAATAGTGATGACCTGGCCGTCAGGCAGCTCGTAGCTCTTCTCCAGGGAGGAAGAGGATGCAGCAGTGGCCATCTCTTGCTCGAAGTCCAGGGCAACATAGCACAGCTTCTCTTTGATGTCACGCACGATTTCCCTCTCAGCTGTGGTGGTGAAGCTGTAGCCACGCTCGGTCAGGATCTTCATGAGGTAGTCTGTCAGGTCCCGGCCAGCCAGGTCCAGACGCAGGATGGCATGAGGGAGAGCGTAGCCCTCATAAATGGGCACAGTGTGGGTGACCCCGTCTCCGGAGTCCATCACAATGCCAGTGGTACGACCAGAGGCATACAGGGACAGCACAGCCTGGATGGCTACGTATATGGCTGGGGTGTTGAAGGTCTCAAACATGATCTGGGTCATCTTTTCACGGTTGGCCTTGGGGTTCAGGGGAGCCTCGGTGAGCAGCACAGGGTGCTCCT
>CM053744.1:57475520-57550304 GCA_028658305.1 Pachyuromys duprasi
ATGGGCACAGTGTGGGTGACCCCGTCTCCGGAGTCCATCACAATGCCAGTGGTACGACCAGAGGCATACAGGGACAGCACAGCCTGGATGGCTACGTATATGGCTGGGGTGTTGAAGGTCTCAAACATGATCTGGGTCATCTTTTCACGGTTGGCCTTGGGGTTCAGGGGAGCCTCGGTGAGCAGCACAGGGTGCTCCTCGGGGGCCACACGCAGCTCATTGTAGAAGGTGTGGTGCCAGATCTTCTCCATATCATCCCAGTTGGTGACGATGCCGTGTTCAATGGGGTACTTCAGGGTCAGGATGCCTCTCTTGCTCTGGGCCTCATCGCCCACGTAGGAGTCCTTCTGACCCATACCCACCATCACGCCCTGGTGCCCAGGGCGGCCCACGATGGAGGGGAAGACGGCCCGGGGAGCATCGTCGCCCGCGAAGCCGGCTTTGCACATGCCGGAGCCGTTGTCAACAACGAGCGCAGCGATATCATCATCCATGGCGAACTAGTGGCGGGTGTGGAGCGGCGGCAGAGGAGCTTCGACAAGATCACTCACGGGTGGACGCGGACTCGACAGTCCACAAGATGTTTATATACACAAAGAACATAGAGGCAGGGGAAAGGTAAAGAACAGCTGGATATCAAACCCCAGGTGAACATAGAATACGATGGTGGGTTGTGGGGGTCCCTTCACTTTGACAGGTGCAGCTGTTCCAGGAGTTGCTAGCCACACTACAAAGAGATTCTGGTAGAGCAACAGTTAGTGCTGTGACTACTGTGCTGCAGACCGAGGAAGAACTCTGAGCAGCAGGCTCACTTGACGGAGCTATAAGTGAGGTTTATCAATTTAATCAACCAATTTTGATCCTTTGGCTTCTCCAGCATGCATCACAGAGGGAGGTTCTGGCACTGAATTCCCTCACAGCGATACCATCAATTACAGCAGCCAAGCACAGGATCTCAGAAGACACCAACACATACTCGCTGAAGCACATGAACACTGAGGTATGATAGAGCCTGAAGGCTGTTGTAGAAAGACTGCATGGTTAAGTCTGAATGGTAAGTGTCATATGTAAAGTGAAATAGAGGGGGCTGGAAAGATGGCTCAGAGATTAAGAGTACTTGTTGCGCTTGCAGAAGACTGACTGAGGTTTGTCTGCCAGCACCCACATGATGGTTCACAAATACCAGCAACTCAAATTTCCAGGACCCGATGCCCCTTTCTGACTTCAAGAGCACCAAGCATACACAGAAATACATGTAAGCAAAACACTCACAGATAAAATAAAATGAATAAATCTAACTTAAAAACTAAAAAATAAAGATTTTTTAAAAAAATAAGTGAAATAGAAGCCATATTTGTGTGTCACTAAAAAGTTCCATATTTAAAAAACAAACATAAGACCTTCTAGCTCCTTGCCTAGGTAACTAGTTAACTTGTTCCTAGGTTAAGCCTCCGAGTGACTGAAGCAACCATAGAGCTACTGGCCATGCTCAGGTACACTGGCAGGAGAGCACAAGCAGAGGATTATAGTTTGCACAAAATACATGCACAAAGGCTCAGTCCCCGGCTGTCTGCGCTAGTGACAGATGACTGGATCACGATGACCCACCAATGAGACTAAGCTGATAGATGAGTGGGAAGTGTGGCCTGTTAAAAGAAGTAAGTCACTAGGGTTGCAGCTTTGAGGAGTGTCTTATCTGTCCTTACTCCCCCTCCCCCAATAGGTGAGCATTATGCCCTCTTGCCATGATGTTCTCTGCCTCATCCATGCCAACAGAGGTGGTACAAAACCATAGACTCAACCCTCTGAAAGTATGAGCCTCTTCTATTACCACCTCTACACAAACAAAACAAAAATCAAGCAACAGAAATAAAAAAAACATACAAACCATACACACACACAAAACATAAAAAAAAATGCTGGGGAGGGGGCTCACATTAACACACCTGGCACTTTATCTAGAACACATTCAGAGTTTAACACTGAGTTGGATGCATGCTTAAAAATGAGTTTCTTAAGTCAGACTGTGATGGTGCACACCTTTCATCCCAGCACTTGAAAAGCAGAAGCAGGCAGTTCTCTGGGAGTTCCAGAACAGCCATGTTACAGAGAAACCCTGACTCTTCCCCCTACACACACCCAAAAGGAGGTTCTTGAAAGTGAATGTCGACTTGAAATTTTGTTCTGTATCTGGGAAAAGACCTCTCTGAGCCTTCTCTACTAGTAAAATGGTAATTGTAATAAGATCAATTGTAAATGTTAAACAATGTCCACTTCTTAAGTTAGAATGCCTTGAACATTAAATTAAGCCAAGCCTGATCAACATCTCCCATCAGCCCTTAATGTCATAAAAATGGTGAAGATGGCAACAATGTGGCACCTGAGGAAGCCCTGACCCCATTCACCCTTGTGCTGGGCTGTGCATATGGTAATACAGAGAAAGCTTGCTTTAATTAACTCCATGACTTTCACTACAGAAAGCACAGAGAGGAGAAATAAAGTTGCAACTTCAAAACAGAGTCACTGTCTCTATGATATGCAGCCTTTGCAACCAACCTCGATTTACAGCCTCAGAATCCAGTAAGGGCAAAACAAAAACAAAAACAAAACCCGTATTGGACACCACCAGCCAAACTGTGAACCAAATGATTCTAGATACTCTTACAGAGGAGCTCACCCTCTCAAAAATGAACCACCCGGGGAACCTTCAGCAGAAATTCAATCTGCTCCACTCAGTGGATCATGATGGCATACATTATGTTGTTATTGTATATTTACTGTAAATATTAAAACCTGAGAGCTTAAGTCCTCCGTTTTCAAAGCAATTTTGCTTACCACAGGTCCTGAGTGTCCATGTGAACTCAAGAACCAGTGTCAATTCTTACAAAAGGCCTGTAAGGATTTCAATGGCATTATGTTGAATTTATGTTCCAGCAGGGAGGGATTCACTTAAAAGACATTCTGATAGATGGCAATTATTTAGGTCTTCCTAGTATCCCAGCAATATCAGGCTACAGGTATGGCAGCACATCTTTCAACAAATTCTTCAACTACTTCGTTTTAAAACAATTTTATTAACTGCACCCCTTTTAAAAACGATTCCCTTCCTTACCTCCATCCTTTCCTTTCTATGACAAGGCCTCATTATGTAGCCCCAGCTGGCCTGCAACTTGCTATGTAGACCAGTTGACTTCAATCACAGAGACCTGCCCACCTCTGCTGCTGCGTTTTCTTTCTTTCTTTTTCAATTTATTTACTATGCAGTATTCTGACTACATGTATGCCTGCACATCACAAGAGGGCACCAGATCTCATTGTATATGGTTATGAGCCACCATGTGGTTGCCGGAAATTGAACTCAGGACCTCTGGAAGAACAGCCACTGCTCTTAACCTCTGAGTCATCTCTTCAGTCCATACTTCTGCTTCTTAAGTGCCAAGATTAAGAGTATGCACTGCCATGTCTGACAGGACTTATTTAACTTTTAATCTCTCCTGTGAGTGCAGGTACTTCAGAGGTCCTGGAATTCTTTTATTTTTTATTTTTGAAAAAGGGTGTTACTGTATTAAAGCAGCACAGGCTGTCCCTGACATTCCCTAAAGCACCTCCTGAGACATGGGTTACAGACATATATATCACCACAGCTGTAAATATATTTTAAAATTCCAATTCCTGACTTTGCCATAAACTTAAGAAGGCTCAGTGCATAAAAATGTCTGTCAACAAAGCCAATGATCCTGGGACTCCATGATAGAAGGGAAGAACTGACCCCCATAACTGTCCTTTGACCTCCATATGAGTGAGAAGGAAAGTGTGTGAGCCCTTCCTCCAATCAACCAATTGATCACAATGAAGTGGAAAGCAAAAGGGAAAGACAGTTGATAGCGCCTTTCTGGCTTCCACATGCATGAGGACAAACATACACAAACTGTACACACACATAAAAATTGTGATAAAATAATTCAAAAAATTAAGCAACAGTTAAAGAAAACCAGAACAACTAGAGTCCTCAATGTGAGGCCACAGGGGAGCTGTTAGACTCAATCCACCAGGAAGGCCCAGCCTGAGGGCTTTTTGAGCCAGCCCTCTAAGGAGGATTGTGCTCAGCATTAAAGTCAGAGGCTGAGCACAGAGAATGAAGGCCAATCCGGGACTTGTTTCACGACCTGCTGTGCTCAAGAATGCTCAACATTCCTGTAGCAGGGCATGTGTGCACTGTTGTAGAAGGGGTGACTTACTGATTGTTTGTAGGTTAAGAATGCTAATGAGCAGTAGTGTCAGAGGGCAGACTGTCAAGCACTGCCTGACTTGAATGGGATAGGAGGAGCACACTGGAGAAGCCATTCAAGTTTTGGTGATTTGCTGCCCCTGCCTACACTGGCCAGGAATGGCTTTGGAAAAGAATCCAAGCATCGCCAGGCTTGATTCTTCTCTTCTCTGCTTTAGCAAAAGGAACAGAGAGCCCTATGGATAAAACTCAGAATCCAGAAGTTCATCTGGAGCATAACCTGGCCGCTCTGCCACTGCTACCAGGAAATCCTATGGTACCCTGAGATGACCCGATACCCAGTTAAGGATGGGGGACAGTGGAAGAGACTCCATTTCCATCTCTTTCTGTCATCCTGCTCCTGGGGATAGCCTCTTGTATCTCCTGTTTGTCGAAAGAGGAGGTTACATTTCATATGCAGACCTCAAGACACTGCTGGAGAACCACAGGACCAAACAGCACAACCAAAGCCCCGCTGACCCTCTGCTGGCACTGGCACAGCTGCCTCTGGAGGTGGCTTCAGTGTCAGGGAACACCTCAGATTCATGCAAGCTGTGAGTTTGTGTTTGTCACGGAGTAACACTGGGGCCCCACAAGGACCACTAGATATTACAGCATACATGCTACATATATACAGCTAGCAAATTAAGGGACATACCATCCTTGAGGGGTCTAAGTAGAGACAGATGTCTATCCTCAAGAGCCTCTTTCTGTTCACCAACTCTGCAAAAGATAGGTGGTCTAGGACGCCCTCTGAGAATCCCGAAGAGGCTGCATTCTCTCCTCTGAGAGGTTTATGCAGAGAGAGAGATTACTATCTGTCATAGGTCTTGAACTGGGATGTGAGATATCACTTCTTGCTGAGTGGCCTTGGATAAAACACCAGCCATTTAGCTCTCCGGACAGAGCATGATTATCAGAGCAGGAAATTGGTTGATTCCTATTGAGCCTACTTCAGCTTGGATGCTCCAGAAATGTTTAGCATCATCTTCTCCACATGACAGCTTCTTTCACTAATGGGTCTGTAGCAATGTATGTGACAGAACCAGACGCTAGTTCCTATCACAAATATTTCATTTAGTGTATGATTCATTTGGGGGGGGGATTTAAAAATAAAACAGGCTGCTTATGATAACATGCAACTGTACATGAGGAAATGAAGTTCATGGGGTAACAGCTGAAGCCAATCCAGTGTCTTGTCACCAGCATGGCCTCCTTCTTGCTCCCCAACTTTGGCACCTGGGATTCTCTGCAGTCCCTGAAGAAGACACGTAAGTACTCAATCTTGGACTGCTCTTTCTAGGTCCCATGCTGAGTGGCCAGAGAAGCTAGAAAGATCCACTACTGCTAAGCACTGGCAGCATTGGCGCACAGCAACTTCAGTTACTGTCAACCCCCAGAAAAGGTCTGGCTTTTTGCTGTGTAGTTTAAGCAGGCAATCAGACAAAGATGAAATAAACGCCCCCACCGGGGGCGGAAGAACCAGAAACAAAAACTAAAATCTAATCCATGTACACGTCCCACAGTCAATACAGAGTCCAGGTTTTGTGGTCTTGGGATTAACTCAGCTCAGCTCAACTTGGTAACAACCTAAAACAACTTGGGACAGCAAGAACAACAGCAATTACGGTACTGCTAGGAGGCTGACACAGCCCAATTTCACCATGGATCACTGTAGCCTACTTCTCTCTAGAGCTCTGGCTCTGACTAGACCTCTTAGCCTTTGTGTCAAGCCATGTGCCACATTCCTGAAAGGCATCACTTCTTTCATGACAACTTCTGAGCCCCACATTGGAAGAACTGATTATTCTGGGAAGAGCTTGTTCATCTCCATCAGTCTAGCCACCCACCTGCAGGGCCCAGCAGAAGCCTAATCCCCACTTTTCCACCCAAACCTTCAATCTTCAGTGCTGCATGAAATCCAAGCCTAACATTGGTCCTGGTCTCTTACAGACACTTTGATTCCTACTTACATCACTGTGGGTATGAGAAGCCTCTGTACAAAACAACCAGGCTACAAACACACTCGCAGGAGCAAGCAGGCGCACGCACAGTGTATTCTCTAAGAGGAATAGTCTCAGTGCATTCTCTTGGAGCTCTCTGGAGAATTCTTTACCAGACAAAAGCAGACGGCATCTAAACTGAAGCCTCTAGAGGCAGAGATGGAAACACAGGGAAGTAGGAGAGATTTAGGACGTGACAGGTTTGGGTAGTTAAGTGCAAGATGTTCCACACCAGCACATAATTGAGCTGTCGTATCCCTGGAAATGTAAGATGGTTCTGAGGTCCAAGACACCCCCAAATGAAGTGAAGAGTAGGCCAAGGCAGGACCAGCATTGAGACAGATGGCCAATGTCTCCCTGAGGCTGAAACACAGTCTGTGGAATCAGGGCACTGCTATGATTTGAATGCCCACAGACACTGAGCTATATGTTTCTGAGGCCAGCTTAGTGAGAGGTCCTTAAGAAAGGCTAGGAGAGGATAGTGAAAACTTTTCCCTTGTCCATTCGCCACAAGTGACTTTGTTGCATGGAGACTTCTACACATACACCTGAAAGCCATGCCTCTGCACCTGTCCATTGGGAAGCTGACCCAAAAGTAGGTTCATGCTACACAGATGTGCCAGAGGCACATCTATTTTTCTGTTTAAACGGCATCTAAATATGTCCATGCTCACAAATAACTTCATGTTCAACTTCATGTTGAATGAACAGATTACCTGGCTCACTTGTGTTCACATGTACAATACTTGCTAATAATTACATGGAGAACATTATCAAAGCCCAGAATAAAACGGGAGGAGGACTAACAGACTGAAGGCAAAGCAGAGTTGGGATCTCTCACAAGCACAGGCTAGGACAATTATCAAGAGGTTCAAGAGGAGTAACCAGGAATTACATCAAAGTGATGTAACTTGAGGACTAGAAAATCACCTTATAAAAACATGAGCTGAATCTTGAAGCTGTGTCATTTCACTGTCTCAGATGCTCTTGTACCACAGAGAAGAAACCCAGGCCCAGAGCAAGCTATGGGCTTGGTAATGGTCATGCAAATAGAAACAAGTAACTAAACACATACACTATGGCAAAGCCTTAACCTGATCTGTCCAATTCTAACTTGTTCTTGGAGTCTTTCCTGGAGAACAGGAAATACGCACCTTGGAATCTGGGAGCACATTGACTTAAGTTTACCAGACAAAAGCAGCAGGTTAGACAAAGTCAGACAGCATCTAAACTGAAGCCTCTAGAGGCAGAGATGGAAACACAGGGAAGCAGGAAAGATTTAGGACAGTTTAGAGTTACATTCTATTTTCCGAGCCTTGTTTGGATTTTTTTGTGTTTTGTTTGTTTGTTTGTTTAGAGACAAGGTTTCTCTGTGTAGAGCCAAGGTTTCACTCTGTAGACCAGGCTGACTTCGAACCCAGAGATTCGCCTATCTCTGCCTCCTTAGTGCTGGGATCAAAGGCATGCACCTGGCTCTATTCTTTGAATTTAAAAAAAATGTGAAAACAAATGTCTCTGCAGAGTTTACAGGCAGTGTGACTGCAACAGTTAGCTGTCTCAGT
Organism: Pachyuromys duprasi; assembly: GCA_028658305.1. Lineage (NCBI taxonomy): Eukaryota > Metazoa > Chordata > Mammalia > Rodentia > Muridae > Pachyuromys > Pachyuromys duprasi. Next base: position 57,483,353 of record CM053744.1, read on the forward strand.
GAAAGCACTGGGCTCTGAGGACACAGATGGGCAGCTTCTACATACAAGTCTGCTGGGGGTTTGACTATGACAGGCTTAAGCAGGGCCTCTTCATGGAGCGAATGGCTCCTTACACACCCAACCACAAGGGAAGACAAGGCCCCACAAAGCCGGCCACGGTAAGAGTAACAAATTGGCCCTGTGTGCACATGGTGTGAGTTCTGTCTTCAGCCCTTAACCTGGGTCTTAATGGTCCAGGAGAAGCAAGGGTTGGGAGGGAAATAAAGCAAGCCAAATATTACCTTTTTCCCAGTTTGTTTCTCCACCATGTCGTTGCTAAGGGAAAAGTCTTCTTGCTGTGGTGTTTTAGAACACCCACCCTTGGGCATCGTTCTCCTCCCCTTACTTGATCTTCATTTATGCTTCTATTGCTTCGTCATCAACTGTCTGTTTCAAAAGAAAGGATACAAAAGGTTAAAAGCCATTAAAACCAAAGCGTAAAGCATTTCCATTTCATAAGGGTGCAGACTGACCAACCAAGAAGTGAAGCTGCTTTGACCTGACTAGCCAGTTAGGGCTATTTCAGGAGGCTGCTCTCAAGATGATCATCAGCAGAGACACTGGCTATGTTGCATAATGGAGAGAATAGACCAGGAGCTCACAGCAGGAGAAAGAAATGAACTGTTAGGACCCTGAAGGTCCTAAGAGGAGAGCAGCTACCAGTACCTGATACCTGGACCCCATATATATATATATATATATATTTTTTTCAATCACTTGGTATAACAGAGACAGACCCCTTTAACTCACAGTAGGGTAGGTCTGAATGGTCCTAGGGATTCTACTCTTGCTCTGCACACTGTCATCTCAACCCTTCTACACAAGGAGTCAGGAGAATTCCCCAAGCAGTGAGTGCCCTGGCCCTTAGTTCCAACAGGTCATTGCTCTTTCCCCAACTCAGTTTCCAACGTCTATGAACCAACTTCAAAACTCCCTTGCTCTTCACATCCCTATGGAGAAAGCAGGAAGAGCAACTTCAAAATTCCCTTGCTCTTCACATCCCTATGTAGAAAGCAGGAAGAGAAATAATCTACTTAAATAAAGCACTGAGTATGCTGGTTAAGTCTATAATTCCCTAATAAAACATGAGTGGTAGACTCAAGCATATGGTAACTGCAGAAGTCCCTAGAGGATGTGCAGGCAGCTTCAAGTCTTACTCCATGTCCATGCAGCCAGATCCTTCATCTGGGTTCAAGGTTCTGGCCTCGCAAATTACCTTAAGACACATGCTGCATTAATCACGTACTTTATTTTCTATAACTTGCATCCTACATGGCTTGCTGGCCAAAGATCAAATTTTATAGATAGCCAAGAGCTTATGCAAGCCAACTACCACCTCATCCAACCTCCACATAACAAGCTAACAGACACCTGCCTTAACTACCAGTCAGCTAGAGACCATCTCATGAGTATTCAAACTGATCTTGACTGTTCTGGCCTGTCTTTCTCCTCTGTTGGGCCTTGACTTTCGCTCTCAAGCCTCATTCTGGTTTTCTCTGTGAAAACACTCTCAGTTCATGCTTTCCACCCACTTTCCAGTTTCTCACACATGTTTCATGCTTTGCCCTACCAAGGGTTTCAGTTATTCTGACAGAATCGAGAAAAGAATATTTGCTCAATAGCATTCATAGCCAGTGTATCACTACACTTCATGTACATAGCTATGTGGAGACTGAGGCAGGAGGATCACAAGTTCAAGGCCTGCTTGTGCTACTTGAGTGAGTTTAAGGTCAGTCTAGACAACTTAATGACAACTTCTATCGAAATAAAAAATTTAAACACAATGTTTTATAAGTTTAACTAGCACCTGAAAGTTCAAGTGTTTTAAAAACAATAGTAACACAAGACAACAAAATGAAAACCTTTTTTGTCAGCCAGCCAAGCCACGTGCACTGTTCCGGACCATGTTCCCTTAGCAAGACACTCAGTGCCATGCTTCTAGTTGAAGCACTTTCTGATTCACTAATGTGGGCTACTGAGAACAGCCTCACTCCAGCTCTTTCCGCCTTACTGAAGCCATGAGTTCGATTTAACCCGTAGGAAGGATTGTTTCTAAATCTCAAGACCTCTGGGGCTGGAAAGATGGTTCACTTGCTATGCAAGTGGGAGGACCTGAGTGAGAGTCCCCAGTCATCTGTGCATGCCTGTAAACCAGCATGATGGGAGGGAGCGGCGGTGTGAGATGGGTGAGGTCCTGAGAGATCTCTGGCTACAAAGCTTAGCCAGAAATGCTGAGCTTTCAATTCAGGGAAAGAGCCTGTCTAAAGGCAACACAACAGGAATAGGGGAGATTCTCATGCCCTGCTCTAGTTTCCACATGAGTGCACAAACATGCACAACTACACACTCATACTCAAGCACCACACCCACCACACAAACCTTTTTACATAATCTTCTCAAGATCTTATCTTACTTTTCTGTAGTAACTGAGAAAAACCTCCCACAGTACCTTCCTGATGGCCTAAGAGCACTATTTAAAGTTATTTGGGGAGTCAGGCAGGCATTATGGTACTTGCCCAGAATACCAATACTCTGTAGGCTGAGGCAGAAGAAGAATCCCTTGTCTTAGGCTGGCGTTGGGTACACAGCAATGAGCCTGGGCTGACTAGACTGTCCTAGTTTGTGTTTTGTTGCTGTGATAAACACTAATCAAAAGCAGCCTGGCGAGGAAAGGTACTTTTTTCATCTCACACTTCACAGCCCATCATCAAGGGCTGCTAAGGCAAAAAACTCAAGAGCAGAAACCATGGAGGGAGTAACCTCTTCCATGGCTTGCTCAGCTTTCTTTCTTAAATAGCCCAAGACTGCCTGCCCAGGGTCAGCACTGCCCACAGTGGACCAAGCCCTTCCACATTAAGCATTAATTAAGAAAATGCCACCACAGACATACCCAAGCCAATCTGATGGAGGCAATTCAATTCCTCAATTGAGGGTCCCTCTTCCCAGATGACTAGTTTGTGTCAAGCTGGTAAAAACTAACCCGCACAGAAACCCTGTCTCAACAACAACAAAAACCACAATTTTACTTTGAAGTAAGGTACAAAGCTGGCCAGGCTATCCATTGCCTGAACTCTCCAGCAGCAGGTGGGTGATCCAATCTATGTTCCTTCAGTGGCTGAGGCCACACATGGTCCCTCTTTTCCCACATGGAGCTATGATTTCTGCATTCTGCATTTCCTGCTCTAAAAGTGAGATGTCTCAGGTTAGGCTTTGTATTGCACACCTTTAATCCCAACACTTGGGAAGCAGAAGGAGGCAGACCATTGTGAGATTGAGGCCAGTGAGGGTTAAATGGCAAGGCCTAATTTTTTTGGTTGTTGGGCTTTTTTAAGGCGGGGTCTAACTAGCTTTGGTTAGCTTGACATTCAGTATGTCAATCAGGCTCATGGAAATCTACTTGTCTCTGCCTCTTAAGTGATGGCATGAAAGTATGTGCCACCAGGCCCAGCACTCACTCTGAGGTGCTATAGAACAAACTTGAGCTTGGCAAAGCTGAGCAAGCACTCTACTACAGAGCTATTATGTTACAGTCCAAAGGGTTCCACAGTACCAGAGAAGAGACTAATGCTCCTATGACCGAGCTTACCTCTGCCCTGTCTGTGAAAGACAAAGAAGGCCTCTGGCTTCAAAGATTATGCTACAGACTAAGGGCTATCATTAGCTTCCTACCATTCCCGAGGTTCCTTTCCCCTGAAACCATAACAAAATTGTAGGTAGCTTTCTAACAGAAAGGAAAAAGAAGACAACCCTCCAAACTAGTGGTCTGTGACAAAGCGGGAAAAAAAAGCCACAGCCTGTGGAAATTCTCATAAGGATTAGGAATCCCACGTTCCCCAGATGGGACAAAGCTCTGATGCAGTCTAGGAAGCAAGTCCAGATGTAACTGGTCTTAAAGGTGGGCAGCTCTAAGACCGGTGCCTTGCACTGTCTACATAATACATAACTACTAGCCAAGGAAGGTCTGACAGCCATCCAGAACACGTTATCCATAGAAGCAGCAGCCATGTAAAAGAGAGATTTGTTAAGAGGAAGATACACATAAACATGGCCACAAAGACAGGGCAGAGAATTCAAGACTTCAAGGTCCAAAAAATGAATCTGCTCATACACAGGAAGACCTGGGACCACAAATACAAGAGGAGAACCATAAAAAAAGCAATCATCAGAAACAGTCTAGAAAATCTGTGAAAGGCTAAGATGTTCAGAAATTTACCAAGTGAGCTTGGCAGTGGTCCCAGTACTTGGGAGGCAGAGGCAGGCAGATCCCTTGAGTTTAAGGCCAGCCAGGTTTACAGAACAAGTTCCATCCAGGACAGTTACGGCTACACGAGAAGAAACTGTCTAAACAAACAAACAACAAAAGGAAATTTTAAAATGAGAGGAAAAACATTTAAATATTGCAAAGTCAACCTCTCATACAGACAATAGACCATCAAGGAAGCAGACAACAATGAATACAAAACAAAACAAAACAAAAAACAAACAACAAAAAATCACCACCAGCTTGCTGAAGGGCAGAAGCCGGGTCCCATGCACCGGGAGACCCAGCCACATGGGAATTCACAGACACCAGAAAGGTGTCACAACACTTAGGGGGACAAACAAGCAAAAACATAAAACAAGCCCGTCCAAACTGAAGTGCTCAACTTGGCCACACCATCAATGAGAATTCAGTTAATAAAAACATTTTCATGAATGGAAAACAACAACAAAAACTACTGCATGCCCTTTGTCCCCATCTTTTTTGAGGAATGACATGAATTTCTAATATGGGTCCCCAGATTATAGCACCAAGTCAGATCCAGCCTGTTTCCTATGTATGCATGAGAACTAAGAATTAGTTTTATAAGTTACTTTCATGTGTGCAAGGGGAGGGATTAAAGGGTTATTTTGTGACATTGGGCTGGAGAGATAGTTAAGAGCACTTGTTGCTCTTGCAGAGGACCTGGGTTCAATTCTTAGCACCCAGATGACTAAGAATCACAATCATCTGTAACTCCTGTTCCAAGGGATCCAAACCCTCCTCCGACTTCTACAGGTGCTAGGCACAAACGAGGCACACAAACATACATGGAGGCAAAGCATATGTGCACACAAAATAAAAAATAATAAAAAATATTTTGTGACATTTAAAACTATATGTAATTAAGACTTCAGAGACATTCTGTTTACTGAGATGTAGCTAACATCACCATTTTCTTTCTTTGTTACAGGATGGAGCTGAGGGTCTCTTTCATGCACTGAACACTGAGCTACATCCCAGCCCCATGGCCTTCTATCAGGCTGTCTTCACCTCACTTCAACTGCCATGATGTCCAGTGTGCAGCCTATCTGGCCCTTATGAGTTCATTACAACCTCCACTGGTATGGTGATTCTTACACTTTGACAACAGACGACTTTTCAGGTCTATGAGGTCAATGAAGTTTCTTGATCCCAGTAAGCTGGAACATGTGCTGCGCATTCCGTATTACTGACAATGTAAAGGAAAGTGACAGTGGGGTGGGGTAAGGTTTCTACACTTGCTGTAGTCCTTGTTCACTTTCTGCTGTTGTGATGAATACTATGACCAAAAGCAACTTAGGAGAGAAACAGACAACCAATCACCAAGATAAGTCAGGACAGAAACCCAGGCAAGAGCCTGAAGCAGTAACCACAGACAGATAGTGGCGCTCAGCCTTCCTAATACTGCGACCCTGTAATACAGTTCTCATGCCGTAGTGACCTTAACCATGCAATTATTTTCATTGGTACTTCCCAAGTGTGATTTTGCTGCTGTTCTGAATTATAATGTAAATGTTTTTGGAGACAGACCCACAGGTTGAGAACTACTGCCCTGGAGGACCCTGGCTTTCTGGCTTGGCCACAGCTTCTGCTTAACTAGCTTTCTGATACAGCCTAGGACTTCCTGCCTGGAGACAGAACCGTCCATATCAGGTTGTACCCTTCCTACATCAATTAGCAATAAGAAAATATCCCACAAGCCATGCCCATAGGCCAATCTAACTACTGTCCTTATCCTTAAATACCCTGACAACTGCAGACATGCATGAAGCACTTCTGGTATACATCACAGTATTCTGGGTATCAGGAAAATCACCTGTGACTGTGAGATGACAGCCAGACTGAATTCTTTGTCATGGAGCCCATGTTTTACTTAAAATTAATTAATAAAAAGTGGGCATTGAGAAGTCACAGCCATTCCTCAGTACTTGTGAATATTGATTTCTAGTTCCTTGCAGATACCAGCTCCTTGGTGCTAAAGTCCCTCATCAAAGATGGTACACTGTTTGCACAGAACCTCATCACGCTCTTCCTTTCAGCTTAAGTAATTTTTGGGTAACTACGGTTCCTAACAACATACATAGTATGTATGAGTTATTATATTGTGCTGTTTGGGGAACACTGACAAGAAAAAAAGGCTTGTATGTAGTCAGTATGTGACCCATTTGATTTTTAATGTTTTTTTTCATACTTCTGATTGGCTGAGTCTATAGGTGTGGAACCAGTCACAGAAAGTCAACAGCATTTCCTCAAAAATGAATAATAAGAAGCAATTATTTCAATGAAAATGGGTTGTAGTTGTTGCCAATAATAAAATGTGGGCTTTCAAGCAGAAGTAAACCTTAACTCAGGGAAACTTGGTTAACCCTCTATAAAAGCTCATCGATTCTCCTAACTTACAGGCATTGTGCTAAGATCAATGGTGGTATCAAAGTGCCTATTTTTAATACTGCAGAATAAGAAATCCGCACAATTCAGTGAACCAAAATTCCCAAGATAACTGATCTCACGATGCTAAAAATTCACACACTATGCAGGAGCAGATGGAAAAGGTTGCACCAACCCTAAATGACAAGCTAAAGCCTTCATACCAGCCACTGACAAGGAAGAAATGGCAATTATGTGAGCCTCTTTCCTGCTGTATGCATGTCTGTAATGAGTCAGGCTCTCTTCATATATCTCTAGCAAAACAACTACATCAAATGTAAGCCCTCCCCACACCACCCAGTCAGTCAGAGACCGCAAATACAGAAAACTATGCCACTTTTCACTATAATTTTATTACTGATTTTTTGGTAAAGTAATTAATTTTTAATAAAGATCCTATAATAAAGTGCAATACTTCATTTTTTCAAGTTAACTAAATAATTTAATAGATTTGCCCCATCTGAGCTAAGGTCTCTGGGAACCGCAAATTCCTAGCTGTGAGAAGGTATTGAACCCAAAGAAGTCTGTAACCAAATCTGGAAATCAGTAAACACCACCTAAGAATCCCCATGTAGTGCAAAAAGAAAGTGGTCCCAATTGGGAAGAAAAGAAATCATGCATGTATGTTTTTTTTAAAACCTCCAAGTATGGTGATAGATACGTATAGTACTAGCCTTCAGTCACTGAAGGGAGAAAGTACAGCTTGAATTTGAAGAGGCTTTCAAATGACAGAAATGAGTATTTAAAACAAACAAACGAACAACAAACAAAGCAACAAACAACAAGAAAACAATCAAGAAGGTTGAAGTGAGAAACAGCATGACAATGGCACAGAACTAACCAAAAGAAGAAGGAAGAGAGAACAGAAAAAGTAGCAAGACCATGCTGGTGCTCAGAAAGGACCAAGAAAGACTTTGGGCAGGCTAAGGAAAGACAGCCCTGACCCTCTGTAACAACAGCAAGTTGAATGGGCAGGACCCACAGGCAAATGGGTCCTGGTTTCTACCTCACATATCACACACAATCTACGTCAGAGGACAGAGAGAAACAAAGACTACAACCATATTAAGGGAGAACAATGCATTAAGAAAACAAAAACAAACAAAAAAAACCCTTCACAACTTAAAGTCTCTCAATCACTATGTAAGAAAAAAGATCTACTAAAAGAAATATGAAAATCCTGACTCACTCCTGACTGCCTTTCTATTAAGGAGAACACTTTGTATAAATTGGAAATATGTCATACTCTGGGAATCTTGGGTATGGATCTGGCCAGTGCCTATCAACCTGACTAGTATGTAATAAAGCTTATTTCAAATTTTGCTTAAAAAAAAAAAAGAAAAACGGGAAATAATATTTTCTATACATGTAACTGATAAAAAAGCTCTTACCTGTAATATATAAAGTTCCTGACATCAGTAAAATAGCAACATCATATAAGTATGAGCCAACGCACTTTATAAGAGGCAAGGGAACAGATGAAACATCTCAACCTCACCAACAAGAAAATACAAATGAAAACCAAAATAGCATACTGAGTATTGGTGAAGTCATCTATTCAAAATTATATCAATAGAAAGAATCTATCACTCCTAGCAAATAATGTTTATCCGACAAGCTAGTGATTTGACTCTGAAAATGTTAAAAGGAAATGCAAGTGTAAATGCACCAAGATTTCTTGGTGTTCATAAAAGGTCCAAACAGAGCTAGGGATAGTGGGGCACACCTTTAATCCCAGCACTTGGGAGGCAGAGACAGTGGGTTCTGTGAGTTCGAGGCCAGCCTGGTCGAGTGAGTTTCAGGACAGCCAGGTTTACACAGTGAGACATGGTCTTGAAAACAAACAAACAAAGATCCAAACCTGAAGCCTCTGTGACAAAGTTATAACACAGAGAATAATAAACAGCAAAGAAAACAAACAAAATATGAAATTAATCTTGCAATGAAGTTGAGAAAAAAAGTACATTTACATAACTTTCTGAAAATGACTCCATGTTAAGGGAGAAAACTTGACTATGAAATGATGGAGGGGGTGGTAGTCTGGGACTAGATTATAAAATTCTAATGTGAAAGTTATATAGGTATTTGCGCTGAGAAAAAATGTTCTCACTTTATGGAATTTTGTTTCACTTAATTAACAAACATGTTTAAATAGCTAGGTAATAATATTTTTTGTAAACATGAAACTTAAAATAAGTAAGTAAGTAAATAAATAAATAAATAAATAAATAAATAAATAAAACAAAAAAGCTGACTAAGTAATGCTGAGAGGTAGCATGTATTATACCCTGATGGGACTCTAGAAAGTAGTTAAGAACAATAACCCTGCAGCAGACCTGTGGCTGGCTAGCTTGGCTCACTGCTGGGAACCACAGGCAGGAGGCAACATGAGCCCAACACAAGACTTTAAGACATTTAGAGTGAGTCAGAACTGTACAAATAATACAACAAGCACTGTAATTGTAGACCAAAACAGGCACCTTTCACCCTTGATGAGACAGAAAGAACACAGTGCTGAAAACATGGATCTAGAGATAGAGAGGACTGAGGAATAAAAAGAACAGAAGGAATCCAGAAAGAGACTAAATGTGAAAAAAAAACAACAAGGCAGGCATATGTGTTAAAAGTGTGATGCAATGATTAAAAATAGTAATTGCAGGAAAGCATGGAAAACAGATCAAGGGCAATGAGTCAGCAGATATCTCCAAAACTTAGCAACAGAGAAATGAGCACCTGGAAATGAGCCGGGGAGGAGACAAAACACAAAGCCAGAGGAAGGCTGGAAAACAGCAGTAGACGCTAATGTACTGCTGCTGGGAAGGCTGAAGGATAGGACTTAAGGAGACATCACTTTACAACCACCCATCATTCGCTGTCTATAAACACATGAACAAGGAAACTTGCAGAGGAAACTTGCAAGTGAATACTATTTCTGAACACTATGGAATTCTGAAGACAGACCATGGAGTGATGTCCATAATACCAAGGAAAGAAGCAAGTTCAGAAAGATGGGGGCAGTGCATTCAGATGTGGAGGATTGCTTACAATAAACAAAAAACCTGAACATGAAAAAAAAAGCTCAGTATATCCCATCTCTATAACCCATTTGGCTATAAAACAAAAGCCAACAGCAGAGACAATCCATACAGAAAAAAAACACCTGATAAAATCCAGTGCTCATGACAAAACCCTCAGCAAAGCAGCAGTAAGAGTATCCTGGACACTACTGGAACACGTTTACGGACAGCTACAAAACAGCTTAGTGGTGAGAACTGAATGGTTTCTTCCTAAAGCTGGTACAGCAGCAAAGACGTCATCATCCTTCAAATCTCCCTGTTACCTCTCTCCACCATACTGCCATAAACAGGACACTGAGGAACATGCACGAAGAATTTTTTTAACTTATCACTATTTACAGATAACACAACTGCCAATGTAGGAAAAAAAAAAATCAACAAGGAATCCACAAAAAGCTCCCGAATAGTTTAGCACTACAGAAGAATATAAGGCTAAGGCAGAGAAGTCCATTCTCTTTCTACACACCTATCAGTATCAAGCACAGAGAAACAAGGGCTCCAACCAAAATTGGCAGGAGCCACGAAGGAGGTAGTACTCATGGAATGCGGTCCGCCTTTTAGCACAACCATGATGGGTTTGACTCAGCAGGCAGAGCCCAGAGGACTAGCTGTCCTGAGGACTTCGTCCTGTTACAGAACATAGCTCTACTTGTTGCCCTTGTGGTCACCACATCCCTCTTAAATGAGTTGTGAGAGAACTCTAAGGGGGCGTCCAGCCCCTCACTGGGCAACGACAACGCTTGATCTCTTTCAGGCACTGCTGCTGGAGCAGATTAATGATTCAACCACCACCCTTGAAAAGAACCTAGAGATGTAGATGGTCAGCAATGACCACTACCCTTGGAAAGAATTTGGAAAAATAGACTATTTAAGATGGTTAGGGTTTGCTAGTGGCTCTGATGTAGAAAATCTTAGAGAACAGTTTGAAGTTCATGAACGTACACTCTGAATAGTAAAGCTGGGGACTCTCTGGGGTTGGCAAGCAGGAACAGTCCAGAAGAGCGCTGACTGACGTGACTCTTTCAACTGCGCCAGTCACTGAGATTTTCTTGTATTCACTTCTGCCCTCAGCTTCCTGACAGGATTTAATAACAATTATTAATGAGCAGATGTGCACTTTAAAGATTTAAAGTAGAAATGGCTGATTGCTTTATATATAAAAGTTTAGGTTTGCGATTCTTTTAAGATTGTTATAAGACTACTTTTTAAGATAATTGCTTCATTTTTTTGTAACCACAAGTTGCAGCCTGCCAGTAAAGAGAAGCTGGCTGGGAGATTACCTTGCTTTGCTCACACCTTGTTAATATATAACAACCCATATATATATGGGTTCTTGGGAATAATTTGTTTCTCCCCTATAACACTTAAAACATTTGATCATTGGGGCTGGAGAGATGGCTCAGTGGTTAAGAACATAGTCTGCTCTTCCAAAGGTCCTGAGTTCAATTCCCAGCAACCACATGGTGGCTCACAACCATCTATAATATGAACTGATTCCCTCTTCTGACAGGTGTAAATGCAGATAGAACACTCATATACATCAAATAAATAAATCTTTAAAAAAATTTAAAGATCATACGAGGGTACTGGAGAACATTTTTGTTATGTATACTCATTGTGATCATTCATTTAAAAAAATAGAATATAAGCAGACTGTGATTTTTACATCTTGCTGGGCTACATAAGCTGTGAGGGGAAAAAAATAAAGTTGCTGCAATTCGCTCTTCGGAGTTTGTTCTATCCACCAAATGTATATATGTATATGCGCAAGGCTGGGTTGAATCTGTTTCCATCCACCCAAAGTATGAACGTGTTTGTGTACACGTACGTACGTAAGTATGTAGCTTGAAGAAGCTCGTTGGAACCTACCTGCTGGAGTCTCTCTTACTTCAAAATCAAGCGTAAATGTGTGTGTGTTTCTTTCCTTTCTTTTTAGATGCTTGCCACCACCAATGGAAGCCCATGCTAAGAGCCAAAAGCTCCAGCCATGCTTACCAAAATAGGCCTAAGTTACCAGCACCTGGCCCCTCAGCTTGCCCCTATCAGTAACAGTTCTGTCCAGAAAGTTACCCTCAGAGAAAGTCTGCTGGGTGACCAACCAGCTGCAGATGTATGCCTTGCCTCAGTCTCCCCTCCTCAAATGTGGAAGCTGGTATTTAACATTCCCACACTTGAACAGGGATCTGAGGAAGGCAAGTTCTCACTCCTTTTGGCACTGATACCCTGGCTGCTGAATGCCGGTGAATAATCGAAGTTGAAGTTTGTGTGTGTCCCTCAGGATGGGACAAGGTCAATCTAAAGAGAAAATGTTCTTTACTGATGTTATTAAGTATATACCTGAGGAAAAAGGAATTAATATTAGTACAGGTCAGCTGACCAATTTTCTTCAATTTGTACAGCCAGCCAGACCAACCCTGGTTTCCAAACCAAAAACCTAAGCTGCAGAAACATGGGAAAAGGTAGGCACAGATATGAAGAACTGGCTTACAGAGAAGGGAAGGATATAGCTGTCATAGCAATTGCTATCTGGAATGTGTCTCAGTAGTTGAGAGCGGAGGATGAGCACAACCCCTAGTCAGGAATTTCCCATATTGAAACTTCTCCACTGACTTCTACCTATTCCACTATTTACAGACAGCACACCTGCCTATACAAAAAAAAAAAAAAATTACAAGGACTCCATAAAATACCAAACAAAACTACTCCTGGAAATAACAGTTCAGCAGGACAGTAGACTATAAGACCAATTCCACTCTCTTTCTACATACCTATCAGTATCAAGCAAAGAGAAACAAAGGCCCCAACCAAAATGTTTAAGTCTCAAGTAAAGAAAGACTTTGTCTGATTGGTTGATTTTCTGGAGCAAGGTTTTGCAATGTACCTTAGGCTAGCCTCAAATTTGCAATCTTTCTGCCTCAGTTTCCCAAGTGCTGGGTTTAACTTTAAAAGCAATTGTAAAAGGAGAAAATCTTTTTCCAGAGGTAGTGTTGGGCATAGTGGTGTATGTCTGTAATCCCAGCACTCTGGAAGGCAAAGGCAGGTGGGTTTCCATGAGTTCCTGGACAGCCTGGTCTACAAACAGTCCGGGACAGGCAAGGCTACACAGAGAAACCCTGTCTTGAACAGCCCCCCTCCACAACCCCCACAGGCTCGTATTTTAAACAGTTACTCACAGGGAATGTTTAAAAGGACTAGAAAGATTAGGAAGTGTGACCGTGTCTCTGGGATTGGGAGTTTTAAACACCCAGACAGGCCCAGTATCTTCCTCACTCTGCTTTTGAAATCAAAATGTAGTTCTCAGCACCATGCCTCCCTGCCACCATGCTATCCATGATAATAATGGACTAAGAAGGCCTCTGAAATTGTAAGCAAGGCCTCAATTAAATGCTTTCTCGGTTGTTTCCTCACAGCAATTGAACAGTGACTAAGACATAGCTATCTAAAACAACACATTAAATACATAAGCAGAGGGCTGAAGGGATGCTCTACAGTTAAAAGAACCTGATCCTCTTACAGAAGACCTAGGTTAAAATTGCAGCCCCCACATGACACTTAACAACTATCAGTAACCCTAATTTCGAGGCATCCAACAATCTCTTCTGGCTTCCTTGGGCATTAAGCAGAAACATGGTATACATATTTATGTGGAAGCAAAACATTCCTACATATAAAATAAATATGTAATCTCTAAAACTTGAAAAAGAATGGTGTCAATCAATACTTGACCTGACCCAGCAAGTGGTCAATGGTAGGGCACAGGAGATTGTCATCACTGACACCAGAGTCAGGAACCTTATAGTTTCCAATATCAGAACCTAGAACTCTAAGAACCTGCAGTCATCACCCTGTGCTGGTAGTGCTAAAGTGTCTACTTCACACACAACCATCCACACACCTGGCAGAGTGGTAAAAAGTTGTAGACAAAGACCTCATCAAATATCTCACCACATGCTTACAATGTTGTGTGCACACAGGGCTGAGTGAGGGTCCTCATGCTAAGGAAGCATGATGCCCTTCAGGGGCAGAGAAGAGACCACAGAGCCCTTTTAAAACATGTATCAGATACCACATTCTGCTCACTCTGCTCCTTAGAACTAAATTATGAAAGCTAGGCTGTAGTTAAATACAGGAAGGAGGAATCACAGTGGGCAGTGCTACGGAATCTGTGAGCACACTTAACTGCCAGTCCAGTGAGTACGTAGTCAACACAATAACTTGACTCTTCAGTTCTAGTTCCCTATATCTTGAGGATAAGAACGAACACACACACACACAAAGGCAAGTTCTCTTTTCAGGAATGGTAGTGTTCCTGGTTGCATTACAGTTATTATTCTGAAACTAAGTGTGCCATGTGACATCAACCAAATGCATGCCCTTTAGAGCTCTGATACTCTAAATTCAGGAGTGACAGAGCACAGACAGATAAGAGGACAGCAGAGGAACTGGCATCCGTCTCAGCTGGGGTTTATCAGTGTTAAAGGCTGGTATATTCTGCTTAGGAACCTCGGCATGCCGAGGTCTGGAAACCTCAGGGTGGACTCAAAAGCAGAAGTCCTAAGCCCTTCTGCAAAGCTGCTCAGCATCTTTCCATTGTTTAGTAACAGAAAACAGAGTAGGTTTTCACCCCCTCTTTCCAAGACAGGGTTTCTTTGTGTAGTATTGGTGGTTCTGTACTCGATTTGTAGACCAGGCTGGCCTTGAACTCACAGAGATCCATCTGACTCTGCTTCCCTGACTGCTGGGATTACAGGTGTGCGCCACCATGGCCAGACTGAGTAGATTCTGATTATCACCTAAAAGATTCTTTTCCCTGATCAAACCTGTTTCTAAACTTCCTAATGTGACAGTGATCTGGAAAAGAGGACATCATGCTGCTTGACCTCTGACATACCTAAGGCACCTCCTCCTACACATCATGGGAAGGTAATGGCCAGGAGTGATCAAAGTGACCAAACTCACAGACTCCCCAATTTCTAACTTTTATAAAGACAGGACCATGTTCTCTTGGAAGGAGGCATAATAAAAAGGTATTCCATAAACAACAAAGTTTAAGTCTAAAGTATAATGACTCCTGAGGGTTGGGATAAAGAAAGAAGGGCAGGCAAACAGAACAGGAGACTAAGTCATATGCTGAGTTCAGGCCTGAGCACGGTCACTCCCAGAGGCCATGAGCCTCCTTACCTTACTGATAGACTGTGGTATATAGCAGAGACAAATACTGCCTTCCCTATTTCCTTGTAATCAAAGTAACTGCTGTAGAAACACCGGTTTCTTTCTACTCCTATTTTCTACTACAGAACTCTAGTACTGTTTTGTTCATACCACAACAGGTTCTAAAATTCTAAAATTGCAGGCACTACAACAGAATCAAAACAGTCACCATATCTCTGGCCCTTTCCCACACAACACTGCTGGAGGTCTTTAGGTCTAGCTCACAGAGACACAGAAGCATCTGCCACAGTGGAGCTGCCAGAGCACATTAGCGGTCCAGAATTATTTTAGCATGTTGACCAGCCATTAATTACAGCAACCTTAAGTTTCTAGGAATACTGAATACAAAAGATGGAGCAGTCACATACCTTACCCCAAATGCATACAGCCTCTATATATGACCGCACCAGTCAGCCATCTGTGACCACTGATCCTCAGTATTCATTATTTACACCAGGGTTCACTTGGGTGCTAAACATTCTATAATTTTGACAATCACATAATCATTTATATCCACTATTACAGTACACCATACAGACCACTTTCACTTCTCTAAACATCCTCTGTGCTCTGCCCATCTGACCCTTCCTTTCCCTGGCTTGGTAGCTTTGGACCAGTTTTGCCTTTCTCAGGTCATCATAGAACTAGAATACAAAATCATGTTACCTTTTCAAAGGCAGGCTTCTTTCTTTAAAACACACACACACACCACAAAGGAGGAAGCTTGCTCTCTTTGCCAGCTTGCTCTTGCTCTCACTGGCCAGTCCATTCCTTCATAGGCATTAGAGCCTGCTTCTTCAGGGTTCTGGCCTATACTGAACTGAAGACTTGCTGATACATTGGGTTCACTAGAGAAACAAACTTACAGAATGAGTGTGCTCACTCTCCCTCTGTCCCCCCTTCTCAGTTTAGAACAAAGTATTAAAAATGTGTGTATGTGTTTGCACATAAGAGACAGAAAAGTACATGAGATGTCTTGAAACAGTGTCTCTCATTGAATCTGTAGCTAGGCTGGCAACCTGCAAGTGCCAGCAAGCCTCCTGTCCCCACAGTGCTGCACTCTACAGGAAGGCTCAGCTTTTCACATGGTTGCTGGATCCAAACAAATCCTCATGTTTATACACAGTGCTCTTAACTACCGAGTCTCTAACTCCTCTTAAGGTTTTCTTCAAAATGAGTTCATTGCAAGGAAAATATAAAGAATAGCATAATGCACGAGATAACACAGCTGCAGGTCAGTACACACTCTCATCTTAGTACTGTTACTTCCTTCCCAAAACAGTTTATCTACTTTGACTCTCATTATTCAAAGGCTGTGTGTTATGTGGACCCTCATGCTCTTACACCTTAACTATGGTGATATACACAATTCTGTTTTGCAGTAACTGTGCTGATATGTAATGTCTAAAAAACACCCATCCTCTTGTTAAATAACAACTGCTTCTCCCCAACTTTCGTTACGATAAATGAATAGTACAATGAATATTTGTCTATGTACTTGTTGGTGTGTGTGGGGAATACATACACAAAGAGATCAGAGTTCAAGTTCAAGCGCATTCCTCTATTGTTCTCCACCACTAAACCAGGAACTTACTCAGCTGCTGGCTGGTCAAGGAGCCTATTTCCACCCTGTGCAGAGGCACACCACCATGCTGGTTTCACACAGGTGCTGGAGACCCAAACCCAGATTCTCATGCTTGTTCAGTGCAATTTCCCTAGCATGACGATGTACTTCTAAATAGAAAAGCATAAAAATAAAATTTAAACGAAATACACATGCTTTCAAAACTGTTTGAAAGCAAGTTCAGTGTGTAGTTGGTGGTAAAGTGCTTATACAGCAAAACAAAGCCCTGGGTTTAATGTGTAGCACATAAAAACTGAGTATGATGGCTACCTAATTAACTACAAGGCCAGTCTGGGCCACACAAGACCACATCTCAGGAAAAATCTCATTTCAGTCTGCACCATTATTCACAAACTTCCATTTCAGAACAGAACATGTGTCCTTCACTGTAAACTTAATAAAAGATTTGGAAGCCTCTACACTGTAATCCCAGCACTCAAGAGGCTGAGGTAGGTAGGAGCACTGTAGCAGTTCTGAGAGCAGCCTGGGCTATAAAGTGAGTTCTAAGCCAGCCTCAGACACACCAGTGAAACCTGGGGGCAGGCCGTGTTAAGCTAAGCAACAGGAAATAGTATTCTGCACAAGCATGCTCTTCTGTGGACAGTGACTGGACAGTGTTAAATAAAAGCTGCAAACTCAAGCAACGCTCTCCCCATGGTAGAAATAACAACTAACATGAGGGGTAAGTCAGAGTCCACGGTTCTGAAAACACCCAAAGTTGCGTGAAGTGGGGCCTGACTTTAATCCCATCACTCAGGAGGCAGAGGAAGCTGGAGCTCTGAAAGTGTGAGGCTAGCCTAATGAGTTTCAGGACAGCCAGGGCTACAGAGAAATACCTTGATTTAAAAAGAAAGAGACAGATAGATAGAGACAGACACAGACATAGACAGACAGAAAGAACCATAGATACTAAGACTTTGGGAATTAAACCAAAGCTTACAATGATGTTGCTTGTCAAGTTAAAGGTTAAAAAGTTATTTATTTTATCTTTCTTTCTTAAAGTGTATAGCCAAGCAGGATGACAGCCAAATGAAGCATGGAAAGAACAATTTACTTTTCAAATTCAACTTCATATAGATTATAATTTTATTAATATACAGATGAATATAGTTACAACATACAAATGACTTCAAATTTCTTTAATAAACAGGAAATTGACTTATAACCAAGCAACTTGAAGAAAATACTGTTTACATGAAACCAAAATTTTAGGTTTCTATGGTAAAGGGCTCAAATCCAGTGTTTCTCTGATGGCTGGATGACACCAACTAACGAACAGTACTAATTCTGCTGCAACTGTGGGAAGAAAGGTAGCAAAAACAGTCTCATGGTTCTAATTCTCACTGAACTAAATATACAGCAGGGCATCTTGGCTAGGTGAAGTAACCAGGCAATCAAATAGAAAGATAGCAGATGCTTTAAGAAGAAACACAGCGACTGGCTGATCCTCACAGGTCAGAGGGATGTGTGTCCTCCTGTGAACAGATGCCACAAGCAGCACCCAGGCCTTCCAGAAGGACTGTGTGGGCTGCCAGGCTTGTCGTTATAGCAACAGTTCTAAGCATATGTGCAGTGACACCAGCTGATTTCTGAAAGCTGCAAATAGAGGATAATGGCGTTAAAAAAAGATTTCCAGAGTGAAGATCACCACCCATCCCCTCCTCTCTCCAGCCTACACTATTTCTAGACATCACTGTTCAGCAGAGCAACAGGATGAAGACAAATGCAGTCTGAGGTTCCACACATGCCAAATCATCTGCATAACGACACACCTACAAAGCGTAAAACAGGGCCTTTGGAGTCATAACCCCGTACCCAAACATTATAGGCAAGAAATGGTCGAATCTGGCAAGGGTAGTCCACCTGGAGGGATTTCTGGGCCATTCCGACCCCAACGGTTTGTTTCTTGCTGATCTCCTCACACAGTCCTTTCAAGCTCTCAGCAACGGGGTTAAGGCTCAAGGTAGCTGCTAAGTCTACACTTACCAACAACCTGAAAAGAAGAAAAGGTGTGGCAGTCTGCTTAAGCCAAGTTCCAGATGAAAAATACAGGTTTCTGGGAAAGCAGGGTTTGGAATTCAAAATCTGTTTCTATCATTTCTTCTGATATGTGAGAAGGGGTTGGAAAAATGTGCAATCTCCTGGAGATATGGAGGCGTTGGGACCCCCCAGAACAAGCATACAAAGGTTTCTTTCTGCCCCCACAGAAAGAAACTATCCCTAGCAGCAACTTCCAGCACCACCCTCACAGTAACACGTATCTATCCTGCTATCCTTCTTTTCTTTCAGCCCATAATGCTAAGGGAAAAATATTAAGAATTTTGTTTTTAAAAGAATTTCACTTCTACCACATCTTGGAAGCTTCACCCAAAAACGAAGTACAAGCTGATACACCATGAAAGAAAGAAAGAAAGAAAAGAAAGAAAGGAAGGAAGGAAGGAAGGAAGGAAGGAAGGAAGGAAGGAAGGAAGGAAGGAAGGAAGGAAGGAAGGAAAGAAAAGGGAAGGAAGGAAGGAAGGAAGGAAGGAAGGAAGGAAGGAAGGAAGGAAGGAAGGAAGGAAGGAAGGAAGGAAGGGAGTGTATGGCCTTTATACCTTTATTTAGTAGATAGGTATAGATGAATTTTAATTCAGAATATGGCTTCTCTGGCAAGAGATCACATCTGAAGACCTTCTAGGTCTGCGTGACCCAGCTGGAATACAAACATGCTTTAATCCATGAGGCAAGCAGATGTGAGTTCAAGGCCAGCTTGGTATAGAGTAAGTTTCAAGTAAAGAAAAGCTTAGCTTCAGGCATGGCGGTACCTGCCTTTAATCCCAAACAATGAAGGTAGAGATAGTTTGTAGAAGGAAGCACCCATGCTTGAAAGTGAGGTTTAATTGAGTGGTAGAAAAAGTGATGAATCGGAGAAAGGCTTAGTGGAGTAATATGCCCACCTCTCATGAGAAGAGAGAAAGCTGGGGAAGGGGCGGCACACAAGGCAGTTTTACCAGCACAATAATAGGTTGCAGAGCGAGAGAACTCAGGTGGAGATCGAATAAGGTGGAGGAAGAAGATTCAAAAAGATTGCTAGAGTTAGTTTGAGGCCAAGCAGAGCAGTTCAGAGGCTGAGAGAGAAGTCAGATTGGATAAGTCAGCTGGGAGAGGAGTTTGAGCAGAACAGCTGAGTTGAACCAGCCAGTCCAGGGCTCAGAAAGAACAACTAAGGGTGAGCTTATTCGGCAGCAAATCTCAGAAGCTGAAAATATTCTAGGCTTAGGTAAGCTTGTATGAAGGCCAGATAGAAGGTTACAGGACTAGGCCTAGGTTAGCACATGGAGGCAGTAAGCCTCCTAGACAACTGAACCAGGTGATTATAAGTTTCCTTTCAGAGAGGGAGGGAGCACACATGTGCCAAGGCCCCCGTGTGTGGTGGTCAAAAGACAACTTGAGGTAATCAGTTATCTACTTCCACCAGGTGGGTTTTAAAAGTTAAACTCAAGCTGTGAGGCTTGGTAGCATCAAAGGCCCAACCTTGTGGAGCCATCTTGCTCAGCCTGAACGGACAAAAATTAAACGTGCTTTTTAATGTTGCAAAAATATATTTACTGGATCGAACAGATGCATTATTCATTATAACAAAAACTAAATACTATTCTATGGAACATACCATTTCATGTTAAAGGGTTGAGAGGAGACAGAATTGTGCTGGTTAGTTTTGGAATTTGACCCAATGAGGAATCTCCTGGGAAGGTAGTACCAATAAGGAATTGTCTACATTAGTTTTTGGCCAGTTGGCATACATATAAGGTATTTTAAAGCAAAAAGCAAGAACACTATCTCTGTGTGTGTTTGTGTATGTGAACATGTATGTGGCTAGGTAAAGAAGCCAGAAGAAGGTGTTGCCTTGTCCTGGAGCTGGAGTTACAGACCAACTGTGAACGGCCAGAGGTGGGTGCTGGGAGCTGCATTCATGTCCTTTGCCAAGAGGAGCACTTATTCTCTAACCTGAGCCATGTCTCCATTTTCATGAGAATTTTCTTAAACTGGAAGTGAATGACACATTTCATGAAGAGAGAGCAAGCTGCGCCAACAGCAGGCAGGCAGCTATTCCCTCTTTCAACTGCAGATGAATGTAATAGCCAGTTCTCTGAAGTTCCCTACCAATGATGAACTGTAATTATGTACCGAATAAACCTTTTCTTCTTCAAGTTGCTTTTATTGGGTACTTTATAACAACAAAAGAAAAAAATTAAGACAATAACCAAAATTGTTTATTCATAGTGTTTTTCTGCAGTGAGAAAATATGGGAAGTGAGAGAATAAAAACAAACTGGGATCCTATCAAATGCCTCAAAGTTTTAAACTTATGTACAAATGATATCCCTAAAAACAAAAAAAATTAAAAAATCAACATTTTATCACAAACTTTAACACTGTTTCAAAGAGATAGCTATTCACATTGAACTTCTGGCAAACTGTTCTGGATAAAGGGAAAATAATCTCAAATTCAGGTAATATACTCCACAAACTGTGTGTGCACATATACATGCCCAAGAGTATGAGAGAATAAAACACAAAGAGATTATGGTTAATTGTAGAGAAAAGGTAAATACAAATGCTGTGTCTTAGACTGACAATTTGTTTGGTTTAGAATTTCACTCTAGTCAGAAAGTATGGAGCAGCAGAGCAGCTGTAATGTCTCATCAGTTGGTGCCATCACAAGCTCCCATCGGAGATGAGGTCAAAGTGCATGCTGAAGGATTCATAGTTCCTAACTGAGAGAGAAACCTGCAGTGCAAAGTCCCACTGACTCTCTGCCTTAGCCCGTGCTTCGCGAGCAATACAGGACTCCCTTCCCATCAACTAAATACAGTAAGCTAACAGGAGGGAATGAGGCACTTTGGGAACTAGAGGCTGGGCAACTAGCGCTGCATCTCCTAAGTCTGTAACATGTGACCTGAGGAGAGCGTATGGACATAAATTTTAGCTCCAATACTCCTTTCACAGGCTGGCACAGACACTCCATCATTCAATGGCTAAAACACTGAACAAGAAAATTAAGGTGTCTGTCTTTTAATGTACAGACTTGGGTGGGAGGAGAGACCCACTGAGGAGAGAGAGGCCAAGAGATCACTATGCTCCAAAACTTTAGAAGGCTTACAGCTCTATGCTCAATGAAAAGCAAGCAGTATACATCAAGTGCACAGCACACACTGGCAACTATAATTAATGACAGCTTCCCAGCCCCTTTAGGTCAATGACTGAAGTTTAACGATCCATTTCAAATTACATTTACATGGTGTTTTATTTTGTGTGTTATTTTATTCAGAACCTCTAACTAGCATAAGCTGAACAGATGGTATTATTTCCTCATTACAAAACAAAAACAAAACAAAACAACAACAACAAAAAACCAACCTTGGGAGCTGAGATAATCCACACACCCCTCACCTCCAGGCAATAGCACCCACGGGAGGCTGGCTGTCAGTGAACACCTTGTTGATTCTAAGGTGTCTAAATCGACACGTTTGATCTAGAGGCTGAAAACATTCCATCTGCCAGGAAGGAATCCTGTTCCTCCCTTCTCCAAAGACTACCTCAGCATTTTGAGGAATACTTCCTGGAAATAGTACCATCTGAGGGGTCAGATGGGGCTGATGAAGGCTAGGGCCATTCAAACCACACTTTGAGCTAGCTGGGGTTTAGAGATTGTGTAGGACAAAGAAGCATTACACAGACTTAAACACTGCCACAAGAGAGCCATTACGCAGCATCTCTTTCCATGAATGGTGAGTAAACACAGAAGAGGCAAGTTTGGAAGTTTTTACCTTTATCTTGTGTCCCAGCACTCAAGGGGGAAGAGTCAGGAGGATCTGTAAATTCAAGGCCAGTCTGGTCTACAAAGTGAATCCAGGACAGCCAAGGCTACAGAGAAAAAGCCTGTCTCAAAAAAAATTAGTAAAAAAAAAAAAAAAAGCAACCTACCAAGCAACATTTCTTGGATTTCATTAGAAAGTGAAATAAAAATGAAAAACAACTGCTAGCAGAACTGGACATCACAGAAAAAATACAATGGAAAGAGGACAAGAAGTGTTCAGCGAGTCTGATGCGATGACGATATCACTATCTACAGTCTCTGCTAAAATCCGCCTCAGCGTTTTAGCATCACTGAACAGCAGACGGAGTGAATGAATGTAAAACATTGTGCAGAGGTTGATAAGGACAGAAGAAATAATTCAAGTAAGCAATGGTCTGAGAGTTGGGGAAGCAGGGTGGAGGCTGTGAGTGATGCTGAGTATGTTTTGAGACAAAAATATCTCAAAGGATAAAAAGAGACCCCTAGAATGTCACATAAAATTCCTTTCATGGCAGATAAGATGTTTCTATGCGTTTATGCACATAATGAGAACCCAAGAGCCTCAGTAGAGAAAACAGACCTACAGCCAAGGGAATAGACATTAAAGCACTTTCAGGAAAGGATGGGATGAGACAGCCTCTACCACAAACTTCCAAACAAGCTGGAAACAACTGTAACCATCCAACCAGTATACATGAAATGATCTGAACAGCAATCACATGGCTCAAGACACAGGGAACACGAACACCTGACCACACACCAACTCTAAAATTTTCAAAAGAACAACTGATAGGGAAGGGAGAAGAAAGAACACAGTTCAGAGTGGGAGAGGTGATTCCTTATGTCCATTTTCCCCTACCTTTCAAAAATACAGCGTAATAAAGATATGAGAAACTGAGAATTGTCTTATAATTAGTGGTGAGAAAAAAAAAAGTGTTCTTTTCTCCATTAACTTAAAAATTTAAAACAAAAATCAAGAGCATGCACAGTGTGAAGACCTTTAATCCCAGCACCCTGGAGACAGGGGCAGGCAGTTATACATTGAGTCCCTGTCTCAAAAACAAATTTAATTAAAATAATATTTCTTTTTTTTAATATTCACTGGAAATTTATTGCCATCATTATTACTGCTGTTTTCTTTTTTCCTCACAATGTACTCATTATATATTCTGATTGAAGCCCCCTCCCTCAACTCCCCTCAGTGTCACCCTCCCTCCCTCTTCATCCTTTCCCCTTCCCCCTAGTCTACTGAAAGGGGAAGTTCTCCACTATCGCCATCTGCCCATAGCTTGTTAAGTCTCACCGGCACTGCCTGGATCCTCTTCCTCTGTGGCTTTGTGGATTGGCAAGGCCATATCACCAGAGAAGAGCGATCAAAGAACGGTCAACTGAGCTCATGATAGAGGTGGTCCTTGCTCCCCTCACATGGAGACTGAGCTGCCAATCGGCCCCATCTGAGCATGTGCATGGTCCTCAGTCTCTGCAGGACCCCCTGGGCTCAGATCTTTTAGCTTTGTTGGTCTCCTTGTAGGGCTCCTGTCCGCTCCATGTCTAGTGGAAGAGAGGGAACAGGATGGAAGCCTACTATAGAAGTCCTCTAAAAGGATCCACCCAACAGGAGATCAAAGTAGATGTTGAGACACAAGGCCAACTCTGGGCAGGGCATAGGGAATCTTATGGGAAAAGAAAAGGGAGGGGATAGAGGGACAACAATGTTTCTTTTAAATCACCTTTAACATTAAGTAGACTGTAGGATTTCTTTAAAAGGTAAAGGAAGCTCCATTCTGTTTGTAGTTTGCAGACCTTTTCCTCATCCATGTTGTCAAAAAAAAAAAAAACATTTTTAGGTCATATTATTTTTTCCCCTTTCAAAGTGTGTTGTGTGTGTGTGTGTGTGTGTGTGTGTAGGCTAGGTTGACAGTAAATGCCTTTCTTGACTCGCTCTCTACTTTATTTATTGAGATAAGATCTCTCTCTCTGAACTTTTAAGCTTGCCAATTTGACTAGCTAGCAAGCCTGTCTTGGGGAACCCCTGCCACCACCTCCTGAAGAACAGGCTTATATAGGATGCACTAGGACTGCCAGGGTCCATTAGGCCCACCCACTGGTGACCATACTCTGGCACTTTATCACCCCAGCATGGTACCTCATTTCTTAAAACGGACAAATGATACCACAGGCAAGATGGCTCATGGAAGAAGATACAGTAGCGGAATCTGCACTTCTCCAGCTGGGTCCATAAAAAATGATCACTATCATTCTGCTAACAGGAAAATGAAAATGATTGCCATTATCACTAATAAAGCCTAAGGAGGCCCCAAACTGACAGCAATCCTTATGTCTCCATCTCCCAAGAACATCAGAACACCAAATGAAGAAAAAAACATAACAAGGCGGGTTCATACCTGTGATCTCTGCAATGAAGAGGCTAAAGCAGGAAAATCACAGAGCAGAAGTCAGCCTACTCTACAGGTGGATTCAAAATACAACAGGGTGCTCTAAATCTCTAACAGAATGGATAAATTAAGAAGAGTGGATAAACACAGAATGGCATGCAGGACGCAAAGTCACTTGACCCTTAACCTCTAAAATCAA
Organism: Pachyuromys duprasi; assembly: GCA_028658305.1. Lineage (NCBI taxonomy): Eukaryota > Metazoa > Chordata > Mammalia > Rodentia > Muridae > Pachyuromys > Pachyuromys duprasi. The sequence continues at coordinate 57,508,446 of CM053744.1, forward strand.
TCATGGAAGAGGGAGCAGAATTTTCAGAAGAATGGTGTCCAACCCTGTAGAAAACAGGCCAGACTTCACAAGGACAGGCAGAAGTTGTTCTGGGTGCTCAGGCTCTACAGCACATTTCTCAGCATCACTCCAAGGCATTCTGTGGTTCTCATCTCAAGTGCACAGATGCAGCCTCACTTAAACAGGACCCTATCAACCCTTTTTTAAAACAGAAAGCAGGCTGGAGAGATGGCTCAGAAGTTAAGAGTACTGGCTGTCCTACCAAAGGTCCTGAGTTCAATTCCCAGCAACCACGTGGTGGCTCATAACCATCTATAGTGAGATCTGATGCCCTCTTCTGACCTCCTGGCTCACATGTAGACAGAATACTGTATAATAAATACATAAATAAATAAATAAATAAATCTTTTTTGAAAAAGGCATCTGTGACTCTCTATAATGTGACAGTAAATCACAGTCATGAGAGCTGTTTCTGTATTTAGCTATTATACACAAGCTTGCAACAGCTGGTTCCTCTATGATCACATATAGTGGTGATTCCAGCAGAGGAAATGTCTACAAGTGCAAAAGCTACAGGAAATGTACCAACAGGAAGCCATACCTATTGACGTCAATTTCTTTCTGATAAAAACAACGATGACTAGCTGGGCATGGGGTCACACGCCTTTAATCCCAGCACTCAGCAGGCAGAGGCAGGTGGATCTCTGTGAGTTTGAGGCCAGCCTGGTCTATAGAGATCCAGGACAGCCAGGGCTACATAGAGAAACCCTGTCGTGAAAAACTAAACAAAAACACAGTGGTTACTACATGTCCACAACTGCTGAGCTAAAAGGCTTGAATTAAAAGCATCACGAATGTCAACTGCTTTCTGTGAAGAGGGTAAAGCAGGCTCCCTGTAGGAGTGATATGGGTTACGATGACTATCAATTTGACAGAATCTGATTCATGGTGACACGTCTGTGAGGGATCTCCTTAGGTTATCCACTCTAACTGCTTGACAGAAGAGTAAGAGAAGGCTCAGTATTACCCTCCACACCCTATTTCTCAATTGTGCATGCAATGTGACCAGACACTTCACACCCTTGCTTTTGAATGTATGTACCACGGAAATGTGAGGCAAAACAAACCCTTCCTCAAAATCTTTTGTCAGACCAAACAAATACCTTCCCATGACCAACTCTTAGAGAAGTGCCAGATGACTTCTGTTCTGCAGCTATTGGGTTTGTTTGTTTATATAGATAAGGGAACAAAAAGTGGATCCTGAATATTCAAAACTGCAAGTACCGCTATCAAAGTTGCTCAATAAACACAAGAAGGGGAACAAACTAAGCCCTCATTCCTTCAAGAGGCTTTCACACACAATGTTCCCTCTTCCCCCAAGCCCTCAAGACCCACACAACTGCACTCTCAAGTGCATGCTTTTTAGCAAACACAATGTGACTGACACAGTGAAAGTAATATCCTGGTTGCTCCGTTTCTCAGCAACAAAGCTTTCCCCAGCTTGGTTTAAGCTACAAAATTGGCTGCATCCAGGTGTGTGCTGACAATTCAGCAAGCTTCCTGTACACTGCATGCCTTCTGTACACTGTCCATGTCACCATGGCAGTGCACTAACAAAGCACAGGCATCCTTCTATGCTTCTTCACAGGGATAGGAGTAGGGAATTGTAACCACTCCCTACTTCTTTAATGACTTGTTTTCTCTTGTTTCTCACTGTTTCTTCTACTCAGTATACTCAGTGGCACACTGGTGGCGGTGGACACTAAAAAGTAATTTTTAAAGCAAATGTATTTGAGGAAAAGTGTCTGCCACCTTACAGGCCTATTTACTTCTTATTCTATACAGTAGCACTAATCTAACTGTAACATAAGCAGAAAGAGCCTCTCTGTCTCTACCAACGCTCAAAGGGAGAGCCAGAATCTGGTCTAACACCTCAGCTGAACACAAACAAGCAACAGGGAGGACCTGGTCATACAATACTGTTTTGGGTTTCATCTTGTTTTATCTTGTTTTGAGTTACATTGTATGCAGGCCAGGCTGGTCTAACATTATCTTCCTCCTCCAACCTCCTGAGTGAGATATAAACCACTAAACCTGCTAACCTAATTTTCATAAATGACTAACAGTTAACAGCCACTCTTAGGATACAGCACTCAACAGCCATCAAGATATCCAAAATTAAACAAAGTCTTTTCATTCTCCAACACAGAGAATGATCACCGTCCTGACCAGGAAGAGAAGAGCAGCAAATTACTGAGACAAGACTGGCTTCCAGCAGTAGAAAGGATTCAGACCAAAACTCCAAAGTCTGCACAAATAAGGGAACACTTATCTCAGGTTTAATCCCTAAATAATAAACTGAATATGGAGCTGAAAAAGTATATTTTTATTCACTCAAATGCTTCAAGATAAATATCTTTAAAAGTTAAAACTTAAATGTGATAAGCTTTGCATTAAGTAGAAAAGTGCTGAAAATAGTCTGTTGGCCCAGAATCTAAAGAACCTTCCTTTCTCTCTTGCCTTGAATTTCAGAGAGAGAGAGAGAGAGGGAGGGAGAGAGAGAGGGAGGGAAGGAGGGAGGGGAGAAAAACTGTCTCTCATATATCTTCCATGGACTGTCTTGATCCAATACATGCAGGAGAGCACGCTCAGGACACCACAGCACACAGACACCTGGGACCCCTGCTCCAAGGGCATATGGGGTCTGCAGAGTTGGAGCACGGCAAACCTACTGCCAGAGCACTGGCAAGAGAGAGGAGGTGCTTACTGTTCCTTGTTTGCGGCCCTGCACACACACACACACACACACACTCACTCTCTCTACCTCTTGCCGACCGACCTTATAGTTAACAACTCTACAATGGTTACTCTTACTGTCAAGCTAACTGGATTGAGATGCACCTCCAAGATTAAATCTCTGAGTGTCTGTGAGGGAATTTCCAGGAATGCTACTTTAAGAAAAATATCTACCAGGAATGTGGGTAAGACCATTCTATGGGCTGGAAGTTTGGATGAAATGAGACAAGGAAAATAAAGGACTGGAAAGAAGCTTCAGTGGTTAAGAGCACTTGCTGTTCTCCCAGAGAACCTGAGTTCATATTCTAGCACTAATGTAAGGTGGCTCAATCACCTGGAATGCCAGCTCCAGAGCATGTCACTTCATCTTCTGAACACTGGTCAACTGTACACATGTAGCACATATTCAACACAAACACATATACAGAAATAAAAATAAAATCTTAAAAAAAAAAGACAAGGAAAAGGAAGGCAGCCCTAAAGCACAGGGATTCCTTACTCCCTTTCATGCCATCCCTATCATGGACTTGGAGGGGGAGGGGTTGAAAGAAAAGAACTATATGAAACTATAAGTCAAAAATAAGTTTTCCCAGGAATCTCTGTCAGATAGTTGTCACAGCAATGAAAACTCAACAGAGGTATATGCGCAAAAGAACTGAAAGCAGGATCTCTAAGAGATATTTATAATCTCACATTCCCACCTCACATTAAATAATTGACAGTCTCAGAGACAGATGAGCAAAGGGTATATAGTATGTCCAACAATGGACTAGCACTCATCCTTAGAAAATAAAGGGAGTTGGGGTTGGGCATGGTGGTGCAGGCCTTTAATTCCAGCACTCTGTGAGTTCAAGGCTAGCCAGGGCTCTGTTACCTGTTTCTCTGTTTTTATGAAACAGAGAAAACCTGTTTCATAAAAACAAAATCAAAGGGATCAGGGCATGGTGGCATGTGTCTTTAGCATGCATTTAACGTGTATGTTAAGAGCATGCAGACTGAGGATAGTCTAGGTGCAGGAGGTTAGCGCTAATGACCTACTTTTTTACGGTTCCTAGACCAGCCCAACCAGAGGAAAAAACAGCAACAGTACACTAGCTGCTCCTTTGTGAAGGTCCCTTTCCTTTTTCTTTTCGGTCATTGTTACTGTTTATTGAGGCACAGTCTCATTATGTTACCCAGACCAGCCTGGAACTCGTGATCTTCCTGTCTTCTTCTTAAGACTCATAAATGCTAGGGTTTCCAGTGTATACTACCATGTACACCTGGCTCTCCTTCCCTCCTTTCCTTCCATGTGTCTGTCTGTTTCTCTTTTATTCCCCCCCCCCTTAAGTTTTATCTTCCTCTCTTTTTAAAAAGGGATTGGCACAAAAAAATTGAAAACTAATAAATACTTCTAAATACATACCAAATACAAATACAATTGTTATATTTAGTTTCTTTAAAATGGTCTTGAAGATGCTTTTTCTATTTGATCCCAGGAAGGAAGATGGTAGACTGTTCGCTGCTTTCAACAATGGAGAAACCTAGAAACCAGATTAACTATGAATCCACGCATATAGTCAAAAATATACCAGTGTTGGCAGACGCGGATGGCAAAGTCCAATGGGAAACTAGGCATCAGTAATTTCTTACCTCCTGCCAGCTGTCACAACTACACACACTGGACAAGGCTCCCACATCCCTCACAGACTGAGTACCCACAACTGTGGGCATGTATATACTACTCAAAAGCAGCGGGAACGTAATGCTCACACATAACCTTGCTGCTGCTCAAGCTTTGCTCAAGTAGTACCATCTAGATATACACTGCTCAAGTCAGTGGCCTGGTGTGCCTAACTTAAAACGGGTATTCAGAAAGGGAAAACAATAGAAAAATCAAACTTATTTTTTCTATTTTACCACTAGGAAAATATTCCCAAACTTCATTCTCCCAAAGAAAGAAGCTGCCTGCCCCAGGTTTCACTAGTGGTAGGTCCACAGCAGAAACATCAATCTCACGACAACAAAGTTGTACCTCAGAAGTTATTCTCTAGAGCCAAAAAAAGGCTTTAGCAGAAGGAACTACACAAAATGCTTTCCTTGCATTATCACTGAGATTTCAATCACGGTGAGCCAGGTTCTGTGTGCATGAGCAAACTCTAATAAGAACTTGAAAGGTGACAGCCACGGCCCCTACATACATGCATACAGAGTGCTGGGGCTCAGGATTAGAAGACATTAAACATTTCTTTTATGTTACTCAGCTCCACATGTCACATGTTAAGTTTACTGTTTTTAACTTAAGATCCAGATACATGGGCTGAAAATATGGCTCAGCGGTTAAGAGCGCGCTCTGCTCTTTCAGAGGTCCTGAGTTCAATTAATGGCAACCACATGGGGGCTTACAAGCCTCTAGAGTAGGATCTGACACCCTCTTCTGGCATGCAGGGGTATATGCAGACAGAGCACTCATACATAAAATGGCACCCACATAGCAGCTCACAGCTGTCTGTAACTCTTGACACCCTTACACAAACACACATGCAGGCAAAATACCAATGCATATAAAATGAATAAATAATTTTGAAGGATTTAAAAAGGAGAGAAAATATACAAACATTAAGCCAAGTATAGTGGCACACGACTGTAGTTCTGGCTAGTTGGGAGACTGATGCAGGTCACTTGCAATGAGGAAATAAGGGATAGCTTAAGGAACCTAGTAAGACCCTCCCTCATAAAAGAAAAAGAAACAAATACAAAAAATACATACATTATTGTGCATGCTTTGATGTTTTTTCACAAACCAATTTTCTGAAATACTAGAGAATAAAATACAACATTCCATGGAACGCTGTTTACATCTTCAGAAGCAAAGGAGACACCTTTCTGGTGTTGCAGATTTCCATCTAAGCCTGCCACAGACCAATTTTATAGGTAACACCAATCATCACTCCTCATTTATTTGGTAAGCAGTGTGTCACTGATTAGCAATGAGCTCAATATAAAGAAAGAACTGAGCATCAACAGCCCAAATCGTTTGCTCGGTGTAAATTCCTCATGCATCTATATCAATAGTGTAATACTGTGTGTGTAAGCAAAAATTTTCTCTGCTCTGATTTTTACATTCACAAGTGACTGCATGCTGATAATGTACTACACTTCTGGGTCTAGTTTCTAAGTCAGGATCATGCAGACAGCTTAGGCATCCTTTCTCAACTGCAGGGGAGACCAGCTAAGCTTCCTATAATCAGCATTTTCCATACAATCCAATCACATACACAAAGGCTCAAAGCAGAGATTCCCAATGAGGTGAGGGCCTGACCTAGACACATGCTTCTTGTTCTGCAGAATGATGGCAGCCATGCCATGACCTCATAGTCCCTTCATTCTCATTCTGGTGCTTCAGTGTTGATTGATTGGGGTGATCCTATAATCTGAGCAATGGCTGCCAACCAGAACTATTAAGAAAGGCTACCTCAGATGGGCACTGCCCACCACTGTCTAGCTTCGTATCTCCACACTATGCCGACAACTAATTCCTTTCACAAATTTCTAGCTTCATATTTGAGCCTCAAAACCAGCAGTGTGAGATATACGACTTGTAGTGATAACAAAAGCATAGTATTTGCCTTACCTTTGTGTCAGAGATACCAAATCAGCATCACTTGTTTAAACTAGCTGATAGATGACATTAAGTGTGCAAGATGCGATTCTAGAGAATTACACACCAGAAAGTCTCAAAAATTTGAAAAGATCAAAGATCTACTTTTGTTACATGTATTAAACCAACGTTGGTGTTTTCAAGAAAGTGTCCTCTAACCACAAGTGCCTCTGCTCTGAGGTCAGGGGTCAACAGACTCTAGGAACTCCTCAGGATTAGCTACATTCCAGGAAAGCCTGGAATGTCTGACCAAGTTGTTCTTTGTGTGCCCACGTGTAATGGGGCTTCAGGATATTACTGGTACCCCCAGAAGGATCACAAAATACCTGGTCAACCGTAGGACTCTGGCTTCACATATAAAACCTCTCAATTCTACAAGTTACATCTACAAATAGCAAAATTAAGACTCTGCCCTTGGGCCCAACCTGTATCTAGAATGGAATGGGGCTCTTAGAATCACAGGCCCCCTGTACCTAAACTTTTGAGCTGAATTCCTATCCCAGAACTCACTTTCTGTTCCGTTGAGCATAGTAAGCTTTCCAAACCCAAACAACTCTGGCGTCCAGCCCAGGACTATACCAAATCTTATCTATGGCCCTGCAAAAGGTTCTTTTAGTGACTGAGTGCAGCTAGAGTCAAAGTATATTAGACAATTACTCCTTCCTACAGGTCTGAAATTCTGCCCCCAGTGTATGTGGAGAGCCCTCTCCAGCTCTGTTTACCTGAGGAAACGCCTCAAAATCCCTTTGTCCTTCCCAGAAGTAGCAAGCACATAAGGCACAGGCAGAACGTGGGGAACCTTGACCTTAGCATTAATACGGGGACTCCAGTCACCCTTCTGAGAGAGTCAGCAAGTACCACAAAATTATGAATTGCCTAAGCGAGTCAATGACCATTTCATCATAACTCAACTTTGTAATTGAGGGCTTGTGCTAATACATATTTTTCTAAGTTCCACAGTTACATCCTACAAACATGAACAAGTTTTATTTTCTTTGGTTATTAAAAAAATTGGCATAGGACATACCACTTGAATATTCTCCCTTGTGGAATAAAAAGCCTACTCAAAGGAAGACATGGGCACAACTATTACCCAGAGATCACCATTCAGAAACGCTGATTCCAAATTCAGGATCAAAGGCTGTCAAGCCAGGTGACTAAGGGAAAAAAGTAAACTAACGACTGGGAGGTTTGGTCATATAAATTCAAAAGAGCTTAGTTGAGCAAAAACCCCTTCAAAACTGCATGCCAGTTCAAATGGACAAAGAGCTTATGTTTCCCGGGAAAAAGATGGGTGTCCACAGGAAGAAAGCAAGACCTTCAGCCTAAGTCTTGTGAGAGACAGCACAAAGGATGAGTCACAATAATCACAAGAGTCTTACTCATTTATTTCATTAACTGTGCCAAAAATTCTGTTAAAAGATATGTTTCAACAGAAGATGTACTTCTCTACCCAAGTCAGTGTGTAAATTAACAAATGAGAGCTGTGGAATTCCTGTCGTAACATTCTGAAATGTCCAATCCCTTCATCAACCATACTATAATTACCAAAAGATCACAAATGCCACAGAGAAACCCTGTCTCGAAAAACAAACACTCAAACAAGCAAAGACAAATGTACACCTGTTTTCACACAGGGGGTCACTCTGCTTGTCCCTGAAAGCCTGGCTCCCCTACATGGCCAGCCTAGCCTGGCTGCCTAGAAACAAACCAAAAAGCTGAGCCAGGGAAAAATACACCAACCTCCATTTGGAATGGAGCCTAAAATACACAATTGCACAAAAAATTAGACAGGTTGAAGCATGAACGAAATATAATAATTACTTGATGAATTACAGCCCAGATCCAGTAAGAAAACATGACTACTACTTTTTCTTTATAATCATATAAGAACTTAACATGTGGCTCAATGATAGAGTACTTACCAAGTATGGTGAAGAACTGAGCTCAGTGGCCCAGCATTGTAAAACAAAATGAATAGTAACTTGCAGGTGAAAAAGAAAAAAAAAGTGCTCATGAGAATTTTCTTCTCATCTGGCCTAAAAAATTCTCTAAATTAGTGGGTGAAAGAGGTGGTAAGATGGCTTAGTGGTTAAGAGCACCTTCTGCTCTTGCAGAGGACCTGGATTCATTTTCCTTCACCCACACAGTAACTCCCAGCCACTCTAACTACATAGGGGATATGATGCCCTCTTCTGACCTCTGTGGGCTCCTGAATGCATGTGGTGCATGTGCATAAACTCAGGCGCACAACTCATACACATAAAATATTTTAATTTCTGAATTCAGCCTGAACCTTAGTAATGTACATAAATTTACTGCTTGTGCTTAAATGTCAGGAAACAGATTAAGACTTATTGTTGCAATGTTTTGGAATAACAATAGGAAACAGCTTATTAAATGACATATCTGTGTCTAGAACTGAGAGAAAGTACCCACACTTTCTCAGCAGTCTATTAAATGCAGGCGAAATCTCTGTGCAAAGTCACGACTGTTTATATGCACCAAGTATGTTTACACAAATCACTCCTGTTGTTGTATACTGCCCCAATTCCACCTTTAAAACACCCACCTACACATGCTGGCCTGACCAAGGTGGCTCTTTTCCAGCCCTCAAGCCTTTTTTTTTTTTTCTCTTCCCTTCCCCTAAAACAGATTTCTCTGTGTATCCTTGCCTGCCTTTGCCTCCCAGAGTGCTCGGCTCAGCCCTCAAGTCTTTATGGGCCCCCATAACAGGACCTGTCCTTCACCTGTGCCCCATAAACACTTACTCTCCAACTGGCAGTTTATTATGGCCTGATAAGTGACTCAGGTATATCAGCCGAAAAACAATCCAGATAAAGCCAGCTTTTGAGAAACATCACTGTAATCTTAAAAGATCAAGCTCCAGTGTAGTTTTGCTACTGAGCAATTAACACTGATATACACACCTCTAGTACAGGAATTCCCATGAGATGATTTAGTCTGGAAAACACCTGCTGTGAACCTCCGTTCCGATCCCTAGCACTCATAAAAGCTAGGTACAGTGGCATGTTCTGGTAATCCCAGTATGGGGGAAGACAGTGAGGAGGACAGTGGCTTAAGGACTGCTGTGCAAGCATGAGGGCCAGTATTCTGAGGCCTTGTGTAAAAGGAAGGAAGGCAGGGAGGGAAGCAAGAGAGAAGTCAGGTCAGGTCAGGTGGGAGATCGGCTCAGTGCTTAAGAGCACAGTCTGCTCTCACAGAGGCTGAATGTGATTACCCAGCAGCTCACAACTAACCTTAACCCCGGCTCCAAGATACAAAAATAAGGGGGGTGGGGTGTGTGTGTGTGTGTGTGTGTGTGTGTGTTCATGGCTGTGACCACAGTGCTTGAGGGCAGAAACCAGTGCATTTCATCTAGGACCTCCTTGGCTGGCTAGCCTAGCTTCTGACTCTGTAGGAGGTCAAAAGGAAGTAAAAGTGAAGAGTGATAAAGCAGAACATTCAGTATCTTCCTCAGGCCTCTGCAGGTGCAGGCATGCCTGGCCACAAGCATGGGTGTGCCCTCCCCACACAACACACCATCACTCTAACAAAGAAAAACAGCATGAGGCAACTGAGAAAGGTACCTGGTGTTGACCTCTGATCTCCATGTGTGCACAAACACAAAAATGAACAGGTAGGCACAGGAGTGTACACATGTTAAAATAATTTAAAAAGAACTTTCTGTAACATCTTAGAATGTATCTAAGATGCTATTTAAACACTTATTCACCATAGAACATCAAATAGCATAGGGAAGGCAGGGGGTTATTCATTGCTTCACAGATTTTTTTTTCTTTTTTCTTTTATATTAATCACAGGTTATGTACTCTGTATCCCAGCCGTAGCCCCCTCCCGCATTCCCTCCCCTATGCCCCTTTCCAAGTCCACTGCTAGCGGAGGGCCTCCTCCCCTTCCATCTAACTCTAGCTTATCACGTCTCTTCAGGACTGGCTGCAACGTCCTCTTCTGTGGCCTGGCAAGGCTGCTCCTCCCTCGGGTGGGGGGAGACGGCGCGGACTGTCAGCTAACCCAGTGGTGGTGGCAGTGGCAGGCAGATCTCTGAGTTCTCAGGCTGGCGTGGTCTACAGAAGAGTTCCAGGACAGACAGGACTACACAGAGAAACCCTGTCAGGGAGGGGAGGAGGGGGAAGCGGGGTGGACAGAGAAGGATACATGACACACATGAATGTCAACAACTTAAGAGTCACAGGTCCCCTTCAGAGCTCTTGCCCCTTCAACAACTGGCAGATGACACCCAGGAAAGGTGAAGCACACTTCGGACATTGGTATCAACAGTAACAAAAACTATGTTAGATCTCAAGCTTTAGCATGGAAATCATATTCTAAGATATTTCTCCAACTTATTGGAAGATACTATGATGCGCACACAGAAAGAGACAGGCAGACTCTGAAAGCATAAACATCTCTAAGGTCAAATTTAATAATATGGTCTAAAAAAACCGACAAGATTTAGAATTAGATGCTATTGACAGCCCTTCCTCGTGCAGCTAACTCAATCATTTCAACAACTCCACACCAATGCTGTTGTCTGCTGTTTAGTTGGAGAGGTAAATTCTGTAAGAGGCTGGAGAAAGGCAAGGTGCCAGAGCAGGCAGCTGATTTCTGGAGAAAAACAAAAAAACCATGTAAAAGAATTTTAAAATCCTAAGATTTACTCACTTCCTTTTATTTGAACATGGATGTCTTAACTGAGCTTGAACTCAACTTGGGATCCACTTTTCATTCTCCGAAACAGCTGAAATTATAAGGCTGTTCCACCATATATGACTCTCAAATTCCATTTCCTAGAAGACACTTAGGAGCCACTGAGTACTCTGATACCTGTGATCCTTATCATCACATCACACACAAATGTACTTGGTACCACCTACTTAAAACTTTTCATCCTTACGCTGAAGAGTTATGAAGGGCTGATGGCAGGGTTCCAGTGTTACCATAAAGCTGATTTATTGGAGGGGAGAGGAGGAGGAGTTCAAAATACACACTGCACAGGCAGCTCTGAGAGCAGAAATGTTCAGGAGTTCCCCAGGGTGCTACCGAGTGGGAAGCCCCAGACACATCATTGTGCCACTTATAAAGGCCCTGGTCATTAAGTGCTTCCGGGACTATCTCAACTTGCTTTCATTTCTTCATCTTTGTTTGCCTTTACAACAATGTACTAGATGTAATTCTAGACTGAACTAGTCTGGGCCCCCACCCACCCATGCTAGCAGGACAAGGAGAAAGTGCTTTTGCATGCAAATTAGAAGCACTGACTGAAACCAACAGGTGCTTTTTAGGAACTAGAGAAGTTCTCTGTTGCAAGATACCTGATCCCATTGTGAAACCCCCCCACCCCCAGCAAACTGGAAAACCCTGTTTCTTGTTGTATTATGGCTCAGTCCTAGCGCATACCTTGAGCTTTCTATTTATTGTAAACAAGCAGTTGTGGTGTGACTCAGCACTACTTACACCATTAACCCAAGAGCTTTCTGTAAGAGCTAAATAAAGCTAACCATAGGTCAAGAGGCAGAGCAAGCAACCAGTTGATAGGGAGTGAACTTAAAAAAGGAAGGAGGAACACTGGGTTGGGGGGTATTTAAGACAGCATGGAGAGCTTCTTTAACAGAGCAGCTCTGCAGAGTTAGCTCCCAGGATGTCTGAGGCAGGGGGGTCAAACATTTTCTGGAAAGGGCTCTCAACCATGGAGAGTCCCTTAGGATAAACTATTCTCAGTAATTTGAGGACTACAGGCTATTTAGTGGACAGGTTATGGTATGCTAACTGCTGGCTTCCGTCCTCGGCTATGACAAAGGCCAAGAAAACACTCCAGAACCCTACCTCAACTCTCCACCTTCCCTGCTGCCCTTGGATATGGCCGTACAGAGTGAGGAGAACAAGTCATAAAAGTCCTTGTTTCCATCTATCACAGATATATCACTCACACTGAAACCCAATACAGTGTAATCTATACATTTTTGAAGGGGTAGAGGATCTAGCACCCAGAATAACTGTTCCAGGGTCCTACTGACATCCAGACCAGTACAGCCAACTGCCATGAGTTTGCCTGTGAAGCAAGGTAATCATGCCCAGAACCAGAAATTTCAATAATACTCCCCCTGAGAAAGCTGGAGACTATCTGGGACCAGGCCATAATTTCCAAATGATTCCTGCCAACAAGCTGTCATAACAATATGAATACATCTTAGGCCACATCACAGCCTAGTCCTGATCCCACTCCCTCCAACCCTTGATCAGCCCTTCTTTAGACTGGTATGTCTATCTGTTTGAAGGCCTCTAGACATCTTCACAGAATAAAACCTTTCTTTACCAAGATGCTGAAAGGTGATTTCATCTAGTAACAGCTATAGATTCTGTACACAGTGGTACGCCAAACTCAAAGACATTTTTTCAGTATATTCATGCATGTTATTGCTATCCTAAAATAAAATTATAGTCTATCCATCAGTTCAGGGGAAAGGTTATTAAAAGTGCTGTGCATTGTGCACATCCTACAACACAAACCAGATAAATACCTGGGTAAATGTCAATGTAAACTACATTCTAGACACCTCATACACTATTTCTCACATCCTCTTTTGGATTAAAGGCAGTTGTACTTCAGAGAAGTTGCAGTCTTTCCATTTTAAATTTCCTCTTTTTGTCTTATTAAATCTAAAAGAAAATAAATTCACTACACTCTTGTTAATCTTCACTTTGTTTGCTACTGCTGTTCCTCTTTGGGATCCTGTTGGAGACACAATACTTGCAGCAAACTATTGCAGTTATTTAAGAAATTCCACTTATCTGTTTCTAGTTTTGTTCACAATGCTCAAATTGTTCAATGGTTTGAACATTAGGTCCTAAATCAAACCATATTCCAAACTAAATGTGTTCTCAAAGCATTCTTTGGTGCAATATGTTCTCTTGCTCTAATATAATTTTGATTTTAAAAAAGCAAATCATTTTTTATTTTTTATTTTTAAATCATTTTTTTATTTTCATTTTTGTGTAATTGGTGCCTTGCCTGCATGTATGCCTGTGTGGGGTGTTAGATCCCCTGAAAGTGGAGTTACAGACAGCTGTGAGCTGCCATGTGGGTGCTGGGAACTGAACCATGTCCTCTGAAAAGAGCAACCAGTGCTCTTAACCACTGAGCCATCTCTTAAGCTGAATTTCTTAAGCTGAATACAGGGAAATCAGTGTGACCTGGAAGAGGAAGTACTAGGAAACAGCACAAAGCAATACCACTGTTGGAGGTGAGCAGTACCTGAGGAGTAAGGGACAGGGAAGAATGTGCTATAGGGCAACTACTGTTCCTCCAAACAGATCTGTTCCTAACCAGCTCTGCTCTGACAATCAACTCTTAAGACTTAAACATCAAACCTAGTAAGAGCCAGGGCGTTCCACCTCTTGAAAAGGAACATGATTTTCTCATCTCCACACTGGCTTCGATCAGTAGATGCTCAAAGGTGAGCAACTCACACCTACGTGTAGCCCAAGAAAAACAGAATGGTCTGCACATACTCAGAAGCATCATTCAAATTAGCCCAAGAAACTAAAAAAAAAATTCAGATGTTCATGAAATCATGCACAGACAAATAAAACAACGTTCACAATGTAATGCAATTGCAATTTAGTCATAACAGGGAATGAGGATGAATCTTGAACAATATATTTTGCTCAGAAAAAGAAGCGAAATACAGAATACCACATGTGATTTCAATTTCATAAAAGGTCAGTAACAGACAAATAGAGAGCTGGACAGCAGATTAGCAGCTATTAGGGCTGGGGGGAGGGGGTATGTGTGGTTGTAAGAAGAGGCAGACACTGAACTGGAGAGATGGTTCAGGACTGTCCATTCCAGCAGGCAGGCAGTGTAACCACAGCCTTTACAGGCTTCACAGATGTAAAGCCTCTGAGGCCTCTGCAGGTGTCTGCACTCATGTACACATGGTCACACACTCAGACTAAAATCATTTTTTAAAAAGGCACACAAGACCCTTGTGGCAGCAGAGGTGTATTAGTGTCTCGGCTATGGTGCTGAATACAATACCATACATGTGTGATTAAAAACAGACAGGCTTGTTGAGGCATTCATTTTGCAAAAGTATTAGCATTAAGGAAACTAGGAGAAAATATGTAAGGGTTGTCCTGTATTAAATTAAAAGTGACTTGAAAATTAACCCAGGAAACCAAGTCAGGCTGGACTAAAAGTTATGCCAGGCTCAGCTTTGATGGCATGCCATAGTCCAGCCCCCTAGTGACCACAATGCAAACTTCCTTCAGGGGAGCAGGGTTATTTCGGTAAGAGTGGGTTATATCCCCATACAGCACAGGGTCAGGTCAGGGACTCTGAGGAAGCAAAGTTCTCAGAAATATAAGGAGAGAATGTGCAGGTTGCAGTAGTGGAGGAGGGGGAGAATAAGTTGGCCAGGGCATGGTTGTTCATGCCTTTAAAGTTCAGCACCTAGGAGGCAAAAGCAGGAAGATCTCCTGAATTCCAGGACAGCCATAGCTACACAGTGAGACTCTGGCAAAAAAGATAAATTCACTTAATAGGAAAAAATACTAAAATTAAAAAGCTGGGCATGATGGTACACAACTATATTCTCAGCACTCAGGGAGGCAAAGGCAGGCAGATCTCTGTAAGGCCAGCCTGGTCTACAAAGCAAGTGCAGGACAGCCAAGGCTACACAAACAAACAAACAGTTTTGTTAAAGAAAACAAAACTGAAATAATAAAACTAATACCCTACCTGTAATCTTCTCGGGATTGAGCTCTAAGGACCCAGAGAAGTTTCTGGAAGGGACAACATGATAGGATTCAGCCTAGAAGTAATACTGAAGACTTACAGTAAGTCAGACCTCACACCTTCTCTCATGCCAACAAGTCCCAGCAAGATCCTGGCCCAGTGTAGACTCAGCAACTTAAGAAACACTGAGAAATGTCTCTGCTTCAACATTCATTCTGGACGAAGGCAGGTGGGGGTGCACACAGGAGAATAATCCACAGCTGTGCATATGGTTGTGATGCCTCAAGCTGTGCCTCCATTGAGCACAGAGTAAGAACTAGAACAGGCCTGCTTTTCCAGCGAGGATTATTTGAGGAAACAGTTACAGCAGTGACCCTAAGCTTTTCTTCCACTCAAGTTTTGCCACAGTCATTTCACAAACAAGGTCAAGCTACCTAGCCCAGCACCCACCTGGCCTAAAATCCT
This sequence comes from Pachyuromys duprasi, assembly GCA_028658305.1. NCBI lineage: Eukaryota > Metazoa > Chordata > Mammalia > Rodentia > Muridae > Pachyuromys > Pachyuromys duprasi. Next base: position 57,524,108 of record CM053744.1, read on the forward strand.
TCCACTACAAGACACAAAGGTAAAAGTGAGATTTAACCAACAAGACTTCATACCAAAAATGACTTCCAGAGCACCCATTAAAGACTCCACATTAGGAGAAGCCTCATATATCTCTCCTGTTTGAGGAGTCAGCTAAAAATGGGCCACACTTTCACTTCATTCACTCCAAGGCTTAACATACACAACAAATGAAAGTGACTAGGAAACAATCACTCCACTCTGTGGAGTACTTCTGCCTTCTTCTGTCATGACAAATGAACAAGACCAATACACAATCATTTACAAGGACATTAAGGGGGGGGGGGGAATAAGAGGCAATCAGTGTGTGGATATGACCAGAATATATTATATACATATGTGAAATTATTAAATGTAAATTTTTAATTAAAAACTCATAAATTATTTTTGCATTCCTATCAAGTGTTTTCCTCTACACTTTAACATTGAGGCCTAGAGGTCACTGATTCAGTTAGACTAGCTGACCACCTTTTCTAGGGGATCACCCATCTTCTCCTGAATGCTGGGAATTACGTAAGTGGTCAGACCCAAACTCCTATCCTCACATTTGTCCAGCAGCGTAAGTAAACTCTTTGCCCACTGAGCAGTCTCTCTAGCCTCAGTGAATCAACTGTTTAGTTGTTGTATCTGGTTTTGGATTTTTAAGACAGAGTTTCTCTATGTAGCCTGGCTGTCCTAGAATTCACTCTATGAATCAGGCTGGTGGCCTAGAACTCAGAGATCCACCTGCCTCTGCCGTCCAAGTGCTGGGAGTGCTGGGACTAAAGGTGCAACTACATCTGGTCGTCAAACTGAATGCTTCAAGTATATCATGTACCCAACCAAGATGAATTCACCAAAAAAAAAAAAAAAAAAAAAAAAAAAACAACTTCTCTACCTTAAACAGCAAACCCCCATCACCACCTCAACAAGACAGAGTGAGTTGTAAGACATGGATAAAACACAGACTAACATTGCCATAACCAATTTTGCCATTTGGTGTGGTTTTGCTTGGTTTCAATCAAACCCAAGCCTCCCCGTGCACAGTAAGATTCAAAATGGGGCCACGCCACCAATGGAACAACAGCAGTTTCTCTGGTAGTATGAACAAGAAAATGCAAATGGGATGTATACAATGACCCAGTAACGGACTCATCAAAATTCAACTCATGACACAGGAGGAAAGAATGCAGAACAGGAACATAAAGTGAAGCACAGATGTGTCCAATTATAGACTTAAAAACTATGGCTCTATGGAAAACCATCACTGAAGACAGTGTCAACTCGAAAGCTGCTGTGGTGAAACAGCCCTGATAAAAGCAGTGTGTGCCATCTTCCACATTCTTATTCTCTCATGTACACAGAGAGTTCCTGACAAGGCGAGGAAGTAGCCCCGTAACTGTTTTTCCTCTTTAGCCTTCTTTCTCTCCTATCTGGTGGTAGGGGGTTGAAAGGGTGGAAAGAGGAGGAAGAAAAAGGAAGCCTCAAGGTAGCAAAAGTCTGCTACAGCCATCTCCTATTAAACTTTATGTGTACATAAATGACAGCACAGCCTGGCTGTCCTGGCTTTGCCTACATATATATAAGTGTGTGTGTGTGTGTGTGTGTGTGTGTGTGTGTGTGTGTGTGTGTGTGTGTGCGCGTGCGCGCGCCAGAGGAGATCAGAAGGCAGCACTGGATCCTTTAAAGCTGAACTTATAGATGGTCGTGAACTACCATGTGGGTGCGGGAAACAGAGCTCGGGTCCTCTGGCAGAGCAGTAAAAGCTCTTAACCACTGAGCCATCACGGTTTTGTACATGAGGATTTACATAATTGCATTCCTTTGTTTGTATATCATATTTTACTACTTTTATTCAAGATGTTACAGAGAACGTATGTCATGTTAATAAAACTGGAATCCGTTGAACTTAACAGGTGATGCTCAAACTAGACAAAAAACTACAGGAAACTCAAACACCAGCTCACACAACTTTGGACCTATCTAATCCATGCACAGGTATTATACTGGAGGGGATTAAAGAGTCTGGATAGATGAGCAGTAGGAGGAAATGCAAATTGCACCTTCAATGTTCTAATTTTCTTTTTTACAAAAAATATACTAAGTAATTTTCCAAAAAAAATTAATCTAGAAAACAATCTTTAAAAACAATTCTATAGAAATTTACCATTTGCATAACATAAATGAGTATCTATAATACTCCTACCTCTACTAAGAAATTCACTATGGAAAGCTAATATTTCTTACACATAATCTCTTGCAAAACAATGTCATTTTCAACTCCTTTGATCCTTAGGCAGGTAGTACTTGTGAAGCATCAGTTGTTCTGGAAACAAGCTATTTTAGACCACGATTCCAAGGGGCATATCTGCAGTACTATCAGAATGACAACAGGTCCCCATGAGGAGCTGTGGGCATCACACAGCACTACAAAGGGAGGTGCCTGGCCTGTGATAAAGCTACATCTTTGCAATAAGATCAAACAAGTGTTTGGTGAAAGACAAAAACCAAGAAGAGACATGAAATTTGCAGGGCATCTAGGAATTGTGAAGCCTGGTAAATACTTAGTTTCCCAGAAGGACAGCAAGGTAAGGAGAACAAGTCTCACAGACTGGCACAGACAGACTATGTGCCTGTCTCTAGAGCTAAGAGTTTTGCAGAAGATACATATAGACTCAAAGACGAGGAGACCTGCACACCTAACAATGTATTCCTGAGGCTAAGAATACAGAGACAACTGAAGCCACAGAACAAAACAAATACAGGTGCTTCCCAGAGATTTTAAAACATCCTGGTGCTCAAGACCTAAAAGATAATAAACCACCCAAAAAAGGGTGTGGCAGCTGAGTCTGTTACTGGCTCAGTGGTAGAGAACTTGCTTAGCCTGGCTTCATATCTAGGACTGAAAAAGGTAAAAGGAGAAAAGAGAAACAGCCCAGAACTCTGAGAGACAGCACCCATCTACAGAGCTTTAGAGTGACAACTCCAACCTAACTCAATAAAAAAAACCAAGTCAAGACCAGGCATAATGGATCAAATCTTTACTCCAGCCTATTTCTGACTACTTGTAGAGGGACACAGGAGAAATGACTTTCACAATCCTCACAAACTCTGGTGGAAAAGGAATCGTACCACTATTCAAAGAGGCTATCTCTGTGTGTCAACTCCAGTTCAATATACATCTGCAGAGAAAGAAGGCGAACTCACCAAATCAGAAAGGGCAAGCACAGACAGAAGGGTCAAGGAGGCCTGAGACTAAGAAAAGTATAGTGTCTAGGTGCACAAGGTAGGAAGCATCAAGTACAAAGCCAAGAACCTAGACCAAATTCTAATAGTACCAGGTAGACAACCGGTGCGGGCTCCAAAACAGCCCCATGATCCCCTGCCCCCAGCAACTTCCAGTGAAAGTTCAAAACAGACATCTCCTCACCCCACTACACTGACTAGAGTCCTCAGAGACTCCTATTGTCTACTCAGTGGTCCCTGCTGTCAACCTTGCAGAGAATAAATAGTAAGATACAGAAATCTAAAATATGCTTTTTCTCAGATCTCCTCTATCCTCACCCGAAACTCCCCTCAGAAAAGAGAATATTCTTTAAAGCTTGCCCTAGACCTCAAACTCATATCTAAGAGAGAGTCCACACTGAAAAGACAATCATTTCAGCAGGTGCTCCCACAAAGCTCATTCTGGGCTGAACAAAACCCAGCTTGTCTGTGAGGCCGAAGGTGTCATCAGGACTAGAGCCCAAGGCTGTTTCTGTTTATGGGGAACACAGGTAAAACCACCCCTTGAAAAGAAGCTAGACTTGCCAGAGAACATACTTTCTTCTATACAAGCAATTACTTGCTGTGAGGTTATTCTGAGCCAATAAGATCAAGGTATGAGTCAAATAGTCACCTAGGTATCAAAATAGACCTGAAATCAGAACAATACACCCACCTCCACACCCTATTAAGAGACAAAATGAACTTCAGAGATTAGCAATTCCATAGTACGAAGAGAATGAGGGGAAGGGGTGCAAAAGAGGGGAAGGGGTTGCAAAGGAAGAAACAAATGTGATGAAGTATACCTTATGTAGACCTATGATAAAAAGAGGGCATTAGGTAAGGCCTGGAAATTTCTAAAATATCTACAGTTGACACTAACGTGTCAGTGCTGGCTTCTTAGTTCAGACCAAGGTAGCAGGTAACATGGCAACAATTAGAGAAAGCTGGGTGAGAATTTCTTAAGAATTCTGGTTTTTATGCAACTTTGCTCTAAATCTATGTTTTTCAGGAAAAAAAAAGCGTTTTAAAAAAAATTACCAGGCATGGGGGGGGGGGGTGGAGGATAAACACCACCAAGTAAAACCAGTCCAGAGTTGACACAAATGTCAAAGTTAGCAGATGTGGTCAAGGGCAGTATAATTCAACTCCAATATTCAAAACATAACTAGAAACATAAAGGATATGAAGAAATGAACCTCAGATAAAAATTACACTGTGTCTCAAAAAGATAAAACAAATATATGGAAGTCATGCTTGACAATAAATCACTTAGATATACTATGAGCTTAAATAACATTGTACATTATCTTTACATAATACATGGCCAAGAGAGTTAAACACCAAGTTTTCTGAGCTTTTTTCTTTTTTATTGGGGGTGCTGCTGGTGATTTTGAGACAGGGTTTCTCTGTGTAGCCTTGGCTGTCGTGGACTTTCTTTGCAGATCAGGCTGGCCTTGAAGTCAGAGAGATCCACCAGCCTTTGCCTCCCAAGTGGGATAAAAGGCATGTACCACCACTGTCTGGCTTTCCTGAACTATTTTTTCATGTCTATGAACAATCTACCTGCGTGTGTACATTTTCATCACAGATCTACCTGAAGACCAAAATGGTCCTAAGAAGGTACTGGGTCCCCTCTGAAACTGGAGTTACAGATGGCTGTAAGACATCTGTATACATGCTAAGAATCCAACCTGGTTCCCTGCTAAAGCAGCAAGTGCTCTAAACTGCTAGCCATTTCTCTAACCCATTCAGGTATATTTTAAAGCCAACAGGTTCCAGAACTATTGGAAAGCCCCACAAAGGTGACAGAGAAAAATTTCTCTAAGACCTTAGTTCTACATGTAGAAAATAACCTAAATAAAAAAAGATCTCCAAGTCAGCAAATGCATAACATTAGCTTGTAAGACACTATAATCAAATGATATTATCATCTGAAATTTTTGATAAAACAAAGACAAACTGCTAAAGCAAATCAGGCTAGGATACAGGGCAAGATCTAAAATAAGCAATGAATAGAAACCAACACAGAAGTTAGTTAACTAAAGAATTCTGGTCTACAAAATAAAGTGCAGTGATTTTGAAGTATCTTCTAAACGGAAAGAATTAGGAAAGCAAAGGAAGCTAGGTGAGGCACAGGGAGGAGCTGTGGTATGCCAGAGGAATGGCTCCGTAGTCCTGGGAGAAGAGGTTGCTTAAGGAGAGATTACTGGTGGATAGCACATAAGCAATCATCCCATACTGCAAGAGACACTGGCTGCTACTGGTATACAACAAAAGCAAGATGAAATGAAGAAAAGCAGCTCTAGTGCCAATACACAACTGAGGACACGCACAGCCAGTCTCTGAACACTGAAAACCAGACCGGCTCTACCACAAGACTGACCTTAATATTTCCATGAGGCAACTCTACCAAGGGCCCACAGCATGGAGAACCTGCTGAAACCGCACACACAATATACACTAGAGAAGCTAACAGATACAGATTCTCCTAAGAGTGGAAAACATTTTACTGCATTTTAACTTTATGAGGACACATGTCATGGTGCACACTTGTGGAAGTCAGAGGACAACCTGGGGGACTGACCTCTGGCCTTCAGGCTTGCCATCATGTGCCTTCTTAACCTGTGTGCTATCTGGACAAGCCGGGTGTAGAATTTTTTTTATATTAATTGTTTTAATTTAAAAGCACACAGACTGAGCAGCTCTACACAGCAGCTCTGCATGTGGTTCAAGGGCCCCTGAGGAGCCTCCAAACCCAGCCCAGGGAATCCAGAAGTTTGAGAAATTTTTATTACCAACACTAACTTTTACTGGGATGGTACCTAAACAGATAATCCAACTCAAAGACAGCTGGGCTAGTAACAACCCAAACTACATAAAGAGAGATAATAGGAAGAGGGGAGGAGGGGAGAAAGGAGGAATAGAAGAAGGAAGACAGAAGGGAGGTGAGGTAAAAAGAATCGTCATGGTAAACCAGTTTCTTCAGTTCTTGTCTTACAGGATACCTATACTGCCTGACATGCATGAACCAATTAAACAGGCTCTCTTTCTCCTGGGGAGACACCTGCTTCTATCAAAGAGTTAGAAATTTCCATTTGTTGAGGTATAGGAAGAACTGGTAAATGCTTTCCGGAGAACATACAGGAGATGACTCCTCTTCTAGAAACAGCCAGTCTGATGTACTAATATGAAAGCTTTGGGAAAGACTGAGTTAAGGAAAGCAGTGGACAGGCAGTGCCGGGCAATTTTCTGGGGTAACCACCATCACACACACCCTTAAAAGCATAGCAACATCTGGATATATTCCCAAAGATCAGTACGTGATGCTGCACTGAACAGGATGACAAACCCATATTCATCATGTGAAAGACCCAGAAAAGAAATCCTGAAATGCAAGCAGGGCACCAACATTTGCCAAAAACCCTCCAAAATTATACTCAAACTACCAAATACTCTTTTTTTTTAATTTTCTTTGTATACTTCAAACAAAACTAAACTCAGAAGCTAACATAAGATATAATTTGTAGAATTTTAAGACAATGATCTCTAATCACTAACTTTTTGTTGAAAAATTAGTTGTTTTTAAATAAGAGTATTCTACTTTCTAACAGGCAGTAAATGGTTTGTTGTTGTCTTGTGTTTTTTTGTTTGTTTGTTTTGAGACAGGGTTTCTCTGTGTAGCTCTGGCAGTCCTGGAACTTGCTCTGTAGACCAAGCTAGTCTCGAACTTAAAAAGAGATCTATCTGCCTCTGTCTCCCAAGTGCCAAGACTAAAAATGTGAGCCACAACTGTGTGGCTTACAAACCTGTATGCCAGTTTACATGTGGCTGTTTTTACAAACTTTTTCGTATACCTACATAATCAAAAGTTTTATGGATTCTTCAACATAAAGGTCTATCTTGGGAACAGCAGCATTATAAGATGTCTATTTCTGAGATTTTAACCTGTAACAAGATCACTTATACATTCAACTCCTTGGTTTCACAGTAAATGGATGAGAGAAAAATGTTTACATACAAAACGTGACCATTTCTACAAAAGAAAAACCTGCATCTTCCTAGCTGTCAGAATGTTCCACCTGCTGGTCCCACCTTCTGTTCTGTGAGGCAGCACCTCTTCCTAAGAGGTGTGTGAGGCCAACAGAGGGGGACCTACTAGCTCAGCACATGAGCAGGGTTGTTAGGGACGTGTAAAGCACATGCAGAAGTGGCCTTAGAAACAGCAAGAAGGCATGATTTTCTATCTTCTCATATCCTTCTAGGGGGCCCTTGACAAGAGGTTGGGGGGTTTTAATAATAATACTGGCCTAGGGTGAGCAACTTGTTTCAAGTTGACACCTGGTCAAAGACACAAGACTTCATCCTAGGACCAGACTCTGTATGGGATTAAACTGGTAACTTTCAGATTGCAACCTAAACTTTTGTACACTATTATTCATCATCATAAATTTGCAATCCCAGTACTCAGAAGACTAAGATAGAAAGTCATAAGTTTGCATACTTACACAATCAAACACATTGGACAATTCAGTGATAATATCAATATATTATTGGTGATATAAACACAAGTGAGGAATTACTAATTTCTCAAAGAAATTAGGTGGCCCAGCATGGATTGCACACAACATGTACCACTGAGCTGGTTGTGCATCGAGATTCAGGGGCCTGCAGCAGGGAACATCACACTGTATCTCGACTAGAGCTCCAAAACCCCAGAGAAACCATCTCCACACTTTGGTCTCTTCCATCAGCAAATGTACAATGTTTAAAAATGGTTAAGAAACCATACACTATGTGAACTAAGAGATCCACATGGATCTCTGTTAAAAGGAAATGAACTCTCAAGCCGCATAAAGACATGGGCGTTCCTTAAATATCCATTATTATGAGAAAGACCATCAGAAAAAAGTAACATAAAGGAAGGGTAGTACACACCTTTACTCCCAGCAGTACGGAGGCAGAGGTAAGTAGGTCTCTGTAAGAGAGTTCTAGGCCAACCTGATCTACAGAGTGAGTTCTAGAACAGGCAGGGTTATGTAGAGATACCCTGTCTCCGAAAAAGAAAAAGTAGAGAATGAGAGAAGGGAAGAAAGAAGGAGGGAGGGAGGAAAGGAGGAGGGAGGGAGGGAAGGAGGAAAGGAAGGAAGGAAGGAAGGAAGGAAGGAAGGAAGGAAGGAAGGAAGGAAGGAAGGAAGGAAGGAAGGAAGGAAGGAAGGAAGGAAGGAAGGAAGGAAGGAAGGAAGGAAGGAAGGAAGGGGAAAATGAAGAAAGTAACATGTTGTAGGATTCTAAATCAAAATATACTGAAGGGTAAAACTGATCCACAGCTGCCCAGGGGAGAAGAAGGGAACATGGGTGGTCTTTATAGCAGTAAAACTGGTCTATGTGATGCTGTGAAGCAGTGGTTCTCAACCTTACTGCTCGGACCCTTTAATATAGTTCCTCATGTTCTAGTGGTGGTGACCCCAGGCATAGTTATTTTCGTTGCTACTTGATAACTGTAATTTTGCTACTGTTAGGAACTGTAACACAAATATCTTGTGTTTTTCTGAGGGTCTTAGGCAACCCCCTGGAAAGGGTCTTCCGACTGGTACAACCATGGGAGTTAGCAAGCATTCTTTGATGTAACAGATGGACTAGGTTCTGGTGCAGAACACTGATATGTGGAATGTGTGTTTGAACACATTCAATGGTTCAAGCCCACTGCCTAACACATGGTGACAACCGCTGGCAGGACTACATCTCCAGTCATAGTTTAAGTTTTAAAATGTGATTGTCCTGGGCACTAGAGATGGCTTAGCAGTTAAAAAGCACTTATTTCCTTCAGATGATGGAGGTTTGGCTCCCACACCGATATGGTGAGGTTAAAAAATATCTGTACCTCCCAGTTCCAAAACTTCTCAGTCTACAGACACTTAGCACACATGTGGTGCATATACATACATGCAGGCAAAACATTCATACACATAAAATAAATGCAGTATTTTTTTAAAATTCTGCCACAATACAAAGTTATTTTAGGGCAGAGTTTGGATCCACAAGAATTGCAATACTAGGTCAGCTCCTGGAGGCAATAAAAAAAGTTCAGTCTGTCCCAAGGCCTTGCCCTGTTTATATAACAAAACAGCACCTGGTAATCTAAAACATACATTCCTGAAGGTTTGGTTTCATCATTACCTGGCATCCAGTGTCAACACTCACACTCCATCTGGGGACACCCCTGCAATCTCAACATACAAATATTTATGATTGGAACCTTGACCCCTAAGTTCACAACAAATGAATCTATTCAACCCCAGCACTGACTCAACAGTACCTCCATATTTTAAATTAAAAAGTGATGCCCAGTGACAAACAAAAACATTTCTTTTTCTAGAAAATGTCCTACCTACAAAGTCTTATCAGTTATTTTATAAATCTCTATAGACAATGGTTACCATATTTGAGGAGCAAAGCACAAGCTTGTAAGACCAGTACTCAGGAGGCTAAAACAAAGTTCAAGGTTAACATGAACATGATGAAGTGTAGCCCAAAACTTCAATATTAGCAACAGGCAGGCGTAGGGCATAGTGGAAGCATAGTGTGGGAAGTAGCGGGAGGACAATACGAAGGAGTCAGTTTTTTCTTTCCATCATGTGGTCCTGCGGATAGAGCTAGAGCTCTTTTGTCAGTCTTGACAAAAGGCACCAGAGGTAAGCTCTCAACCACTGCTCCAACACCACACTTGCTTGAACTGTGAGGCCCAAATTAAATGCTTCCTTTTATGAGATGCCTTGGCCACAGTGTTTTGTCATGAAAACAGAAAAGTAAGACACCTACTTTCTTTTTTATACTTAATTTTCTTTGCTGGTGGGACAAATCAAACTATGTTATCAAAAATAACCATGGAAACCTAGCATGTGATTATTCAGAAAGAAATCTTTGTAGGTAAAGTCAAGCAGAGATAATAAGATCACTGGGGCAAACGCTAAATCCAGTATGGCTGGTTGCCTTATAAACAACTGCTTTGGACACGTACAGGAGGAAGGCAAATACAGACAGACTGCAGAGACTGGAGGGAGATACAGAAAGCTGTATATAAGCCAAGGAAAACCAAAGACTGCCACCAATCTTCAGAAGAAGCTGGAGAAGAACTAGAGACATAGATCACATTTCCCTGTAAGTCTCAGTCCCACATTTTGGTCTTGGGTCTCTCACCTCCATGTAGGGGATACATACTTGAGCCCCTAGACTATACTGTTGTTCTTTGTCAGCTTAGACAAATTAAAACAAAGTTTTGTTCAAGGTCCATGAACAGTTTTAGTAACAATAAAGTATCAATTTTTCTAAGACAGTGACTGAGTAGGTCACTTCAGTTCATAGCACAGAAGACCTGCCCTTCCAACACAATAACGGACACCACTGTTTTACTTCAACCAGCTCTTTGTACAAAGACTGAGGCTATCTTGGAGGCAATAATTTGTATCTAACCATGAATTCTACTGCTTTTGTGTGTGTGTGGAACTCCTGACCCCCTTTCCTCTGCTTCTCAAGTACTGGAACTACAGGCATTCAGCATCAAGGTTGCCTGTAATCACTAACTCTAAAACCTAAGTCACAGTGAAACACTTGAGACTGGACAGTGATTAACTGACTCTGATAGGGTGAAAAGATGGAGCTAATTGCTCACTCTTGGCCTCATCTGGGTCTAGACAGCCACAACTCTTTTTTACCACAGAGCACCCCAACTTCCCAATAGCAGCCACAACGTTGGCTCTTATTTGATTATAACTTTCAACAATTTGGAACAAACAGACCTAGCAGTCTGTGAAGGCATGAAAAACTATTAACTTGAAAGCAGTACTGTAAACAAGGTGTCAGAGTTCTCCAGAAGTGACAGGTAGCAGATGAATGAATGTTAAAGAGGGAGGGGGCAGCCCACATGGTATGTATACTTCTAATTACAGCACCAGGAGGGTAAGAAAGGAAAACCTCAAGTTTAAGGCTAACCTGAGCAACAACAAAAAGACATCTCTAAAGAAGCAGAGATGTGGCCGCACATGGGGCTCTCCACCATGTGCAGACTCTTCTTAACTGAGCCACGCTCCAGGGCAACCCCAGCCTCTCTGAAGTACACCAACTGGGCAGTGCCCCAGGAAGATCTAAACCAGACTGCACTGGTGCAAAGTGACATAAAATGATATTTAATATTAGTATTCACAAGGATGCAAACAATACAATGTTTCAATTTTTTTTAACTTTTCAGATAAACTGCTTCACAGGGTCTTGACAAGGAGATCTGGACTTCTGCTACTTTGAGAAAATTAGTATGAAACACCCAACACTGCATTAAGATACTTAAAGTTAAGACAGAGACTCCCTCATGAATATGCTGGGTTACCTTGTACAGAAAGAAATCTCTGAACTCACACAGCAGACAGAAATACTTCTTGGAGGAGCCCCTGGCTTAAGAAAAGTATAGGTGAAGCAGACAGATGAAGAAGCCAATACGCCTGTTTCACAGGTGAGATATCAGAATATAAAGTAACTTGAAAAGTCAACCAAGATTAGCAATAACAGTAGGTTACAGAGATAAACACTCTCCCAAACTGGAATGGTCATAAACCCACTTTTAAAACCCCCTTTAAAAAAAAAGGCTTCAGAATGTTTCTCATATCACATGACACAGAGGGCAAGACCACACAGACAACAGCCAAAGTGCACCAAATCGAAAGCGCAGTAAGCCTGTGACTGAAAGACCCTAGACCAAACTGTCTGGCAGGCAGTGCTGAGCCATCAGGCTGCCATTATGAGCATAGCATTCAAAAGAGAGGATCCCATCAGCAACCAGACCCAGTCAGGGAACATCCTAACAGTTCTACAAAGCTATGTTTGGTGGGGGTGCAACTGGAGAGCTGGTTCAGAATTAAAGACTTGTTGTTCTGGCAGAGGACCCAGGTTAGGTTCCCAGCACCTATATGGTGGCTTACAGCCATCAACACCTCCAGGCCTGGGGATCAAAGACCTCTTCTGACCTCAGCAAACACCACATATGTTGAAAATACATGTAGAGAAAACAAATTCTCCTACATGTGAAAAATAAACAGATATAAATAATAAAAGAACTTCTGGGGGGGGCAAGGGAGCCCAGTAAGAACTACTGAGACCCCTATTTTGTTCTCGCCCACAAAAACAATACAGAATCACAGCAAGGAAGGGCCTTGGACTGTAGTGATGTCTACGCAGCAGGAGCAACAGCAGTCCAGGAGAAACACCAGCTTTCTTGGTGTAGAATGAAAGAAAACGTGATGGCTATTCTGGAATCAACTAAATCCAAATGGCTGAAGATACCAATGAGGGATTTTTTTTTTACCCCTTATTTTCTATTTTCTTTTTTTGTTTGTTTGTGTTTCAAGACAGGGTTTCTCTATGTAGCCTTGGTTGTCCTGGACTCGCTTTGTAGACCAGGCTAGCCTCAAACTCAAAGCAATCTACCTGCCTCTGCCTTCTGAGTGCTATGCCACCACACCTGGCTTTTTTCTTAATTAAACAATTTGAAGGGAGAAGTCCCACTTTAAACTTGGATCTTTTGAGGTGGGGAGACATACCTTTAATCTGTGCCACTTGTTTTGGTGATGCCTATTAAGGGTCATGGAAGAAGAAAGCTCGTTTGTTTTTTCTGCCTCTTGCCCTCACTCTAACTGGTAAGTCCATTCCTTCACTGGCATTAGTGCCTGCTTCTTGAAGAGTCTGTATGAACTTTCCAAATGCCAACACCTACAGATACTGAAGCCTCTCCTGAAGGCTCATAGAGTCCTGAAAGACCATGGTATGAACTATTTTATAAACTTAAGGAGGTACAGATTTGGTATTCCTAATTCATCCATTGTTAGAGGCAATGGATATAACAATCTATATATAAAACTTCTGACAATTTGTAGAAAATGATGCTGCTGGTTGGTTGCTCCTAGCATCTCTGGATAAAATGACAACGAAAAAGAATGTGCTCCATGATAAAATTTCTAGTCTCTCAGAGTATGGTAAAAGGCCACAATGAAATCAGTAATAAAACTGACTGGCTTCAGGTACACATAACCAGTTTACACTTTAGACTCCTAAACAATTAATGACTGTGCCTTGGAAGAGAATCTTCTCTCCAGCCACCCAGAGCTCAAGTTGTGGAAAATCAAATAGGAAGCCGCCATTATAAGATTGGTGAATTGCTGGGCAGTGCTGGCGCACGCCTTCAATACCAGCATTCTGGCGGGAGAGGCAGCTGATCTCCGTGAGTTCGAGGCTGGTCTGGACTACAGAGTTCCAGGGAAACCCCCTGGTGGTGGTGGGGATAGTTGCCAAAGAATAGGATCCTATAACTTGAAACTGGGATATCTGGGAGGACCCTACAGATTAAAGGATCTACTATCAGCAGATACACTCCTACCCCTGAAACATTGCCTTTCCCACCCATGCCTGAAGAAATTGGGCCTTCATTGTCTGATAAACCAGCAGTTCCTTTCTCTGAAGGAGATGCCAGTCAAGACAATACTGATGTCCCTCAGGGCCCACCAAAACCAGACTTAAGGCTAGCAGGCTCCTGGAGGGGAGGGAGAAGGTGGAGTCCATGAAGAGGTCAGATAGACTACTAAGGAGCTAATGAGCTTGCTAATTCATTCAAGCAGGAGTTTGCAGAAAATGTGTGGGAATGAATTTAAAAGGTGTGGGATAACAAGGTAAGAAACAAAATTGTAATAGGCTGAGTTTATTGATATGGGCTCACTATGTAGAGATCCTAGGTTTAATATGAAAGCTTATATGTTTAAAAAAAAACTGTCAAAAGTTTGTTTGAATGGCTGACCAAAGCATTTGTCAAAAAATAGCCTACTGAAAAGGAACTGAAGATGCCTGCTATCCCTTGGCTTAGTGTTGATAAGTTGATTTTAAGACTCAAGGTGGGCTGGAGAAATGGCTCAGGGGTTAAGAACACTGGCTGTTCTTCCAAAAGTCCTGAGTTCAATTCCCAGTTCAAAACCACATGGTGGTTCATACCCATCTATAATGAAATCTGGTGCCTTCTTTTAGCCTGCTGGCTCGCGTGCTGGCAGAATGCTGTATAAATAATAAAATAAATAAAACTTTAAAAATAGTATTTTTAAAAGGCTTAAGGCAACTGCAATGCTAGAGTGGGTACACTGTGTAGGACCTCATCCTCCACAATGGAAGGCCCAGAAGACATGCCCTTCAGTAATCCTATAATATGCAAAATGGTTACAGAAGAGCTTTGTTGACCCCTTTCCTTATGCTTAACTTTGGGGGTGAAGATGCTGCTGCTCAGCTGGATGAGGTAACTGCAATGAGCTTAATTGGGCCCTGAAGTAGACCAGGTGAACTTGATCACCAAAGGCAAGGTTATCAGTTATCACAGTGGGCAACAAAGACACAGCCATGCCCATAATGGCCTACCTCATAGTGGGCAGCACAGGAATGTGATCTTTATGGTGGCATGATGAGTGGACCTTTGGGACTGGCTCATCAGCCAAACACAGTGTTTCAGGAAACAAGTTAAGAAGCCTACTGCATTTTGGTTGGTCTGAATAAGCAGGAAAAAAAAAAATCTCAAAAAAAAAAAAAAATGAAAGAACGGCTACACAGGATTTGGCAAAGGGAATCTCGGCCAGTAAACCAATTTCCAGACCTGAGACAGTTTACAGACCCTGAACCCCTTGCATGAAGGGACAAACAGGTTCCTCTGAGGAAGGACCTTGCTAAAAGAATTTTACTGTCAGCATTTCTTCCATCCTTCCCCAGAGGGACCCACAGTCTTTTACAAAAGTAAATGTACACTGGAGGGAGAAAAACAATCAAATTTTCAGGGTTCTAAATGAAACAGGTTCTGAACTGACTCTGATTCCAGCAGAACCCAAAGAAATACTGTGGGCCTCCAGTTAAAAGAAGCAGGAGCTTATGGAGGTCAGGTGATTAGTGGGAGATTTGGCTGAAAACTGACTCCACCCTAGGTGCAGTAACTGGCAAAACTCTCTCTGTAGTTACTTCTTCAGTCCCAGAATGTATGATTGGGATAGACATACTTAGAAGTTGGATGTTATGCTTGGAAAGGCCTTTAGAGTTGCTTCTGCTGGGGAAAAAAGTATATCAAAAACATTATTGTGTTTCTGGACAGATTGCAGAAATTAATGCTACCATCAAGGTCTTAAAGGTGCAGGGGAAAGAGAAGGAAAGAAAGAGAGAGAGAGGGAGGAAGGGAGGGAGGGAGGGAGGGAGGGAGGGAGGGAGGGAGGGAGGGAGGGAGGGAGGAAGGAAGGAAGGAAGGAAGGAAGGAAGGAAGGAAGGAAGGAAGGAAGGAAGGAAGGAAGGAAGGAAGGAAGGAAGGAAGGAAGGAAGGAAGGAAGACAGGGAATGTTCGCACCACATCTCCCTTAACTCTTCTATCTGGCCAGTACAGAAGACAGATGTAATAGTTGACTATGAAAAACTCAATCAAGTAGTGACTCCATTGCAGCAGCCGTACCAGATGTGGTGTGGTATCATAACAAGCAGATTAACTAATCTTCTGGTATATATGTAGCTGTCCATAAAAACATCAGAAGGAATTTGCTTTCAGTTGGCATGTGCAGAGTGTACCACTATAGGGGACCTCGATTACCTGACTCTTCCACAGAATATCACACTGGTCTACTATACTGGTGACATTAGTTTGACTGGACCAAGTATGCAACCACTTTGAACTTATGGAGAACACATACGAACAACTGAAGATCAAAAATAAATCCAACCAAAATTCAAGGGCCTTCTCCCTCAGTTAAATTCATAGAATCCTAGGGGTGTGGGACATACAGAGATATTCCTTCTAAAGTAAAGGATAAATTGTTGTACTTAGCCCTTCTCACCATCAAGAAAGAACCACAACATTTAGCGGTCCTATTTGGATTCCAGAAACAAAACATTCCTCACTTAACGTTTATTACCCATATACCAAGCTGCTAACTATGTATGAGGCCCAAAACAGGAGAAGGATCTTCAACAGGTCCAGGCTGCTGTTTGGGTTCCTCTACCAATTTAGACCATATGATCCACATACCAGATGGCCCTGAAATGTCAATGGCAGATAGAGATGCTGTCTGAGGCCTTTGGCAGGACCTTATAAGTCAATCACAAGACTCTACCATCATCTACAGACATCTATTCCCCCTTTGAGAGATGGCTCTTGGCCTGCTATTGGGCCACACTGGAAACCAAACACTTGACAATGGACAACCAAGTCACCTTGCAACATGAGTTGGCCATCCTGAGTAGGGTGTTATGTGACCCACTAAGTCATAAAGTAGAGCATGCACAGCAGCAATCCATTATCAAAGAGGTGGTATATATGCGATCTGGCCCTGGCAGGACCTGAAGCTTTGTTAAAGCAAGTTACCTGAAGAAGTTGCCCAAATGCCTACTCTACTCCATTACAATGCTGTCTATTCCCAAGCATGTACCTAGAGCTTCATGGTGTATGCCCTATGACCGGCTGACAAGGGAGAAGATAGAACTGGGCTCTGGTTTACTGATGGTTCTGTACATTATTCAGGCACCATCCAGAAATAGACAGGTGCAGCATTACAATCCCTTTCTGAAACAACCCTGAAAGACACAACAGCGAAGGGATCATCACTAGAACTTCAGGCAGTACACAGTCATACATTTTGTTCAAAAGGGAAAATGGCCAGGTGTGTGACTATTCGTTGATTCATGGGCTACAGTCAATGGGTTGGTTGTATGATCAGTGACTTGGAAAGAGTGTAATTAGAAAACTGATGAGAAAGACATCTGGGGAAAAGTAACATGGCTAGATTTCTCCAAATGGGCAAAGGATATGAATGAAGATGTATGCTTATGCCCCATGTAAATGCTCATCAAAAGGTGACTTCAACAGAGAATAAATTCAATAACCAAGTAGACAGAATGACCCATTCTGTGGACTATAAGCCTCTTTCCCCAGGCATCCCTGTTATTGCCCAATGAGTCCATGAACGAAGTGGCCATGGTGGCAGAGACAGAAGTTATACAGGGGCTCAACAACATGGACTTCCACTCACCAAGTCTGATCTGGCTACAGCTGCTGCTGAGTGCCAGATCTGTCAACAACAGAGACCCACACTGAGCCCGAGATATAGCACCATTCCTCAGAGTGACCAGCCAGTAACCTGGTGGCAGGTTGACTACATTGGACCATTTCCTCCATGGAAAAGAAAACATTTTGTCCTCAATAGAATAGATACTTATTCTGGTTATGAATTTGCCTTTCTTGCTCAAAATGCTTATGCCAAAGTTACCATCCATGGATTTATAGAATATCTTATCCACTGTCATAGTATTCCAGACAGTACTGCTTCTGACCAAGGATATTGCTTCACAAGCAGGAGTATAAGTGGGCCCATGACCATGGAATCCCCTAGTCTTACCATGTTCCCCACCATCCTGAAGCAGTTGGCATGACAGAAAGGCAGAACTGTGTTACAGTGTCAATTAATGGCAACAGCATGAAGAGCTGGGACAAAGTTCTCCAAACGGATATATATGCTTCGAATCAGCATCCAATACATACTACATTTTCTCCTACAGCCAGGATTCAAGGGTTTAGTAATCAAAGGGTAGAAAAGGAAATACTCCTACTTAGTATCACCCAGTGAGCCACTAGAAAATTATTTTGCTTCCTGTTCTGCTAGCCTAGAAGTTTTGGTTCCAAAAGAGAAAGCTCCTGCCAGGAGACACAACAAACATTCTCCTTAACTGGAAGCTCAGACTTTTCTCCCCGGCCACTTTGGGCTTCTGATGCCCTTAAGCCAACAGTTTACAAAAGGAAAAAGTGTTAGAAGGGGTGACTTATCCAGATTACCAAAAGGAAACTGGATTGCTTCTTCACAATGGAGGTAGGAAATATTAGGCCCGGCGTGCAGGAGCTCCTTTAGGGCCTCTCAGGGTGCTCCCATGTCTTGTGATTAAAGTCAATGACAAACTACAACAGCCCAATCCAGGCTTGATGACAAAGACCTTCCAGGAATCAAAGTATAGGTTGCTCCTCCAAAAAAAACAGCCAAGACCTGCTGAGTTGCTTGCTGAAAATGGAGGAAATACAGAGTGGGTAGTAGAGGAAGACAGTTATAGTATCAGCTAAGAACACGTGGCCAGTTGCAAAAACAAAGATTAAAATAGGCATGGCTGTTTCTATCACATTTTGTTAAGAATGTTTGTACAAACATTTGTTTCTTCCTTTCCTCAATTTCTTCATCATGTAATATAACTGATTTCTATATCAGCTAAGAGAGTACCAGTGGTTATCATATGAAGTATTGAGATACTAAAAGAATGTTCCTCATGAGACACTGCCACCTATTCTAAGATTTATGGTGTTTATGGTTGTACAAGAGATAGGTACATCATATTAGGTATAATCATGGCTGGGTGATTTTCATTTGGAAATCAAGCATGGCAAAAGGAGATATGATCGTGTGTCAGGTTGGCAAGGAGTAGGCTTGTGGCAACTATTCTTGGTTGTCAACTTTACTATATCTGGGATTAACTAAAACCCAAGCAACTAGATACACACTCGTGAAGAACACTTTTAATTAAATCATTTGAAGTGTAAAGACACCATTCCTTTTTTTTTGTTTTTGTAGACAGCTTTTCTCTGAGTAATAGCCCTGGCTGTCCTATACTCAATTTGTAGAAGCCTCGAACTCATCAAGATACTTCTGCCTCTGCCTCCCAAGTGCTGAGTTTAAAGATGTGTGCCACCACACCTGGCTGGGAAAATACACCTTTAATCTGAGCCGTACCTTCTGGTGGTGGCCTATATAAGGGATAAAGAAGAAAGAAGCTTGTTCTTTTTTCCTCTTATCCTCACTCTTGCTGGCAACTTCATTCCTTCACTGGCATTAGAGCCTACACCTTCAGATTCTGGCATATACTGAAGAGCAGCTAAGACATCTAGCCTCATGTATGAACAGCTACTAGATTCTTGGACTTTCTGTTGGTGGACAGCCACTGTTGGACTAGCAGGACCATAGGCTAGGCTGTAAACCACTCTAGTAAATACCAGATAGACAGATAGGTAAGACAGATAGACAAGCAGATGGACAAACATATATGAATTCTGTTCCTCTGGGCAACTCTAATAAAAAAAAAAGTAATGCCTTCACTTAAAACATTTAAAAATCTAGAAAACTCAGGGCTGGAGAGATAATTCAACTATTAAGAGCACATGCTGTTTTTTCAGAGGACCTGGGTTCAATTCCCAGAACCCACACGGTGGCTTACAACCATCTGTAACTCCAGTTCCAGGAGATGCATTTCTATCTTCCATGAGCACTAGGTACACATATATATATATATACGCAGGCAAAACAATCATACACTAAGAAAAATAATAATAAAATAAAATCTAGACACCATTGAACTTCCCATTCCTATGCCTGTAAAAGAGGCACAGGCACTGTGCTATTTTGATGTTCTATTACCTTTCGGAAAGTGAGGCATTACAGTAGAATCTAAGACCAAAGGTAGAGAATAGAAGGCTGCAATGAAAACAGTTGCCAAGATTATATCAGGCATATACTAGGATCTTTCAAGTATCCCTTTCCTCCCGACTCCTAATGCCAACGTCTCACAATTCTGCATCCTACATGCCAGCAACAAATTCTGAACATTAACTACCATGTGCATTACATCCTGCTGTTTTCAACAAAGCATGTACCCATTTAGCAAAGCACAGAGGCTCAGTCTGAGGAAACAACCACATGCACAGACAATAAGTATAGCCATCACCTTACCTATATCGACTTACCTTCTGAATATTAAATATCATGTACAAGTTTCACCTAAGTTTTCACAGTGCTAAAAATATGAATTGTGATAAAATTTACATTGCTGACTTCTAGACTGAGAGAGTAGAGCTACATGCCACTTTAAATGACATTTTTATTTAAAACTGGTTATGTAGTACAGTGGTAGAGTGCTTACCAACATAAGTTAGGCTCCAGGTCCAATCTCTATAAACACAGACAGAAACACACACCTACACCTATACCTTCTGAAAGGAAGTACTCTCTCTACAGGTTCTTCCCTTTCTGCACCCTGCCCTGGCAAATGGGGTAAAATGTATAGCCTAGAATTGCAGTCCTGAGATCAGATGCAGCCAATGTCACATAATAAACAAGAAGATGGAGCAAACACTGGCTCCTTCTGAATGAGCTTGAGTTCTTCCCCCAGAAGCTATACTCTCAAGGGATTTTCACTGGCTTACACAACAGATGTCCTCCTCGGCAACAGAAGGAAAGCAAACAAGCATCACCTTAGTTAAACAGCACTGTACACATGAAACTCTAAGCCTGCCCAAACCATGCTGCAGTTACACATCTAAATACATGCCACTGGGATGCAAGGTCCTGAAGACCCACCCAGGGAGATTCTCCTTGCATCTAACCCTGCAGTAGGGTTTCCCCTAAAAGCTCCTCGATTTTACAAATTCATTACAGATAATCCCAACTGACTTGTAGCAACAGTCTAGCCAGAAACACATCATAATCCCAAGACTGGGTGTGTCCTATCTTGTTTCTTAACTGTAGAGAAAAAGAAGTGGACTTACTTCCTTGGCAAATGTCCTTCATGACCTTTAATTCTGAATTACACACATGTGTAACCATTTCCAAAACGGACACACAGCACGGCAGCAGCTCAATCACAGCAAACATTGCCCCCAGGTATGCCTGCAGATAGGACACAGGCTTCAACACTACCTGCTCTTTGGAGCATCTATTACAGGAAGAAAGCTACTACAAGCCTCCATGTGTGCTCTGGACCCTGTATTGAGTCACTGGACCAATGAAAAGTATGAACTAAGACAAGGCCACACTCTTGTCTACATAGAAACCACCTTCATTTAGCACATACAAGAGAAGGCAAAATGGTGCTTATGATTTAAGGGTCAGGAAGCAGACTGCACAAAGGACAGTGCAAGTGGCTAAAGGACACTAGAACTTAGCGGCCAGCATCTGCCTATATAAAGGGACAAACAAACACTCCTTTAGAGAAAAGAAGCCCAGGTGACCTTTAAGCAGACATCTAAAAAACTGCAGCCCAGGAAAGAGACAGTGTCCAGGAACAGGCTTTACCTAAAACACAGGTTATCTGCCCTCCTAAAGGCAAAAGGAAGATCAGAACAAAGGAAGGTAAGGTACTCAAAGTAGTATGACTATGAGAGGTTTTAACATTTTGAATGAAAAATGCCCCCCAAAATTTCACGTCTTTGAGCACTTAGTCCCCAGTTAGTGATGCTATTTGGAGACACGCTTCTTAGAGGAACTGCATCACTAGGGACAAGTTTGAGAGTTCAAGGCTTCATGCTTTGGCACCATGTCTGCCATGCCTACCCACCACAATGATGGATTCTTGTCCCTCTGAAACCGAAAGCCAAAATAAACTCTTCCATAAATTGCTTTTAATTATGATATTTTATCACAGCTAGAGAAAAGTAATGCAGAGGCTAAGAAGAAATCATCTCCATCACTTAAGACAAAGGTTAAGAGATGACAGGAAAATACTAAGAGGAAACAACACTATCAGGGCTCTACAGACAGCGAGCAGGAATGACATTCAGGAAGCCTGGCAACACTGAACTGCCTTTGCCAGTGTAAAGGCCTGGAGTCCCCATCCTAACCACGTGGGAGAACGGTATGTACAGAAACAGCTAGAAAACTAATTCCTTTATTTTACAGTCAAACTGATAAATTTCTAGGTAAAGAAGCCAGGCATAGTTAAAAGCATGCCTATAATTCTAGCATGAAGGAGGCTGAGACAGGTGACTGCCATAAGTTCAAGGCCAGCACTGGCTACAGAAACACAAAACAAACAAACAAAAACAAACAATCCTCTAAAAATTAATATACTGGTAGCTGGGTGCAGTGGCATATGGCTGTAATCCTAGCACTCAGGGAGGCAGAAGCAGGTGAGTTCTAGGCCAGTCTGGTCTATAGACTGAGTTCCAGGACAGCCAAGGCTACACAGAGAAACCCTGTCTTGAAAACCCAACCAACCAACCAAACAAACACAAAACCGATATAGCTCGGTGTGGCAGTTTTTATTTATTTATTTTATGTGTGTGGGTGCTTTGTTTGCATAAATGTCTGTGTACCACTTTTGTGTAGTGCACTTGGGAGACCAGAGAGGGTATCAGATGACCTGAAACTGGAGTGAGATATCTTGTGTATGCTGAGAATTAAACCCAGGTCCTTTAGAAGAGTAGACAATGCTTGGAACTACTGATCCACTATGCATATTATTTGATGAAATAAAGTGTGCTTTGTTATCTTTAATGTACCAGAAGTGCTGATTCGCTCTTGGGCATCCCGGGTAAGATGTAGGGTCCTGGGGCCTGGGCAGTGGTCCTGGCTCCATTCCTCCAGCCATATGCTGCTCTAGCAGGCACCTCTAATGTACTTAGTACATTATGCCATGCGAAGGACCTATCTTTCCTGTTGTTGAGGGTAGAGGACTGTGTGTTAGCAAGAACATGTGGCTTGCTCATAGACTGTACTCTCAAGGATACGAAGACAGAAAGCATGCCACACTCTTTCCAGTGACTTATAATATCACCATTACAGCAAATGAAACAATGACTAATTTGGCTGGGTACAATGATGTATGCTTGTTGTCCTAGTACCCAGAAGTCTCAAGTGGGAGGATCTCTTGAGGCTAGAAGCCTGGGCAACATAATGAGACATCAACCCTGGCAGGTTGGGGGGTGATTAACTAGAGACTTCACATGTACAAAGCGCTCATCCTTTATCATTAGACAATGCTCTTAGCCTCACATTTTATTTCAGCTTAAGTTTTATTATCTAGACAGAGCCTAACTAGGCTGGCCTCCAAAGCTTGTTTCTACTTTTCTACTTTGAATATACATATTAAATTACAAATATAAACCATGAGAGGCTGGAGAGATGGCTCAGCAATGAAAAGCCCTAGCTCCTCGTCTAGAGGACCTAGAGGTACATTACCAGCACCCACAAGGCAGCTGACAACTGCAGTTCCAGGGGACCCAGCAACCCTCTTCCTGACTCTGCAGTCAACAGGCACACATATGGTACAGACATGCATGCAGGCCAAACATAAAGTGAAATAAATAATGTATGCACACACAAATGAAATCCAAAGTTTCTTTCATATAAATAACAGTCTTTATTGTCATGCATACCACTTTCAGAAGCGGGGTGTGGTGGCTGTGCCTGTAGTAACAGCAAAGGAGCTTCTAAGCAGGACAGTTGTGAACTGCAGCAAATCTGAGCTACATCAAGACTCAAAAAAACAAGTACAAAAACACACAATAGCCGATTGCTATAAACCTTTAAGGCTGGAGGAAAGGCTCAGCAGTTAAAAGCATTTTTTTTTCTTGCAGAAGACCCGGGTTCAATTCCCAGCACCCATATGGCAGCTCACAACTGTGCTTAACTCTAGTTCCAGGAGATCTAATACTCTCTTGTGACCTCCTTGGGAGCCCAGCATGCAAGTGGTGCACAGACATACACATAAGCAAAATACTCATATACAAATAATGTCTTCAAATTAACTCTATCTACCAGAGCCCAAAGTCAACATTACAGTCTGTCAGCATGTGGTCCTAATAGGATTTTATTCTAGTCAGAGAAATATATCTCTAGAATCATGAAATACTAACAATCAATTTTCACAAAAGATAAACAACATTTTGCTTTTCTTTTTTACTCATTAAGATCCATAAGCAAGCTGGGCAAAGTGGCCCATGCCTGAAGTCCGAGCACTCAGAAAGGCAAAGGCAGGCAAATCTCTGTGAGTTCAAGGCCAACCGGCTCTACAAAGTAAGTCTAGGACAACTCCAGCTACCCAGGGAAACCATGTCTGGAAAAAAATAAAAAGAAGCACAGATAGATAGATAGATGGATAGATGGACAGATGGACGGACAGACAGACAATCCATGAGTACAGTATAGCTCTGTTTCCAGGCTTTCCCTATTACCACTGTCTTTTTCTTTGTTTTCCTTTTGAAGAAATAGCATGCTGAGGTGACAAGCAGAATCCACCTTCAAACCTAGAAAACTTCCAGGGGAGGGGGAAGGGAGAGCGGGAAGTACTACCTACAGGACACTCCTACTGCCAGGATAGCTTCTACCTGTAGCTAATACTTTGTAATTAATAGCTGAAGGCCTGTAACCAATTTTCTTTCTTTTTAACTTGTTTGTTTGTTTGAGACAGAGTCTCTCTGTGTAGCCCTGGCTGTCTTGGACTTGCTTTGTAGGCTGACCTAGAGCTCACAGAGATCTGCCTGCATCTGCTGGGATTAAAGGAGTACACCACCACACCCAGCACTTTAACTTCTTTTTAACAAACCTCCCACCCCCACCCCCTGTTTTTTTCAAGACAGGGTCTGAAAAAAGCTCTGGCCATCCTAGAACTCACCTTTAACTCAAGAGATCCACATGCCTCTGCTTCCCAAGTACTAGGATTAAAAGAATATGCCACCACACTCAGCTCCTTCTCTTTTTTAAAATGTGTGTGTGTGGCCTACATGTATACAAGAGCATTACATGTGTACCTGATATTCATAGACCAAAAGGAGATACTGGGTCTCCTGGAGCTGAAGTTATAGATGGTTGTCACCATGTACTGAAAACTGAACCCAGATCCTGCAGAAGAGAGGCAAGTGCTTTCAAACCATGAGCCATTTCCCCAGCCCCAAAGTTTCCATCAAGCAGCTCAAGGGAAAGACCAGTTAGATCTATTTCAAAGGGACCAAATTAAACAGTACAGAGGTATCAGGGAGGTCAGTTAAATAACATAAAAATAACATATTTTGAGACTACTTACATTACTTTACATTAATGGCTGGACAAGAAACGAAAAATTAAAATGTGCTAAGTATTTTTCTTTCGAGTTATCAATTCTTCCATTAGAGAAGAGACAATATGGTAGCAGGAATGAGTCTCTTTAGGAGAAATTTTTATCCCATGGTGAGACCCAAGGGCAAATGGACCTTTATGGAGACAGATGCCCCTATTCTCAGAACACATGCCAGTAACTCTCAGGTTTGGGACCTATCAGCCAAAGATCTTATTCCTCCCAACTGACTACACACCCTGGCCTCAAGCCAGGAAAATCATGAAAGCTACAGCATTCCCTTACAACAGGCCCCAAACTAGCAGCACAGGACGCCAGGTCACAAGCCCTAGATCTGTCCTGCCCATTTCCAAAGCTATTCTTCATGATAACAGCTGATACAGCATGCACACAATACTAAGCAAACACAGCAACTGCTGGGCTTCCAAACTATTAGAGGTTGTAAAAGAAACACGTTTACTCTGTAAACAAGACTGTCAACCTAGTATATCCCCCCCCCCCACCACCAAACAAAATCACCCTCACAAAAGACACTACTTATTGACCCCAGGAGAGTTCACGGTGGTTATTCTACACCACTCTCTCTGAATAAAATACAGGACAACAGTCACAATAATGGGTAAAACATCAGGCCCAAGAGCAAAGGCAAGAAGCAGTACTCACAGATTCCATGGCAAAAAATAAAAATAAAAATAAATCAGTGTTGCTCAGGACTGGGTATGAACTCCAGCAGGACAGTATGCTCTGAAAGGAAAAAGGAGGAACAGATTAAGTCAACATTAATTTCTTGTTTGCTCCTTTTACAATTTAATGTCTCTACCTAGACCAACTATAATACAAGTAAGATGTTACTAAGGTGCATGTTTAACTGGTCTGGGCTTACATAGGGCTGTATCTAATAGTTTGCTTTACAGCAAGCGTTAACTCTCAACACTAAAAAACGGAAAGAAGAGAGAGAGAGAGAGAGAGAGAGAGAGAGAGAGAGAGAGAGAGAGAGAGAGAGAGAGAGAGAGAGAGAGAGAGAGAG
>CM053744.1:57550404-57574931 GCA_028658305.1 Pachyuromys duprasi
TGCCAATGAAGGTGAAGACACCCTGAGTTTACTTCCTAGCATTATATGTTCTTGCTCTGCTGAGTTCCTGTTGAGGACATTTAACTTAAACTCTGTGCTTCATCACTGACTTTTTTTTTCCTGGACAACTACAAATTTTATTTCTCCAGAAGAAGGTGTCATTCCTCTTCTAGAGAAGGCATGGGGCATATGGTACATATATATAAATGGAGGCAAGACACCTATACACATTAAAAAAAATTCAAGGGGAAAAAAAAAACACCTTATGTGAGTAAAGAAGCTTCCAGTCAGCACATACCCTGTTTTAACAAAGAGTCTGACAGTGTGGACCCAAAATGCCAACATAGCCTATCATACAGGATTAGCATAAGAAAAAAAGAGCTGGGTGTGTGGCTGCATGCCTACAATCAGGAGGCCGGTACAGCAGTATGGCAAGTTCCAGTAGAGTGTATAGCATGTGCCAACAACCACAAAGAAAGAAGTTGGGGGAGGGGCAGAGTAAGAAAGAGTACCTCCAACAACATTCCCACCAGATATATTGATAACTGCTCCCAAAGCCTAGGTGCCCTTCTAAAACTAAAGGGTTAGCCCAACTGGTGACCAAGCATGATGGATCCCTACTTAGCAGTCAGAACAGCTACAGGCAACAGGCAACAATTGGAACAACTACTAAGGCAGCATTTCTCAACCTGTAGACCACGACTCTATTGGGCGTTAAGTGATCCTTTCAAAGGGACTTAACAATATCAGGTATCCTGCACATCAGACATTTCTGTTACAATTCTTAACAGCAGCAAAATTACAGTTGTGAAGTAGCAATGAAAATAATTTCATGCTTGAGGGTCACCACATTAGGAACTGTATTAAAGGGCAGCAGCATTAGAAAGGCTGAGAACCACTCTCCTAAAGGAATTAAGCTGAACCAAACAGGGTGATGGCAGAGCACAATCTCATGGGTAATATGGCTGTCCCATCCCAACCCATCATGTGGAGCACATACTTGTATTTCCCCATGTCCAGCACTAAAAATGATTCCCAGAATGGCTTTAAACTTCCAATTCTCCTGCCTCAGCTTCCTGACAATGAAATTACAGGCATGAGTCATGATGCCTGGCTCCTAGAATTACAATTTCTATTTTCCTGGTTACAATTTCTATTTTCCTGTTTATATGACATTTTGGTGTAACGAGATTTTAGAAATGAAAGATGAATGAGCAGCTTTCAACAATAAAGAAAAGATGGGAAAATGGGATCAAGTGGAGTATAAATGTAGTTATAAAGGGCAACAGGACATATACTTACAGGGACCATGCTACATATAGGACCCCAGACAGTAACAAAATGAACAAGAGCATATCTTCTCTTCCTCACATATATCTGGGCACAAAGAAAACAGGCAAGCTGAACCCAGCTAGTTAAGGGTGCCTTAACTCTGGTTGTGGTGTGCTAGTTTTATAAAACAAGACCATTGGCAAAACTAAACAGAGAAGACAAGGGAGCACTGGATAATCATTAGCCCAAGTGCAAGCTCAAAGTCAAATGTGTATATATAAATACACATGTAAGTATCTACTGTTGATTCATTTAATCTCAATAACCCTACAGAGTATGCTGTCATGATTATCCTTCCTTTACAGATGAGAAAATTGAACTAAGGATCTATTTTTAAAAAACAGACAAGGGTCACACACTCAATGGAGGAGATGCTGGGACTCAAGTCCAGCTAGATCCAGAGAATCACTTTTCTCTGAAAACTAAAAATTTGTACATGCAAGCTGCTCTTATGGCTTTAAATATTTGCTGAAGTGAGTCCTTGAGAATGCAGAGAACCCCTGTATTATTGGAAGTTCTCAGGAATTTCACAGGCAAGTGAGCTTCCTTCCCTTCCTGGCAACACAACCACACACTGCAGACCAGCCTGCTCGATGCCATGCCTAGGCCTGATCGTGGCCTCCTTCCGGGGAAGCAAGGCAATCTCAAGCTAGTCTCTTCCCTTCCCCACCCTGCTGGGGTAAGAATGCAGTTACAGCTGTTGGTTTTAGGGTGGGGCATGATGTTACTATTCCGATGATTTAGAATAAAAGAGTAAAGCTAAAAGAAGCTCCCCACACACCCTTCAACTCAATGTTTCTTTCAAAAGAAAGAAAGAGAGAAAGAGAGAGGGAAGGAAAAGAAGATACAATGTTTTCAACACAATTCTTTGTAATTCTAAGCAGGAGAAAATGCAAATCAAAAGATGACAGGGTGTGAAAAAGCACAACCGCCCTCCCTACACAGCCTGCGCTATGTGGTATGAATGTCAACTCATGTCTCCCACTACAGCCTTCCCGTCTTTGCTAGACCACAGCTGTAATCACAGATACTTTTAAGTGAACAGATACACATATAAAATGGAGAAAGGAAAACTGCATGTTTCAATACACAACAGGAAATACTAACAACAAACTCCTTCCCTAGATATTCTTCAGGCTATAGAGTCAGAAGAAGGAAGAATCAGACATTTCTCTCACACATTCCTGAAATTCCAACAATAAAGACATAAAACCAACTTTTCAGAAGGCCTAGATGTGGAAAAGAAATTACCAATATCACAAGCTTTTACCAAAAGCACATAAGTCCACAAAAGCCTACTTAACAGAGCTTTGCCTGGATTCCTTCCCACCAAAACTCATGCCAAAACCCAGTTTACTCATGTGGCAATGCTGGGAAAGGGGCCTGCAAAGTGTGAACTGAAGATGTATCCAACAGATCCTAAATCCAGAGACCTAGGCCCCTTTTCTGCCTTTTCCTCCACATGTACTATGCATTTCCTCTTTCTGCCACATTCAAAACCCAGAGGCTAATACCACAATCTTGGACTCCTTTATATATTATCTATGTGTGTGTGTTCTCTGGAGTTCACTGCCAACCTCACCACTTTGTGAGTAGCATCGTGGGAATTAAGATGGCAAAAGTCCATGCTGGAGTTGCTTTACTGTGTTAGTGTGAGGCTCCTATAGAACTGCTTATTTACCCTCAACTTTTCAGAACTCTCTATTTTATTTTATCTAAAATGAACAATTCAGGTGAAGCAGCAGACACTAGGCATCAGCCTCTTCTGTTAAACAAGAAATTGAATCACACAGAGCTCCATAAAAATACATTCTCATTCTCCAATCTTCATCTGTAAGATACCTTGCAAATTTCCTAGATTTCTCTTGGGTGCCCCAGAAAGCCAGATTACAATGCAATAACAGATCTCAAACAGAAACGCTTACCAAGCTGAGTCAGAGGACCTACTAACAGTGAGGCACCATCAAAATCTGAACCAGGGGGCTGAAAAGATGGCTGAGTGGTAAAAAGCAAATACTGACTGCTCTTGCACAGGATGCAAGTTCACTTCTCCAGCTCCAGGATAATCCAGCTACTCCTGGCTTCAACAGACATCCACACACAAACAAATGAATTTAAAATATTAAGAAGCGATTTAAATAAATGAGTGAATAAATAATAAAACAAAAGTTTAAACATAAGTGAGTTGGCTGGCTAGAAATTCATTTTGGAGAAAGAAATGCAAAGCGTAATAATTAAAAGGGCAAAGCACACACCCAAAAAAAGCACAGAACCCAGAGACAAAGAACAGAAGTTACAAAATTACTCCAGACACTGTTGTAAAATGTAACATCCAGGTTCATTGCCATATGCTAGCAATTCGAAGAGAAACTTGACAATTGCATATAGTCCCAAAGAATAAAATAGCAATAAAATGAGCAAAACTTTATGACTGAACTATTTAAAAGTGTAAGGCATTGTTGGAAGAAATCAGTATCTAAACAAATGAAGGAAAGGTGTGTTATCATTAAGACAGCAACATTATCCAAAGTGGTCTCCTGATTTCACAAGGTAAGTACTGAAATCCTAAATGCCAGCTTTGAAACAGGACAACAGAATTCTGTTTTCTCTTAAACAGTTTACACTCTACTGAAGGTTTCTTAAAACTTGCCTGACAGGCTAACTAGATGGTACAGCAGTTAAAAAAGTGCTGACTGTTCTTCCAGAGGACACAGGTTCAATTCCCAGCACCTACATGGCAGCTCGCAACTGTCTGTAACTCCAAGATCTTACACAGTCACAGAGACTAAATAAGGCAAGACACCAATGCACACAAAAATAAATTAATTAAAAAAAAAAAACTTGCCTGAGAGTAGAGAAGAAAACAGTTGGTATGTCTGATTCTCATCCGATCCCATAATTTGTTAAAAATACTTTTGTATTATTAGAGGGGGAATTTGGGTTCTAATTTATAATAAATGCTTATCCCTAAAACAACTTTAAAAGTTTAAGATCCTCCTATATAAGGGTAAATAAGCAGTTCTATAGGAGCCTCACACTAACACAATTTTTCCCTTTTAAAACAGATACCGTAGGGGTTGGAGAGAGCAAGAACACATCCTACTCCTCCAGAACACCCAGTTTAAATCCCAGCACCCACATGAAGGCAGCTCACAAATGCCTGTAACTTAGCCTATCAGATAAGCAAACGCACAGGCACAGGCACAGGCAGAGAGAGAGAATAAAAATAAAGCCGGGCATGATGGCATATGCTTTGAATCCCAGTACCAGGGAGGCAAAGGCAGGCGATCTGTTGAGTTTGAGGCCAGCCTGGTCTACAGAGTTCCAGGACAGCCAGGGCCACACAGAGAAAAAAGGAGGGAAAGGGGGTAGGGATGAGACAGCAACAACAGAAGATCCCATAGAATTAGGAGGAAAAAGGGTGTAGATCTGAGATCAAGACTTAGTCTACAAAGTGAACTCCAGGCTACATAGCGAAACACTTCTCAAAAAATAAATAAACAAACATATAAATAAAATAATAGTAAATAAAGAGTTGGGGTGGGAGCAGACGTCAAAAACAACAATAACTAGATCCCCTGGGCTGTGTGTGATAATGCACATCTGCAATTCCAGCACATGAGAGGGAAAGGCAATGGGAAAAGATTGAGTCTCAAAAACTTAAACACATGCATCTACCCCTCCCTTATTCCCAAATGTGAATCCTTATTTTAGACTGTGAATCTACAGCAATAACTGATACAAACTAACATCTGATGCAAAGCAAACAAAGTCGCTGGCATAGAACAGAAAAGGGCTGCTGTGAACCTTAACTTGTGCTTGACCACAAACCGGTGAGAAAGTTTTTTCTTTTTTCTTTGGGGTAGGGAGGTTATTGCTGTTGGTGGTGGTGTGGTGATTTGGTTTGCAACAGATCTCTGAGTTTGAGGCCAGCCTGGTCTACAGAGTAAGTTCCAGTACAGCCAGGGCTACACAGAGGAACCCTGCCTCTAGGTTTTTCCTAGAGAGTAGCAAAGGTTAAATAAAAGAGGAATAAAGGCAAGATGGCCCCAATGCATAACTATGCATATGTAATCCTACGTTAATTATGCTTGTTACAAATGGGCTTGGTTACTGATACACTGGAGGGTAAATAATTCTATCCAACTTATTATTTTTCCTGAACTTCCTGACCTGCTTTAGAAGCCCCTGACTATGGAATTCTACAAAGCAGAAACCAGCTATTGCTTAATACCAAAAGTGAGCTTGTAAATCCTGTAAATTTCAATTCCAAAAGAAAAAAATCATCTCCCTACTTCTACTGCCACTATTCTAATTCCGAAGTCTCAGTGTGTCAATAGTTGTTTACTTACATCATCATAACTTAGTGACTCCACCTCCCATCGCACAGCCAATCCAATGCATTCTCCATACGCTTCCTAAGTTCATCTGCCACGTCACACACCCCTCATCTACATACCCAGCTGGCCTACAAAACAGGTCACTGGACAAGAAATATATTCTGTTTTTAAAACTTCAAGCCCACATGAGATGAGTATATTTTGATGGAATATGTAGACACACATGTGAATGCCACGGTAGCATACCCTATGGTAGACTGGGCAGAAAGACCCAGAGCTCAACACCAGCCTACATTATATATTAATATCCTGAGACTCAACCGGGGGAAGGACCAAAGTGACAAAAAGGGTAGAGGAAGAGCATAAACATTATCTAAGCATTCTTCGTGTTCACTTGTGAAAATGTCACAATGAAAACCATTATTTTGTACAAATAATGTATATTACTAATTTTTAAAAACATTACAAGGCTGGGCATAGTGAGTGTATGCCTTTAATCACAGCACTCATTAAACAGAAATGGGTGGGTCTCTGAGTTGGAGGCCAGCCTGGCCAGCAAAGCTAGCTCCAAGGCAGCCAGGACTATATAAAAAGACTTTATCTAAAACCAAAAAACACAGGGGTTCTTCTCCACTCCTGCTCATCTGGTAAACTCTTTATTAATCCTTCAAAAATCAAAGCTAAGTCTTGACCTACTTTCAAAAAACCTTTGATATTTTTAAAAATTCTCTAAATAGACATAAGTTACATCGCCACCAGACAGGAGCACTGCTCAGCAGCCCACACATTTATACTGTGTCATCACCCACAACATTGAACCACCTCATGGATTCTGTTGGTGATCACTACAACCTCAGAGCTGGACACTGTAACTTAGCCATATGAAACACACAGTTAAGTCAGAACAAGAAAATCCAAGTATCAAAGGACTATACAAAGAATATAGTCAGCTGATAGACTAAAAAGGAAACATACAGCTAATTATGTAAATATTACCATGGAAATTACAATCTCTATCCTTAGTGTCCCAACACTTCGCCCTTTTGGTTCATTCAATTTATATTCTATGAAACATGAAAGTTCAAGTGAGATAAATATATCTTATGCACAAAATTAAGATATGAAGACCAAGAAAAGCAAGAACCCCTCCAAACCATATCTCAGCAGCCTCCAGAAGACTGGCTGTGACTCTAGAAGGCTGGCACTGGGAGGGCTACCTCCTCCTACATGCGTGATCTAGCACCCGGCATACTGACCACCTTCCAACAGCAGAGCAAACTCCCTAACCATGAGAGCTTTAAAAATGGGCCCCCTTGCTATGACTCACAAAGCATTCAAAATACATTACTTTAAAATAGAAATGCACATTGGTGATCAGTCTAAACTCACACAAACCAAATTCAGGTCAGAAGCCTTCCTCCCAGGTATGATGGCACATGTCTTTAGTGCCAGCACCTGAGAAGCAGTGGAAGTTGGATCTCTTAGTTTGAGGCCATCCTGGTATATATAGTGAGTTCTACGACAGCTAGAACTACAAAATGAGACTTACCTCAGTAATTTTTTAAAATAAAAAATAAAAGTTCCTATGTGAAAATGAGAACAGAAGCCATTACCTCTACTCCACATTATGCCATATGCTTTGACAAAGAGCCATAGTTTGGAGACAGAAGACAAACTCTGTTGCTTGAAAAATAGCTGCAAAGATGCTAAATTAGTAACAGTTGGTTCTTTCCCTTAAACACACATACAAGAGAGGATGAACTTGGTGCATCCCCTACATGCAATTCCAGACCCTCTACTTAAGCCTTTCCATTTACTACATATAAACAAAGAGACAAGGAGGTCCATAGAAATGCACTTAGCTTCCCTCAACACCTCTTAACATATTGCATTTTTCTATGTATGAGGCTGAGAGCTGCAAAGCTAATTTTCACAGCCCCTTCCCCACTCTTCACAATAAATCAACACTGAGTTAGGTCTTCTAATATATACTTCTAATATATTCCACCTAAGAGAAATTTTCTCAAAATTGAGAAAAAATTTCCCCCTCTTTGACAAATTGTTGGAGAGCACTAATTTGGGGGTAGGGGATGATTTTAAATACAAAGATTCGCTTGTAAGGTATTCCAATAAAGGTAAACACAGAGTGAGTTCCATGTTTCACTCCTACCACAGACTCCCCAAGATGAAGAAGTAAACATGGCACAGTCCCTTATCAATCAGCAAAGGAAAATGAACAGTAGCCCTCTCATATATATTTTAAAACAGATGTCTTCTGGAACGCAAAACTTGCTCTATGGAATGAGATCAAGACAGCCTGTGGCAATGCCATTCTCTTGAAGGAACTTAACCGAAATGTTCAATTTCAAAAGAACATCAAAACCCTTTAGTCAAGGGTAGTGGCTCATGTCTAGAATCCCTACACTCAGGTGGCTAGGTAAAAATGACCTGAAGGTTGAGGCCAAAATGGTCTGCAAAGTGAGAGCTTTTCTCAAACAAACAAAACCCTTTTGATTCAAGTAGCATAATAGCTCAAGAGCATCAAATGACAAGAGCCAAAGAGTACAAATTGGAGAAACTGCTAGGATCCCAAGAGCTGAGTAGACTGGTATTATAAAGAACTTATGCTTACTTGTAAGACTGAATAATTGGGTAAAGCCAACACTGCCCTCAAATGTGTGGCAAGAAAACATGCAGCAGGGATCAATCCAAGTGTGGTTATTCAGTGGGTGTGGTAATAAATCTTCAAAACATGCAGCCTAAGCCAGGCACCGTGGTACATGTCTTCAATCCCAGCACTCAGGAGGCAAAGGCAGGAGGATCTCTGTGAGTTTGAGGCCAGACTGGTATACAAAGCAAGGCCAGAACTGCCAGGGCTACACAGAGAAAAGCTGTCTTTAACATCCCCCCACCACCACCACCAAAAGGCCTTGTAGCCTAGTAGGAAGCCCAGAATGTATCTAGTAACACATACCCACTGTCTCTTTATTCACAAACTTGACTGGTCACAAACTTAAGAAATAAAATGTGAAGAAGGAATAAAAGAAAAGAAATAGAGTGTGTGCCACCTGTGCAGATGCCCCAAGAGGCCAGAGGGGATCCTCCCTTGGAGCTGATGTTACAGGCAGTTGTGAGCTGTCCAATGTAGGTGCCCATCTCTGTGAGCTAGAAAATACCTTTTTTTAAACTCTAATTCAGTATGCTGGCAGCCCTCTTCATCTCTAAACTGGCACAAATTCCAAGAAGGACAATTTGTACTGGTTTAGTGACTGCTAAACCCTCCAATAGCCTCGAAAATGATACCATAAGTTGAAGGTTTTATGTGGTCACGCATATCCTCCTAGCAATCCTGACATCCCTAGCAAAAGGAGAGGTTCTTTATCCTAAATATGAAGCAAAATGCTGTTACAACATTAGACAAAGTTCTCTTTTAGTTGACAAAACTCAAAAAAATGAAAACAAAATTGGTACCGACTTCCTAATAAGTACCACAGGAGCATGAAGACAGCGTTTTCAAAAGGCAGTCTACTTGGTGCTGGAGAAATGGCTCAGTGGCTAAGAGTACCGTCTATCCTTCCAAAGGACCCGAGTTCAATTCCCAGCACCCACACGGCAGCTCACAACTGTCTGTAATGCCAATTCCAAGGGATCTTACACCTTTATATTAATGCATATAAAATAAAATAAAATTCTTTTTTTTTTAAAGCAGTCTACTTGGGCTGGAGAAGAGGCAGGACTCGAAGTCTAATGTGTGTACTAAGAGCTCAAACCTTCTTTCTGGACATGCCAAAGGTCCTCTGTTTCAGCTGTTAATTCATATATAAAATAAGAAATAACATTTTAGGCCAAAAACAAAAAAGGCCAAGTGGGTAAAGTGCTTATTGTGCAAGCAAAAAAGACCAAAGTTCTAGTCTTGAGAGCTCCCTGGCCAGTCAGTCTAGCCTACTGGTAAGCTCCAGGTTCAGTCAAAGAACCTGTCTTGATAAATAAGATAGCAACATTAACCTCTGGCCTCTACACACATGCACCTGTGCACACTCTCTCAGAAAGTGAGAGAGAGAACACTTCCAACACTAACAACTAAGTAGGTATAGAATACTGCAACCCAAAATAATCACTACATATTTTATTTTAACAAAATTATCATGACTACCTTTGAGTGAGATTTACTAAACAGGTAGTTGTCAGTTGAAGGACCTTAAGCAGAAGGTCAACAAGGTTAGTCTTTTTTTAAAAACTCATGCTTTGCTACTTAATAAACCCATCTAATGTCTCTTAAGGTTATTAAATAGAATGCTGAATTTAATACACATCTATAAAATATGGGGTGGTTACAGATAGAAAAAGGGTATTTTCACATTTAAGCCGAAAGTAGCCACACTTCATAAATACAAAACAAATCCCACTTAGTGAAGACTGACATCAAGAAAGAAGGCATTATGTCACGGACAGGCCTCGATCAGTAAAGTGTTTATTTTGTAAGCAAGAGGGCCTCAGTTTAATCTCCACCCCCTGCCCAGGAGGGGGAGGGGTGCCTGGAGAGATGGCTCAGTGGTTAAGAGCACTGTCTGTTCTTCCAGAGGTCCTGACTTCAATTCCTAGCAACCACATGGTGGCCCCCAACCATCTATAATGTGATCTAATGACCTCTTCTGGCATGCAGGTGTACATGCAAATAGAGGACTTAAATATAAAATAAAAAGAGAGACAGAGAGACAGACAAGAGACAGAGAAGCTAAGCATGAGAGCTAAAGAGATGGTTCAGTGTTTAAGAGCACTGGCTGCTCTTTCAAGGATCCCAGGTTTGATTTCTAGCATCCACACAGTAGCTCACAACTGCCCGTCACAACTCAGTTCTGGGGGACCTGATATCCTCTTTTGCCCTCCCTGGGCACCAAGCATGCAAGGAGTATACCGACATATAAAATAGTGTTTGGCTATGGTAGTGCATACTTGTAGCACCATGAGGCAGAGACGGAAGTAAACTCCTTGGGAATCACTTCTCATCCAACCTAAGCAACAAGCTCCAGGTCCATGAGGGACCATGCGCTGATGGAGGAAGTGCTCTGATACCCAGCACTTAAAGAACAATACCTGAGACTGTCCTCTGACCTCTGCAAACATGAAGAGATGACGAAATGTAGAAGGAACCAATCAAACCAGACATACTGTTTCACAAACAGAAGCCAAACACTCACGAGGTTAAGAGAGGAGCATTGCCAGAAGCTCCAGGCGGACCTGGGCTGCACCTTGAATTTCTAGAGCCAGGGCTCTAGAACTGGACCATGTCTTAAAAACAGAAAGACAGCCAAGAAAATAGACAACATTTTCTCCCTCCCTCTCCTCTCAATCTGTATGCTATAATTTTCAAAACAGGAAATTAAACTAAGATTCTATAAGAGCAGCTCCAAAACCGAAAACTGAGCAGCAAGCACAATGGTGGCATCCGATGTAGTCCTAGTCCAGCACTCAAAAAGCTGAGTCTTGAAGTGGAAAGCCAACTGAGCAACAGAATAACAAAATCACATGAAGGGAGAGGGAAGATTAAGAAAAACATATCTTTTCATCACTGAAATAAAAACAAACCCCATCTAGCAATGACAGAAGGTATCTCTCCTTTCAAGAAACAAATATAAAAATCCTGTGATGGCAAATGAGAGAATCCACCTCCCCAAATGTCTGCCATTTTCAGTCTATACAACAATGGACAAATTACTTCATGCTCATCTTCGTTGTTCCCATGTTCTTAGCTAAACCAACTGAACAAGCTGCCAACCTCTCTCCTCATCTCTTCCTTCTTCCCTTGCCTGGTAGACAAGGCACCCCGAAATCTTGCATCCCAAATCTAACATCTTTCCTAAGACTCCCACTAGTACTACATTTACTGACCTCTGTCCAAAGGAGCAGTCAAGCAGGATCACTCACTGCCCTTGAAGTAGGTCCTCTGACTGACCTTCCAAGCAATGAAGCTACAGAGTGAGGCTCCTCTGGTGTCTCATCTTCGCACCTCCAGTTTTCTAGGGCTCAACTGTCATCACGAATCCCAGCTTCCAGTGACTACACCTTCAAAGAACCTTCACTATGTAATCTGGTTCATGTCCACACAGATCAATGTTGGGTACTGAAGTCTATACCCCAAGTACCCTAGTATTCTCAGACAAAAAAGTTCCCAAGATACAAAGACATACAAGTCACTCCATGTCTATATAGCAGTGACAGTCAACACATCTACTGAAGTCTGATAAGCGACAGTGTGTTGTACTTTTTTAAAAATCTATTTTATTTTGGTTTCTTATGCCTCTTTCTCCCTACTCCACCCCAATCCTTTCCAACACCCCAACACCAGGTAGGAGAGAAAGAAGGTTAGTAGGGAGAGAGAGTATAGTTCTCTCAGGCTACTTCCTGCTACTCAGGGTCATAGGGTTCCTTGGGGCAAGTTCAATCTTTTCAGGATATCCCCAACTTCTTCATGCTGCATCAACAGGAGCAAGGAACAAAGCAGGGGTTGGGGAGGGGGAAAGAGCAGCCTTCTTCTTCCTTAGAGAACTCTCAAGTCTCTGGCCTTTATTCCCTCTCAGAGTCCTCAGGATTAATCCGCAACTGGCAAAGAGCCCCTCTCAGAGCTTGTACACGGCAAATAGTCTGCTGCTGCGGACAGTCTGAATCAGTTCCATACCCCACACCTGGGATTAAAACACAAACTTGTTTACCTATCATAAACCAAAACTTCCACAACAGTGTCCAAGGACAGACAGGGTAACCAACTATGGGGATATAAGATTACAAACAATATGTACACACATGTAGAAGGTACTTTGAAGTAGGCCAACAAGCACACAACACCCCTAACTTCGAAAACAATGAGCAATTACACACACACACACACACAAAAATTAAATTATTTTGGAAATTAAAAAAAAATTAGAAAAGGCTTCTTCTCTCCCAACATGCCTTGCCTGCCTCACCACAGGAATCAACATTTACAGACGTTTGGCCAGATCAAGCAGTACACAGGATGAGGCAGCTACCTCTGGAACTCCAAGAAAACCAAAAGATACCTAGAATCTGTGACCTAACCTCTTTAGGTTTGATGGCTGAGCCCAGGCATTCAAAGGAGGATGATGGATTCCAAAGTAGGAATAGTTTGGCACTTCTATCTAGAGTCAGGTTGGCCTTCAATCGACTTGGACGAAGAAATACAGAGAATACAAAAGACTAGCCATGCTAAAAAATTTAAGGGTTATTTTCTAGGGTAGGGTATGTACATATAACATGTGAGCCAAGTTTAAACACCAAGCCCAGTACTGCAAGGTCTATAAGAATGAGTTTCTAAGAGCCAGGTGTGGTAGCACTCAACTGTAATCGCAGCACTTGAGAGGCAAAATCAGGCAGACCTTTGAATTCCAGGACAGTCAAGGCTATAGAGAGAAGCCTTGTCTCAAAACACAAAAACAAATTAGAAAGAATGAGTTTCTACCTTTGTGGCCTTTCTACCTGTAGAAATTGTCAGACGGGTAGGTAGTTATGTGGGGGGGGGGGGGGTGCACCTGTGTTTCTTCCTTTTGTTTGGGGTGGGTAGAGATAGAGAGGCAGGGTCTCATTCTCGAGATCAGGCTGGCCTCAAACTCACAGAAACCTGCCTGGCTCTGCCTCCCAAGAGCTGGGATTTTAAAGTGAAGCACCACCACACCAAGGCATGGAAAATTTTCCTTAAGACCTGATAGGTCATGATCTACAATCTGAAAGACTACAGAGAACCTAGAATTTTTCTCTAAATAAAAGGATCCAGTTGCGGGTTCTCAGTGCTAACTGCTTCCTGCACTTGGCCCTTTAAGGATTAAAGATTTACTCCACTCACAGCTTAGAGAGGGTTAGAGTCCACCACAGACAGCAGTGAGACAGCAGATCTGCTCAGTACAGGGGTAAGAGTACTGTGTCAAAGGCTGCTCATTTCAGGAAGCAGAGCCAACTGCATTCTTTCTATTTATCTAAAAGGTAATTAACACAATGCAAAATTATGATTATCACAGTGTATGATACATAGTGTTCAAAAATCAAGTGTAAGCCTGGTACAGTTGTACACCTGTCACTTGAGCACTCAGGAGGAAAAGGCAAGAGGACTAACTGTTCTGGTGTAGTCAAGGCTAGATAGATAGATAGATAGATAGATAGATAGATAGATAGATAGATAGATAGATAGATAGATAGATAGATAGATAGATAGATAGAGAGAGAGAGAGAGAGAGAGAGAGAGAGAGAGATAGATAGATAGATAGATACATATATATATATATGGCTATATATATATATATATATCACAGATCAACTCTGAGGTAGTGGCGTCTTTTAAAAGTAATTATATGTACAATCATAATAAAGTTCTTTTTCCTACCAACACTATGAAAGTTCTAGTAGATTACATTGTTGCTAATAAACAGGAAAGTTTT
The DNA here is from genome assembly GCA_028658305.1 of Pachyuromys duprasi. Classification (NCBI taxonomy): domain Eukaryota; kingdom Metazoa; phylum Chordata; class Mammalia; order Rodentia; family Muridae; genus Pachyuromys; species Pachyuromys duprasi. The sequence continues at coordinate 57,564,524 of CM053744.1, forward strand.
TGAGGAGGTACAAGTTTGGTTTGATGTATTCTTGGGCTGTTTTGTTTTGTTTGTTTAGTTTGGACTCAGTCTCATGTAGCCCACGCTGACCTCGAACTTAGGAAGCTCATATGTTGGCCTCCCAAGTGCTAGCCACATTAACAAAAAAAAAAAAAGTGATGAGGGTGAGAAAGCCATCTGAACTATACTGCCATGGACACCATCATACTGAGCCACAGACTTTAAGCTTCAGTCACATGGCTGAGCAAAGCCACACAAGCAAAGGACAGTACTTGCACATAACACTCTTAACTGTTCTAGATTAACCTCTACAGAGGCCCAAAAATCACTGGGGAAGTTTTCATTCCAAATTGCCATTCGTAATTCTGGCTGAAAGCTGAAGTCAACACAGACCAAGATAACACAGAATGAACAGCTTCACCACCACTGCACAAATTTCAGGAGTGACCAAAGTCTATTGCTTAACCCCACAGTCTGTGACTTACTCCCATCAAGACAAAGAAACACAAAGCAAAGCCTGACATTTTAGAATTGTGTATAAAACACAGAATCCAGAATCACCCCCACATCCTGTCTCCCTGGTTTCTTTTACTGTCCGGAAGTTAAAAAGACAATGGGATGAGTCATATCAACAGCCTTCCTCCAAGAATCCACTGTGCTGTTATTAAACAATGAACATCTTACAAATGTATTAGTATGAAGTGGAAATGCTCCCATTGTGCCAGGGACAAGCAATAACACAACTTTAAAAACAAAACACTTGTCACAATTATTTGGAAAACTTAAAGCCACAGAAGCCCAGTTCCCACAATCTACAGGCAGGGCCCTGGTTAGCCTGTAGAAGCTGCCCTGGCCCCACACAGCAGGGCCTACAGAGGATAAGAACTCACCTTCTTCTAGTCTTGCCAGAGCAAAAGAAAAATGGGGGTGAGGCAGCTGGAGAATTGGCTTAGCAGTTAAGAGCACTGGCTATTCTTCCAGAGAACCTGGAAGAATTCAGGTTCAATTCCCAGCATTCACACGGCACTCACAATTGCAACTCCAGTTCCAGAAGCTCCAACGCTCTAACACAGACATACATGTGGGCAAAACACCAATATACATGAATAATTTATTTAATTATTAAAAACTAAAAATGAAAAAAACAGATGGTACCCATGAAGGGGCTGTGTGTGCCTGCATGGCTAATGCTTTAAAAAAAAAAAAAGTCCATTTCTTTCTTTAAAAAAAAAAAAAAGTTTCTTGTGCAATACTATGCTTCTCTGAAGGTCCTAAGATATTTATATTAACTTTCATTTCATTCTGAAGGAGCTACAAAAAGTATCAAAGCAGACTTTATTACAGAGATCTCTCACATGCGGCACACACACAACCTTGGAAACAGGAGCTAGCCTTAAACTCAATCTTCAGTCCTCAAAGGACTAGGCACAAACCACCACACCTAACTCACTCATACTTCTGTTTTAAGATCATAGAAATACAAAGAATATATTCTACCATCCACATGCCCATACACTCATGTCCATGGAACACACACACACGAGTGCACATGTGCAAGGTGTTAAATTAACAATATCTCAGAAATATACATTTCTTTAAGAGCAGTAAGCATCAAGGGTGGAGAGATGGCTCATCAGCTAAAGCAACTGTCCCAAAAGCCTGAATTCAGCCCAGAGCCTACATGAGAGCCAGAGGAGTTGACACTAGCTTAGCTTACAGCAGCCGAGCTGGTTATGCTGTGGCTCTCAAACAAGATGGAACACTAAGGAACGACACTAAAAGTGACCTCTAACTTCCACACAAGTTCCACAGCACTCACACCAATGTAATAAACATGGATCACTAATGTAAGAAGAGTTAGACAGGTCTGACATCTCAGAGAATACAACTAAGTACAAAGAGCATAGGAACTGCGAAAGAACAGAGGCTGCTGAAGAAACAAGTAAAAGTATGGCAAGTTGTCAGTGTCTTTTTGGAAGCCAGAAAGATGGCAGCCCAAAAACTTTGGTGCCTTAAAAAAGATCCCAATTAATGCCTATGTTTTCTCACCAAGGATTCAGCTCCATATTCACTCTAGCCATACTCTGCCAGGTCTACAAACATAACTAAAAAGTGTTTGGGTATGATGGAGGGACAGATAGTCTACAATGTTTCTTATGAGTCACCTCCAAAAGCCACAGCTGGATCAGGAGGGCAGTAGCTCAGCAGTCTCAACCCTTGGGTCGTCCTGGCAGCTGCAGAACATAGTTCTGAAGTCCACCCTCTTTTGACTTTGGAGTCTTCAAGCACAAATCCCTTCAGGCTCCTTTTGGTGGTCTATCTTCAGAGGTTTCCTAAATCACTTTGATGAAACAGTAAATATTCAAGAACTTCCTATAGTGTGTGCCATAATATACAATACACTTGTCAATCCTTAATACCTACCTCTGAATTTTCATGGATTTCTGATTCACAAGTTTGTAACTATTTATACACAGCATACAATTTTTGACTTTGAAATTTTAAAAAAAAGTCATGGCTGACAGGAGACCCTTTCACAATTTCTTCCCAAACCTGATCTTGGGGAAAACAACTTTTTTCTAGAAATGTTTCTGGAATGAGTTTTTTCCAGACATAGTTTTTGTCTGTCACTGCCTGTCTCAATACTTCTAAGTTTTAAGCCAAAACAAATTATTATTATTTTTTTTACAAATTACACTGTGTAGCGCCAAAATAATTTTACACGTCTAACATTTATTCCCAAAAGAAGTTGCAACAGGGGCTGGAAAGATGGCTTGGTGGTTAAGAGCGCCGGCGGCTCCTCCAGAGGACTGGGTTCAATTGTCAGCACCCAGCCAGCAGGTTATAAACGGCTCTAACTCCAGTTCAAGGGAATCCGATACCATCTTCTGGCCTCCTAAGTGCACCAGGCACATATGTGATAAACATGCAAAATACTTATGCACAAAAAAATATTTAAAAAAAATAACAAAGTTACAAGAGCCTCAGAGAGTAAACTGTTGTCCCACAAAGGGCAGATAATAATTTCACCCTCTTCTGACCACCATCCATTGACGAGGAATTTCAGAGCATTATAAACTATCACAGTAAGGCTCTGGGGACTCCTTGGCAGAAGGAAGTCTGCAACCAGCTCTCTCTTCCAACTCTGCACTCAGATCCTGCAATTCCAAACCACTACAGCAAGGCCAGAAGTATTCCTCCCCTGGCAGTGCAGCTAAATAAATGGTTCACTAAAGCACTGCCTCTGCCTCCTCTATTACACAGATAAATACAAAGTTTTCATCTTAAAAAAAAAGTCTAATGTGAAATATCTCAAATGAAACTTGCTCAGAATCGGTACAAGACACTCACAAAATCCAGGGCACCCAGTGCCCTCCAATCAATCCCAAGAACACCCACCACCTTCAGCACACAGGCATAAATAAATCTACCTGTCCGCCATATATGGAAAATTCTTTAAGCAATGATTTAAAATTCTTTAACCAGACTGGTTCGCCACTTTCAGCAAAGTTTTGCAAAGCAATGAATGTGGTAGGGGCACATTTTTCAGAAACAATGCAGAAATAGATAAATTATATGTGTAAAAGGCAAAAGTCTATATAACAACAAGGTACATTAAGAAGCAGGTTTGCATGGGAGGGATGGCAAAAAACCCAAACAGCTACAGAGTAATTAATATCGCTTGAAATCAGAGGCTAGTCCCAGAGTCTATTTATTGTGAAGATAAGCATGCAAACTGGAAATATAGATCAGGAGTTAAATGCTGACCTAATATACTCAAAGACCCTGGGTTTAGTTCCTAGAACTCAGGGAGGGAAATCTTGCTGTGGTTAATTTTCATTGTCATCATGACAAGATTTTGAATACCCTGAAAACACTCTTGGTGATTTCAAGAAATATTTAACTGAGGGAAGACCTATCAAATGGGTGCCATATCACCCATTTGGCCCCTGAATTGAGGGAAGGGTAGACTATCAAAACCTTCCTTTCTCTGCTTCTTAACTATGAATGAGAGATATGATCAGCGACCTCCCTTCTTAAGCTAGGAGCCAAAATAAACCCTTCCTTCCTTAAGTTACTTCCTGTCAGATAGTTTGTCACAGATGAGAAAATAGAAACCCATGGAAAAGCAACATGTAAAAGCAAGGCATCAAATCTAGCCAGAGAGGGTCACCCTTCAAGCTAAGAATCAAGCATGTGGCTTCCAAGGCACTCAGACTCACCATGACTAGAAAAAAGTTAGTTAAGAACTTAGTCCCTTTGCCAAAGAATATGGCTATAGAATTTTTGTGCTTCTGAATAAAATAGCAACAATACCCAAACAGGTAAGTGCTGAACTATAACTTATAATTACAAGCAGAATAAACAATATTCTATATTGAATGCTTCCACACTGAAAAGCAATGATTAGAAGATTGTATCCCTGCAGTAAGCTTCCATGTCTACACTATGGGCAGATGATAACTTCTCCCTGAATGAATACTTAGCTGCTCATCCATATTTCTTTTCAGAGAAGAGAGAAGAACCTAACATTTTTTCTCTTCAGGTTCTATAAGGTGTAACTGGAATTATTTGTGGGAGGGGGGTAAATGATGAGGTTAGCAGCTTGGTAACCACTGACACTTGGACCTTGGCCTCCCCTGGACTACACAAAACCCAGTCAGAGCAAGAGTATTATAAGTCCATCAATTGCCTCTCCGCCTGCCCCACTGCCCCTTCAACAATAAGGAATATACAATTAACCTGAACCATTTAAGGTCTGGCCAGTATGCAGGGCTCTCTAAAAAATACATCAATAGAACACCAACTAAGACACAAGGCTAGATAATAAGATCCTTCCTCAAAATAACAGCAACAAAAAGACATTACATTTCAGAGAAGTTTTTTAAGTACATCATAATGGGAAAAGAACAATAACTGCCCTATAGAAATCACTTCTTCAAAGTGGGGTATGGTGCTACATGGCCATAATTTCAACACTTATGAGGTAGAAACAGGAGGCCAAAGTTTAAAGTAATTCCTGGCTACACAATGTGTTCAAGGATAACAGGCTACAGGAGCCTCTGGCTTAAAAACAATAAACAACAACAAAAACGACAGTTGAGATGGCTTAGTAAGGGCACTTGTGCCAAGTCTGCCCCAGCCTGACCCCTAGAAGCTCATAAGGTTGAGAAAAGAACCAGCTCCTAAATGTTTTCCTCTGACATTCACACAGACAAATCTGGCCAGGCGCATTCTGCTACCATACCTCTGCCTATAGAGGAGTTCACACCCAGTGTTTCAAATCGTGAGTATGAGCCACTTTCCTAAATCTATGCCGTAAGTTTCCATTCATTAACTGTGTGCCATTTGTTCTTCAGAGTTTCTCTGTGCAGCCCTGAACATCCTGAATCTCTGTTCTCAAACTCAGAAATTTGCTTGCAGAGACTTTGAACTTTGGTTCTTCTCACTGAGCCTCTTCAGCCAACTAGCTCACAGACAGGTTCTATTAGCTAGTCTTGAAAGATCTGTTGTTTTGCTTTGTTTCTTGAGACAGGGTTTCTATGTGTAACTTTGGCTGACATGGAACTCACAGACCTGCTGCCTCTGCTTCCTGAGCGCTGGGATTATTAAAGGTGTGCACCACCACTGCCTGGCTGAAAGAGATTCTTGTTTTTTGATAATGCTGGAAAGTGAATCTAGGGCCTTTAGGATACTCGAGTTTTTACCATTGAATTATATAGCTCTAGTGTTTGAAAGAAAGTTTGGAATTGGTAAGGGTGTAAAAATGTATATTTAGAATTATGAGAACAGCTTAATAACATTTTGGAGTAACTGAATGAAGAAAGTTGATGTATTTCGTATAGTTCCTATGTACAAACCTCCCCCCTTGGATCCCATCTCAATATGTAGATCAGGCTGACCTCAAACTCAGAGATCTGCCTGCCTTGCTGGGATTAAAGATGGGTGCCAACACACCCAGTTACTTGTGTTACTTTGGGAGGGGGCACCTCAAGACCAGGTTTCTCTGTGTAGCCTTAGCTGTCCTGGAACTTAAACTTACCCTGTAGACAAGGCTAGCCTTGAACTCAGAGATCTGCCTCCTTCGGCCTCCCTCATGCTGAGATTAAAAGTGTGCACCATCACCAACTGGCTAGATTTCTTACACAAATAAAAATGAAGGTCCCTTTTGTGATTCAATGCTGCATTGAAAAGCAAAACCACTTACACATAGGCACAGTCCTTAACACAAACTCTGTCTCTGTGTGGCCCCTCTCTCTGTCACACACACACACACACACACACACACACACACACACACACACACACACTCTTTATAAAACCTGCACTTCAATCCTACAAAGATATGGGAGAATCCATATGGTCTTCTCCAGGACATACCATCTTTGTTGATCTCAGAACTCAAAGCATACTCCAGAACCGCAGGAAGAACACACAGCTGCTGTTCTCGCTTTCCTTTTATACCACAGCAGGAACAGACTCCTCTGATGATCCACTGTAATGCCAGCACCACTATCTATGCAGGTATAGAGCAGATATAGCAAAGGTATTCTCCCTACAAGACGACAGCCTAGCAAATGAAATATTAAGAAATCCATACCTCTCCACATATCTCCTTCCAATTCGTGTTATTAAAACTCTGAAACTTGGGGCTGGAGGAATGGCTCGGTGGTTAAGAGCACTATCTGCTCTTTCTAAAGGACCCGGGTTCAATTCCCAGCACCCACATGGCAGCTCACAACTGTCTGTAACGCCAGTTCCAGGGGATCTGACACCTTCACACCAATGCACATAAAAAAATAAAAGAAAGAAAGAAGTTTTTAAAAAATTTAAAAAAAAACTCTGAAACTTAAAAGTTTATTGTTTTTGTTTCTTTTTTTAAATCTAAGCTGGACTCAGAATGTGGCTCAGTGGTAGAGTGTTTATCGAGCAGGCACAAGGCTCTGAGCTCTATCTGAGATGGGGTAGAAGAAGAAAAGGAAGAAAGGGGGGTGGGCACTCTTACATAAAACATTAAGTACAAAAAAACCTTCTAAATACATCTAAATAATCTTCAAGTAGACATTATTAAAATCAGGCACCTACATGTGCACACAGTTAAGGAACATTTAAACTCAAAGGGATTTATGTACATTTACACATGTCGAGAAATAATGTCAGACGTAGGCATAAGTACTGTTTAGAAGAAAGCTAGCACACTTCCTAAAGCCACCTGTGCCTTCCTTTGAGCAAAGAGCAGACCTGCACACCCAGACCTACGGTCCGCTGTCAGTGCTTCATATGCCCATCAACAGCTTATTTAGGTCTCATTGGCAGTTGTCACTCAAAACTAATTTGTTCTTTCCTACTGTAGTGAAAAGGAAAATCCAAGAAAATGGAGGTAATAATGGAGAAAGCACAGCAAGAACAGAGCTAGCAAACACAAAGATCTCTTAAATTTTATTATTTTAAATTATAAATATACATATTACATTACTCACATGGTATTACATACAGGCATTAGGCACAGAAACATTATCCCATATGGCATATTACATATACAAAAATTTATTACACTTGATAAATTTACATAAAACAGACATACTCATTACACTCGTATACAAGTTTACATAATAAAACACACCTTTGACATTCTTCTACAGTTAGAACAGATTTACGTTTAAATCACTCAGTGTACATGCCCAATCCTCAGTAACAGACCTACAGGCGTATCTAGTGGTGAAACTGAAACAGAGGACAAGCAACATGTTTACCTGTAGATACGGCAGGACCACACTTCAGAAGGCAGACCTCCTAGTTCAAAACTCTGGTTCTCCCATTGTCCTGTACTCTATATAGGGTCCCTGACACCTGATTATTATTTTGTTACCTAATGACAGTTCTCGAAGATGTTCCACTGAGTAGCATCCTGAGATTGTAAATACTCCTGTGTTTGCAAAATGTGTCATAAACCCCTCTAAATAAAATGAGATAATTCTAACTTTATCTTTTGCAACCTCTTCACCTCTACACCCTGGTTGAAAGTCTGGAACACAGAGATGGGCTGTCCAGTCTCAGCTACCTAGCTACATTGGTAACTTTGGAAATCACACCATCTAATGCTTTGTATTCAGATATTAACACCGCTGCCCACCAGATTGTCATTGTTCTTGAAGCAAATCCTCACATAACCAAAATGACCCTTGTAACTTTACCTCCAAGTTATCCCTGATTGGCTAAATAAAGCTGCTTACAGACCTGAGTTGGGCAGAAGAGAGGGGGGCGGAGCTAAAATCCTTGGGCTTAGAGAACAGAGGGGAAGAAAGTAGAGGAGGAGACCATAGAGGAAGAAATGGAGACCACCATGGGTTAGTGTAAAGAAGTACCACATGACCAGGAGAGTTTACTCTGTGGATTGGTGATGGAGAGAAGCAGCTCAGATGAAATGCATTTACTAGTATTTATGGGAATTATGGATGGGCCCAGATAGAAATAATTAAAGCAAATGGTATAAGATGTGTGCCCAGCCCCAGAGTTTTAAGGCATATTGAAAATCTAACAGGTGTTTCTGTCTTTTATATGATATGATAGCATGTTAAATAATAACTCATAATAATTATGCTATTAATAGTAAGGATTAATATTAATAGCAGTTTTCTACAATTCACCTACAAGATATGCCACAAATCACATTTATTTCACATCCAAATACCTAAGAAATTGACCCAGACAGCGTTTACATTATCACTTTCAAAACTAAACCATTTTAGGCCCCCCACCCCACCCCCGAGACAGGGTTTCTCTGTGTAGCCTTGGCTGTCCTGGACTCACAGCAATCCACCCACACTGGCTTCCAGAGCGCTGGGATTAAAGAGGTGCACCACTGCAACAGGCTAAAAATAAATTCTAAAAGAATACTAGCATTTTCACCCTTTCCCCTTCTTTTTCTGTTCTGGCTTTTGAAAAGATCTTTCCATTGTATACGTGCTCATACACATACACAGACACACTAGGCCTTAACTTGGTAGCAAAGGCTGGCCTAGAACTCAATAAGAGAGCTAAGATCAGCCTCAAACTCCTGATCCTCCAAAATGCTGAGATTACAAGCTTGCACCTCTGTGCCATGCTATGTTGTTGGCATGTTACAAATCATCTGAAGTAACATTCTCTCTTTCTCAAAGAGCTCTATTCCTAGAACTGGTAGAATGAGCAAAGGTACCCAGAATGACCACGTAAATGCTTTCAGAGAAATTCAGGACTTGATGCAAAGCGATCAAATAAATAAAAAATACCATCTTCTTAAGAGTTCCTTTACATTTTTAAGAAGTCAACATGAGGGAAAAATTACAATCTTTGAACTACACCAAAGCATCATTAAATTCTGTTCCCAAAGTAATGCCAGAAAAAGCCTCACTTCTACAATAATGACCAACGGCCTAAAAACCACCTAATACTACCCAAAGGTGGAAGAGCCGGATTGCATTTAAAAAGTCAAAACAGAACGGAAAGCATGAGGTTTAGCAACCAAAGTAACTCTGCTTGTAGCCTCAAGAACCAAAGGCATAAAGGTCGTAGGCCAAAATTATAAGACTAGGACACAGAGCTTGTCACAGTGGCATACGCCTATAATCCCAGCACTCTGGGAGGCAGAAGCAGGCAGATCTGTAAGCTCAAAGCCACCCTGATACCCAAAGTGTGCCTAGGACTGCCAAGACTATACAGAGAAACCCTGTCTCAAAAACCAAAACAAACAAACAAAAGAATGGGGCAGGGAATGAACTTTCAAAGGCTTAAACTGATCTCAGGATTTGACCTCATTCCACTTTAGTCTTTCATCTAAAACTTCTTCATAGATGTATCTCTGCAAAACAGCTATCTTAATCTGGCACCATCTAAAGCTCTGTCATTTTCTACAGTATGTACTTTTCAGGATCCTTCAGGTGAGAGAAGAATAATCACAGGGCTATTGTGGTCCAAAAGCACTGTCACTGTACCTGAAATTAATATTCACCTCTTTAAGGCACGCTAGGCACAAGCACAAAGGCATCCAGCACTGGGATTCAAGCTAAGTGACCTGCAGTGGGAGTAGATCTGTGAAGCTGGTGCAGCTGAGGGCAACATGGTATAGGCATAGGTTTGTGCAAGTGTTATCTTGTAATCCTCGGCTCTAAGTTGAGCCAGGCATGATGGCCTATGCCTGAAATCCCAGGACTCCAGGGACAGACACAGAAGGATCATTCCAAGTTCAAGACTAACTTGGCATATGTAGCACCAGGAAGGAAGGGGGGAGGGGGGAAAAGAACAAGGGAGGGAGGGAGGGAGGGGGGAGGGAGGGAGGGAGGGAGGGAGGGAGGGAAGGAAGGAAGGAAGGAAGGAAGGAAGGAAGGAAGGAAGGAAGGAAGGAAGGAAGGAAGGAAGGAAGGAAGGA
>CM053744.1:57575031-57585548 GCA_028658305.1 Pachyuromys duprasi
TAACAAAGCACGCAACCACATACACTAATAAATTGTAAAAAAAAAAAATAAAATAAAATAAAAAATTTGATCCTAATAATGCAACCCCAGAAATTTGTGTACCCATTCTCAGATTCCAACTGAATATCCATCCAGCTACTCAAAATAGAATAGACACACAATTGAGGGAGGAGTGTTAGAAAAAAAGATAAGCCTCTGTATACAAATGTACTGACAAGTTGAATAAGATAAATAATAGGTATGGTGTTTCTATTCCCACTTAAATAAGTTACATTTTAATGTCCATGCACACATACTTTCACAACAATGAGAATCCCCTACTAATACAGAGCAAGGGAAAATATAGAAAGAGATGACCTTGTCACAATAAGTGAATACAAGGGCATGTGTGTAATCCAGCACTCTGGAAAAGGCAGGAGGACCAATATAGATTCCTGTCCAGCCCGACCTATAAAGCAAGCCCTCCCAAAAAACAAAAGTAAACTAGATAAACAAAACAAAATACAAAGAACACACAGCAAGCTGGTAATCTCCACACTCAGAAGACTGAGAAAGAGCAAGTTAAAATTCAAGGCCAGATGGACCACACACTTAATATCAGTAATACTAACAGTAATAATGGTGATAATGACTGGCTGGAGTGCAGACGATTTGGTACAGTGTTTGTCAAGCTCATACAATGAAATCCCAGTACTGAAAACACATGGAGTAGTAGCTAGCCCAGTCCTGTCATAACACCACAAATTCAAGGTCATCCTCATCTATCTATTCATTTAAATACTGATTGCTGATTAATGTTTATTATCCTAAGAACTCAAATCCTTTCCTATGATGTTCAGTCTCAAAAGATTATATAATTTAAAACAACACCACACATGCATTTCCTAATTCCTAACAGACTTTCCAAACTCCAGCTATTGTACTTAAACAATCAGAAAGACCAGTAGGGACAGAAAAAAGGCCTCAGAAGTTACGAGTACTGGCTGCTCTTCCACTAAGGTTAAATTCTACTCACGGGGGTCCCAACAATCTGTAACTGCAGTTCCAGGAGATCCAACGCCCTCTTCCTGCGTCCTTCACAAATTATAAATCTGGACTACTCAATCCAGCCTCTAAGGAAAACAGTTCTTCCACAGGCCTTGTGTGGTCACACCCTCACAGTCCTCCACAGCTAAGCAATAAAGTACCACAAACAGATACTCAGAAGTGGTCACAAGGTATCTTTCACTTGCCACACATCATGGGTTGAATCTCAAAATCCTGTGTCAGATAAAGGCCAAGTCATGAAAGCTCTATGCTTCCAAAAGAGCAACCAAAAACTTAGCAAAATTTGTGCAGATGGCTCATCGGTTAAGAGTGGTTAAGACCTCTTCCAGGGGTCCTGATTTCAATTCCAAGCAACATGGTGGTTCACAACCATCCTGTAATAGAATCTTATTTCCCCTTCCAGTATGCAAGAAAACGCAACACTCATACACATAAAACATTTTATTAGATCCCCAAATTCTAAAGATGTGTATGAGTGTTCTGTTTACAATGAACAGTGATCAACTAACGAAGACCCTGCCAATTTTAGGTTGTGTGGTAGTTACCTTATATGCTTTAAATGTACCCACTATGAAAAACAGCCCCTAGTCTTAAGCAAAGTTTGCCGGTAAACAAGAGAGCATAAAGAATCATTCTCAAATAATTGTTATTTTATCTTTAGACCGGTCACACTAGTAAGAAGGAAGATATGGTACAACAATTGTAGAAAAACATAACTACTGAAAGTATACACGTAAGAATTGCCATACAACCCAGCAACTTCATTCCTAGGAATACACCCAAAAGGTGTTCAAGAAAACTTGTACACACACTTCCACATCAGCAGCACTATTCTTAACAACCAAAGGTCAATAGAGATAAATGAATAAATACAACTCCACACACTACAACATTACTCTGTCATAAGAAGCATAATGCATACTCAAGTTTAAACCCTGAAAGTCCTACACTAAGAAAGGACAAATACAAAAGTTCACATATATGACTCTGTTAACAGGAAAGATAACAAATACAAAAACAAATAGCAGTCACTGTTATAAAGTTCAGAAAGGAGAAAAAATGACCATTTCCTTTTAGTGTAATGTATAATGCTGTAAATATACAAATGTCAAAAAACTGTGCACTTTAAAATGTCCCCTCAGGAGATTGGAGAGACAGCTTAGTCGTTAGGAGCACAAACTGCTCTTCCAGAGAAGCCAGGCTCCATTCCTAACACCTCGTGACAGCTCACAACTGCCTGTAACCCTTGCTCTACAGAAGGATCTGGTGCTCTCTTCTGCAAGTGGTGTACAGACATAGTATAGATATATGTGTATGTATTTATACATATGTATGTGTATATATACACATATGAATACATACATGCAAAATACCAATATACATAAAACAAAGTAATGATTTTGTTAAAAATTAAAATAAACTGGCCACATTTCAGGTTTTTATTTGTTTGTTGGTTGGTTTTTCAGTTTAAACTGTGTGTAGTTATGTTGTTTGCATGTGGCCATATACACATGAATAAAAGTGTTCTCAAAGGCCAGGAGCTCAGATTCTCTGCAGCTGGAGTTACACACAGAGAGCTGTCAACTACAGTTGTAGATGCTGGGAACCAAACTTGAGTCCTCTAGAAGAACAAAGTGTTCCTAGCCATCTCTCCAGGCCCCACAGAAAGAATGTCAAATACAAGAGGCTGAAACTTGTGTGATTCTAATTCATGGGAAAGTATAACACAGACAAATTAAGCTACAGAAGCAAAACATAGGTTGGTGGTTACCTATGTATAGAGCAGAGGGAATGTGAAGGGTTAAAAAAAACTGGTTATGGTATAAATATTCTCAGTTATTAGTATTCATCACATAAAGTAAAGCAACTAACCGTCTTAGGCTGATCATACCATATGTTTTAGTATTTGAAGTATATCTGTGTGATGGTCACTAAAAACCACTGAGGCATCAGGAAATGTGGTTAACATAGGCACACAAAGCAGGAGCTGGGTGGGCCACGTGACAAACATACAAGCCTCCACCTTCAAGATGAGCTACTCCCAAGGAGGCACCAGGAGGCTCTGGAGTGCTGGGATTAAAGGCATGTGCCACCATGCCCAGCTAAATTTCTTAAAACTAAATTTACAAAGCATGATAAACATGGAGTTAAGAACACCTGGTATACTAAATATTGCATTTGAAAAAGATATAAACTTGGACCCAAAAAGAAAAAATTAGTTTCTCAATCTACTGTTGCGAATGAAGAAAAATTACCAGTGGGTGTTCTGGGCGCACCATGTGGGATTCTAGCACCTAGAGGCAGAGGGAGCAAGATGACATAGTTGAAGGCCTACATCAGGAGTTCTAGGACAGCCAGAGCCACATGATGATACTCAAAAACTTTAGGGAAAAGAGGCCTGTGAGTTTATTTCAACTGGGAGAATGTTTGCCTAGAATGCTGGAAGCACTAGGTCCAACCCCTAGACTCCCATAATCCTGAACCAGTGAAACAGATCTCTATTCCTAATGCTTGGGAAATGGACAAGGACCAGAAGTTCAAAGTCATCTTTAGCAACTTAAGTTTGAGGCCAGCCTAGGATATGTGAGAACCAATCTCAACAACAGAAACAAAAACAAATAAAACAAAATTTTTAAAACACCAAAACATCCAAAGAAGGGGAGAAGTACAAAATAAGCTAAGGGGACAAGTAAACAATTTCACTATGCTTTGCCACAATTTAAGCCATCTCAATGTAATTTTTTAAAGGTTTTTAGGTTTACCTATTTATTTGTTTTATGTATATGATCCATGTACATATGTATAGCATGTACATGGGTAGTGCCCACAGGTCAAAAAGAGTGTCAGATCCCCTGAAGCTGGAGTTCCAGATAACTGTCAGCCATAATGTAGGTGCTGGATACCTCTTAATGACTGAGTCATCTCTCCAGTCCCCATATAAATTATTAGTCTACAAAAGAAAAAGATCAGCAAAATTCTTTCAATAAGCAATGGCAACCAGACCTGATGACACACAGACCTATAACCCAACTACTTATGAGGCTGAATCAGAACTGCAAATTCAAGGCCTGCTGGAACTATGACATTCAAGGCCAGTCTAGGCAACTTACTGATGAGACCAAACTTGCCTTAAAATGAAAACCTAAAAAACACAGAAGATGCATCTCAGTAGTAGAACACTCGGCCTACCAAGGCCCTAGGACTATTCTCCAGAAGGAAAAGCAAAGTGAGAGGAAGAGAGAGGAGTGGGAGAGAAAGAGAAGGGGCCTATTTTCAAATGTCAGCAGTCACTTATCCTACGGAAGAAAAACTTCCTATAATGCGGAGGTTCAGGAAATCTTGTCCATGCCATCATAGCCAGGAAAAGTAATACAAGCCACAGGAAGAAAACAGAATTGAAAAATGCAAAGACTACCAGGTGAGTGTGGTACCACACGCCTGTAATCCCAGCACTTGGGGAGGCAGAGGATCTTTATGACCAGGTCAGCCTGGTCAACCAAGGAATCCAGGACACCCAGGACTCTGTTATACAGAAAAGATATGTCTCGAAAAAAAAAACAAAAGAAGGATGGAGAGGAAAAGGGAGGGAGGGAGGAAAATGCAAAGATCGACTAAATCAAGAGAATTAATGTATTATCTATTGTGGTGTGACACTTTCATTAAAGCTTTTGTTCAAGAAGGAGTCTAGGAAGCTGGTTCAGTGGATGACACAGTGTGCTCTAAGACTTTGAGGGCCTGTCTTTGATCCCGAGCACAGAATTCTGGTGTGTTGGTTCCTTCTATGATCCAGTCACACCTACTTTGAGATGGGTGGTGGAAGAAGGTATTCGCACAAGTTGGGCAGCTCACCCAGCCCATCCACAGAAATAACAAGACTTGCCTTAACATGGTAGAAGTCAAGAAGCAACCTAGAGCTGACAGCTGTCCTCTCATCTCCACACAAAGCACAGCACCCATGTCCCATGGCAGCATGCAAATCTGCACTCAAGACACACACAAAATGAAGTCTACAGAAATCTTCAAAGGGAAGAGAGCAGAAGAATAGCTCTGCCGGCCAAAGTGGCTGCGGCATGGGCCTCAGCGCCAGAACCCACAAATAGTAGGAAGAGAAAAATCAACTCCTCTGATATTCATATATTCAAGTGCATATACAAACACTAATAATAACAACTAAATTTTAATTTAATTTAAAATTAAAAAGCAGAGCTGGAGAAATGAAATGGCCCAGTCCGTAGTAAGTGCTTGCCATATATGCATGAATTTCTGAACTCAACCCCCTCACTAAAAAGGAGCAAAAACAGAAGAATCCCAGGAGCTTGGTAGCCAGATCCCAGTCATGCTCAGTGAGTGGTGAGCCCAATTCATTAAGAGACTCTCAAAAACTAAGGTACAGAGTGATAGAGGAAGATCTCTAACCTCCAATACACATGCACATCTGCAATAAACACAGACACACACACACATTCTAAACCCACATTCTAAGGCATTTATCACTGGAGTGCACTTGAGAAATATTAAAAGTGGGTGGGTGCAGTGGCGCAGCCTATGATCCCAGCCCAGGACAGCCAAGCTACACAGAGAAACCCTGTCTCAACAAACCAAAAGAAAAAAGATATATTAAAAGAAGGGCCTGCATGATGTCTAACCAGGTAAAGGTGTTTGCTGCCGAGCCTGATGACCCAGGACCCTCATGGAAACATCAAGTTGTCCTCTGACCTCTACAGGCCATGACAAAAATCTACCCATAAGCATACACACTAAGAGACATACACAAAAATAAATATAATAAAAATATTATTTTAAAGGGACCTTTTAAAGGAAGCCCTCAGCCGGAAGGAAAATCAAAGCAAGCTAAAATCTGAATATACAAAAGGGAATGAAGAACACTAAAAGTGGAAACAGTTCAGGTTTCTTGCCATTTTATCCCAAGCTACATTAACTACTATCTGAACCATATGATTTTCGGTTGCCTAACTTATTCAAGTCTAGGCTTTAGAACAAATTAACTTATGAAGTATGTGGGTTTGAGAGCATAGTTCAGTACATGCGCACACAGACATAACATCTTCAGCCATAACTGGTAATACAAATTCAAAAAGCATAAAACTCCATTTTGAGGAAATTATCACACCAAGTAAATAAATGATGCTTACAGAAGTTTTACCAGCTTGGGAAAGGGTTACAGAAACGACATGACTCAAGACATATTCCCCAAAGTTTGACAGGCAATCCTTTTTTGTGTTTTTGTTTTAAGGTTTACTTGTTTTATGTATATGAGTGTGTAGTCTTCATGCGCCAGAAGAGGACACTGGATCATATTAGAGATGGTTGGGAGCCACCATGCATTGTGGGAACTGAACTCAGGACCTCTAGAAGAGGAGTGAGTGCTCTCAGCCCCTAAGCCATGTCTCCAGCCCCACAGGCAAACTCAGCACTTGGGAGGCAGGGGCAGGCAGATCACTGAATTTGTGGTCAGAGTGAGATGAGGGGGGAGGGGGAGTTTACATGTGAACTGTATCAAATACAATTTTTTACCCCATTCTGTACTTATATAACTTTAGTAGAACCTTGTAACTCCTTTAAGCACTCTTACCAATTCCAAACTTGTCTTTCAAATACTATAGCTATATAATTCAGTGTTAAAACAACAACAACAACAACAACAAGTAACTAAGGCTTAGGTTCATGTTCCAGCATTATCAGGTGGTGCACACCTTTAATCCCAGCACTCAAGAGGCAGAGACAGACGGATCTATGAGTTTATTCCAGAACAGCCAAAGCTATACAGAGATTCTCTTTCAAGGTTGAGTAATAGAAACTGCCTGTGACCCCATCTACTCACGATGTCCAGTGAGAAGAATCCCAAGTTCAAAGCCAGCCTGGACAACCTTCATATGCAAGTCTCAAAATAATAAAAACTATGATAAAACATACCTGTAAACCAGGCATTATAGCACACACATGTAATCCCCGCACTCAAGGAAGCACACACAAGTGGCTCTCTATGAGTTCGAGGACAGCCTGGTCTACAAAGAGAGTTCAGGATAGCCAAGGCTACACAGAAAAAACCTGCCTTCAAAACCCAAAACACTACCCTATCTGTAATCCCAGTTCAAGACCTGACAAAAGTGACAAGGTGAAACATAAAAGTAAAAGCAAATAAAATAAGGATCCTCTATTGTTGGAGGCTGGTCTGATGCGTGTTACTGGCCCCCAAGATTTTGTCTCTGCTCATAAGACCATATTCTCACGTAAACCTATCACTGTTGTGTAAACCTGCCTAACCTGAGCAAGCCTATACCTGGGGTAGGTGTTGATTAACAGCCTATACCTGAGCAAGCCTATACCTGGGGTAGGTGTAGCTAAGGTTCCCAGGCTTGGACAGGACAGGAGAAGCATGGGGAAACAGATGGACAGATGGACTAGAAGAGAGGAGGAAGGAGAACACCATGATGAGTGAGCATGTAAAAAAAAAAAAACAAACAAAAAAAAAAACATGTAGGCGGAGAGGAAGGACTCCAATAATGGTGTGAAAAGGCTCAGATGAAAATTACAAGCAAATACCATGGGGTGATATGAATGGAAAGTAGACCTGATAAAGAATTAAGGCGATGGCATTGGATGGGGCTGGGAGATGGATGGTGAGGTTATTGAGGCAGTGCAAGTGAAGTATCTGCCTGGCCCAAGGTAAATAAGGAGATTAAAAAAATCTAACAGATGTCTGTGTCTTATAATTTGTGATAGCGGGTTAAATGATAATGATAAATGGTAATGACAATCTTAGGGTTAATACATTATACAGCCCAACACTCATTTTTTTAAAATTTACAACACTATAGCTTTATTTCTACAGCCATTTCCACTAAGATATCAAATTTTAAAATCTAGGCCTCTCCTCTGAGCTTTATTACCTTTCTATTAACTAAATCTCCCCCTGACTCGTGCAATGCACTCACCAAGTACACAGCAACATGCCTGCCTCAGCACTTAGGCAGTCTGTCACATGCAGTATTTCACACGTTCCTTAAACTAGCCAGCACTGACTCAAATACAAATATTTTGTCTCAGTCTACTTACTTATTCTAAGGCCTACAATTTTATTTGGACGTGACAATGAGCTAACTTTAATACACATCAGGATAATTACTATGTTTCACGCTCCCATAGCTTTCCACTTAAGGAAAGTAACTTTTTTCTACATAGATCAAAATCCTATGGCGAAAATGTTCCATATTCAGGCATGAAAAGGGAGGAACACTATCCTTCTTACCAAGCAGTCTCAGGAGTAACAACATATTTTAAAGAAACTGACTGTGCCTACACTTAGAAACAAAACGGCAGTAGGAGCCAGCAGCTGACCAGAGTCAGACCCCTAAATGACAAAACATGACTATCAAAAAGGACAAATAACACAAATGTGAAGACACTATATCCCAAACCAAACATGAGAAAGAAGAGCACCAGCTGTGGCACATGCCAATAGGACATGCTGAAGAGGCAGGCAAGAAAATCACAAGTTTTAAAGCCAGCCCTGATTACATAGGCATCCAAGGCGAGTCATGGTGACAAAGTAAGACCTTGTTCCAAGAACAGAAAGAAGCAGTCACTATTGCAAATCCTCAGTGAATCCAGGTTAGTCCAGTTTCACCAACATAACAAGATTTAGTCTGAAAGCTAAAAAGAGGTTTACATCGGTATCTTAACTGAAAACAAAAATATTGTGAGGCTAGAGAGAGGACCTGGATTCAACTCTCAGCAGGTATACGGCAGCTCACAACTATCTGTAACTCCAACTCCACACATGTGGTACACATACATACCTAAGGGCAAAACATCACACAGTTGAAAAAATAATTATTAATTAATTCTGTAGTCAGGTGTTGCATCATACACCTTTAATTCCATCGCTCAGGAGGCAGATGCAGGATCCTTGTGAGTTCAGACCATCCTGGTCTACAGAGTGAGTTCCAGGACAGTCAGGACTACATAGAGAAACCCTGTCTCTAATTAGTTCAATTAACTAATTAATTAATTAAAAATTACATTAAATTCTTTTGAGACAGGGTCTCCTGTAATCCACACCTGCCTCAAACTCAGTATCCTCAAAATGGGATATCCTTGTACTTCTAATCTTCCTGCCTCTACCTTTCAGGGACTAGGATCACAGGTAAACAGCCAGTCTGTAAAATGCTGGGGACAGGCGAGCTCACTCTTTTTGAATGACAGGTAGGAGGCTCATTTATCACATCACCAAGAGCTGAGCTGAATTGAACTACTCACTCTCGGGACCTTTGTAGGAAACTTGAGAGTGATGAATAAGAAGCTATATTAAAAGGGAAAGGGTAGACTAACAAAAAGTAGTGAAATTTCAGACAGGAAAGTCTGAGTTTCCATAAAACTGTAAAAAGTTTATCAATAAATGATAATGAATCAAACTGGTATGAACTCTCTCTTCAATACAAAATGGCACATGATACAGAACATCAACAAACATTTATTAATGACAAACATTAGTTCTGTGACTACTCAGACACACCTCCTGTCCACACAAGTCCTGGGCTGGCTTCCAACCACAGAGGACTTCTGGCCTAACCTGTAGACAAAACCTGCTCTGCTAGTACTATACCACAAAAAGACGAAAACTCCATCTTCTCTATGTCCTGTAAGCACATGACTCAGACCCAATACATCAGATCTTCTAGTGAAATATGATGACTTTTCAATAGTTACAATCCACTGTTTCAAAAAGTAATATGGCAATCACAAATGGGGCCAAGAGAACAAGTACACAATACACTAGCATAAATTCAGTGGGATGAAAGAAAAGATGCAGCAGGAGCCAGGTATGGCACTTATTTCTAACCTCAGCACCTAGAAGGCTGAGGTAGGAAGACCATAAATTCCAGGCTGCACACAGTGAATTCCACACAATAGAGTGCTACAAAAATGAGGCATTGCCTTTAAAAACTAAAAAAACAAAACAAAAGTCAACTAACAGGTTGTTCTGGGCTTTTAGGAAAATTAGCTGCAAGATATAATTATTGCATTTTGAAGTGGTAGAGGACAGACATGGGTTCAGGCTCTCAGGCCCTCCTTTAGTTCTAGAAATCCCAAAGTCTATGTGGAGCCCTGCCTATATTCCATAAGGCTCTGGTTTTGAGTCTTTTTACAAAGTACTTCTGGGAGGAGGGGCTGCTACTTGTGCTCACAGCCATTTGGTAGGACAACCACAAGTCTCAGGCCAAACTCAGCATGAGCTATTGAGTGGAACCTTGCACTTAAAAAATAAATAAGGGCTGGAGACATGGCTTGGTGTTTAAGAGCACTGTCCACTCTTCCAAAGGACCCGGGTTCATTTCCCAGCACCTACATGGCAGCTCACAACTGTCTATTACCAATTCCAAGGGATCTGACGCCTCCAAACTAATGCACATAGAATGAGAGAGAGAGAGAGAGAGAGAGGGAGAGGG
>CM053744.1:57585648-57653075 GCA_028658305.1 Pachyuromys duprasi
GATTATTTAAAAGTCTATTAAACATTAAGGAACAACTAAGACACGCTGGGCATCCAACATTTTTAATCCCAACACTTGGGAGGCAGAAGCAGACAGATGTCTGTGTTTAAGAACAGTCTACTGAGCAAGTTCCTAGGTAGACATAAGCATGTAAAAAATAAATAAATAAAAGATTCCATATATCGCAAGACCTTTACTTTGTATCTCAGGCTTCTTCGTTCATTTGTTTGTATTTAGCCAGGACCTCTGTATGATAGGTGAGCAGTATTGCACCAGCAAGTTTAGTACTTGAATGTTCTAACACTAATGTAGCTAATTGAAAAATAAAGTGACCTTAGGTCCTTCCTGTGGCTCATGCCTTCGGATCAGGAGTCCCATTCAGCCGTGGTTACTCATTAAGTCCCAGTATCAAACAGCTAACACGTTTTCTCTATAGTAGGGACTTATTTTCACTGAATATCTATCTATAAGACTAATGGATGGAAACTCATCCAAGGCTTTTATGAGACTATATACAGCAAGAAACTAAGATATATAGGGGGGTGGGCATGCAACACAGTTACCCTGTCCTGTATAACAAAGGCAATATTTAAGCTGTATGTGACTGTATGAAAGACTATGCCTGTCCTCCTATCCTTACCCGCAATAGGCCTGCTACTCCTCCATGTGAGGTATAAGAAACAGTAGGTTTCAAATCCATTAAAAACTAAACTGACTTGAACCAGTAGGATGAGATCAGGATGAAGACCTGAAGCTCCAGATTTCCAAAAGCCCTACCATTCTCGGAGGCCCAGAGGACAAGATGTTAGTCAGTTACCATCCAGGAAACATACTAGATTATCAGAGAGCCTGGAAATAGATCAGCAATATATCATTATTTAGTGACACTTCCTTATTTTTGAAGACAGAGCCTCAGGACGTAGCTAGCACCAGCTAACATGGAATTCCCTATGTAGACCAGGTTGGCCCACAACTCACGGAGGTCCACTAGCCTCTGCCTCCAAAGTGTTGGGATTAAAGGCAAGTGCCACCACAACGAGCCTATGTGGGTTTTCAAGTTTTGCATGGTGACACACTGCCTCCAAGGAATGTTGAAGTGGTTAAGAACCACCTCTGTAGTTAACCTCTGCAGTTAAGAACACTGGCTGCAAGTACACAACGAGGACATTTGCTCAACTATGTTCGTAGCTGCTTTATTTGTAATAGCCAGAACCTGGAAAGAACCCAGATGCCCCTCAGTTGAGGAATGGATACAGAAATTGTGGTACTTTACACAATGGAATACTACTCAGCAATTAAAAAAGAGGAAATCATGAAATTTGCAAGCAAATGGTGGGACCTGGAAACGATCATCCTGAGTGAGGTATCCCAATAGCAGAAATACGCACATGGTATATACTCACTTATATAGAGCTATAAGATAGGATGAACATACTGAAATCTATATACCTAAATAAGATAAACAAGAAAGAGGACCTGGGGTAAGAGGATTAATCCTCACTTAGAAAGTCAAATTGGATGGACATTGTATGTAGGAGATAACAAGTAACAGGACAAGAGCCTACCACAGAGGGCCTCGGAAAGACTCTACCTAGCAGGGTATCAAAGCAAATATCAAGAAACATAACCAACCCTTTGGCAGAGTGCAGGGAATCATATGAAAGAAGGGGGAGTTAGTATGACCTGGAGAGGACAGGAGTTCCGCAAGGACCAAATATATCAGGGCACAGGAGTCTTATATGAAACTGTCTCTCCAACCAAGGACCATGTATGGTTATAACCTAGAAACCCTGCTTGTATGTAGCAAATGGTAGCTCAATACCCAAGTGGGTACACTAGTAAGGGGAACAGGGACTATTTTGGACATGAACTCAATGGCTGGCTCTTTGACCTCCCTCCCTCCCCCCGAGGGAGGAGCAGCCTTCCTAGGCCACAGGAGAGGACATTGCAGCCATTCTTGAAGAGACCTGATAAGCTAGAGTTAGATGGAAGGGGAGGAGGCCCTCCCCTATCTGTGGACTTGGAAAGGGGCAGGAAGGAGATGAGGGAGGGAAGGGTGGGATAGGGAGGGAATGCGGGAGGGGGCTATGGCTGGGATACAAAGTATATAACCTGTGATTAATATAAAATAAAAATATTTTAAAAACCCCATTCATGGCTGTGTGTTACAAATTTTCATCCCTCTCCCATATCTATGTGTGCGTGTGTGTGCGTGAGAGAGAGCTAGAGAGAGAATGTATGTGTGTATAACATGAGTAAAACATGAGTCTTCTATCTGCTACAGGAGGAAGGCTCTCTGATAACGGCTGAATAACTATATCATTAGAAGTCAAAAAAAACCAAAAGAAACACTGGTTGCTCTGGACCCAGGTTCAATAGTGAGCCAGCATCCACATAGCAGATCACAACCATCCTAACTTCAGTTCCAGAATATTTGATATCTTCTTCTGGCTTCCCCTGGCACCAGGCACATATATGGTACAGGGATGTACATGCAGCCAAACATTTTTTCAAAAATAACCCCCCCACACACAAAAAAACCTTAAAAATCAATGTATGAAAAACAATGCAATTCACAATATTTCCAAATTAAAAAGAGAAAACCATGTACTCTAAAGATCAGTTTGCACTGTTTTGGGGAGACTATGTCTTTTTTAAAAAGCTGGGTGGCAAACCGGGCCTGGTAGCACACCCCTGTAATCCCAGCGCTCAGGGAGGCCAAGGCAGTCAGGTCATTGTGAGTCTGAGGCCAGCCTGATCTATAAAGCAAGTTCAGGACAGGACAGCCAAGGCTACACAGAGAAATCCTATCTCAGGAAGGCGAGGGGAAGACATAGAGGGAAGAGACGGAGTAGGTGGAGGGGTAACTCATTATTTTTTTTGAAACAAAAGTCGCTGGTAATTCCTGAAAAAAAAAAAATGAGTGAAATCTCCTCAACCTCATAAAGTAAGCTGAGGAATGGCTAGAGTAAACACAGTCACTAATAAAAAATTAACACCTCCACCCTTTGGTTAAAAAAGATAATAGGCCTCAGCCTCGGCCACAGCCATCACTGAAAAGCATTATACCAGGTTTTGAGCAACACAATCATACCAAAAAAATAGAAATAAGAGGTATTCAAGTTAAAAGGAAGGGGTAAAACTGATAGTCATAGTCCTTGTTATCTCTACAGAAAACAAGAGAAGGCCAAATATAGGAGTGGTGGACATCTGTCAGCACAGCATTCATGACCAGCAAGACAGGTCGGCTTGTAAGGTTGTCTGCCTGCAAGATTGATTGAGTTCAATTAAACAAAACACACATAAGAGAGAAGAGAATCAATTCCCACAAACTGTTCTCTAATTTTCATGCCTGAACATCCAGGAAAAGACACAGCCTATTTTCCAGGGTCCTAAGACTCAATTTTAGGATGCCTAATCCAGGCTGGAGAGAAGAGTCGGTGGTTAGGAGCTCTCTTGCTGAGTAACAAAGTTTAGTTTCCAGTACCTGATTCAGGTAACTTACACTGCCTAAAATTCTAACTCAAGGTTAGAAGAACTTACTGCTCTTAGAGAAGACCCAGATTCAATTCACAGAATCTACATGGCAGCTCATGACCCCCTGTAATTCCAGTTCCACAGACCCAACCCCAGCCTCTGAAAGCATTAAGCACATGTGTATGCGTGCACACATGTTCTCTCTCTCTCAACTCATTCATACAAAAATCTCTTTTTTTAAGCTAAATTTGGTGATGCACACCTGTGATCCCAGCACTCAGGGAGGCAAAAGCAGGCGGATCTCTGTGAGTTCCAGGCCAGACTGGTATACAAAGAGTCTAGGACAGGCAAGGCTATACACAGAGAAACCCTGTCCCAAAAAAACAAAAAACAAAACAAAAAAAAAAAACAGAAACAAAAGAAATGGGACTAAGGAGATGGCTCACTGGAAAAGTGCTCTTAGTGCACAAGCATGAGGGTTGGAGTTTAGATATCCAAAACTCCCGTAAAAGCCAGACGGGTACGGTTTTAAGGGGCAGGGATGCCAAGCACAGTGGTGTACGCCTATAATCCCAGCACTGCGGGAGGCAGAGGCAGGCACTGTGTTGACTATATCCTCCCCGGCTACAAGGTGCGTGCACTACGACAGCCCTGGTAACTTGCTGGTAAAAATATAAAATGGTATAGCTGATGTAGAAAATAGTGCAGAGGTTCCCCTAAAAAGCTAAAAATAAGCCAGGTTTGGTGGTGCACACCTTTTATCCCAGAAGGCAAAAGGGCAGAGAGAGGCAGATTGCTGTGAGTCTACAAAGCAAGTCCAGGACAGCCAAGACTACACAGAAAACCATGTCTCTAACAACGAAACAAAACAAAAAAGCCAGACATAAGGAGATCATGGGTGAGGCAAGCAGGGGCTATTTAGCAGACTAAGCCTAAGTTTACTAAAAAACAAAGAAACTCTTTCACAAACACACATATATGAATACAAAATACAAATCATCATGAAAGACTGAATTTCATAACAGTTGAAAGACTGAATCATCACCAATTCTGAAAATTCCTTAAAAATTACAGTGATATCATTTGCTTTCCACAAGTAAAATGGCTAAATTGAAGTAAATGTTCAAATTCTCTAAGATGTTATAAAGTCCTTTTTATGTTATCAAAAAACTGTGCCAGAACCTGACAAAAATTAGCAGCCAAAAAATTTGGTATTTGGGGGAGGGGGGGATTTAACTCTCATTTAAGTGAGTTAAACATGCCCCTTCAAGTTGAAAACCAATTTATGAATACAGTATTTCTACTCGGAACAGTATCCAAATAAAACTGAAGTTCTATAAAGTTCAAATTAAGGCAAAACAATTTTACGCATTCTGAGACCTGTAAACAGTGAAAACTCTGCAGCTTTTTCTTCCTATTTTACATTTTTTTTAATTATGTGTTTGTATATGAGACAGAGACAGAGAGACAGTAAGTCAGAGTAAAACTTGTAAAAGAAGTTAGCTCTCTCCTTCCAGCAATTCAGGCCACCAGGCTTGGTAGAAAGTGCCTTACTTGCTAAGCCAGTATCACTGATCCTGTAGCCTTAATTTTCAATTTGATAAAAGAGTTCCAAAGCAGATTTCAAGATTTCCAAAAGATGTTTTGTATATTTGCAACTCCATTTCAGTCAACATGTTACCTACCAATTTCAAAATGTAATGCAAAGAACTGGAATTTGATATTCCATTTAAAGAAGCACTTTGGTCATTATCTAGTAAACAAATACCCTCTGTTTTGTAATCATGCCTTACTCATGTCATCAAATTTTTGGCAACACCTATATTTCAAGTAGAAACAAGAGTAAAATTAGAACCACAACATCTGATAAGATTAACAAGAGCTCACAAAATTTTAACTGCAACTACTTCTATCAAACCAGCAAAAACTAGTTTATTAAAAACAAACGTCAACATAAGCCACTAGTTTTATGTTACTTCTCTTACTTTTATAATTTACCAAGTGTTTTAAAGTCAAACCTTAATATTTTCTGTTTTTACCTTTAAAGACATATTTTTATGAGCTGTACAGATGGCTCCACAGTTAGGAGCACTGCTGCTCTTCCAAAGGATCCTTGTGTCATTTCGAGTACCTACATGGTGGCTCACAACCATCTGTAACTCTTCTTACCTCCCTGGGCACCAATGCACAGAAAGAAGTGCAGAGACATACATGTAGGCAAAGCACTCATGCTTACAAGGTCAATATATCATTTTCAAACATGTATTTTTATTACCTTAAAGATGCACAAGTGTGTGTATCTGCACGTTGGTATGCGCACAATGAATATAGGAGCCCAAAGAAGTCAAAGACATTCTAGCCCCCTGAGCTGGAGTGTATGTAGGTGTTGTCCGTTACTTTGTAGGTTCTTCTTTCTTCTACCCTTCTCCACCCTTTTTCATCCATTCTTTTAATGCAATAACACTAGATAAAAGAGAAAAGATAGAAAAGAGGGTGCATTATCGCTACACTACTTACTGCTGACTAGGGCAGGGAGCCCCTTGGGGCAAGTTTGATCTTCTCCATCAGGATATCTACTTTCTTCTTCTTTGGGCACAACTTTTTAATGAACCAACAGCAACCAACAACCCACTCCCTCTCTCGGTGCGATAGCATTCATATATCCCCAGAATTCCAAATGTCATACACTCACAGAAATTATCTGCAGCTGGAAAAATCACACCTCTGCTAGAGCAGGAGGCAAATCATAGTCAGCTGCTGTGAAGCAGTCCCCTATTCCCACACCTGGGATTAAAATGAAACATATTATAAAGGGGTGATTATAAAGGGATCGAAGGGAAATAGTATTCATTTTTTCGGTTTTTTTGTTGTTTTTGGTTTTTTTTTGGTGTTTTGAGATGGGGTCTCCCTATGTAGACGAGGCTGATCTCAAACTCAAAGAGATCAGTTCCACCTACCTCTGCCTCCCAAGTGCCAGCAGAATTAAAGCCACCATACCCAGGTACTACTCAAATTAGAAATAAGCAAAATTTACTAAGCTGTATATGTGTTAGGCTTCAATAACATATACACATATATATCTGTATGTGTATCTGTATAGCTTCACTACTGGGACAAAAAAAAAAAAAAAACCTGATGGGGAAAAAAATAACAGTAACCAGACATAAAAACTGTCAACAAAATAGAGTGGAATACATAAACATTACCACTTAGCACTTACAAATCAATCACTCCAGTAGTTACTTTGACAACCATTAGCTCATATAGCTCGCGAGGGAGCACACACACACACACACACATACATATATTTTAAAAAGTAGATGTAGGATCTCTGAGATTTGGAGACCAGCCTGGTCTACAAATCGAGTCCAGGACAGACAGGAACCTGTTATTAAAAAAAAAAAAAAAAAAAACCTTTCGGGGGTGGGGGTGGGGGCAGCACAGATGTAAAGAACTGGCCATGTAGCCCAGCTGTTAAAGAGTTATCTGCCTAGCATGTACAAAAACTGGATCCAATGCAGAGTACCTCCATCATCTGGGTATGGTAGCACATGCCTATAGGAGACAAAGAAAAAGTCATCCTCAGCTTCACAGGAAGTTTGAGGCCAGCCTTTGATACATTAAAAACCTGTCTCAAAGAAAACCTAAATGGAGCAAATAACCTCCATGCTTACAAATTAATGATGGTCACAACTTGTAGGTAAGATTAAAATACTACCTATAGACCCTATCTGTAGAAAAAGAGAACTAAAGGGCATTTGGCCCACACAAAAAAACATCAGAAAAGAAAATTTGTATACATTAAGGTAAACAGATATCAGTCTAAGGATAGAATGAAGTACCCCATTTAAGGACAGACAGTTACAGATGCCACAAAGTATAAAAACAGACTAACCTAAAAAGACTCACAAAAGAGAAAAGCAAAATATTCACCTCTAAGAAATCTCATGAAAGCACAAAAACGAATGCCCTCCTTCCTTTCCATACTCCCAACATAAAAGCACTATTCAATCTCCAAGCTAGAGAGTCACTATCTGGAAATTTTAACAACTTCCTCTGAACAGCTGCATGCAAAATTTAAAAGCAGGCTAACTTGAGACCCTACATCATGAAATGATCTCATACTCCTAAGGAATTCAAATCTGAAAAAGATGAACTGAATTTCACAAGACAAGCAAGAATTACCCACTTCCTGAAGGAGCCTAATAGGAGGTAATTTTGCCAAATGCTTACCCTGAGAAAAAGCAAAAAGGGCTAAAGTTGAAGGTGAGATCTGATTTACTATCCAATTCAGAAGAGCGGTTCACATGTAACCGCTCACAGGGAGGCGGTACCACAATGATTAGGAGCACCTGTTGCTCATTTTTTCTATTAGGTTTTATTTTATGAACATTTTATTTGCCTTCCTGTATGTTTGTACATACATGTGCCTGGTACCCTCAAAAGACAGAAGAGGGCATCAGATCCTCTGGAACTGCAGTTGTAGGTGATTATGAGTTGCCATGCAGGAGCTGGAAATCAAACTTCAATTCTTTGAGAGATGGTGCTCTCAACTGCTGAGCTACCTCTACCCCGCACCGATGCCCTTGCAGAGAGCCAAAATTCAGTTCCAGGACCCATATCAGGCAGCTCCTAACCACCTGGATGAATGATTAACTCCAGCTCTAAGGGACCTGACAACCTCTTCTGATTTATGTGGACACCAGGCATGCAAGTGTTGCACATACATCCCTGTAGGCACTCACACATATACATAAAATAAAGTTTTTTTGTTGTGTTTTTTTCCCCCGAGAAAAGTGTTCTCTGTGTAGCCTTAGCTGTCCTGGACTCATTTTGTAGACCAGGCTGGCCTGAAACTCACATCAATCTGCCTGCCTCTGCCTCTAAGTGTTGGGATTTAAGGATTTAAGCCACCTCACAAGGCTTAAAATAAAGTGTTTTTAAAAGAGAGGTAAAGGAGGCCTATAGTGGCATACACCTTTAACCTAAGGAAGAGAAAGAAAGGCCAATCTCTGAACCAAGCCTGATCCATACAGCAAGCTCCAGGACAGACAGGGCTACACAGAGAAAGAGGAGGTGGGGGTAAAGGAGACACATTCCTTTAGCCATATATTTCAAATACTTCTATCTCTAGTTACCAGACCCTATCCTATATGCAGAGTAGCTCATGATGCAGCTCACCACAGCTCAGGAATGTAGTAACGAGAAATACCAACATACTCATTTTATCATAAAAGTCTGTAAGCTGTAGTCACTCTCTGCCAAAGAGTACCTGGGTAAAGAGATCAGTATAATCAGCAGTGTTTCCCACTCCCCGGACATAGCATGACTCAGACTAAACACAAAGTTCTGTGACATGGAAGCTGGCAAAAAAAAAAAAAAAAAAAAAAAAAGGAGCTGAGTCAGCCTCTAGCCAACATTCAAACACCTCTTAGAAAAGTGTTTCAGAGTAGAAGTAACTGGGATTGGACAGAAGTATAGTATGGTGCTACAATTTCGGATTCTTACGGCAAAAGCAGATCACCCATCCTTTTTCTGAGGCTCAAATGTCTATGGATGTTGGTAAATGAACACTCCCTGGACACAAAGGCTAAGAAAAGTAGCCAGAAGAACAAAAGACAAATAAGGACGCTTAGTTTGTGCCTTCATGCACTCATTGAGACTGTACCTGTGCTTCTGGTTCTGCACAGAAATGAGCAGTACCAACATAGTCTGTCTAAGCTCAATATGAAATTAAGGGACCTGAGCCTCTGTTAAATAGAAAGCTACCCCAAGCAGAGGAAAGAGAAAGGTGTTCCTGTTGAGACTGCCAGATAGGGACACCTGCTCTGTTCAACATCCCACAAACCACGTTCCACTGAGTAACTATTTCTAAGTAAACCTAGAAAGGACTGGGGCTTATAAAACTGGTTTTTATAGAAAGGGCTGGCCTCCTGGAGTCACACAAGAAAGTCTGTAATGATACAAGGCTCCTTAAACTTGAAACAATAGAACCAGGTCTAGTTAATTGCTGTGTTGTACATATCTTAAAATATTTACCAAGAAGGTGACACATTTATCAGTATTCAAGAAGAGTGTGGAAGCCCTGTTGTCTGATGTTATCGTGATTTATCGTGCAGAACCAAGGATAGTAGAACCTGCTTATATTCCCAGCCACTTGAAAGGCAGAAGTAGGATCACTATAGTTTACGAGCAACCTGGATGCATTCTAGAAGCTATCTCAAAAGCCAGTGGGGGAGCCAGAATATCAAAGTGATATTAAAAACAGATAACACAAAACAGCAATTATTACCAGAGAACAAAGGTAAGAATGATAATCTATCCAACTGAAGCCAGAAGTCACAAGCAAATAGAGCTAAACATGAGTTCAGGAAGACTTGTTGGACAGCTGAGACCTGAAAGACAGTAAGCTCTACCCTAGCCATAGTGTTAAGAATGTTAAGTTGAGCACGGTGGCACAAACCTTTATTCCCAGCACTCAGGAGGCAGAGGCAGGTGGATCTCTGTGAGTTCAAGGCCAGCCTGGTCTACAGAGCAAGTCCAGGACAGCTAGGGCTATATACACAGAGAAACCCTGTCCTGAGAAAGAAAGAAAGAAAGAGAGAGAGAGAGAGAGAAGAGAGAGCGACCCACCGCCTTCACTAAGAAAGAGAATGATCAAATGAGATATTATATTGAAGGAAAAAACACCTTGGTAATCATCTGGATCAGTGTCCAGGACAGTTAAGAAGAATGGAGTGAGGGAAGTCAGACACATGCCTGCAATCTCAAATGCAGAAGGCAAAGGTATAGGAATGCCAAGTTGGTAAAGTTGGTCTACATAGTGAGTTCTAGACTAGCTTGTAATACTAGCTGTCAAGAAAGAAAGGAGAAAGGGAGTAAAGTGGGGGAAGGACAGGAATAGGTATGGGGTGGGGGTATAAATGATGGAACCCAGGCACAGAAGGGCAGAAAGGTTCAAGAGATCACAGCAAACTGACAATCCTGTATGTGCTTGCAGTGAAAGGCAATCTGATTTCCAGAGCATTCAAGGCTGATTTCCTCAATCCCTAGACCCCAATTTCACTGATGGCATCTAGCACTTCTTATCCACCACAAACACAGGAAGCAAACAGCCCGGTTCAGAATGTAAAACACTAAGGTTAAACATGGCAAAGGCAACTCCCATTAACACAAGCGGGCTAAAAGAAACACCCTCACGTCAATGAGAATTCAGAGAAAAACATTTATGACAGCAGACCTCAGGAGTCAAACAGATCCTGGGGGACCCCAGTATCCCACCACATTAAGGCTTCTCCTCTCACCAACTTCCCTTAAGTGCAGGGCGGGAGGAGCATTAGAACAATGCATGGGCAACATAATGTTTCCCCCATGACTAGGTTATATGGAGCAGCAGCAAAGTAGCTGCAGTGTCATTCTCAGAACTGCATTATGTGATGTAAGACCCATTTTTACCAAACATAAGACTTTGCTGTAGGCTTGTCAGAAGTATGCTGCGGAGTTGCAAGCACACTAGTGGCAAGAAGTACAGAAGGCCTGGAAAAAAAACAAAAAACAAAAACACAGACTTCAACCCACGACAAGGAGATAAACTGCCAGCAAGCTGAGGGAGCTTCAGTGCATGTAACTCATTGCTCACGTAAGCCTCCGGGCTGTGTGGACAGCCCAGGAAGAG
Organism: Pachyuromys duprasi; assembly: GCA_028658305.1. Lineage (NCBI taxonomy): Eukaryota > Metazoa > Chordata > Mammalia > Rodentia > Muridae > Pachyuromys > Pachyuromys duprasi. Next base: position 57,596,801 of record CM053744.1, read on the forward strand.
CGCCTGAGAGAATGAGGGTGCACCCAGACACACAGCCCACACAGCTGTGTGCTCTTTCCAACTACTGCATTTGTGATTCGCCACACAGCAGCTTAAAACAAACACTCCCACGCAACATATCCAAAGAAGTCTTGGCATTCTTTCCTGATGCCGCCGTCCATACACAACTGGCACCAGGACAGAGGGCAAAGGAACACCAACCTTCCAGGCACTGGTCCAAGGAAGGGCACTAAAACACACTCCATAGCCTACTGTTGGTGCACACCTCACCAGTGAGGTTCGGCCCAACTTCCTTATAAATTACATCATAACTTCAAATTTTACCATAGTCCAAGGGTTGTTTATTTTAAAAAATAAGTTTAACACTTAAGTGATTTATAAATTAAAATATGCCACCATCTCTAGCTTCCAAACAATACATAACAGCACAAAATTCATCAACTAAAATTCAAAAAATTTAAAGTAGGGTAAGATGGCTCAGCAGGTAAAAAGTGCTCGACCCACTAAAGGGCTACACAGAGAAACCTGGTCTCAAAAACAGTCAGTCAATCCAACAGTCAATAGATCTCTGAATGAACATACATAAGAATCTCATAGCCAGGTGTGGTGGTGCACACCTGTAATTCCAGCACTTGTGGGGACAGAGGCAGGTGGATCTCTTGTGAGTTTGAGGCCAGCCTGATCTTCAAAGCAAGTCCAGGACAGCTAAGGCTACACAAGAAAACCCTGTCTCAAAACAAAACATGAGGATCTCTTTAAAAACTAATATTAAAGTTAACCTTCAAACAAGAATTCATGAAGATGAACTCAATCCTTACTAATTTTCTCTCTTCTTTCGTGAATGGACACTAAGACAGTGTGTTTGTACAAGGCTGTCCCTGCTCTGTTTTCCAATCCTGGGTAGTATAGAGAGATGAATGGGTAAGAGTGGCACATTTCACAACTGAGAACAAATTTTAACATGTTATTCACTAGGTCAAAAGACTCTCCTGATTGCATTCTCTGCAAGATAATCTTACAGAACAGAAGAAAAACCAACTGGAGCTAGAGAGACAAACTAACTCCCAGGTAAATAGGAAGTCTTAAACATTCAACTGGTGGACAAAAGCTGACAAACAGCACTTAGGTTAGGACAGGAAAAAAAAAAAAAGACACCTTTCTAATTAAGTAGGTCTGATGCTCACTTGACCACACAGGGATGAGAAAAAGAGAACAAGCCAGTACCCTATACTCTTTCAAATTCTGATACTGCAGTGAACTCCAAAAGCTCCATTTTAAAGGTACACAACCTAGCATTGTATTAACAGTCACTAACACACTAGACTGTTCCTATAGCAACCTGAAAGAAAATATAAAGCTTCCAGCTTTACATAAATTGTTCTCTATTACAATGAAATATTGAAGTCAGGCAAAGGATTCTGACAAAGAACCATGTAGACAGCATCTATAACATTAACACTAATTATTCATTCTCCACCCACGTTAAACTGATTTTACCTTCAATTCTACAGTGAGTCATTCATATCAGAAATGCAAAATTACTTATAAACAATAAATACTCCTACCTAAAAAAAAAAAAAATCTAGAAGCCAGGTTTGGTAGCACACACCCAAAATCCCAACACTTGGGAAACAGAGGTAGGAGGACCAAGTGTTCAAAGCCAGTTTCCATGACATAAGAGACTCTGAGGACAGTCAGAACTACATAAGACTGTGCACTGCAAAAGTTATTTTTACAAAACTGTGTTTATCTCTCAGTTTCTCTCTTAACCTGGCAAGCACACAAGTGAGACTTTTATATTTAATAATAAGCTTCACAACACAATAACTGAGCAGTTACTACTCTAGTGTTAACCTTCTAAGCTAATGTGGTTTCCTAGCTCTCCCTCCAGGTCTCTCCTGGACATCTACTTCTTCTAACTCCTCCTACCCTGGCTAGCAGAAAATCCAGCCCTATTCCCCCCCACACACCCCCCACACCCCCCGCTCAGAGATTGGCATACCAGGGGACAATTGGGGAGCACTGTTTACACAAGACTGAGACAGGAGAGTCTCAGAACAAGGACTGCAACAGACATGGGCAGTACAGAACTCAGCATTTGAATTACACAATAACCTTATGCCTACAGTGCATCTTTTTAAAAAGCTGGGCATGCTGCAGATGGGTGGATCTTTGAGTTTGAGGCCAGCCTGGCCTACACAGCCAGTTTCAGGGCAGCCAGTAACATGATAAAACCCTGTGTAAAGGCCAAAAAATAAAAAAGAAATCAAACTAAGTACTTCAACTATTCACACAAACACATGTACAAAGAGGCTGGCAAGATGGCTCAGAAAGTAAGGTTATTTGTTCCCCAGCCAGATGTCAATCCCCAGGATATACATTGTGAAAGGAGAACTCACTCTCCCAAGTTGTTCTCTGACCACTATACATAGCTGTGGCCTATGCACACCCATATTCATAAATTCATATTTTTCTTTCAATAAAAAAATATACTAAAAAAAATCAAATCAAAGTACTGTCTTCAACATACCTACATTCTTGCCATAGCCTTAATAATCCACAAGCAAGATAGGATAGTCACTCTTGTCCTTACAGACAAAGTCAGAACTCCTACTAAAAGAATGCTAATATTTCATATTATCCTCTGGTTCTGGACTATTTATAGAACAAAGAAGTGATTGCTATGTAACAATGTTATTCACATGCCAACAAGAAAAAGAAATACAAATCAAAACTTGGCATATCAGAAGAGGCAGCTGAACCAGACAGGCAAATCCAACTACCACACCTGCGTCCAACCAGTTGGGGCAGGCAGGTTACAACACTCTCCTGACTCAGCTGGGCGTGGCTCCCCAGCCCACAGTTACAAAAGCAGGCACACAGAGCCTTTAGGGTAAGTCTCCCTAAAAAGTCTTTCCACCTGACCAACTGTTGTTTGGATCCTAAATCAAGAGGCCCTACCTAACACCCGATTACCTACCACTGCCCACATGGCCAACCACCAACCAGTGCCCAGGCTATAAAGGCTACAGCCAGCACCACCAAAACACAAAGCTGACATCCTCTCTCCCCGATCCATTTGCACTTCTGGAAACTCAGAAGGCTGTCCAAGACCCACTTTTTCCTTCCATCCAGACTTACAAATGACCTTCAGCCAAAGTACTTTCACTGGTAGTAAAGCAGACTGAACTCCCAGCCACACTCACACACTTTTTCTTTGTCAACTATTCTACACTGTGACAAACTAATTTCATGATGAATGTGAATAACATCAACTGTTTAACCAGAAACTTGTCAGCATTTTCTAGACAGAGACGGAAGAACTGCTATGAAATCCAAATACCCAACACCTAACCTTGCAAAACATTTCACATTTTAGTAAGGTTACCAGTTACTCATATATTTCAAAAATCAGAGACAAGGTGAATTCAAGACAAGCAGAACACAAAAGAGATGCATAGAATGTTTAAAGTTGAATATGATGAGGGTGCATCATATACAATGCATACAATTGTCAAAGAATACCCTTTATTTTCTTTTTTTAAAGATGAGGTCTCTTTGTGTAGCCCTGGCTGTCCTGCAACTTTCTATGTAGCTCAGGTTGACCTCAAATTCAGAGATGTGCTTGCCTCTGCCTCCGGAGTGCTGGGATTAAAGGCCTGAATCCTGAGGCTGGTGAGATGGCTGAGCAGAAGACCCAAGTCTATTTCCCAGCACCCACATCAGACTGCTCACAAACACCTGTAACTCTCAGGGGTTCTGACATCCCCTGACCTCTGAGGAGAGCTACACACATATGGCAAATACTCTTAAACACAAAACTTGTTTTTAATTTAAAAAAATGTTTTAATGTGCACTGGTGTGAGGATGTCAGATCACCTGGTACTGGAGTTACAGACAGTTTTGAATTGCCATGTGGGTGCTTGAAACAGACGGTGAAACCACTGAATCATCTCTCCAACCCCCAATAAATATTTTCTTAAAAAGTCATAATTGGCTGGGGATGGCTTAGTACTTAATGAACTACTGTATCAATGTTCAAAACCCAGCACTTAAAGGTGACAAGCCAAATTCCTGCCAACACCAATATTCAAGCTTCAAAGGGTATATAATGCCTTCTGGCCTTCGCACGCGCGCGCGCACACACACACACACACACACAGAGGCATGCACCTACACACATGTGCACTACACTCAGAGAAGAGGGGAAGCAAGTAGGTAGATCAGAAAAGTTAAAAAAAAAATTAAGCTTTCATTTACTGTTGTCCATTGAGCTAGTACACTCTGGACCCAAAGTAATCTGGTAAAATCACTACTATAAATATTTATAATCCTTGAGCCAGCAATTCCACAAATGTAATGTACACAGAGCGTTACTGTTACAGTAATGCACTGAGAGCCAGTCCATCAGCCAAAAAGGAAGACAGACGGCAGCAAACACTCGTGTCACAGGAAAGTAGCTCATAGTAACAGAGAATAAAATCCAAAACAAGGTTTTGGGGGTTTTGTTTAGTTTTGGTTTCTCAAGACAGGGTTTCTCTGTGTAGCCTGGCTGTTCTGGAACTCACTCTGTAGACCAGGCTGCCTCAAACTCACAGAGCTCTGCCTGCCTCTGCCCTTTGGGTGCTGGGATTAAAGGAGTGTGCCACCACTACCAGGCTCCAAGACCAGGTTTTTAAAAAGCATTTTACTGTACATCTATCATTTGTGTCAACAACTTCCAAACACACACACAGCATACACATATGTATGTATGCACACACACAGCATACACATATGTATGTATGCACACACACAGCATACACATATGTATGTATGCACACACACAGCATACACATATGTATGTATGCACACACACAGCATACACATATGTATGTATGCACACACACAGCATACACATATGTATGTATGCACACACACACACAAAAGTTTCTACAGTATCCTCTATAATTATGGTAAGCCTAAGAAAACAATGCATAGAAAACCAGAATTAAATTCCCTAGGATTTATAATTAGGATTTATAGTGGGTTTTTGCTTTCAGCTATTTTTTTTGTGTGGTACTGGGAACTGCATCTAGACTCTTGAATAAGTTACACAAGTGCTCTACCACTGAGCCACATCCTCAGTCTTAACGTGTTTTTAACTCGGTCTGGAATTCCCTACAGTGCCCCACAGGCCTCTCTGTGCTACCCTCTAATCTGTCTGAGTCACTACGGGAGTTGAGGTGCAGAAGTCATCCTCTCGGCTTCAAAATTATTCTGGCACTCAACTTATAAAAATTACAAAATATGTAACAAACATTTATAGGCATGTACAGACTAGAACACAAGATGAGGTAACATGAAGCTTGGAGGAGTTGAGTAGCAGGTAGAAGCCTATTCCATGAACACCTACAAAGAAAGTGTTTAGGAAACAGTATTAGATAAGGTGTGGTAGTGGGTTTTTGTTTAGTTTTGGTTTCTCAAGACAGGGTTTCTCTGTGTAGCCTGGCTGTCCTGGAACTTACTCTGTAGACCAGGCTGGACTCAAATTCACAGAAATCTGCCTGCCTCCGCCTTTTGGGTCCTGGAATTAAAGGAGTATGCCACCACTACCAGGCTCCAAGACCAGGAATCTTCCAGAACATGGGAGGCAGAAGCAGATGGACTGTAAGTTTAAGGCCAGCCTGGTCTACATATCAGAATTTCAGGCCAGCTAGGGCTACATAGTGAAACCCTGTCTCCAAAAAAAAGTAGAGAGAGAAGGGAAGGGGGAGACATAAGAGGGAAAGAGAAACAAACAACAGAGCGCTGGGCTTAGAATTGATGGCTGAACAACTTACCTAGCACACACAGGTCTCAGGTTCAATCCCTAGCACTCCAATTTTTATTACTAAAATGTAAAATGCTTTAAAAAAAAAAAGGCGCCTGAGAAATGTCTGTCAGAGCTGCAACTTGACTCGCACTCTGCCCATGTCTATCTTGCTGTAGCACATAAAAGTATGTGGCTACAGAGGATGACAATGCAACCAGTCCTGATGAGACCTGACAGACTAGGATCAGATGGAAGGGAAGGAGGACTGGGAGAGGGACATAGGAGAAGAAGAGGGAGGGAGGGTGGGATTGGGAGGGGGCTACAGCTAGGATACAAAGTGAATGAACGGTAAACAATAAAATTTTTTTAAAGTAAAATTAAAAAAAAAAAGTATGTGGCTGCCATCAAAACCTCATTTTTCAGAGCCAGAGAGATGGCTCAGCAACTGATGCTAAGCCTGACAGCCTAAAGTCAGTCCTAAGGGTCCACAAGATAAAAACTCACGAAAGTTGTCCTCTGAACTCCATATATAAGTGTGCATAAATTAAATGTAATTTAAAAAAAAAACTATAACTAAAAAAAACTTCTCAAGGACTCACAAAAAAACTATCTAAAGACAATAAATTATGTACCAGCAAATCAACAACCTACTAGTAACCAGTTCATATGTATAAGTACAAGTGAATGTACTTAATGCCAATAAATTGAACAGTTGGGGGGGTTGGTTGGAGAGATGGCTCAGAGGTTAAGAGCACTGGTTGCTCTTCCAAAGGTCCTGAGTTCAATTCCCAGCAACCACATAGTGGCTCATAACTATCTATAGTGAGATCTGGTGCCCTCTTCTAGTGTATATGGCAGAACACTTTATAAAGAATAAATACATCTTTAAAAAAAAAAAAAAGAATATCGAACTAGTAGTATGCTTCACCCAGGCCACCATCATGCATTCTCCACATGAAATCTGACCTTGCTGAGATGTCAGAGACACAAAGAAATTATGGAGCACTATAACCAAGTCATCAATCTCTGACCTCAAAGTACATTTGTTTTGTTTCTTCAAGTTTTCAGAGTGCTGGTGATGGACCTCTCTGGATATGATAGGAAGTAAGTTACAGTAAGAGTTCTTGAAACATTTAATAGTACTGACAAACGTTAAAATACTGTGCTAAAATTAATACTGTTTCTTGACATGTATCCTTCGCTTACTATGTCTTTGAAAGAAAAGTTTTTAAAATCAAGAAAAAGAAAGCTAGGTGGTAGTGGAACACATCTTTAATCCCAGCACTCAGAGGAGGCGGAGGCAGGCAGATCTCTGTGAGTTTGAGGCCTGCTTGGTCTACAGAGTGAGTTCCAAGACAGCCAGGGCTACACAAAGAAACCCTGCCTTGTGGGGAAGGGAGGACTGCAAGAAAAAAGAAAACACTGGCTTATTGTGAAAATTAATAAACTGATTTTCTATTTCATATTTACAAGGTGAATTTATAATCTGAATCTCACCTTAAAACAAAAGTTAAAAAGCAAACAAGCAGAAGTAATACTACACAAGTGTCAAACCAGGTGTGTTGGCACCCACCTATATAACCCTAACCCTGGGGAGACAGCCCACTGTCTCAAGTTCAGTACAGCTGGGAAACCACGAGGAAGGAGAGGGGTAGGGAAGAGAGAAGAATCAAGAAAGAGAGGGCAGAAGTGAAAGAAGAATAAGGAGAAGGAAGGAGACAGAACAGAGCATAGAAACATCTCCTTCTAATCCTAGCACTTGGGAAGTTCAAGGCCAACCTCTACCTACATATTAAGTTATCAAGTTCCAAACCTGTCTCAAAAGAGGAAGGGCAGCCATAAAGGCCAAAACACAGCAGCTACTGAACATGAGAAGCAGGTACTTCATGGACAACCAGAGCAAACCAGAGAGGCTATACAGAAGTTCTCTGGATCTATCAGTTGTTTGAACACTAAAGGCCATACAACCTTTGCTAACTATATATACAGTAGGGGTCCCAGTGGGTCCCCCTTGTTCCCAGGGCAACAGCCTCATCACTGCCAAGTCCCCTGAAAACCAGACCTGGAGTGACAGGTAAATGACTCAGAAAAAAGGTTATCACTAGAACATTAATAGAGGGAGATTTGCCTACTGTACAGAATCAATGAGGTCATATATAAAAATACCTAAAAGCTTAAGAACAACTTATAATAAAACTTATAATAAAGGCATGATGGTGCATGCCTTTAATCCCATCACTTTGTAGGCAGAGGCAGGCAAGAGGTTTGTGAGTTCAAGGCCAGCCTAGTCTGCAAAGCTAGTCCAGGACAGCCAGGGCTATCACACAGAGAAACCCTGTGTTGAAAAACCAAAAAAATTAAAATAGATAAGAAATAAAACTGGCTGGAGAGATGGCTCAGAGGTTAAGAGCACTGGCTGCTCTTCCAGAGGTCATGAGTTCAGTTCCCAGCAACCACATGGTGGCTCACAACCATCTAAAATGAAATCTGGTGCCCTCTTCTGGCATGCAGGTGTACATGTAAACACACATTGTCTATATAATAAATAAATAAATATTTAAAAATAAATAAATAAGTAAATAGGATAAAGCTGAAGGTGGTTTTTAAAGGCCTAAAAAGTTATTTCCCTAGATTAATCAGCCCTGAATACTCTTTGCACAAATTCAGTTTGTCAACTTTAAGCTCAGCACTCAGGTGGCAAGGCAGGTGGATCTCTTGAGTTCCAAGCCAGGCTAGTCTACAGGAGTTCCAGGACAGCCAAGGCTACACAGAGAAACCCTGTCTCGAAAAACCAATAAACAAGCAAGCAAGCAAGGTTGTTTGTGGCTCAATACTAAAGCATAAACCCATAGAGGAGATATAAAAGGGAGAGGAAGAAGGAATTAACACCAATATCAACTATTCATAGTGAGAATCATATACTAGGCTTGAATCAAATTGTGAACTTGTAGCCTAATTCTTATCAATGATTTTCTGTATTTGTTTTGTTAAACATATTGGAAAGGAGATTGCCAGTGACAAGGTGCATATCTGGCTGAAAAACTCTGGTAGCCAGTTCTCTCCCTCCACTCTGTGGGTCCAGAATCAAACTGCTGTCATCAGGCTTGAAGATGAGTGGCCCCACCCATGGAGCCATCTAACTCATGTTCTGCTTGATTTTTCTATCACCTCTACATCTTATTAAGTGACAGCTGCATTCGCAGAAGTAGGAAGCTTAGCCACCAATGACAAGTATCTTCCTATGAAGTCTAAAGACTACCCTGTTGATAAAGGGCATGAGTTCCAGTTCTAGCTCTAAGCTACTCCACAGAACACTCCTACACCTGATTTTCATTTGCTGGGTCTTTTTATTTTAGAGGGGAAGAAGCATCTGCAGAGTGTGGTGTTGTCTCACTAGAAGGCTAGCCCCAAATCCTGGCATCCCTTTCAGGAGCCTCAGCCTCCCAAGTAGTAGGTGCAGCATAACCATTCTACCCAGCTTGGATAAGTCACCTCTAATGTAAATGTGAGCTGGAAGTAACAGCCACATGCTAGGCTATTTTGCAAAGGAAACATATTGCCAATACACTATTCCAGCCACACTAATCTCACCACTCCCATTTCACACCTACAACCTACCTTCCAGTTTCCCCCAGTAAGACGTTCCTTTTTCAAAATTAAAGCTTGGTAGGACATATTAAACATCCAGCTCCCCGAATCTCTTATTTAATGTCCCCTAACTTCTTAGGCCTTAGTCAACCATGGCCTCAGAGTCTGAGGATAGAGCAGGTTACTCCCTTCAGCTCATCAGCCCGGGGAAGGTCTGACTTCAGCCCCAGCTACAAACATTTCAAACAGCTTTCATAAGCCAGCTTGTCTCAACACATTTTTTATTTAGTTTCACTCGCTGAAAACATAACCCTCAAAAGCAATCTTGAGCAAGAAAAATGAGCCGGCCTTGCCTGGGTCAGGCAAAAAAAAAAAAAAAAAGGCCAAGCAGGACAGCTTGCCTCCAGGGCCCTTCCTCCATTCATTCCCGCCATATCAAGGCTCTTGTGAAACAAGGGCAACCACCACCTCGTCCCCAACAGGACTCAGGAGTTTCTAAATCCAGTCCAGTCAAGAGAATAAGGCAGCAGCACTAGATTAGCAACTGTGACAGAGACATAAACAGCAAAAAGCACCCAACCATGTTGACAAAGGGACAGTTCTGAGAAGAAAGGCTTTACACAAAAATAAAGACCTGAGTGCACTCTATAGCCCCTTCAAGAGCACCTGGCACCCTGCAGCAATGTCAAGCTGCTACATTTACTTTCCATAAAGTATAACATGGAATATTCCAGAAAAAACACTGTACAGTTTAAAATGGTTCACTAGTTAACACTTGCTACTCCTGCAAGAGGACCTAAATTCCCGTTCAAGCACCCACGAGAGGCTCACAACCACCCCTAACTCCAGTACCGTGGGACCCAATGCCCTTTTCTGACCTCCCTGGACAACAAGCACACACACTTGCATATTGGTATGTGCAGAAAAAGCCTTCATAATCATGAGGTAAAATAAACGTTTTATTTTTAAAATAAAATATATACTGCTAGCAGCTGGGCAAAGTGCTTCCATCTTTAATCTCAGCACCCTGGAGACAGAAACAGGCAGACCTCTGAGCTCCATGCAAGCCTGGTTTCCAGGACAGTCAGAGTTACAGTGAACACTGTCTTTAAAAAAAAAAAAAAAACATTAAATAAGTTTTTAAAAGAGAGAACAAGTAGGGCACAGTGGCACATGCCTGTAAACCCAGCACTCAGGAGGCAGAGGCAGGCAGACAGCTGTGAGTTCGAGGCTAGCCTAGTCCACAAAGTGAGTCCAGGACAGCCAGGACTACACAGAGAAACCCTGTCTCGGAAAAAAAAGAAAAAAAAAAAAACAACTGTCTCGATAAAGTAAAAACGGATATGCTGTTTCTACCTGCCCAGCAGCCTAGGAACTGAGCCGTCCTGGGCACCTGTCAGCGGTGCACCAATGCTTCTGAACCACAGAGCTGTTTCAAAACTCTTACGTGGCTGGACATAGAGGTAGCTGGTACTTGCCTTTAAATTCCAGCACTTGGGAGGCAGAAAAGAGTGGATACATATGAGTTAAGAGAACAGCCTGGTCTACACAGCAGGTTTCAGGCCAGCTAAGGCTACCTGGGGAGAGGTGTATCAAAAGAACCCTCTTCCTAATGCTCAGAACCCCAAAAGCAACTCTAGCCATCCAACATAGCAGAGCCATAAAGTGCTACCTTTTGGTGCTAACAGAAATCAGAAAGCACATAGCAAATACAAGGTTCAGTATTATCCAATGTTTCAATACCGCTCATAGTTTCAGGTGTCCAATCCTCTTAGATCCCCTCCTTCCCTGTATTTCTATTCTCCTTTATTTCTCCACCTGCAATTGTGCTAAGCAAGACTCAGCAGGGTCCTGACAAAACAGGAACTGCTGAGAGTCGCCCACCAAACCAGACTCCTACGCTACAGACTCTCACTTTAGGCTGGAACAAAGGTGACAACAAGGCAAAGTTCACAATCCGGGTAAGAACTACCTCCTACTGACATGAGGTAACTAAAAAATGCTAACTATGAAATCTGATCTACAGTAAATGTATTAAATGTTTCCTAAAGAAAATAGTACATCCTACCAAATATTAACATTTTCTCAGGCTCATACAAGCTTTCTGAAAAGCAGACCTTCAAAGACCAATCTCTTTCCAGCAAATATTAATTACCTGTGTACTGAGGTGAACAGAAAGAAAATGCAGGAGGCAGAGAACAAATACAAAGCCAAGGTGAGCTCAGCCAGCTCTGCAGACACAGGCTCTCCACTCTTCCTTAGCAGCTAAGACCCTGCAGCTACCCAGCCTCCACCTCCCTCTGCTGTCTTGGCTTACATCTTTGTACTGCCTTATTAAAACTTTTCCAGGGCAAAAAGAAAAAGTTTCTAATTTCCTTCCTACGATCTTGGACACAAATAATAACTCCTAATATTGAAACTTCTGCTAAAATACGTGTGAGGCCCTGTCTGCCAACTTTAAGGCTTCTCTGACCTCCACCTGTCACTTTCCTGAACAATCCTGTTTCCTCTTCTGAAGTGAGCTGCCCCATTCTCCCTAAAGAATGTAAATCACAGGAGACCAGAGCTATCCAAGCCTATATGCCAAGCATCTACAAGTACAGTCAAGTGGGACATACAGGAGGCACAAAACAAATGGCATCTAGATACTGCTCTATTCCCTTTAGTTTATGCTGAGTAAAAAATTAAGGTTGCTTGTCTGTTGTAGAGGAAGACCAGAGGAGTATCCAGCTAGGTCCAAAATCAAATGTCAGTGAAAGGCTCACGCAAACCTGATGACCTTAGTTGATTCCCCAGAACCTACAGCAGGAGAGAAATGACTCAACTCTGACCTCACCGTACATGCATGTCACACAAATACACAGAGTAATAAAGGGAAAAGGGATAGAGATCAGTGCTGCAGATATGCTACTGCTGGTTTTTAGGATGGAGGACTATAAACCATCTGGCAGAAAGAGTATATTCTAACAAGACATTTTCACTATCAAACCATCGAAACAATAGACCTTGTGGGGGTTTAAATGAGCAATGTTTTTCATAGGTGCGTGAACTTGAAAACGTAGTTCTCAGTTGGTGTAGGAGGCTTTTGGTACGTTGTGGGTTCTTTCTTCCACCCTTCTCCACCTTTTTTCCTCTACCCTTTCAACCCCCTAACTAGATAAGAGAGGGGGAAAAAAGGATAAAGAGGAAAGAGGAAAATCCCTTAAAAAAAAGCTGGGAGTTGGAAAGGGGAGCCATTATTATTAGACTACTTCCTGATGATTAGGAGCATCAAGTCCCTTGGGGCAAGTTTGATCTTCCAAGTCAGGATATCTAATTTCTTCTTTTTTCTTCTTTGCACACTACTTAACAAACCACCCCAACCACCAACATTGCCTGTGGGGGCTCTTAGCATTTCTATATCCTCTGAAAAGTCCCCAGAATTCCAAATGTCACACAACTGGAGAAGCTATCTGAAGCTGACAAAATCACATCCCTACTAAATCACGAGGCAAATCACAGTCAGCTGCTGTGAAGCAGCCCCATAGCCCACACACGGAATTAAAAGGAAAACATATTCTCATGGCATTTGTGTGAGTGGTTTTGTTTTGTTGCTTGTTTTGGTTTTCTTGGGTTTTAGAGACAGGATCTCTGTGTAGCCTTGGCTATCCTGAACTCATTTTGTAGACCAGGCTGGCCTTAAACTCACAGAGCTAGCTAGATCCACCAGCCTCTGCCTCCCTGAGTGCTGGGATTACAGGAGTGCACCACCTTTAAATGCCTTTATGTTTTAAAAAAAATCCAAAATTGACACTACAAGTCGGAAATGCTGTTTGGGAAGGCTATGGAACCTTTAGCAGGTCTAACCTTGCTGAAGGAAGTATGTCACTAGAGACAGACTGTCAGAATCTACAAACTCAGCCACTCACTTCCTGTTTCTCCATCTCTCTCCTTGCTGTGTGTGAACAGTCTGCTCCCTGCCGCAATGCATTTATGCCATTAGTACCTTAGCTGCCATCACGCCACCATTTCTGGAACCATGAGATAAAATAAATAAACCCTTGTTTCTTAAGAAAGATGTGTCTCTGTGAGTTTCAGCCTGGCCTACTAGAGGGCTAGGAGATGTAGATCAGGGGTAAAATGATTATGTACCATGCCCTGAGTTCAATCAAAGATAGAGAGACAGAGAGATAAGAAAAACCTGTCTCAAAAAATTAAAAAGAACATATACTGTAATCCCAGCACCCATGTAAGATGGTTCACGACCACTACTAACTACACATCACATACATATAATTAAAAATTGGTGGCCCAGAACCACCAAAAACAAACCAAAAGTTTATCACTGGTACATTTATTAAGCTCTAAAGGGCATAAGGCAGAGGCAGTCAGATGTGTGAGTTCAAGGCAACATTGCAAGTTCCAGGGCCAGTAAGACCCAATCTCAAAACAACCCCCCAACACACACACACACACACACACACACACACACACACACACACACACCAAAAAAAGGGCTCAGAGGAATAAAACATACAATCCTGACAAAATCAGATTCAATCATGAGGTTATAGAGTAATAACAATGCAAGTTGTCAATATATTTTTCAGGCTCCTAAAAGTTCGAGTTTCTTCTATGTAACCAACCAGAAAGGTTTCTTTCCTGTTCTGCATATCCTTTAACTGGCCAGCTGTCTTAGTGACTTCTTACACATTTAAGAGCACGAGCTATTCTTCCAGAGGTTCTGAGTTCAATTCCCAGTATCCACTGCGTACTGTAGATAAGACACCACAACTGTATATAACTGTAGTCTCATGAGATCTGACACCCACTTCTGGTGTGTAAATGTACATGCAGACAAAACACCCATATTCATAAATAAATCTTTATATATGACTGTTTTGCCTGCATGTCAGTCTGTGCACACCAAGTGTGTGCCTGATGCCTAGACATACATCTGTGGAGAGACCAAAGAGCATCAGATCCCCTTGCACTGGAGTTACAGACAGCTGTGAGCCACAACGTAGGTGCTGGGAATCAAACATAGGTCCTCTGCAATAACAGCTGGTGTTTTTATCTCCAATAATTTTTTAAGTTAATTCTTTCAAAAGTGTTGCTTTGGGGATTTTTTTTCGGTCTTTTATTTCCTGTTCTGCAGGATGTAGAAACCACATTTAGAAACATGTTGAAGAGGGCTGGGAGTGCAACTCAGTGTCAGTGCACTGTACAGCGTGCACAAGGCCCTCGGCTACACTCAGAAAGGCAATGGAGAACTAACAACTCTTTTTCGTGTGTGAAGTGGGGGTGAGACAGAGTTTCTCTGCATAGCCCTGGCTGTCCTGGAAGTCACTCTGTAGACCAGGCTGGCCTCAAACTCAAGAGATCCACCTGTCTCTACCTCCCAGCATAATTGTTTTTTTAAATAAATTCATTTTTATTTTTTGTATATGAAAGTGGCTTGCCTACATGTATTAATGTGCACCACTTACATGCCTGGTGACCTCCAGGGCAAGAAAAGAGTATCCAACCACCTGTCACTGGAATTATGGATGCCCGTAAACCATCATGTGGGTACTGGAAAAGGAACGTGAGTCCTCTGTATGAGCAGCCAATGTTCTTAACCCTGGGCCATCTCTCCAGCCCAAGTATTAACAATTTAAGAACAAGAAGTAAAGTTCCTCAGTATTGCTCTTTCTGATTTGGGGGGGAGGGGGAAGATGTTTGCTGTGTTTTAGATAAAAATTGATATCACAGTTATTAAACATTTACAAATTAAATTTCACCATAACCCTAGTCTAACATCACTTTTCGGGAAAAAGAAAGGTTTAATCAAAGTTTTGGTTTCTTTGTAACCTCAGTTATGTGAATATGCTCTTGTTTTAATCCCAAATGTAGGATTTTAGTTTGGGCTTCAGTTTGTCCACAGTTGATAACTGTCTCGTGCGGGGTGTGGCTTTTGCCAGCTGATGAGGCCTGCACCGGCAGCATGGATATAAATTTAAGAGCCCAGAAAGTGTGGTGTGGCATGCTGTTCATGTGGCAGTTCAGAGCAGACAGACAGACAGACAGGCCTTTGGAGTGCAGTGGCTTGGAGGAGACTGCTGGCTGCATCCACTGTAGACTCAGATTGATAGATCCCCCAAAGACCCCTCAACCCTAAACAGCCGGGAGAGGTAAAGGTGTCTCTGCTCCCTCTCCCCACTGACCCCTCTCTCTCCTATGTAGGGCTGGGGATTGAGGGAAAGGAGGTAGAAGCCTGAACACCCCAAATAAAGTAGAGTTCTAAAAACAAGCACTGCAGGAGGGAGTACAGAGGTCGGAGCACATAACCATAAAGACCAGACAAGCCACACTAAGCTACACTCCCAACCCAAGACCAGTTTTCAAACTTAAGTAAGGAACAAGGGGAATATTTTGTGCGATCTTACTTAACCTTGAAATTAAAAACAAAACAACAACAACAACAAAACCTCTCAATGAGCCAGGCAGGTGGCGCACACCTTTAATCCCAGCACTCAGGAGGCAGAGGCAGGCGGATATGAGTTTGAGCCTAGCCTGGTCTACAGAGTGAGTTTCAAGACAGCCAGGGCTACAGAGAAACCCTGTCTAAAAATAAAGTAAAAAATAAAAAAGACCTAAATGTCAAAATGTTTGTTTTCTTAAATAAAAAGCCAACTTTCCCTTGTGTACATGATGGCTTTACAAGTGGAAATTTACTACAATGATGCCAGGACATGACTAGAAGCTTAAGGTTTGGCCTACGGTAGCCAGTGAACACAATGCCTTTATAACACCTGTCCCCAAACAGATCCCTATCCTAGAGCACCACAACCTGAAGCTCAGAAGAGTAGAGTCACCAAACTGCCTTGACTGTCAACAAGATTTTCAGCCTCTGAACAAGCTCACAGATCTGTTTTCATACTAAAAACCCACTTAATTCTTTACTCACAGGGTCAACTATAGAACTGGATTTCTCAAATCCAGAACTGTGTCTAAATGGCTCAAACCATAACCAACTGTTCCCTCCCACTACATGATTAAACCAAACAAACCCAGCCCACTTACCAAAACCAAGAACTCTCAAACATAATATTCTTTTCATTCTTCCCTAATGTCTTAGTACATATCTGTAATTCAAGCCTTCAGAAAGCTGAGGCAAGACAATCACAAGCCTGAGATCAGCCTAATTACACAGAAACAAGATCTTAAATAATAAAAACAGAAAAACTTTTGCTACAGGGTAGGGATGGCAACCACCTTTAATCCCAGAACTCAAGAGGCGGCGGCAGGTGGATCTCTGAGTTCCAGCCCAGCATGGTCTATGGAGTGAGTTCAATGTCAGCCAGGACTACTACACAGAGAACCCGTCTCAGATAGATAAATGAAGAGATAGATGGGCTGGGTAGCTGGGTGACAGGTAGGGCAGTGATGTACTACAGAGCTACATCCCAGCACCAGGTTCCTATTTTAAAACTTAGAAAACATAAGACTATGAGCCTGGGGCAGAAATAATGGCTCAGCAGTTAAGAACATTTGCTGCTCTTACAAAAACCTCAAGTTCAGTTCCCAGTACCCAAGTGATAGTTTACAACTGTCCATGACTTAAGTTCCTGAAGATATACATGACACCTTCTTCTGACCTCCATGGGCCCCAGTAATGGCAGGAAAACTTTATACATGCAGACAAAACATGCATATACAGATAATAAAAACAGATTATTTAATTATATTGCGTGCATACACACATATATGGAGAAACAGACAAATACATAATACATACACACAAACTAACTTAAGGCTCTACATGGCAGAGTACACCTGTAATCCCAACATTCCAGAGCTAGAGGATCAGGAGCCAGGGGCCACCCTGAGGTACATGAGATCTAGTCTCAAAAAGAAAAAACCTGAGCCTACAAGGGAAAACAAAAACATGAAACTCTGCTTTGGTATAGTTCCCTCCAAAAAGCTTCAGGGAGATCAGTATTTGTGCACTTGCTTGTACTGAATTAGGGCCTCACTATGTAAATCTGGATGGCTTGTGATTCTATAGACTAGGCTGGCCTGGAACTCAAATATTCTCCTACTAAGCCTAAAGGTGCTCAACATCACCCAGGGCCCAAAGAGCTTATTCTATAAAATGCTAAAACTCTGACAGGACCCCACTATGAGGGTAAGCCAATGTTCATAGTGCCTTTAGGGAGAGGGTGCTCACCACAGGTAAACACTTCCTTTCTGTGAGCAACAACAGCAAACTTCATACACACTGCCTGGCCTCCACCAAGCCACAAGACTGGGACCACACAGGAAGGGTGTGGAAATTAGAGTAGAAACTGCTTGTAGATTTTTCCTTTGGCCTGAAAGTCCTACTAAAATTTTTTCACAGAAATCATTTTCTTCCCACAAAAAAAAAAAAACTAACCTTCCCCTTCATTATCTTTCTCTTATTCTATACCAATTGTAAAAGCCATGCCCTACACTTTCAGCTAAACTACAAAGGCAAATGTATATGAAGACAAATGGGGAAGCAGCTAAAAAGCACACAGTAGAATTCCCAGCCAATCAATTTCCCCTATCAAAATTATTCATATACTCCTATGCAGTGGTTCTCAATCTTCTTAATGCTGACCCTGTAAGACACCTCCTCATGTTGAAGTGATCCCTAACCATAAAATTTTTTTTTCTTTTTTTGGTTTTTTGAGACAGAGTTTTTCTGTGTAACAAAACTCTGGCTGTCCTGGACTCATTCTAGAGACCAAACTGGCCTCAAACTAAACTCAGAGATCCACTTGCCTTTGCCTGGGATTAAAGGCATAGGCCATCACACCCGGCTCCCATAAAATTATTTTTGTTGATACTTCATAACTATAATTTTGCTACTATTATAAACTGTAATGTATTAAAAAAAAAAGTATGCTTTCTAATGGTCTTAAGAAAACCCTGTGAAATCAACCCCCAAAGGGGTTGTAACCCACAGATTGAGAACTGCTGCTTTAAACAGGTTTACTACTCCTTGAACCAATTCTGTTACTCTGCTGTAACACCCAGGGGTGGGCCAACGTTACCAGTGAAACATTGTTTCATTAAAACATACAACTTTATTTTGGGGGTGGAGAAAAAGACAGGGAAAACACATCAAACCAAATATTACATAATTGATAAATTTTATTTGTGTTAAGTTCTATGTGGCTAGCTTTTGAGAGGAACACTTTCCTCAGGAGCTCTGTTTAAGAAATTTCAGTAACAACCAGACCTAGTATCTCACTACTTGGATAGCTGAGACAGAATGATCCAGAATTCAAGGAACCTTGGCTACTACAAAAATAAATAAATGAAACCCTGTTTGGGGGGAGAAGGATAGACTCTGACTTTAAAAAAAAAAAAAAAAAGGCAAGAGGGTGGAGGTAGAATGGGAGGACATAGGAATCCAGCCCAATCAGGAAACTGCTTCCACAGTGTGCAACCAGCCCTGGGCTCAGTCTACAGCATGGAATAAAAAGGGTGTGGCAGCGTATACCAGTGACCCCGGAAGTAGGAAGATCAGAAATTCAAGGTCATTCTCTGCTCCAGTTAATATCATATGGATATACATGAGACCTTGTCTTCAAACAAAAAGGGACTGAAGATATGGCTCATCAGTGAGAGTACTATCTGGTCTTCCAGAGGATCAGGGTTCAATTGCCACCACTCACATGGCAGCTCACAACTCCAGTTCCAGGGAATCTGACAGTCTCACACAATACATACATACAAGCAAAACACCAAACACTTAAATATATCATTTTAACTTAAAGAGAAAGATGTCTCATTAAGAGAAGTAACACTGAACTAAAACACAATAGATAGTACTATGAGACTCTAATATGTGCTACTTATCAGCAGACAAACACATCAGAAAACCAACGGCCAAGTAAAAGGAACGAGGTCCAATCTAGAGGTACCTAGCTAGAAAGTACCAAGAACCTCAACAGAACCTTCTCATAGAAACAGAGTTGGGAGCTGGGAGCTGGGTGCAGTGGCCCACACTCGGGGAGGCAGAGGCAAGTATACGTCTGTGAGTTGGAAACCAGCCTGGTCTACAAAGCGAGTCCAGGTTACAGCCAAGGCTACACAAAGAAACCCTATTTCGAAAAACCAACCAACCAACCAACCAATCAAGTCAGAGATGGGTTGTATCTTTTTGTTGTTGTTGCTGGGTTTTGTTTTGGGCAAAGGGGACAGAATTAAGGGTTTGGGTTGTCTAGGTTTTTTTGAATGTGTTTCTGTTTTGTGAGGCTGTGCCACTGAATGCATACAAAAGCCAAAGAACTTATGGGAATCGGTTCTAACACGCAGGATCTGGGAATCAAAGTCGGGTCACCAGGCTCGGCAGCAAGCCCTTTACAGGATGAGCCATCTCACTAGCCCTAGTTTGAGTTTTCTGAGAAAAAATCTATAGTACTTCAGGCTAGTCTGTAACTTGCTATGTAACCAACTAAAGACCTTGAACTCTTAATTCTCCTAACCCCAGCCCAAAAGCATGTACCTGCTCACAATAATCATTTGATGCTCATCATAAAAATAGAATCTATAGTTCTATCATATTTTTAAAAATACTGTTTGAGGGGCTGAGTATGTAGCTAACTGGCAGAGCTCTTGCCCAGTGGTCAGGGAGCCCTGGGTGGCAGCACACACTCCTAATTTCCTAGCAATAGGTGGAGGCGGAGGAGAATCAGGATTCCAGGGTTATCTTCTGCTTCATAAGAAGTTTAAGGCCACTGTGGACTACTTGAGATTGCCAGAAAAAAAAAAAATGTTTTTTGTGTGTTTAAAAATGAACTACAAGAAAAACTGGACAGGATAATTGAATGATAAATTTAAAAACACAGAGCAGCAAAAACAGACATTAACTACAAAGCTGAATTCTAGTCTAGCTTAAGAGATACCACAAATATCCACCAAACAAGCCACTTAAGAATAAAAATATCTATAGGAATTAATGAAGTCGTCATTAAAGCAGATCATTTCCTAAGCCTAAAAAGGTTTTCCATGCCAATTATCCAACTGCCTGAGTTCCGGAGCTGAGGACTGACACCCTCTTTCATATAGCTTTAAGACAGAACTGAGAAGGCTGAATTGGACAGAAATTCCATTTGAAATTCAAATGAGAACACATACTGAAAACATTTCAAGACAATAACTCCTAGTTATCTGAGTTCATTCGATTTTTGTTTAAAGTTATCACAAGAGCCACGTTCAGTCTCAGCGCTGCCTAAACAGCAGCAATAAACTGTCACAGCATGCGGCCAGACATGCAATGCATCATCATTTTCACCTATTATCTAGCAAACATCTTGCTATTAAGAGAAGCTCATCCATTACACTTACCATTTGAGGGATGAAGGGACTTACATGGGGTAATGGACAGATCAAAACACTTATTTTGGCAACAAATGCAGATTATTCTCTGAACCAGCATTTACTGACGCTTTCTAATTACGTTATTTAATTGATGATGGGCTCGCTGCCAATATGCAAAATAATCCTCCTCTTATACTTGATGAACATGATTTTAGTATGTCAAACCCACTTAGGTATCCAAGGCACACACACAAAGCTTCTAGAAAAATATTCTTACATACATACATACAGCATAGTTTCTTTAACTCTATTTGTAGAAAGTTCTTCTTGTCCCTGAACCAACACTGTAATTCTAGCTAACATGACAGCCACTAGTCATCAGTAGCCCATCTGGTTTAGTGAGATGGAAGGCTTTGATAGCCCAGCATGATTAACACGGCTGGTCAAGAGAAAAACATCGGAACAGAAAAATGCAAGTTCGAGGGCTAGGCGAAACTTAAAACTGTAAATGAATTCAAAACTAGTGGACACTCTAGAGAACTTCTGGTAAATTTCGCTGTATATCGTTTACCACAAGAAGAAAAACAGGGAAAGAAAAACACTCCTGAAAGAATCAGGTTGAAGTCAAATTTAGCAGTATCTTTTGGGTTGCTTTTCAAGGAATGCAAGAGGCAAGCACAAAGAAGAGAAAAATGTCATAGCAACTTGGCCTTTGTTCCCTCCCATCCCATTCCATTCAGGATGGCCAGCCTATCACATGAGATCCTGCTCTTAAGCGTGAAACTACAGAAAGGAGAACAACAGCTGAATGGAGTGTGGGGGAGGAAACACCAGCTATATGGAGAACCGATTCAAGGGTCACAATCAAAGTTAAGCAAGGCATTTTCCCATTTTAAGCATAGCTGCAAAGTGACGTAGGAGTATTTGCAATCATTTCAAAAGACACAAACAGAACTGTAAGTCCTCAGAGCAGCCAATGTTCAAAATAAGAAATAAAGGTCTCAGGGCAACAAGCACTATTCTCGGAGACTCTGCCATGGAACCATCCACGTTAATATCACTGACTAGGATCACACACACCAAACACAGTAACTGTTTCGATGGCTTTTTCCACAACCCATATCACCTACACGTTCTGCTCATAGAAAACTCACTAGCCTACGTAAGATTTTACATTCAACAATTGTGCACTTTTATTCAGTTGAATGGAATGTTAGGGATAGTATTCAAAGGACCATAGAAAGCTCAACAAATAAGCACAAAACCTAATTTTTCTACCGGAAAATTTGTAAAACCACCCAGTTCTCCTAAGTTGGAGTAAAACTTCCCGTGGCTGCAGAAACTACTATGAAACATGAGCACTACACACATAACTAGGAGATTTCAGAGCATACAGCCTTGCTGAGGAGCAGCTTAACCTTCAGCAGGCTTCCAAAACCGCTGTAAGCGGTTATGCTAGGCTGGCTTTCCAGAAACGTACCAAAAACAGAAAACCCTACTGGAGCACCAGGTAAAGACAAGGCCTCAAGAAAAAATGAGACTCCACACCAAGCCACATACATAGGAACTGAACCGCACATCCGTCTGTGAGGGGGCTGGATCCATGTGGCAGGACCAACCCTGCACACACGTATACACGCGCGCGCGCCCGAGCACACACACACACTCACACGCAGCTACCGCCTTGCCAGGGGATGATGAAATGAGGAACGGAAATTAACATTTCAGGCAACGTCTCACATTGTTCCTTGAGGCCAAGGGCTGCTCCTGCAGCCGTCGCCTACACCGCTTTCCTCCCACTCGCCCCCAGTCCCGCCTTCCCCTCCCCCAGACGCCCCCCGCCGCCCCGCATTCCTGCCCCCGCTCGGGCCTGCGCGCCTCCGCACCCCACAGCTCCAGGTCCCCGGCTCGCCCGCCCCCTCCGAGGCTCGGCTCGCAGCCCGAGGGCCGCCTGCTCCCATTTCAAAACACGATAATAATAGGGACGCTGGGAATAACAACTACCACCAGCCCGGCGACGGCGCCCCTCCCGAGGGTCGGAGGTCGGCAGCCCGCGCCACCACAGACCCCAGGGACCCCGCCGGCGGCCTCGCAGCGACCCAGGACCCACCAACCCGCCGTCGCCCCTCGGACGAGGCCCGCCCTCGATCCGCCCTCGGTCCTCACGGCCTCCGCGGCCCGCCCCGGAGCCCTTCCGCGGCGCCTCCCGGCCGCCCGACCCCCGGGGCGCCCCGAGGCTCGCCTCGGAGCCCGCCCTCGGCCCCTTAGGGCCGCTCGCAGGACCCCCGCGGCCCACCGGCCGGGCTCTCGCGGCGCCCGGCCCGGCCCGGGGGCACCCGCGGCGTCGGGCAGCGGAGGAGGCCTGCAGGCCGCAAGGCCGCGGGAACGCCCGACGCCCTCACCGACCACCACCCCCGGGTCCTCCGCGCCTCTCACCCGGCTCCGAGGGCGAAGCGGCTCCGCGGCGGAACGGCGGCGGGGCGCGGGCGCTGCCCATGCAGCCCGCGGCCGCGTTTCCCGGGCCGCGCGGCCCGGGCGGGAAGGCGGCGGCGGCGCGCGGACTGTGCGGCTGCGGCGAGTGCGGGGCCGGCGGGATGCAAGCCCGCCCTCGGCGCGCGGAAGCTCACGCGGAGCCGCGGCGCTCGCGCGGGCGCTACTGCGGGGGCGTCTGGCCGCGGACTCCGCCGCGGCGCCTCCCCGGCTGAGGCCCTCGGTCCATCGCGCTCTGTAGCGGGCGGCCTCTGGCTCCAGGACCCAGCGGTGGCTGCGGCGGGCGCCGGCCGCATGAGAGCCTCCCGCCCATTGGCTCGCCGTATCCGCCACCGCCATTGGCCCGCCCCGCAGAGCGGCAGGGGCCGCTCACGTCACGTCGGAGAGGAAATGCGATGCCGGGGTGAAAGGGCGCAGACGGCCTGACGGCTTCCGTAACAGGCGCGAGGCGGGACTAGGAGCGCGTCCCGGGCAGACTGGCCGAGGTCGTGCGTCGGTGCAGCCCGGACACGGACAGAAAGAGCAACTGGATTGGCTGTTCTCCCTCCAGGAGGGTGGGCCTTGCGCCACAGGCTACGACGATTGGCTAGACTCGGTGCCGGAAGTGATGGGAACGCGGTCTGGAAACAAGGCTGTCGGCCAAGGAGCCGGAGGCTTGGTTACGTGCTGTCCGCGCTGGCCTGTGTTGCCGCTCGCGGTCGGTGTGTAACCCGCGAGTCTAGCGGGAGTTTCGAGGAAACGTGGCTCCAGCCGGCAGAAGGCTCTTGAAGTAGCAAGGACACCTGGGTGGGTGCGGGGTCCCGCCCGCGCTTCGGCTCCTTTCCTGGATTTGTTCTCGGACGGCGCTTCTCTCTAACGTTTCCTTAGACCCGGCGCTTCCACCGCCTCCCTCTCCCGCCTCAGGAAACTTCACCGCGACGGTTCACGAAAAACGAACCTCCGAGTTAGGTAGCGAAGTCGTATAGTCATGTGCCTAAGTGTTTGAGTCTACGGGACGCGGAAAGGTTTAATGAGGATTTATGTAGTGATGATTTGGTTTGCAAACTAGCTAAAAAGTCAAACTACGAGCCGATAATCGCAGTGCTGCAGTGACTGAGGCAGGAGGATCCGGAGCTCAAGGTACGTTGTTGCGTACATTTTAGTCTGAGTTCCATGAAACCTTGTCTCAGAAGATGTCTAAAGTAATCGCGGCAAGTCGTGTGTGGTGGTATATGCTTTTAATCCCAGCACTCAGCCAGGGGCAAGCTGGATCTCTGAGTTCCAGGCCAGCTAGGGCTACAAAGTGAGAGCCTCGTTCAATTTAAAATAACGAATAACCAGAGCTAGAGAGATGGCTCAGCATTAAGAACACGACACTAGGTTTCTCACAACCCACCTTCAACAGCTTCACATCACCTGTAACTCCCAAGTCCAGAGTTGGGACATCCAACTGACATCCTTTTCTGACTTTTCAGGAACTCACACACTTGTGGAATATTCACACACAGAATACACATAAATCCTTTTTTTAAAAAGTAGTTGGAGGCCGGGCGCGGTGACGAACGCCTGTAAGATTAAGGGAGGCAGAGGCAGGCGCATCGATGTGAGTTCTAGGCCAACCAAGGCTACACAGAGAAACCCTGTAGGGAAAAAAAAAAATTAGAGGCTAGGGAGATGACTTGTAAGTTAAGAGCACTCACTGGCTGCTCTTCCAGGAAATCGGGGTTCTATTCCCATCATCCATAACTCCTGCTCTAGAGGATCCAACACCTTCTAGAGTCTCTCCAGACATACACTGGTACACATATATGTATAGACAGAACACCTATACACATACAAAATCTACTAAAAATGTTTAAGTACCCAAAGGTCCAGTCTGTGCCCTACTTAAGTGTTTGTGTGTTTGTAAACCAGAAAAGTTTCGTAACCAAAATTATGCTGGCTGTTTTGTTTTGTTTGTTGTTATTGTTTTGGGTTTTTTGAGACAGCTTTCTCTATGTTGCCCTGGCTGTCCTGGACTAGTTCTGTAGGTGGTTTGAGTTTTTTGTTTTTGTTTTGTACTGTATTTTACTGACAATGTGCAAATAAAGTCTTTTCAGAGCACAAATTATGAAATCGTGGAATTGCAAATTCCAAAGTAGATGGAACCTTAGATGACCTTCCCCCTTTCTGAAGCATGTATAGAGTTCAGAGGACACACTGTGATAAAACTTACCCAGTTAAAACCCCAGCTCTGGGATAAATAGTTGTAACCATGGACACTTTGTTTCTCAAACCTTCAGCTGTTTTCCTGAGTTAAGTGGGAACAACAAACGTGCCCATTTCATAAGAACATGGGGAGAAGAGGATATGAAACCTGTGAAGTCCGTGAGTGCCTACACAAGATAAATGTTTTGCAGGAGTGTGTATTGTGTGGAAGAGGAAGTCAGGACCACTTTGTGGCATTAGTTCTCTCCTTCAAACTTAGTGTGGTTTCAAGGAATCACAGACTTGTGCTTTACCTACTGAACCATTTGAACCATCCCAGCCCATAAATAATTGTTTTTTAAAAGAAAGTGAGCTAGAGAGATAGCTCAGATGTTAGGAGCACTTTCTGTTCTTCTGGAGGACCCAGGTTCCCAGCACCTTCATGGTGGCTCACAGCAGTCTGTAACTTCAGATCCAACACCTACTTCAGCCTCTGTGGGCACCAGGTATGTAACATGGTATATAGACAAAACACCCATACACAGAAAACCTTTTTAAAATAAGAAGCCAGGCATAGTAGAAACCAGGCTTAGTGGCACACGCCTTTGATCCCAGGACTCAGGAGGCAGAGGCAGGCAGAGCTTTGTAAATTTGAGGTCTACAAAGCAAGTCCAAGACAGCCAAGGCTACATACAGAAACCCTGTCTTAAGAAACAAAAAGCAAAGTGGCTTTGGAGTCAGTTGTACACACCTGTGGTCTGGCACTTGCAGGCAGAAGAGATTAGGAGCGCAAGACCAGCCTCAGCTACCTGAGACACTTATCTCAAAAGAAAACAAAAAAGAGGGCTGAAGTTAGAATTCAGTTGAAAATGTGCTTGCACAAAACCACATATTGAAGCTTGCGCCTCTGTCTGATAGATAGAATTTTAAACCCAGATAGGGTGGCATTCATTTGTAATCTCAGCACCCCTATGGCAGATGTGTGGCCTGGGCCTGCTAGTCAGGATTACATAGAAACAAGAGCCCCTTCCCTTCACAGATGGAGGGCAAGAACTGGCTCCTGAAAGTTGTTCTCTTGTCTTTGTATGTGCTGTGGCACAGATGGCCATACTCGCATCACACACATGCTGTTGATTTTTTGTTTTTTGTTGTTGTTTTTGTAATTAAAACATAGCCCAAACCAGAGCCTTGGATTCATTCCACAGAGTTTTTCTTTACCAGACTTTGTCCCCAGCCACGAACTCACCAAACCCTGCTAAAGGCACTTACATTCCAGTGTATCTCTGTTCCCTGGGACCACACAAAAAAAAAAGCCGCAGAGAGCAGATTTTGTGGTGGTAGGAGAGAAAACTGAGGCCCCAGTGCAGGAAAGGGCAGACCACCCTTTCACAGGGACAGAAGCATGTGTCCACTTAGCTCTTTCCCTATGCAGAGGCACTTCGCCCAGGTGCCATACCCACAACATTTAACTGGGAGGCTCCCTCATGGCCCATCTTGAACTTCTGGACACTCTGTGACACAATGCTTCCTCTTCCACACAAGTGGCAAAGTGCAAGGAACAGATGATGTTCTGGTGTCTTCCCTCCCTGCTACCTCCACTGTGGCCATGTGGCATGCTGACAGCATCAGCCCTCACAGAGCCCGAGCTCACCAGCATTCTTAGCATTAGAGTCAGGAGCTCAAGCTCTTTACACAATAAGTGATTACAGGCCTCGCTCCCCCCGTTCCCACAATGCTGTGGCGCTTCCCCTCCTGTGCCACAAGAAGAGGAGCTGCGGGATAAAGCAAGACTCACCTCCGGCCAAGCCCAGTGGTGCCAAACCATGCCCCAGCACTTAAAACTGAACCCCATGTTCTTCTCTGTATCCCCATCAGTTTGAGGAAACCCCAAAAGATGATTTTTTGTTATTCGTAAGACTATGTGAGGCCAGCAGTGGTGGCACACACTTAATTCCAGCACACAGGAGGCAAAGGCAGGTAAATTTCTTGAGTTCAAGGCCAGTCTGGTCTACAGAATAAGTTCCAAGACAGCCATCTCTACACAGAGAAACCCTGTCTTGAAAAAAGAAAACAACCAACAAACATGAAACAAAAAATAACAAAAAATACTTTGTGGTGGCTGGGTATGGTGGTACACAACCTTTAGTCCCTCCACTAGGTAGGTAGATGCAGGCAGATCTCTGAGTTTCAGGCCAGCCTGGTCTACATAGTAACTTCCAAGTTAGCTGGGACTATGCAGACACTGCCTCAAGAAGGGGGCTGGGGGAGGAGCTAGAGAGATGGCTGAGTGTTTAAGAGCATTATCAGCTCTTCCAAAGGACTCATTTGGTTCCCAGGATTCACACTGTGGCTTATAACTCTCTGCAACCCCAGTCCCAGGGCCTCTAAAACCCTCTTCTGGCCTCTGAGGCATCATGGTGCACAGACAAAATACCCTTACACTTGTGCAAGCTGACTTGAACTACTAGGCTCAAGCAGTCCTCCTGCCTCTATCACAAAGTAGCTGGAATGAAAGGCATGTACATATGTGCCCAACTTTGGTAATAGTTTTTGTTCCCGGTTTTACTTTGGTAAAATAGATTGATGGCTGAGAGTTGGCCTGGCATAGTGGCACACCTTTAATTCCAGCACTCAGGAGACAGAGGCAGGTGGGTCCCTGAGAGTTTAAGTTAGACCTGGTCTACACAGAGAGTTCCAGGCCAACCAGGGCTGCTCAGTGAGACCCTGTCTCAAAAACAAACAAACACACCCATACTCACACAAATGGCTAAGGGAATAGCTTGGTGCTTGCCTGGCAGCCCCCAGCTACTCTGAGGCTGAAACAGGAGGATCACCTAGCCTACCCAGTACTGTAGATGGGAGAGGAAAGCTAAATAAAATTATTATTTTAGCCTTTGTTGTTTTTGTTTTGTTTTGTTTTGTTTAGAGAAAGGGTTTCTCTGTGTAGCCCTGGCTGTCCTGGAACTCACTCTGTAGACCAGAATGGCATCAAAATCAGACATCTGCCTCCAGAGTGCTGGAATTAAAGGCATGGGCCACCAGTGCCAAGCTAAGGTTTAAGTTTTGACTGACCAAGTCATCTTTCAATTAGATAGGTTCCTGCTTCAGGAAAGTAATGTGATCTCCGCCTAACATGCTTCAGTCTCCCCCCTACCCCCAACACCCTTATAGATACACTGTAAACACCATCTGTGGGACTTGATATAGCCTGTCTGTTCTGGTTATGAACAAGTAACCTCTTATAGGATTGCCTTAAATAACGAGTTCAATGAAACGTAAAACAAGAAGGGGTTAGAACCTGCTCAGTACCTGCAATGCAGAGGCTTGGGTCCATACCCAGAACCAGAGAGCAAAACACTGCCATGGAACGTGTTGTCAGATGACAGCTTTGTTTTTTTCCTATCTTTACGTAGGTTCCAGGGATCAGGCCATCCAGCTTATGCAGCAAACGCTCTGCCTGCTGAACCACTTTGCCATTCCCTGGAACTCTTGTTTTAAAATAAAGGATTTATTAGCACAACAAAAATTTGTAACTCCACTTCCAGGGGATCTGATGCCCTTTTCTGGCTTCTGTGGGCATCAGACATGCATGCACTCTGGTGCACAGACACACATGAAGGGAAAACACTCATACACATAAAAATAATCAAATGTACCTATTTATTTGTGAGAGTATGTATGTGCATATGTGTACCTGTGCTGGTCCCTGCGCCTATGAATTAAAAGGTCAGAAAAGGGCCAGGCGGTGCTGGCACATGCCTTTAATCCTATCACTCTGTCCTATCTCCAAAAAGGGGGTGGGTGTCAGAAAAGGGCAGCAGGTGTCCTCCTGTACTCCTGTTTGTTCACTGTCTATTCCTATGAAGGAGCATCTCTCTGTCACTCTGAATCTGGGGCTTCGGTTTTTTCAGCTTGTTTAGAAACCAGAAAGCCCCAGCAATCCTGACTCCATTCTCTTTCCAGTTGGACCTGTTGTTTGTAACATGAATGCTGAAATTCAAACTCTAGTCCTTGTGATTCAAAGACCTTCAGGAAAGCTCTTTGAACGGTTGAACCATCTCTCCAGCCTTCTGAAACTCTTAATGTACCTAAGGCTGGCCTTGAACCTGATCCTCCCGCCTCCCAAATGCTTTTATTACACATGTGCAGTCATGCCAACTTAGGATATTTATTCTTCGTACATCAACAAAAAGCTTTATAATAAAACTTTTTGAGAGACTCTATGTATCCTTTGCTAGCCTGGAAGTCAGAAATATTTGCCTGCTTTTGCCTCTGCCTCAAAAGTGCTAAAATTGATAGGCATTATCTATAAATAAAATGTTAACATTGAAATTTTAATTTTGGGAGGCTAGAGAGATGGCTCAGTGGTTAAATGTTTGGCTGCTCTTCCAGAAGACCTGGGTTCAATTCCCAGCGCCCACATGACAGTTTACAACTGTCTGCAACTTCGGTTCCAGGAGATCTGACACCGGTACACAAACACAGGCAAATCATTAATGCACATCAAATAAAAATTGAACATTAAAATGTTTGTAAATTTTTATTTTTTATTTATTTTTGTTTGTTTGAGACAGAGCTTCTGCATGTAGTGCTGGCTATCCTGGAACTCATTCTGTAGATCAAGCTGGCCTTGAACTTCCAAGTACTGGGATCAAAGATGTGCACCACCCCTACCCAGCAATATCAAAATTTTTCAAATTCACAGCTGGCAGCCTCTACAACTTGTCCTTCTACACCAGCTCTGATGGATACTTGTCGCAAAGCCTCTAGTCTGGAGCTCACCCTCACGTCACAGGGCAGCTAGTTCAAAGGTGGCCTCAGCTGGCCTTGTCATTTCCTGAGGATGCAGATTAGAACAGGCAGCCCAGCAAGAGCATGGCACCAGCTCTGGAGCCTGTGGACAGCCACTTTGCTCACTTTTCTTTCTTAAGGTTTATTTATTTTACATATATGAGGCCCCATCTGCATGTCTGTAAGCATGCAGAAGAGAGAGCATAAGATCCCAGCATAGTTGGCTATGAGCCACCACGTGGTTGCTGGGGAACCATCTCAGGACCTCTAGAAGAGCAGACAGTGCTCTTAACCGCTGAGCCACCTCTCCAGGCCCATCTGCACACTTAACACAGGTGGCAAGTTCCCCTCACT
This sequence comes from Pachyuromys duprasi, assembly GCA_028658305.1. Taxonomy (NCBI): domain Eukaryota; kingdom Metazoa; phylum Chordata; class Mammalia; order Rodentia; family Muridae; genus Pachyuromys; species Pachyuromys duprasi. The sequence goes on from CM053744.1 coordinate 57,627,300, forward strand.
TCCTGTCACAGAATCCTTTTGTCTACTGGTCCACCTTTGGTCTTTCTTAAGTCTGTTCAAGAAGCAACCAAAATAACACATTGGAAACTGACTTGGATGGCCAGCTTAGTGACTCTTGCCTGTAATTTCAGTGCTTGAGAAGCTGAAGTGGGAAGATTGCTTCAGTCGCCAAGGACAGCCTGAACTACATAGTGAATTCCAGATCAGACTTGGTGGTCTATACACCAAGACGCTATCAGAAAAGAAAGAAAGAAATAGTAGGGGCTGGGGAAATGGTAGATGCTGCGGACCTGAGATCAGCTCTCAGTACCCACATCAGGCAGCTCACAGCCATCTATAACTCCAACGCCAGGGGACCTGGGACCTGCGGCCTCTACCAACAGCTGCACACACTTACATGCATGTCTACCTACAGAGACATAAACATCCACATAGTTTAAAATAATAAAAATAAGTCTAAAAATTAGTAGTAAGCTTTGGGCTGGGGATGTAGGTTGACGAGCACACACAAAGCCTAGGGCTCAGTCCCCAGTACTGTATAAACTAAGCATGGCCAACCACTCCTATAATTATTCCACTTGGAAGCAGAAGCAGCAGGGTGACAAGTTCAAGGTCATCTTTGACTACAAAGCCTGTTCTAAACCAGGGAGTATATTTGATTCCCTGTCACAGCATATAAACCGTGTGTGTGTGTGTGTGTGTGTGTGTGTATGTCTATGTGTTTTGCAGACAGAACCCAAGGGTTCATGAACACTAAGTATTTGCTGCACAACTACGGTCTACCAGAGCCCCCACATTTTTATTTATGTGGACGAGTATCCATGCCATGTGCTCTAGTGACTGTGAGCTGACAGCTTTCAAGAGTTGGTTCTCTTCTTCTATCATGTGGATTCCAGGACTCAAACTAAGGCTTGGCATCATGTATCCCATACTAGCTTATACAGTAGATGACCTTGAACTTCTGATTCTGCTGCCTTCACCTCCTCAGTGCTGGGATTATATGTGTGGCCACCACTACCAATGATGTAGAGTGCTAGACAGTGAACACACAGTTTGTTTGCTTGTTTGATTTTCAAGACAGGGTTTCTTTGTGTAGCCCTGACTGTCCTGGCACTCACTCTGTAGACTAGACTGGCCTCAAACTCAAGAGATCCGCCTGCCTCTGCTTCCCAATTGCTGGGCTTGAAAGCGTGCACCACCCCTGCCCCGCTGCCCGGCTCTCTATCAACTGAGCTAAATGCCATGCCCACCCACACATTTTTAACATTTTCCTTCTCTCTGAAGTCTTTTCTGACACCCATGTCATGGCCTTTATCTTCAGAATCACTTGCAGTCTTCCAGGTAGGTGTAGGCTTTGCTTACTCAGCCTAGTTTGGTTTCTTTCTTCCCTCAGGAGAACGGAGGCTTGCTAAGGCTTTTTTCTACACTTGGTGTCTTGTCTCTCAAAGAGTGGTCCTTAGTAAATCTCCCTTAGAGCCATCTCCATGTTGTCTCTCAGAAAGCCTGCTTTTCTCTCCAGCTCCTTCATTCCCTATAATCAGTTTGGGGCCTGTAGCCAAGTCCGGAAAACAATCAGCCTCAGAATCCCCAGCTACTGTTTCTTCCTTTGTCTTTAATCTTTATCTGGGGACAGAAGTTCTGGTTCTCTCCCATCCCTCCACAACTTTAGCTCTTGCTTTTGACCTGGTCTGTTTTGTTCTGCATTTCTAAGCACCAGAAGGAACCAGTGGTCTCCTGAAGACAAAGCTCTGGAAATTCCCAGCAGACAGAGGGGACAAAGGTGAACCTACTGGCAGAAAAGGCTGAGATGTGGCATACAGACTTATTCATCATAAATCCAAAGTTCAGGTGTAGTTTATGGAGAGCCCTTACAACAGCAGGTTTGCCCTTGATTTGTTGAAAACCTGTAGTGACAAAAACAAGGATATAGGACAAGCTGGCCAGTAACAAGCTATGACCTTGATCACAAGGCCCAAAGGCCTAGGACCTTCACCCTTCAGGAAGACAAGTGCTGCTGTCCCCAGGCATGCATCTGTTCCGGACATGAGGTATGCAGTAAGGATGGGGAGCAATGGCTACACACTGCACATAGTGTCAAGCCTTCACTGAGAGCCACCAGAGAGGCCATGCACTGACAAACATACCGTTTCCTCCTTCAGATATCTTACTCCTCCTAGCAAGTGCTCCTGGAATGGAGAGAGAGCAAAGCAGCTGCTCAGTCACACAGACTGTGCATTGAACACTCAGAGCTGATCCTTTTTTGCCAGTAACTGACCCATCTCCAGCAACACTGAGAAAGGATACAAGACATGTGGCAGTGTTGGCCCCTCAGTGGACAGTGAATTCAGGAGGGGAGATTTCACGCAGGTAAATAGCAAACTTAAATTTGGCACACCCCTGTAATCCTAGTGCACACCTGTAATCTTAGCACCCAGGAAGCTGAAAGAGGACCAACCTGTGCTTCACAGTGAGACCTAGTTTCAAAACAAAACAATAAAGGATCAGGCATGATGGGACATGTCTGGAAATCCCAATAGTTAGGATAGCTGAAGCAGGACGACTGCTTCAAGTCTATAGGAAATCCTGTCTCTTCAGAGGCGAGGAGGGGGCAGAGGAAGAGAGTAATTCTATTTTTAAGTATACACACCTTTTGCACAGTATCCCAAAGAGAATTGTCTGATGTTTGTAGCTCACATTTACCTTTGTATGTGTAATTTTTTATTCTCTCATATATTACATCCCAACTGAAGTTTCCCCTCTCCTCCCCCGAGAAAGATTAACTCTTAAGACAATCTTTAGCTAAAAAGCAAAGTCTCCACAAAATCACAGATATGAATCTGTTTATTGAACAATCTGCAAAATTCAGGTGATACACTAACGTTAGGTAAATATGTGGTTTCAATCTGTCTGACTTTGCTTTAGTAAGCTGAACCCTGCGACTGGATGTCTATAGATACAATGATTAAACTATGCCACAGTCCATGGGCTTCAGGGTTGAGGGTGAATGAGAAGGCAACCATGCTTTTAAAAAAAGCCTAGAGTCAGGTATGGTGGTGCAGTACTCAGGAGGCAGAGGCAGGAAGATCTCCAGGAGTTCCACCCCAGCTTAGTAAGCATAACATAGTGAGTTCCAGGACAGCCTGGGCTACTCAGAGAAAGTAAGAGAAGGAAGAGAGAGAGTCAGATAGACCCAGTCTCAAAAAATAAAAGTCTAGTAGGTAGGCTAAATTTGAAGTGGTTACTTGCTTAAATATTAATAAGGAAGCCTAGATCTTGTGGGTTTTGTTGTTGTTATTTTGCTAGCCAGGGCTACACAGAGAAACCCTGTCTCGAAACAAAACAAAAAGGAGCTAGTTCAAGAGTCTAGAGTGGAGATGGACTTGCTTCCTCCTCAGGAGAGCATCCCTGAGTGTCTGATATCAGGGTGAGGACCCCTAAGACACACCTGCCTCTCTCAGACCGTGAGAACACGGCAATAAGGGGAGCATGCCAGAGTGCCCTGGTGTATAGGGCTGGCAGGCTCAGGAAGGGTGTGAGGAAGTCCGCGTGCGTGACAGAAGAAGCACAGAAATAATAAAGATAAGGAAGGACTTGGTCATGGAGATGGCAAAGCCAGCATGCTTGCAGGTGGTAGACTGAAGTACAGTCTCAGAAAGGAAGGAAACGTGGGAAGAGACAAGGGGAAAGGAGAGAACCAGCTCTCAAAGGCTGTCAATGCTACACATTCATACACATGTGCTTCCATTTGAACACACACAATACTAATTTTTTTTTTTAAAGGAGAGTCAATAGCTTCTTTCCCAGGCACTAATTTCTCACGACATCTTAGTAATAACTACTGGTGTAAACGGCTTTCTGGTTCACAAGTTGCTTTCATATGCATTTATTGCATTTTATCTTCATAACTACTGTGTGGGAAATCCAAGGCTGGCATTAGCCTGGCTTTGCAGATAATTATTATGCCCATTTTACTGATGAGAAAATTGAGACTCAGAAGTTAATAACTTGCTCAGGGCTATTGGCTGACAGGTTCCAGTGGCTGCTTTCTTGCTACCTTCTGGTGGTAGGTATGACTCAATAGTCAGGCAGAGGCCAGACAGCAACCTGGGTCCTCAGAAAGAGCCACAAGTGAGCCTAACCACTGAGCTTAGTGGAAGGACAGCAAGATGGCCCAGCTGGTGAAAGCTGGTTACTTAAGTTTGACCCTTGGTACCCACATGGTGAAAGGAGAGAAGTAACCCTCACAAGTTATTCTCTGACTTCCACACAGGTGCTATGGCATGTGTGCACAATACACACACACTAAATGTAAATGTAATAAAACTGTATATGCTGAGTTGGGTGGTGCACAACTTTAATCCCAGGCACAGGCAGGTGGATCTGTGAGTGTGAGGCTATCCTGCTCCACTGAGCAATTCTAGGACACAGAGAGACCCTGACTCAAAAATAAAAATAAAACAAAAAAGAAAGAAAAAATCATATGTCAATATAGTGGAAGAAAAAAACTGAATGAAACGATTGTGATGGAAGATTAAGAACAAGAGAACAGGAAAAGCAAACAGTAGTCAAAATAAGTGATAGTTTTGAGCCTAGTTGCTACTCTCTGCTCAACCAATAGGACATTTCTTTAGTGTTAAGAAGCTGATGAGCTGATAGTGCTGGCTGGTAGCGCACACCATTAGTCCCAGCACTCGGGAGGCAGACGCAGGCAGAGCTCTGTGAGGAGGCCAGCCTGGTCTACAGAGTGAGTTCCAGAACAGCCAGGGCCGCACAGAAACCCTGCCTCAAAAAATAAAAATAAAAAACAAGGAAAAGCTGATAAGCACTAGCTACTGGAGAGCTGCAGGCTACTCAGCAGGACATTACTGCCTCCCCAGGAGTAAGGAAAAGGGCATGTGCCACACCTGTGACCTTGGAGGCTGTACTTCATGGGGTGGAATGCAAGCCAGGCAGTCTCACTGACCTATGTACCTGTGTGTTTGTTTTTGTGTTTGAGTTCTCTCCTTCCGCCTTTGCTATTTTTCTTAAATTACTTCATGTGAATGGTGTTTCCTCGTATGTTTCTGTGTATCACATGTACATGCTGCTAACAGAGGCCAGAAGGACTGCGTTCCGTGCCCTAGAACTGGAGTTACAGACAGTTGAGAGCCGCCGTGTGGGTGCTGCCAAGTGAACCCTGGTCTTCTGAAAAAACAGCCAGAGCTCTTAACCCTCCAAGCCATCCCTCCAGCCCCATGTCTTCCATGTTTTTGAGGCAGAATCATTCTTGTTTCTGCCACTGAGATGCCTCTTCCAGGCTGGCTGAGCCACGAACTTCTGGGCTTCTAGACTTCCAGGAAGCCTCGTTCTAGGAGATCACCCTGTCTCTAGTTCCTGTCTCAGGGTGGGAGTCTGGGATGACTGGTGTGTGCCAGTGTGTGGAGTTTTCCATGGGTCCTGAGATGGAACTCAAACATAAGGCTTGCCCTTCCCCATCAAGCTCTATACTCGCTGCCTCTTTCCCCTAGTCTGTGTTTGCTCTTAAATTGTTTTATTTGTATTTATTACTCTTGAGACAAGCTTTCACTATGTAGCCCAAGATGGTCCCCCGCTCATGTGATAGCACTCCTGTATCAATCTCCAGAGGGCTGGGATGCTGGAGTTACAATTGTGAACCTTTACTCTAGTCTTAAGAGTGATCTTGGGCAGTGTGCTTTTAATTTTTTCTAAATCTGTTAAATGTAGACATTCTTTACTTCAAATGCTAGAGAGATCCTTCAGTGGTTAAAGAGTACTAGCTACTCCCAGAGGACTTGGGTTGAATTTCCAGCAGCCACATGGCAGCTTTCAACCATATGTAACTCCAGTCCCAGGGGTTCTAGTGCCCTCTTCTGGCCTCCTAAGGCTACAGGTACACACTAAGTGCACATGATTACATTCAGGCAAAACATCTGTACGTATGTATTTACAGGAGCTGGAGATGGCTCAGAGGTTAAAAGCACTGGTTGCTCTTTCAGAGGTCCTTAGTTCAATTCCCAGCAACCGTATGGGGGCTCACAACTATCTATAATGAGATCTGGCACCCTCTTCCGGTATATATGTAATAAATAAATACAATAAGTCTTTTCGGGGGATTATGAAAGATATTCCCAAATTACGTCTCTGCATCTTGTATGTGTTTGGGGGGAGGGGAGAGAGATTATATTTAACATTTCTGGAGGAAACTCTTGCTCTCTTACTCTTACCTCTCTCCTACTCTACCCTTTCTCCCTTGGAGCTCCCCCTTCCCCTATCATAGCTCCATATCTCTCCCTCTCTCCATCCAATAAACTTCTTTCATATAAAACAATTTTTTTGGATGGAAGACTTAACAAAAAATGGTATGCCAGGCAGTGGTTGGGCAGGCCTTTAAGCCCAGGGAGGGCTTGAGCCAGGAGGATCTCTTCGAGTTTGAGGCCAGCCTGGTCTACAGAGTTATTTCAGGGCTGCCAAGGCTCCACAGAGAAACCCTGTCTCAAAAAAAAAAAAAAAAAAAATTTGTTTTAATCTTGAGTTTGTGCCGTTGAGTGCAGTGTTCATGGAGGACAGAAAAGGCCATCAGATCCCCAAGGAGCTGTGGTCGCGAGCTGCCCGACACGGGTGACAGGAACCAGACTCAGGGCCTTTGAAAGAACAGTATGGCTCCTAACACCAAACCACCATTTCTCTTCCCTCCTCCCTCCCTCTTCTCTCTCTCTCTGGACAGTTTTCTTACTTACTTAACCCAGGCTGGTCTCAAATTCACAACACAGTCAACTAACATAAACTACTGAACCCTTGCTTCTCCTGCCTCTACCTTCTAAACCAGTTTCACTCTTAATAGTGTCTCATTTCCCATGAGTAGTGATATGGACTTCTGTGTTGCCTAGGCCTTATATTAGCCTGGCTAAGAGCCATGGTCAATCACTAGGGTTGGAAATTACTTCCAGAAGTGAGTCAGCCCTCCTCCAGAAGAAAACAAAAAACAAAAAAGCTAGTATAAAAGAGATAGATATCTACATGAATTAACTTTCTTTTTTCTTTTTGGTTTTTTGAGACAGGGTTTCTCTGTGTAGCCCTGGATGTCCTGGAACTCACTCTGTAGACCGGGCTGGCCTAGATCTGGAGAGGCTTGGGTTTCTCCAAGGCCTGGAGTTACAGATGGTTATGATACACCCATGTGAGTGCTGGGAATCGCTCTGGAGGCCCCTGGAAGAGCCAGTGCTCTTAACTGCTAAGCTAACATCCCAGCCCCAACTACATTGAAAATCTGTAGACTAATTTCCCTCCACTGGAGCCACGAAGTGCTTACTTTTTCAAAAATATTTTCCTCCTCAGCTGACCTTCCTGCTGCAGTTTGAATTCATTCTTTCCTGAGCTGAAAGAAAACGGTCCCCTTCCTAACTCTTGGTGGGCTTGAGCCTGCTCTTTAGTCCTCTCCAGTGACTGACTATTCTCCATTTGATTAGTCCACTCCTGAATTTAAATGACTTATTTATCTTGATTTTATGCGCATTAGTGTTTTGCTTGCATATATGTCTGTGTGAGGGTGTTGGATCCCCTGGAAGTGGAGTTACAGAAGTTGTGAGCTGCCATGTGGGTGCTGGGAGTTGAAGTGGATCCTCTGGAAAAACAGCCAGTGCTCTTTACGGCTAAGACATCGCTCCAACCCCTCTACTTTGGACTTGAAGAGTTCCCTCCCTCCCTCTGTAAGATGGGGTCCACAGGTTTCCTACTCTGTAGCTGCTACACTGTCGTCTCACACACTGTGGACTCCCAAGTCGCTTTTATAGCCAGCCAGGAGCATCCTCAGGACCTGTGGTGTTAAGAAAAAAAAAAAACAAAACAAAACAAAAAAAAACTAGATACAGTGCCTCGTGCTTGTCAGGCCAGCACTCGGGAAGTTGAGTTTTAAAACAAACAAAAAACCAGGAGGCACAAGCAGGCAGATCTGCGAGCTCGAGGTCAGACTGCCTACAGAGACACACAGCCAGGACTAAACAGATAAACCCTGTCTCACTAAGTAAATAAGGACAGAGAGTGGCCAACAGGAACCACCAAACTCACACCACAAAGAGGCATATTAAAACCGATTCATGTATTCACTTGCCAAGCACTGGGAGTCGCAGCTTGAACTGGAAATAAAACAGAGGCGAGAAAAATACCGGGTAGCTGTAGCCGGTCTCTCCGGGAACCCGCGGGCCGCGGGGTTTGCTAGCTAGCGTTCGCGCTGCGCACCCTGCTGACACTCGAGGTTCTGCAGTTAACCTTGCGGAGACCGGAAGGTCCTGAGCGCGCAGGCGCCGCGAGACATGCCCAGGCTTCGCCAGCGCGCAGGCGCCAGGGAGGCCGCCCTCAAAGCCTGTCTGTTAGGGCGCCCGGAGCCGCACTGCGCAGGCGCCGCTCCGGGCACCATGGCGGCCGCGTTGCTGCTGCTGCGCGCGCTCCGCCAAGGCCCGGAGCCTTGGCCCAGGCGATCATGGGGCCTACTGTTGGGCAGGGGTCCTGGCGTCCCTTCCGGGGCTGCGAGCAGGCGGCCGTACATGGTCCGCGGGACTCCGGTGGGCCGAGCGCCGCAGGTAACCGGCTCCGGGCCCCGCCTTGGCGGCGGGTCCGCGTGGACCGGACGTGCGCCCGCACCGTCCTCTTCCGCGAGGCTTCTGCCAGGCCTGCGGGACGGCGTGTACCGGAGGGCCGACGTGGGCTCGCCCGGGCGTGCGGCAGCATCTGCAGAGGGTGGTTCTTGCAGCCCCAGTGTGTGTGGGGGAAACGTGTTGTACCTCAGTCCCTGGCGGTTTAAAATTGAGTCCTAGTCACCAGCTTTTCTTTTTCTGTTTTAGTTTTTGAGGCAGGATTTCATGGAACTTGGAACTCACTGTGTAGTCAAAGCAACTCTTAAACTCCTGTTCCTTTTGCCTGCACCTGCACCTTCGGAATCGCTGAGTTAGGTGTGGGCCACCGTACCTGAATGATTCCACTAGTGACGGGCAAAGCATTACAGTTGGCTCAACTGTACCACTTCCATTAGGATGAATTCCAGTGCTTTCGGGAAAGTGCTTGTTGCTGACAGCAGTGGGAAGCTTTTTGCATGAGCAAAAAAACATGTAGCTACAAATGTAGTGTAGTTAGACATTCCTTGAGCTCCTGATACGAAGGCTATTGTGTGCCTTCAGGCCCCTCAACTCAGCCTGATGAAGTTTTGATGTAATTTTAAAACTTCCAAAGAGTCACATTTCAGGGCAGTGTAAACATTACAGATAACTATGCACTTGAATTTTTTTTTTTTTTTAAGCAGGGCAAGGTGGTACACACCTGCAATTTGAGCACATACTGTAGAGTCTGAGGACAGGAAATTGTGAGTTGGAGACTGAAACTGGTCTCGGTGTGATCTGCAGTCTGTGATTGAAAGTTACTGGCTTTTGATGTTTCTTCGGGTTTTTTTGTTTGTTTTTTGGCTGACTGCGTGGAATTTATTGATGGAGAGCTTCCCAGGCTCCTCCCCTTCTTGGGAGGCAGGAATAGATTGGAAATTCTGAGGAGAGGCAGATTCTCCATATGTTGATAGGGAACCTGAGTGGAGACCCTCTCTCCTGTTGTACTCCTGCTGGGATGGGTGGTCCAGGATTGTTAGTCCCTGACAGCAATGTAGACCCTGAGGTCCACCACTGTTGCTGTAGGCAGAATCACTATGCCAGTAAATGAATTTGACAAAATAATAGTGAGGGGGGTAACAGCCCCAGCATTAAAGGTGGAAGAGTGAGTGTCAAGGTACAGTCTTGGGAGACCCCTGGATCTGCAGTGTAGCCCAGGACGCCCTTGAGGCTACCTCTGATGCTTGCTTTACCACCTTCTTGATGTCAAACTGTTAGGCAGCTTTCTCCAAGGTGGTAGGGCAGACACAGAGTGGATGGATATATTCAGGAGCTAGACCAGAAAGCTTCCCTCCTGTTTAGCTCTGGGATGACCTTGCACAGCCTTGGCAATACCAGTAGATGCAAAGGTGATGTGCTCAGCAGTTCCATTGCCATCATGCTGGTCTCCCGGAGAGGCCATATAGTAGTGATGACATGGGTGGCAGTTATGAGTCCCTTCGGGACATCAGGCTGAGCAGGTGGTGGTATAGGAGGCTCATACTCTTGGGGGGCTTGACAACCATCACAAATGTATCTTCAGCAGAAAGGGCAAGGATGTTGACCATTGGACTCCACCTGTCAGGTGGGCCCCAGTTTTTTCTGTGGTAGTGAAGACGTGAATAGTGGACTTCACAATATACTCAGCACCAATATGACCCCGTTTGATGTCGGTGGGAATATTGCTCCTGGAGATACAGAAAGCCTTCTCATTAATAATGAGGTTCCAGTTCTTAGCCTTCACTTTCTGCTTCTTACCATGAAGCAGAAAAATGTTGATCTTAACATTTGAAGATTAGTGGGTCAGTGGTAAACATCTTTAATCACAGCACTCAGGAGCAGAGGCAGGCAGATCTCTAAAAGTTCAAGGCCAGCTTGATCTACCTATAAAGTTCCATGCCAGGCAAGCCAGGACTACATAGTAAGACTCTGTCTTGTCAGGGCAAACAACATAAAAGACTAAGCCAACTATAGAGCATACAGAATTCTTTTTTTTTTTTTTAATGTTTTATTATGTATACAATGTTCAATCTGCATGTAAACCTGCAGGCCAGAAAAAGACACCAGATCTTATTACAGATGGTTGTGACCCACCATGTGGTTGCTGGGAATTAAACTCAGGACCTCTGGAAGAACAGCCAGTGTTCTTAACCTCTGAGCTTCCTCTCCAGGCTCCAGAGCACACAAACTTCTAAAGCTCTCTGGGCTGGTGGTAAATGTTTGGAAGGCTGATACAGGAGGATCACTAAGTCTGAGGCCAGACCCTGTCTCACAAATAGACAAAGAAAAAAGAACACATACACACAATGGAGGGGGCTACAGCAGGGATACAAGGTGAATAAACTATAATTTATAAAAATGTAAATATAAATAAATTTTTAAAAAACACTTAACATCAGTGGTCCTGAATGTGTAGATAAAGGTGACCTTGAACTTTTGAAGCTCCTGCACCCACCTCCCAAGTGCTAGGATTACAGGCATGTACCACTATGTTCCGTTTTATGGGGTACTGGAGTTCAAATCCATAGCTTTCTGTATGCTAGGCAAAGACTTTACCAACTGCCCCACACTCTAAGCCCTGTTTTGGTTTGGTGTGTGGTTTTAGTATTACCTCAGTCTTTTTCTTTTTGCAGAGCTTGCTATCTCGAATACTGACCCCTAGCCTTGAAGGTGTTAGTGGATGGTTACTGACACAGCCTACAAATGCAGTCAGCCTGTGGCAGCTATCAGGTGTGTATCTATGCATTGCATGTTCCCTTAGTGGTGGACACAGATTTTACTGTAGTACTGCAAGAGTATAATAGAGGAGGAGCATGCTCTTGTATGTCTGTAATCTCAGCACTGAGATGGGGCTGTCAGTCGGAGGCCAACCAGAATCAGCTAGTGAAATCCTGCTCCCCATTCCCCCAAAAAGTTCGGTTGCCTGAAAACCCAGCATTTGGTGTGGTGTCAGTACATAGCCTAGGAACAGGCTTTATGGCCTACGTGTGCAGCAAAATCTGTGAGCCCAGTCTGTAATACACTGATTATATCTACAAATGTAGTCTCCTTTCCAGTTGACAAGTGACCATTAGGAGAATGTTGCTAGTTTGCCGCTGACCAGAAAAGTAAGAACAGCCATTAAGATTACCTTTGATTCTTTTAAAAAACAAAACCCCTGAACTTGTGACCCTCTTCAGTGCTGAGATTGCCAGCACTGTGCCAGTATGTTTAGTGTTATATGATGATAGCGATTGAACTCAGGACTTTGCATGGTAGCCAAGTACTCCACCAGCTAAGCTATGTTTTCATTCCAATCCTTCTGATGTGAGAGCCATGTTAGTCTTTGCATAATCCCAAATGAAGTTGATAGATAGGGAGTCTGAACACTCCTTGATCATCCTGCCTTTACCTTCCCAGTGGTAAGATACAGGCATATGCCACTACTTACGGGGGGAGGGGAGGTTGTTTGTTGTTTGTTTTTGAGACAAGACATTAATTTGTAGTTCAGACTGGCCTTGAATTTATAGTCCTCCTGTCTTCACCCTCCAAGTGTTGGTATTACAGGAATGTGCTACCAGGCCTAAACTTATTTTTGTTCATTTGTTTTGTTTAGCTGTGTGTGTGTGGGGGGGTGTACACACACAGGCACCTCTTCTTCTACCATGTGGGGTTTGGGAATCAAATTCAGGTCATCAAGCTTGGCAGTAAGTATCTTTGCCTACTGAGCCGTCTTATTAGCTCTCATGTAAAAATTTAAGTGGTGTGGGCTAGTGAGATGGCTCAGCAGTTAAGAACAATAAGTGTCCAGAAGACCCAGGTTTGGTCCCCAGAACCCACGGGACAACTCACAGTGTAATGCTTGCTCCAGAGACCCTGACCCCTTCTTCTGGCCTTCACAAGCACTGCAAAAGCTGTACACAGATGTACATGCAGGCAAAAGACTCACACAGGGTTTCCCTGTGTAGCCTTGGCTGTCCTGGAGTCACTTTGTAGACCAGGCTGGCCTCAAACTTAAATAAAACTAAAACAAACAAAAACAAAACCCATTAAGTTATATTTCATTGTTGTTTTTGTGTTTGCTGTTATTCATATTTATTTATTTGAGGCAGGGTTTTTCTGTGTAGGCCTGGAACCCTGTAATACAGCCTGGCCTCAAACTCATACCTTGTCTCTGCCTCCCAAGTACTGGGATTAAAATTCTAGAGCCCCTGTGTTCTAGCTCAGGGTTGATAACATAATTTCACTTCTTTTCTGCACAGTTGGAATGGGGGACAGTGGAATGCTTCCATCCTAGTTTGAAGGAGTCAGCCTATGTTGGCACAGGGCTTATCTACTCAGTTTCATTGGGATTTCTTCCCACGTTCACTTGTCCAAAATCAGTGTTGAGTTTTTATGGAAATGAACATGCTTTTGCTTTTGAGCCTGTTACGTTTGTTTGTTTGTTTGTTTGTTTGTTTGAGACAGGGTTTCTCTGTGTCGCCCTGGCTGTCTGGGACTTGCTTTGTAGACCAGGCTGGCCTGGAACTCACAAAAATCCACCTGCCTCTGCCTCCCAGTGCTGGGATTACAGGTGTGTGCCACCACACCTGGCAAATCTGTTAATGTTTATATAATGAAAGTTAGGGCTGGAGAGATGGCTCAGAGGTTAAGAGCACTGCTTGCTCTTCCAGAGGTCCTGAGTTCAAGTCCCAGCAACCACATGGTGGCTCACAACCATCTATAATGAAATCTGGTGTCCTCTTCTGGTGTTCAGATATACATGCAGGCAGAACATTGTATACATAATAAAATGAATAAATCTTTAAAAAAAAAAAAAAAGAAAGTTAGACCTGGGTCTCAAAGTGTGCCTGATAGCTATGAACACTTCCTGCTCTTCCAGATGACCTGAGTTCACTTCCCTGCATCCACAGTCAGGCAGCTCACAATCTCTGACTGAGTTCTCCAGGATCAGGTGTGCACACGATACACATATAAGCAGGCAAAACACTCATATGGATAAAAATATTTTTAATTAATTAAATTTTTGTTTATTTGCTTGCTTGCTTATTTATTTATTATGAAACAGATTTCACTGTATAGTTCTGTCTGTCCTGGAACTTGCTTTGCAGACCAGGCTGGCCTCGAGATCAGAGATGAGACATGCTAGCATGTTGGTTTTTCTCCCTGACCTGCTGTGGCTTCCCTAAGCCTTTCCTGTGCGACGTGCTGCCAGCCTGTCCTTGGCACCAGCTGGGTTGCTGTGCTACCAAAGGTGCCAAAACCCATTGTGTCATTCATGTATTTAAATTCACTTAAAGCAGATTTAAATTGTTTTCTATTAAACTTGTTTAATAGAAAATAGAAATTGTTTTCTTTCAAACTTATGCCTGTAAATGTTTTTAATGTTCGTTTTTGGTGCTTTTAGGAATTATACCCAGCATGTGTTCTACTACTGAGCTGTATCCTCTCTAGCTTTGTATTCCCTCACGTAAGCCAATTAGAAAAACAACTTATTTTTTTATACTCTCAAGTAGCTCAGGATTGTATCCAACTTGCTGTGTAGCCCATGTGGCCTTATATTTAAGGTGATCCCTCTGCCTCAGCCCTCTGAGGCTAGTTACAGGTATGAGCTACTGCACCTGACTAACCAGTTTATTATTTTACTTAAACATATTTTTTAGGTTTACTTATTTTACATGTGTAAGTGTTGCCTACAAGTCAGTGTGTGTACCACATGTGTGGCTGCTGCCTGAGCATTTAGCAGAGTGTAATGGATCCCATGGAACTGGAGTTATGAATGGTTGAGAGCAGTCATGTAGGTGCTGGAACTGAACCCAGCTCTTCTGTAAGAATGGCAAGTGCTCACAAGTTCTGAGCCAGCTCTCCAGCCCCATTTTACTTTTTTTTTTTTAAGATTTAAAACTTACCAGTGTCTGTGTGTGTATGTGTATGTATGTATGTGTGAACATGAATCTATGTGCCTACAGAGGCCAGAAGAGGGTACTGGATTTTCAGGAGCTGGTGTTCAGGTGGCTATGAACTGCCAATCTTGGTGTCCTCTTGGAAGAGAAGTGTATTCCAGCTGCTGGCTATCCAGCTTAAATAGCAAAGATATTTGTCCTTACACATTAACAGTTCATTATTCTATCATTAGCAGATCATGTAATTTAGGTGGGTAGAATAGAAGTAAATGCTGTAATGTCTCAGATCAGCAATGCTTAGTGCATAAATTTCAGATTCTATTGTAATGTTATTTGTGAACACACTGCTTTCTTGTGTGTTCTGCAAGCTACAAACTTAATTCTTTTCTTACTCATCTTAGGTGGTACTTACTATTTTCACACCTCAAGGATGAAGCAGAAGAGTAAAGACAGTGGTAAGCCTAAAGGCAAGGCTCCTGAAGATGATGAAGGTACGCCTGCCTGATTTCTGCAGTCCCTTCCCTGTGCTCCCGCCTGTGTGCTCTCCTCTGAACAGGGTGAGAACTTCTGTGACTGCTGAGTCCTTTGTTCTCTTTCAGAAATGCCTCTGTCCCCCTGTCACATTCAGGAATGTCTGAACGCAGACAGTTTCTATGTCTACACAGAAAGGGTAACCTTAGGTCTACCCAGAGGCTTGGGAGTAGGGACTTGGTGAGCCCAGTCCCATGCACACCGGGGCTGTCAGTGTTTTCACTGTACTTGAGTACAGTGAGGAGATCAATGAGGAGAGGGCACCTGTGTGAAGCAGGCTTGCAGTGGAAGGATCACCACAATTTACCAGCCAATGCTGCCCTGTTCTACTTCACAGACTCACTTGGGGAATCTAAGATGCCCTTGTATCTTAGGTTTCACTTTTCTGGAATTAGGACTCATTCAGAAATGTGAGGGCTGTAGAAATTAAAATTTGAACTGAACTGCTAGAGTTCTCTTTTTCTTTCTGATACAGGGTTTTGTCTGTGTAGCCTTGGCTGTCCTGGACTAACTTTGTAGACCAGGCTGGCTTTAAACTCACAGAGATCCTCCCAGAGTGCTCAGATCACAGGTGTGCACCACCACACCCATCTCTGCTAGAGTTTCTTAAGAAGCATTTTTTGTCTTTGTTGTTTTTCAAGTCAGGGTTTCTCTGTGTAACCTTGGCTGTCCTAGAACTTGCTCTGTAGACCAGGCTGGCCTTGAGCTCACAGAGATTCAGCTGCCTCGGCCTCCCCAGCGCTGGGGTTAAAGGTGTGTGCCACTGCAAAGTCAGGTGGATCAAGTTAGGCAAGCCCTGTACAACTGTGCTGGGTCACACCAGCCAATGGACTCATGCTGATCTGCCTCAGAGCAATCTTCCTATGTTGTTTGTATATTTTAAAATTTAATTAAATTTTTGAAAATTATGGCACTGGTGTTTGGTCTGTAGATATGTCTGTGTGAAGATGTTGGATGCCCTGGAGTTAAAACAGTTGTGAGCTGCCATGTGGGTGCTGGGACTAGAACTCAGGTCCTCTGGAGGAGCAGCAGGTGCTCTGAACCACTGAGACATTTCTCTCGCACCTTGTTTTAACTTTTTAGAGTCTTTTTTTATGTTTTTAATTATTTTTTGAAAACTTCAAACAATATGTAGTCCTGCTGTCCTGGAGCTCTCTATGTAGACTAGGCTGGCTTTGAACTCATAGAGATCCTCTTGCCTCTGTCTCCAAGTGCTGGGATTAAAAGTGTGCACCACCATGCTTGGCCTAGGGTAACTCTTGAAAAAAGTACAGAAACTCAGGATTCACCCACCCCCTGCCCCTCTGATGCTGAGCACTCCTTAGAAGAGAGCCCCTGCCAATGTGAGAGTGTGCCCAGGCTTACCCCTGATGTGCCTAGCCCTCCCTGTGATCTGTGCAGAGGAGAGGAGACGGAAGGAGCGAGAAGACCAGATGTATCGAGAGAGGCTGCGCACCCTGTTCATCATTGCTGTTGTGATGAGCCTGCTGAACTCCCTTAGCAGCAGCGGAGGCAGCATCTCCTGGACTGACTTTGTCAACGAGATGCTGGCTAAGGGCGAGGTGCAGCGTGTGCAGGTGGTGCCTGAGAGCGATGTGGTGGAAGTCTATCTGCACCCTGGAGCTGTGGTGTTTGGGCGGCCTGTGAGTTGGGGTGAAGAGATGGGAGGGACTGGGAAAATCGGGAGTACCCCTTTTCAGTCAGCCCTTCAGTCCTGGGCTTGTGTGGTTGTCTTTAAGATGTGTGCAGCGTTTGGGCAGTACCTGTTAAGGTGGGAATAAAGGAAGGTAGTCAGAGGGATGCTTGGCAGGAAAGAGCCCTGATGGTGGGCCAGAGTGGAAGAGGTGGAAATAAGTGACAGTTGGCTCTAAATAGAATCTCCCTGGTGCTGGGGGATAAGGAAATGAGCCTGCCTTCAGACCTGATGTGCTGGGCTAAGCTGGCTGGGAAGTCAGAGGGAAGGGGCTTTGTCTCAGCCACTACGGTCTGAGAGAGCTGAGGTGGCAAGGAGTTAGTATAAACAGTTTGAGCTCTTAAGTGGATGATTGGCAGGGGTGGATGCAGAAATAGAGGGTGGGCTATCAGTCTGAGGCCTGCTGACCTCACAGGCAGGTCTGCCCTTTGAGGAATAGAAAAAAATTACAAGTCGGTAAAGGACTGGAATTCAGAGAGGACAATAAGGGATTGCACTCACACCAGGATTCTAGCTTGGGAGCCCTGGAGGAAGATGGAGTAGGGAAGGGTCAGATCAGGTAGGAGGCTTGGTGTCAGAGAGCAGGGAAAGGCCCTACTCTCCCAGGGTGAGAGTAGTCTGCTTCTAACAGTTGAAGCTGTAGAGATGGGCCTCAAAGGACAGCCAGGGGAAGATGAGTCCCATCCTCCTGCTTCAGCTCCTAGAGTCTCTCTCCTATTTCTCCCCCAGTATTATATGCCATTATTAAGTCCTGAAAGCATTCTGGCAAAGATGCTATCTAGAATAAAATAAAGGTGGAATTCTTGTCCATTTTTGCCTGATTCTGTGTAAGCTTTAAAATTATTTGAGTATAGGATTCAATAGGACTGTTTTGTTTTTGTCTTTTTTAAAAACAGAGCCTTACTCTGTAGCCCTGGCTAGCCTGGACTTTTCTATATAGACCAGGCTATCTCTGCCTCTCAGGTTTTGCAGGTTCTGTCAATTAAAGTTATGTGTTGTCACACTCAGCCAACAGACCCTGAATATTTTTATCTCCTCATATTTTTGTTTGTTTGTTTATTGTTTTTGGTTTGTATTATTTTTTTTCCCAAAGGGAAGGGACAGTTCCCACCCCCACACTTCTCTTTTTAATTAATTTATTTGGTTATGCAGTTTTCTGCCTGCATGACAGAAGAGGGTACCAGATCTCACTATAGATGGTTATAAGCCACCATGTGGTTGCTGGGAATTGAACTCAGGACCTTTGGAAGAACAGCCAGTGTTCTTGACCTCTGAGCCCTATTTTATTTGTTTGTTTTTGTTAGATTTTATTTATTTTATGTGTATGAGTGTTCTATTTGCATATACATCTGCATAAGAGGGTATCAGATCCCAGTATAGATGGTTGTGAGCCACCAAGTGGTTGCTGTTAATTGAATTCAAGACCTAAGGACAATGCTCTTAACCATTAAGCCATTTCTTTAGCCTGTTGTTTGTTTGTTTGTTTGTTTTGACAGCATTTCTCTGTGTAGCCTTGGCTGTCCTGGACTCTGGACTCACGGAGATCCACATGCCTCTGGCTCCCAGAGTGCTGAGATCTCAGGCCTGTGCCACCAGGCCCAGCTTCCTTCTCATGTTTTATTTGCAGTTGGGTGGCAGGAGAATGCAGCTGAGAGGTATCCCTGCTGTTCTCACCTGCTCCAGGTAGCCACACCAACTGCAGATGCCAGCTCTCGTCATAGTCTCTGCTGACAGGAACGAGCCTATTCTTCCAGTGTAGTGTATTTTCTCCCAGCAGATCTGCTGTTTACCCCAAAGGACATGCTGAGACTCTTCTTACCTGGATGTGGGTGGCATGAGAGTCATCTGGCCCAGCAAGCTCTATGTTGATAGTTTATAAGAACCAGGGCCATGGGATCAAAACATCTCTCCAGGGGCTGGAGAGATGGCTCAGGGGTTAAGAGCACTGTCTGCTCTTCCAAAGGTCCTGAGTTCAATTCCCAGCAACCACATGGTGGCTCACAATTATCTATAATGAGATCTGGTGTGCAGGTGTACATATATAGGCAGAACACTGTATACATAATCAGTAAATAAATCTTAACAAAACAAAACACTGTCCAACAACAAGAGCTAAATCCATCTAACCACAAAGATGAAGTGCCTACCCTGAAGGGTCGTCAAAAGTGTGCAGAACACTCTGTGCTTTTCCTGCATGAGGCAGGCCCAGAAGGTCCAAGAACACTGCAGATAATGTAGGGTTTGAACTGGCTTCTGAAATAAGATAAGTCTTTGCTCTTGAGTCTGGGATAGTAAAGAAGTTCATTTCGACCCTTTTCCCCTGGCACAGATTGGTGAAGCTTTGCGGGTGTTAGAATGTCTTGATGTACGGGAAAGCCCTCAGACTTTCAGGGTCAGGAGGGGTGTGACTGACAGGTGCTTCATTTAATGTGTCTAGGGAGGAAATGCAAATGGTGGCTAAAATAGGTATCACCTCCTTATTGTCACCTCCACCAATTTACACAGAGCCATGACACAGTGTTGAAGACTTCTCTGAAACTTTAGGGCTGGCATCCATCACCAGTCGTTGGCTCAAGTTAAGTCCAGGAATGTGTTAGACTTTGAAGTTTCCAACAATGTGGGGATGTGGGTCTATGACAAAAGTGACGTGAAAACTGGGCAAGGTGGGTCATTCAGGAGGAGTTTGAATTCAAGGCCAGCCTGGGTTACACAACAAGATTACTGTCTCATAGAACAAAAACAAAAATAAGAAAACCTGAGACTGGTGACCCAGATTGGCCATGGCCAATTGTGCTTCCTGCAGGTGCCTCGTTCCCTGGCGAGTCCCACGTGCCAGGGCAGAATTATACTTTGTGCAAAGCTTTTCTGTCAGAAAAGGTATGTCCTGAGATTGCCATTCTTGGTTGTGCTTGAGAAACCTAGAGCTTTTTGGGTGTGGAAGTACTGGTGTCATATCGTGTGCCAGCACTGTGTGCTGACCTTTCGCTCTCTTTGCGCCCACTCTGTGTTTTGCCCACAGCGGCTGTCCTTGATGTACCGGATGCAGGTTGCAAATATCGACAAATTTGAAGAGAAGCTTCGAGCAGCTGAAGATGAACTGAACATCGAGAGCAAGGACAGGATTCCTGTCTCCTATAAGCGGACAGGATTCTTTGGAAAGTACGTTAGCGGTACCGTGGCCTTGACCACACCCTACCTGGCTTTGTAATTTGTGTGAGACACACTGACCAGATCAAGTCTTGAGCTGCCTCTGCTGAGAGTTATTTGGGTCCCGTAGGAAGGGTCCACAAATATGAGAGTACAGAGGTGGAAGTGCAGCTCACTGAGCCTAACTTTCTTTACTTGTCTGTGGAGATTTTTAATTATCACACTGAGGAAAAAGGAACAGAGGGGATAGAAAGGGCCATAGTCAGTAGAAATTCTTTCAGAGGTACCTTAGCACTGTTTGGTGTGTTGTATGGAACTGTGGAACCTGTAGTCTTGCTAGACCAGCAGTGATGGAAGCTAGTGTCTAAAGAGAAGTTCACTGTGGGTTTGTGACATGAGAGTATTTAGCAAGCCAGTATCTAGCAAGCAGCCTTTTGAAGATAACTTCCTCTAATCTGCACAGCCCAGATGCTGAAACCTCCCACCTTGAGGCTGATCTAGTTTTACTGTCAGGTGACAGGCAGATAATGGAGGTATAGGCCAGGTTGGGTAGTCTTTCTCATGTAGAGAGCCTATAGTAGAACTTAATTTTATTGTCTTTTTTTTGGTTTACTAATTGAAATGGCAAATTAAGACCTGTTAGCTGTAGGCGAACCTGCTTTTGCTGGGCATTGTCCCAAAGCAGAGTAGGTAAGCCTGTGTCCATTCAGACTAAACACTTAAAAACCTGTGTGGAAGAGGAAATGTGGTGACAGTGAGACAGGAGAATGTGTCTGCATAAGCGCTAGCTGTCTGCCTTGCCTCCTCAGACTCAGAGGCCAGCTTCAAAGGTCATAACCCATCAGTTCCCCTGACAATGACTTCCAACCGCATAATTTTCTTTTCCTCCTTACCCAGTGCCCTCTACGCCCTGGGGATGACAGCAGTCGGCTTGGCCATCCTGTGGTATATTTTCAGACTAGCTGGGATGACAGGAAGGGAAGGCGGATTCAGTGCTTTCGTAAGTTATGCTGCTGGAGGTTTGTTAGAGCTGGAATCCTTCTCTGTAGCCCATAGAAAAGTACTCGGGGGAGGGAAGGAGCCTGTTTTGTGTTTTGTTTGTTTGTTTGTTTGTTTGTTTGACACAGGGTTTGCTTGTGTTCCTGCTTCCCTAGACAAGGCTGGCTTTGAACTTAAAGATCCACCTGCCTTAACCTCTCAAGTGCTGGGATTAAAGACGTGGACTGCCACTACTTGGTGAAAATGAGCTTTTCACAGTGGCCAAGCAGAAGCCATAATTAACAACAACCTGTCTCTCCTGCTTGGCTGACTGGAGAGTGTGGGATAGCCAGTGTTGCTGAAAGCACATTTTCTGACATAGGCCAGGGAGTCCACTTTATCCTATGGCTTCTCCACCCCTCAGGCTTGGACTGGGGGTATAGGCAGCCCCTTTTCCACCCCGGGAGTGTCATTTTATTTTCACCAAGAATGTAAGCACATTTCCGAGTCCTTAGCTAACCAACACTTTTTCTTTTGATGTGGTGTTGCTGATTAACCCTAGAGCCTTGCACATGCTCGGTGAGTGCTCTACCGCTGAGCTATGCGCCGTACCCTGAGGAGAGATTTGTGTTCATTTTTATTCATTTATCATTTTAAATTTTATTTGTATTTTTGTGTATGAGTGTTTTGCCTGCATATATGTGCACCCTGTGCATGCAGTATCCACAGAGGTTAGAAGAGGGTGTAAAATCTCCTGGAACTCAACTATAGAAGGTTGTCTTGGTGGGTGCTAGTGTTTGAGCCAGTCTTCTGTAAGAACAGTGAGTGCCCTTAGGCACTAAAACTGAAACAGCTCTCCACCTCTAATATTTATTTATTTATTATTTTATTGATTTTTAGAGACAGGGTTTCTCTGTGTATCCCTGGCTGTCCTGGAACTCACTCTGTAGACCAGGGGTGCCTCTGCCTCCCAAGGGGTGGGATTTAAGGCTGTGCCCCTACTGCTTAGCTAGGTTTTTTTTTAAGATAAATTGCCACATTACTTTCTTCCTAATACAAACAACGCAAGCCAAAGATTTTCCTGTATATGTTTGAAGTGGTCTATGATCTCCATCATAACTGTGGGAGTAGACTGGGTGGTCCTCAGTGGTAAGAGGAAGCAGTTCCACCCAGGATGGAGGTAGAGGTTGTGTTAGGTCAAGCAGATAGCAGCTACTGCTTCCCTGTTTTGCTAGGGATGCACAGCTTCCTGCTCTGACTCTTTCTGCATAGAATCAGCTTAAAATGGCACGTTTCACCATTGTCGATGGGAAGACAGGGAAAGGCGTCAGCTTCCAAGATGTGGCAGGAATGCATGAAGCCAAACTGGAAGTCCGAGAGTTTGTGGATTATCTGAAGGTGAGAGTCATGTGTTAAGCCAGTGAGTGATGTGAGTAGGTGGTGACAAGTCTTCTCTCCAAGAATTAAAGCAAGGATGTTTGCAAAACTATTAATGTTACATACTGGTTCATATAATTACTAAGTGCAGCAGTTATTCCTTAACCTGCTATTAAACAAAAGATTCAGCTGGGAGCAGTGCCACACGCCTGTAATCCCAGCACTTGGGGAGGCAGAGGCAGGCAAATCTGTGAGTTCGTAGCCAGACTGGACTAGAAAGTTAGTCCCAGACAGCCAAGGCTACACAGAGAAATCCTGTCTCCAAAAATGACTCAGACACCTGTTAGATTTTTAATATGCCTTAAAACACTGTGGCTGGGCAGATCTTAAACCCCTAGGATATCTTATTATCCCCTAGCCACACAGCTCGTCCAAAATTCCCATAAATACTTGGACATGCTCCATCTGGAGTGCTGCTCCCCATCATGCCAGTCCTCAGAGCAAGCTCCTCCCAGCTATGTACTTCTAGTTCACACTAACCTGAGGCCGCCTGCTCCTCTTTTCTCCTTTCCACCTCTCCTGCACCTCTCTCTGTGTGATCTATCTGTTCTCCAAGCCCAAGAACGTTAGCTCTGCCTTCCTCTCTTCTGCCCAGCCCAGTTAGAGGCAATTTTATTGGCCTACTGGGGATAATTTGGGAGGGAAGGTTACACAGTATCACTTGGTGTTCCTGAGCATTTTGGTGTATGTGAGCATTTGTTTGTAGAGCAGTAAAGATCTTGGGGAGGCAACTAATGCTTGAGTACATAGTAGCTCTGGAGCTGTGGGCTTATGAAGCACTCTTTATTTTCTGGACCCACTGAAACTAGCTGATTCATGACTATCGTAGGTTAGTTACTCTTCATATGAGTCACTTCAACATTCTCTGTTAAATGCTGAGTACTTATGCTGCATGTCTATTCCTGTGTAGAGCCCAGAGCGTTTCCTTCAGCTTGGTGCCAAGGTTCCAAAAGGCGCCCTGTTGCTGGGACCCCCTGGTTGTGGGAAGACACTGTTGGCCAAGGCAGTCGCCACAGAGGCTCAGGTGCCCTTTTTAGCAATGGCTGGCCCGGAGTTTGTGGAGGTCATTGGAGGTAGGTATGGGCTGAAGATATAGGCAGGTTCATTGCTTTCCATGTAACCCTCTCTAATATGGGGAGCTGAGTGGAACATTGAAGGACAAACATAACCCAAGTTAAAGTTAAGTTTTGTTCCAAGCCAGGCAGTGGCAGCGCATACCTTTAATTCTAGCGGATCTATGAGTTCAAGGCCAGCCTCGTCTACAGAGTAGAGTTCCAGGACAGAGAGAAACTGTCTCAACAACAAACAACAAAATAAGTTCTGGGCCACATCAACTTGGTAGTTATGTGCCTTAATTCCGCTTTCACTTGTGGCTCGGGAGGCTGGAATGGCAAGATGCTGGCTACTTCTGGTTCATCTGCAGAGAGTGGCCCCCTTGGGTTACGCATCTTTAGTGGAAGATTTTGCCTGTCTGTGACCCAAAAGTAAGGTTGGATTTCCTTTACTCTGTCTGTGTTTTGATACTCTGTGTCCCCTCAGGCCTAGGAGCTGCCCGAGTACGCAGCCTCTTCAAGGAAGCCCGGGCCCGGGCTCCTTGCATAGTATACATTGATGAGATCGATGCTGTGGGAAAGAAGCGGTCCACCTCCATGTCTGGATTCTCCAACACAGAGGAAGAACAGACCCTCAATCAGCTCCTGGTTGAGATGGATGGTCAGTACCCAGCCTGCCTCACCGTACAGCACGCTAGGAAGAAATTCTGACCCCTATTAGAGCGATAACTTTCAGGGTAGACTAATTCCATCACATTTTCTGTTCAAGCATCTGGAGTATCACTGGTGGGGGTATTATTTTTCTTCAGTCACTGTTGGGTGTTCCTGTCCCTTCCTGCCCTAGTGGGAACATTATGCAGAGAATATTCTAGATGTTGACATCTAACAGCAAGTCAGTGTAAGGATTGTCCACTGATTTGCTGCCTTTAAGAAACTCAGCCTAGCCAGGCACATTGACACATGCCTGTAATCCCAGCACTTGGGAGGCAGAGACAATTGGATCTCTGTGCATTTGAGACCAGCCTAGTCTACAAAGCAAGTCCAGAACAGTCAAGGCTATGCAGGGAACCCTGTCTCAAAGAAAGGAAGGAAGGAAGAAAAGAAAAGAAATTGAGCTTAGCCAGGCATGGTGGCACATGCCTCTAATCCCAAAACTTGGGAGGCAGAGGCAGACAAATTTCTGAGTTTGGGGTCATCTTCGTCTACAGAGTGAGTTCCAGGTCAGCCAGGGATACACAGAGAAATACCATCTGGAAACAAAACAAAACACCTCAGCTTGGCAGTTGGAGAGTGTCGCTCTTACCATGGACCTGGGGTAGCTTCCCAGCATCCACATGGTGGCGAGCCACCATCCATGACTCCAGTCCCTTGGCATCCAGTGCCCTTCTAATTTGTGGGTACCAGGCACATGGTGTTATGTGGTACACATAACATATAGGCAAAACATTCACACACATAAAATAAGTAAATACAAAGAAAATTCATCTTTTTTACTTTTTTTTTTTTTTTTTTTTTAATACGGGGAAGATAATCCAAAGCCTCACACATGTTCACCACTAGCTTTATCAGTAGTCAGGCTTGGTGAAAGGGAAGCCAGAAGCCAGGACTGTGAGTGCTGACAGCCAGCAGTAAGGCCTCTAAGCCATCCAGTCCCATCCATTTCTTTGTTGTGTGTCCCTGTGCCCTTGGAGTGGGCGTGTTGAGCAGGGTGTGGGGATTCTTGTATTACAGGAGGTGTCCATGTGTGACACTGTGAAGGACACTTCTGGACTAACCTCGGTGGCGTTGCTTTTTATAATAGAGAAGCCCAGTGACGGAGATGAGGACTTTATTTTCTTTCAGGCTATTTCTAGAAGACTCATCCCATAAAAGGTTTTTTGAAAAGTGCATTTATATACTTCGTTTGTGTGTGGAAAGGAGTACATGCTATGGCAGGCATATAGTTAGAAGACAACTCTTAATGAGTTGGTTCTCTCCTTTTGTTATATGGGTATTGGGAATCAAACTCAAATCATCAGGCTTGGCCCTAAGAGCATTTACAAGCTGAGGCACCTCCCCATTCCCCCTCTACTTCCCTCCCCTTGCCCCTCCCCCTCTACCTCTGTGTGTTGGCTTGGTTTTGGCTGTCCTAAAACTCACTATGTAGACTGGGGTGACCTCAAACTCAGAGATCCACCTGTCTCTGCCTCCCAAGTGTTGGGATCAAAGGCATGTGCCACCACTGCCCAGTATGTGATGTGTTCTTTCTTTTTTTTTTTTTTTTTTTATACTCTGCTTGTATGTATACCTGCACACCAGAATAGGGCACCAGATCTCACTATAGATAGTTATGAGCCCCCATGTGGTTCCTGGGAACTGAACTCAGAACCTTTGGAAGAACATCCAAGTGCATTTATCCTCTGAGCCAACTCTCTAGCAGCCCCCCCCCC